>CM060461.1:20765286-21365286 GCA_030544235.1 Lepturacanthus savala
ATAAATTTGGACTTTTCCAGTCTCGGTCTGTCAACTTAATTTTAATTTTCAGTCAAATTATTGTAAAGCTTAACATTGTAATGAGCATAATTCATCACAGACGTTTCAATCAACAAAAGCTGTGTGGCGAGGCTCAGAAATGGCACCAAGACAAAGTATCAAGAGATGAAGTGTTATAAGAAACAGAATCTGAGTTCTCTCAGGATAAAACTATTACTGAATGTTGTTCAGGTCTATAGGAGCCTACATGGTGTACGATTTGACTGAATCCGTGAATGCAGTAAAAAAATTATCAGTAAAAGCATTAATTAATGACAAATATTTATTAAATGTAACCGAAACAAAATGCAAAGACCATTGTTCAAACATACTTGAATGTAAGCAGTGAAAAAAGTGAACAGTTGGTGACTTCGTCGTTTCCTTTTGGACAAAGTGTGACGACTTCATTTTGTGCATCATTTACTTATCAGATATCGGAAAGGGGAGAGAAAAAAAGGTGATCCAAACATGTCGAACACAAAGTGAAAACACACCCGTATATATATATTTAACATGAAACGGTAGCACAGCCCCAGCTGATGAGGAGTTCAGAAGATGTCAGCGTAGAGTGGCGGGGGAGGAAGGAACTCCAACTCTGTGAAGTCATCTTCTTGTTCACTGTCAGAAAATGAAAAAAAAAAAAAAAAAAAAAAAGGGACAATTGTTAGTGAATCTTCTTTTTTTTCCTCTCACTGTTGATGAAGCAAGAACCTGTTTGTACTTCATAGACAAAAACTGAGCTGTGGCAAAACAAATATAGATCAAACAGTGCAAACTTATCCTGGTGATGAGAAGCAAAAACTGTCGACACTTACGGATACGGAGGCTCCTCAACGGCGCACAAGAAGTCTGGATAAAGACGAGCAGAAAACACGTCACACACACGACACACACACACACACACACACAAGCCGTCTTCAGATAAAAGACATTTTCCATTACAAACTTGAACCAGTGTTGAGATGGCTTTAAACTGAAAAGTGTTTGTGAGTAGCCTCCTCTTTAGCTTGGCCATTACCGCTAGAGTGTGACAGAAGTGGTGACAACAGTGGTGTCATGGAAATAATTCAGCTCAGGAAACTTACTTGGTGGCGCGACACTTTACAACAGATAGAAAAGGGAGGGGGGAGGAAAATAAAAAGGGTTTTAGCTTGAGAAAACATTCCAACATCGAAAATATAATACATGAGTTTATGAATAAGAGAATACTTCGTAGGGGTTGCCTCTCCACCGTCGGCGTCTTTGCTGTGCTGAAAGAAGATCGCTAGTTTCTGCAGGGCTTCATGTCGGGTCCTGGACGCAAGAATCATACATATTAACGGCCTAAAAGGGGCGAGGAACACCTGTACACTAAACAGTACAATCCACTGCTATTACTATTATTACCATTACTACTATTACTACTATTATCCTGACACAAACACTACTTTAATGAACTTCACGACGGTTATTGGTGTACGATAAAAAAAGCCAGTGGAGATAATAAGAGGCAGTGGTTTAAAGTATTTCCATGTGATGCTACTTCATATTTCACTGCACTACATTTCAAATCAAGTATTGTACTTCTTGCTCCACTGCATTTATTTTACAACATTCACTTTACATAAAATCAGTAGAATTCAGTTTTCTATTATATTTAATGTTCTCTTTTCTTTTTTACATTAGCTTTGTGTAAAAGTGCCAAATATGATGGAGTAGGCCTAATAATCAGCTCTAATTTGGTTCCACACTGATGAACTGAAACATTAAAATGCTCTCATGTATTTAGTGATGAAAAATAATTAGCGTAATGTATTAAAATAATATGAGTCTGCATAATGAGAACTTTTACTTGTAGTTATGCAGGCATGTGAAGCTGTAACGGTTATATTTTCTATTCAGCACTTTTACTTGATATAGCGTTGTTTTGATGACCGTATTTATACTTTTACTCAAGTAAAAGATCAGAAAACATTATCTACCACTGTTACTAGGGCCGCATGTACCAATTCACCTCCACATAGTTAACTAATCGATTAACGGCGTATAAAATGTCAGAAAATAGTGAAACATTACTATTTTTAGCCGTTTAGTCTGGCCCAATAGTCACAAAAGTATTAGTTTTACTACCATGTCTTGAAAAAAGGACATTAAAAGTTTACACGTGAGAAACTGAAATAGGAAACATCTTTTGCTTGAAACATGACAAACCTTTATCAAAACAGTTGAATGCTGATAGTGCACATATAAGTTGCTCCAAATATTAATATGCTACTGTGCTCCACATATCTCGAACAAACCCTCAGAAAACAGTTGTTTTGCCATTTTCCTGATGCTTTTAATGTTTTATGTGAAGCACATTGACTTTCCATGTGCTGAAACACGCTATATAAATGAACCTACCTTACCTGGATGTATAAATGTATGCACACACACTCCTACTTAAGACTTACCATCTTAAAAAAAAAAAAAGGTGCACTTTGAAAGATCCATGTGCAAATTTATAGACAAGAGACATGGCTAGCTACCTGCTTTGACACCTGCATGTTCTGAGACGTACTGTGTGTGTAGATCTTCCAGGTTGGCATCGCTCAGAGTGTGCTGGGCGCCGGCGTGATGACCGCACGCTGTCAGACACCAACGCGAGGGGGCAGAGGTGGACAGGCGAAGGGAGGAGGGGGCGAGTTGAGGCGAGGACAGTAAGACGGCGCAGGAAGGGGTGGGAGTGAGGAAATCGTTAAAAAAAAAAAAAGAGCACATCAAAAGGCATGTTACACTCTGCCATATGTCAGCGCAGAACGTAACACAACCACAGCCGGGGCTTGCATTTCCCTGTAAACAAGGCGGCTTGAGGGGGAAATCTTGTGTTTTCACTTCAAAAGCAACATATCAAAATGTACTCACACGTCTCAGGCATGGAAGCAGTCTGCTGGAGGAAGCTTCTACACAACATGAAGAGAGAGAAAGTAATTACACAGTGTGCCGCATAAATTCAACTATCTTTTAGCAGGGAGAACTAACGATATGGACTCCAATGCACCATTATGTGGTTTATGGTTCCTGTCCTAGGATCTAAGAGCGACTTTGAGCCGCAGTTAAAGGACAGAAAAAAAATCTTACAGGCTCTCGTTGGAGGCTGGGAGAGTGTCGTCTTCGCAGGCCCACTCCTCACTGTCATCTGTGACTGAGGGGAAGGGGGGGGGAGAAAAAAACAAATGACTTTGATAAAGCGCAATGTGCACGCCGATGATAGATGTTTGGCAGGGTAGCGGCCAAAGCCCTCGGCTTACATTGAATTCCTTTACAATCGTAAAATAACACATGGCTGTCAAGCGGGCAGATGACAGCTGCCCCGGACTAGTTATTCAGCCCAGGCGTGGCGTTGGGCCTTTCTGCGCTGCTTTCCAAAACCACAGCAACTGTACGATGTCAGTCAACAAGTCAATATATCATATCGGCCAGTTAACTTTGTTATGTTCTGTACTCCACAGCGCCAAAAACGAGCCATTGCAAGGTTATGCTTAGAGGCGATGGTACAAGCAGTTTCAAAGTCTGACACTCACACTCAGGGTGGCTTGATGACCTGCGAAACAAAAGACAACGAGTTAAGAAAATGATTAATAAGGCGAGCAAGGAAAAGGCGGCTTGAAATCCTTTTTTGTGACTGAGAACCCTAAGTAACGTCCCCGGGTACCTGCTCCCAACGCTGATGGTATCTGCCTCCAAGTTGCCTCCTCGACCGGCTGCTTGAGCCTTCTTGCCAAGTTCCAGCATCTCCTGGATATTTAGCTCCACATTCATCACTGAGATGTAGCCGTCTGCATTCGCCGAGGAAGAGAAATCGCTGGCTTTAAAAAGGCTAGTGACACTGTTTAAGTAAAAAGGGTCTAATGTAATTAAGAATCCTTTTTTTTTTCCCCTGTGAGGTTTTTGTTCTGTAATTCTACATCAAGTCTTTTGAAATAACCTATAAAAACCTCATTAATAAATCAAACCCCTCTCAGGCCAGTGGCGGCATGTAAAGGAAAGTGGTCTGAACTCACACTTGTGGTTGGCGTTGCGGGCCAGCCATTTGCCTTTGGGGCAGTTGGTGGTGCGGATGATGCTGACCGTGTCCCCGGTCTTCACAGGCAGGTCATTCTTGCGGACCTTGCTGGCCACCGTCACCTTGGCGTGGTACATCGGCTCCTCTTCGCCCGTCACCTAGACGGTCACAGTTAGGGCGAAGGGCGATATTTGTTTTTCAAAATAATGTACTATTTTTAGAATAAACTTTGATTCTGGTTTTCAGTTTTTTCTCGGAAGAAACTAAAAAGCCTTAGAAAAACCTTAGAACTTAAAAAAAAAACACACTAACTACCGTTCAAAAGTTTGGTGTCACCCAGACAATTTAGTCTTTTCCATGAAAAGTCACACTTTTATTTACCACCAGTTGTAAAATGAATAGAAAATCATATTACATTAGCCTCCTGATGCAATGAGCAAACACATCGTACCATTAGAACACTGGAGTGATAGTTGCTGGAAATGGGCCTCTATACACCTATGTAGATATTGCACCAAAACCACACATTTGCAACTAGAATAGTCAATTACCACATTAGATATACATTACAATGTATAGAGTGCATTTCTGATTAGTTTAAAGTTATCTTCGTTTAAAAAAACAGTGCTTTGCTTTTAAAAATAAGGAAATTTCTAAGTGACCCCAAACTTTTGAACAGGAGTGTATATATTATATGACAATTATAATTATTAAGATTATTGATCATGACACATCATTATATTGTGTGTGTTGCTAGTTGAAAAGACTAGACAGGAAACGGTGATACTTGTCTGATGAACTGATTAATCTGACTGCCAAACTTACTTTGAACTTCTTTTTCATTTCATTTTCCTTCTTCTCCCTTTCTTTTTGCTCCTTTTTCTCCTTCTCCAGCCGCTGCTTCTCCCTCTTCTTCTGTTCTTTATGCTCGGCGACGTTGGGGCTTTGCCGTTCCTTACTGAAAACAAATTGGACTGTTCAGAGGCGCAACCCCCCCCCCCCTCAAAAAAACAAACATGCTTGTTTTCCCGAAATGATTACACACGCTGTATCAACTAAAATATAAAAACGGAACCATACGCCGCTAAAAGGAAATAACAAGAATGTTCTCTTTGCTTTCACTGTGAAAGCAAAGAGAACATGGCTATGACCTGCTGCACATCATCTCATTTTAATTACAACATCAGTGAGTGAGGGGAGAGATGTCCGACATACCTGTGGACTTGATTATAGGCAGAGTGAGCATGCTCTCCTTGCGCACTGCCCCTGTAGTTTGATTAACCACAGTAAGAGAAAATCAATGGCTGTCTTCCATCTGGCAAAAATCAATGTCAATAATAAAACACAGGACTTGTGTGTTTGAAAAAAAAAAAAAAAAATGAAGGCATACCACGGATTCCGCGGCCATATGCTGAGACTCGCCTCCTCCTTCTTGCAATAAACACAAGATGATTTTTAATTTACCACAGATGATCGTTAAACAGAGAGGAGCACTATTTTTTTTCTCCTTTCATTGCACAGCATGGACTCTCTGATCATAAACTCTCTCTCTTTAACTCACTAAAGACGATGATACGTTCAATTAGTTAAAAAAAAAAAAAAAAAAGAGTTACCATAGGGAGGTTGTCAGCGTACGGATCTGCAAGAGACAGCCAGCAAAGGAGTTAAACATCCGTGAGGAATCTTTTTTTTTTTTTTTGAGAGTAAAACAGTATAGAGTAAACTTTCTTACTCTTCAGACTGCCTTTATGTTTACGGGAGTTCTGGCTCAAGATGAATTTGTTGAGGTTTTCGACGTCCTCGTACACATTATCGCACGCTTCATAGTAACTGTCCTGTTGGTTTCCGCTAGAGGGGAGAAAAACACGGGATGCACAAACGGTCACATGGAACAATTATTATTCTAATGCCGTTATCTTGAGATTGTGGATGAATTATTTTGTTTTCTTGCGATAACAAAATGTTTTTTTTCTCTTTTTCATGACAAGTTAATTTAACAAACGTAGCAAAGACGCTGAACCTGACTCTTGTACCTTTTCAAAAATAAATTTCTAAACTTCTGTTTCAGATTTGTGAAACTTTCATCCTGTTCGTGAAAGCTGAGTAAATGGAGATTCCAGAAAGTTCTGTTCCCATAAGAAAAGCATTAAAAATACATTGCCCTATACTATATGGTGCTGTTCTTTGTAGAGCTATGTTAAGATTTGGGGTATTTTTTTTTATGTTTGATAAATGGAATTCCACTTACCCCCAACCTGAAAATTTTTGATGCAGAAACTATCAAGTTAACTAATAATGCTATATGTAAATGCAACATGTAAACTGACAGCTGGCGAAGGTTCACAGAAGTCAGGTTCAGTTCATTTACTCAAATTTACTCGTCATTGTGAGAAAACGAGCTCCGCTATCTCGAAAACATGAAATGATTCATTTGTGATTTGGAGAGAAACCTCAGCTGAAACCACAGCTGCCTAAGGCTTCTGTAGTGGGATGCAAAAGGAATGTGATTCTGGTTACTAAAAATCTTTATATTAGATAGACTTTTATGTTGAATGTATGTATGAATGTATGTTAAAATAAATAAAATTTAGAATTGACGAAACAAAACAAGTACCAGCAAATTTTTACGGTCAAAAAGGGATTTAGGATGCAGTAATGGAACTTTTCTCGGTTGGCTCCCTTTTACTTTATCAAGTCATTTAAACTGACCTTTGATGTGGTTGAATCCCATCATTAACGGATTCCTCTGGGACAGACACGCACTCGGCAGCTCCCAGATCAGTCTCATCGGCGTGAGAACTGGAAAGGGGATTTACGATCCCCTCCTCGCTCTGGTTCCATTCGTCCAACGCGGCGGGCTCTGGGATCTCCGATAGGTTTATTGGTTCAGAGAAGCCTGCTGGATCCAGGGGTATTACTAGTTCACTGCCAAGGTTCAGATCTTGGACGAGAGGACTCGCTGCGGCCTCTGCGGGACCACACGGGTCGTTCTGGGGGCCCTCAAAATCAGAAACCCCGAGGTAATTGGGCGCGGGGAGTTCAGAGCTGATTAACTCAAAGGCCTCCAGTTCTAAGGACGCAATATCAATGGCTTCACTCTCTGCCGTTTCTATCTCTGAGTTGTCAAAGTCTGGAAACTCTGGGGCGTCCAGTACGGGGTTGGAGATGGATGGGTGCTCGGGCTCCTCAGATGGTGCTTGGCTAAGACCCGGTGACACCTCTATAAAAAGAAATGAAATTCAGCACTCGAGCAGATGTTCATCCTCACCACAGATATGTAAAATGGTCGGCTGCAGCACGGATAACGCACAGTCCAACCAAAACGCAAGCATGTGGCAACAAAACATACTGACAATACTTCAAAAGTGAGCTATATGAATTATACAGAAGGCTGCATATCAAGATCATACCAAGATATTATTCTTAAATTCCTTTTTTTTAATTTATGGACATTATAGAATATAAAACTGCCCTTATAATGTATAAAGCACGGCAAAATCAACTCCCTGGAAATATCCAGATGATGTTTTCTGGGAGGGAGGGTGGCTATAACTTGGGGGGGGGGCATAAATTTAAAAACTATATATGCCTGAACAAGATTATAAATTAAAAAAGAAAAAAAAATCACTGTGTATTGTTGTGTATGTACATGGATGTTTATTCTGGTAAGATATCTATTGCATTATATTTGTTTCCTTGGTTAAACTGCGGTAAAACATTTTGTTACTTACATATTAGGGTGTGTGTGTGTGTGTGTGTGTGTGTGTGTATGTATAATTGACTTTTACTTTGGCATTGAACATACTTTGTATGTTCATTCATTCAAAAAGGGAGTATAAAGTGCTTAAGTAAAATAAAGTCAGCTAAAAAAAATAGAAAACTTAAGTCAAGATAACATACCATTAACTGCGGGTGGGTGGTAACGGCTCAGATCTACAACTGGAGGTCTCGGGGTCTTTACTGGTGCTGCCCCCAGTAACTTCAAGTCAGGTAGAGGCTTCTTTGGTGGAGCAGAGTGGGGATGAAGTTCCCCGGCTTTCACTGGAGGACGTTCAGCTCTCCCCCTGATTAACTGCTTATCCAATGCAGGCTCTTTGGGGAAAAAAACAATATTGCAAACGCATTAGCAGCCCTTCTTGAAATAATAGCAGCTACCGTAAACACACACACACACAGTGGAATAACAAATACTGAGTATAGCTTACTACGTGCAGAGTTGTTGGCTTTGAAGAAAGGCCGAGCTGATATACAAGCCAGGTGTGGAAAACAGACAGGCGGCGGGACGGGAAGGTCGGGCTCCACGCTGTCGATGTTCTTTGGCAGCGAAGGGAACACCTTCTCTCTCGAGGCGTTGTCGGGGGAATGCGAGCCCTTAGGTTTGGAGTGGATCAACATCTGTCGGCGTGAGAACTTCTTCTTGGCCCTCTCCAAGGTGCTTATGATCCTGTTTTCAGAATCAACGCTCGTCTCCGCAGAGGGAGGGGTGACCGGCTTATCTGGGCTGGAGAGTGGGCGCTCGCCAGCCGATTGGTCACCGTGGGGCAAATCCCCGTCCTCTGTGGTCTGTTTCTCGAAAGAAGGAAACTCGCCAGGAGCGCTAGAAGGCCTAGTGGTCAAATCGGCGTAAGTGGGCTCCTCTCCGCTCTCCGTGCCGACCTTCGACGCCTTCGCCGACTTGAAGGGAAGCAGCAAACCCTTCTTCTTGATCTTAGACTGCGGCAGGTTTATCTTCTGCTCTTTTCCAGGCATGACGGGAAGCACCAGAGGCAGGTGCCGGTCTTTGAGGGACTGCCTCGTCGCGCTGTCTCCGTTAACCAGCTGGGGAGAAGAGCTGCTCTGCTGCTGATGCTGCGGTGGAAAGGAGAGCGGCCGCTTTCCCCCAGACGCCCGCAATTCATCTCTGAAGATGACCCGGGGAACCACCGCTGTCTTGTGTTCGGCGGCGGTATTGATGCCGCTGACCACCACGCTGCAGTGACCTCCAGGAGGAGGAGGAGGAGGGAAATGTTTGGGTTTCTCAGCGACAGCCGGTCGACTGGTTTTGGACTGAGCCAGAAGGGCCTCTTCTTGAAACTTGGCCCTCAGAGCTTTGAAGTTGATTGGACTCTCCTGAAGACAAAAAAAAATCTAAACAGTCAGTTTAAAAATCACCAAATGGCATCCAGTTTTGCAGAATGTATTTTTTCTATGCTAAGGTTCTATTTCAGCTTCTATATCCCAGTACAATGGAGGCGAATGACCTGTCTATGGAACATGTCTATCCAAAAATATAGTGCCGTCTACACTAAATAACTGTAATAACATCTGTAAACTGTTGACTTAAGTTCTGTGGATTATCCTGAGTGTAAACGTGGCTTCTCAATGCTGTTATCACGTCCATTGTTGTGGTTTGCAGGAATAAATTTCATAGCTGGAGATCTGAAGACCTCTAGTATTGAAAAATCAACATTCGCATGACTGGATAACACTATGTGTGTGAGAATATCTTTTTTTTTTTGTTTTATTACTTGGGTGAACAGACCCTCAGAACTTGTAGCAAGGTATCACGCTAAATATTAATCACAAAAAAAATCTACACACCAGTGTATTAAACGTGCCTAAGCTAACAGCGCATGATTAAAAAAGGCTAAATATCGCTTAATTTAAAACAAAAGTCACTCATAAATCTCTTTAAACTTTACCTTTTCCATTGCGACTAGTTTTGTACATCACTGTTCAGGTTTACGCGTTTGGTAAGTTGGGTTTGAAGTTTAATAGCTCGACGCTACCTGGGTATATCACTCCGCAGCAGAATGTTTATGCTAATCACGAAAGATGCTAATACAAACAATTTGAAAGCGCCACCGCGAGACGCGACGCTCGCCGTGCGTCACCTGATACGTGCACGTGAGCACGTAGCATGAATTTTTTTTTATTTATATTTATTTTTAATTTATTTACTTTTATTATATATACTATAAAAATGATTATATATATATATATATATATATATATATATATATATATATATATATATATATATATATATATATATATATATATATATATATATATATATATATGCTCCCAACTTAATGCTACAGTAGAGTACTACTGGAAGTGGTTTATTGATTGGAACATTGCATATTGGGACACCAGATGAGAACTGAGGGTAGTGATCATTAAAACAACTTTCCCAAATGTTGTAAGAGCATATTTACTCTGGATCAATGATTCACTGTGGTTGGCCAAGACTGCAATTTGCAAACAGTCCTCACAGGATCACAACAGCTGTTTTGTGATGTGGCATTTTACTCTTAAGGACTAGCTGCTCATTTTCAGTATGGGGATATTTATCAATTCGCTTCTGGGTTTATGCACATTGCACCTACTTGCCGATTTTAATACCACTGCGCATGTGTGGACAAAAGCTGATGGCAGGTACAGTATTCTAGTTTCACTGCCTCTTCACCTTCTTTGGATAACATCTTGATAGCAGTGATTTAAAGCATCCCATGTACCATGGGTATTTGAAGTGTAATTAAGATGATATTGTGTGTTTCTCGGGCCAGCAGGGCTGCTGCTAGGATCACCAGAGCTGTAAACAAACCAACACCCATCGACTGTAAGCTGGGGAGCTGGTCGCCATGGACTCCATGCAACTCCTGCACAGACACAAAGGTAATTTAGTTCCAATAAATTGCAAATTAATACAACTTCTGTCAATAAAAACCTTTTTTTCTTGGGTTGCCTGTATTGTGCAGCAGATTGATATAATGATATAATAGACAGATAAACTGGGAAATTAAAATCTCTTTCCAAAAACACTGGAGTTAAAACTGGGCCATTCATAAATTACAGATCAGGTGTTGATCTGTAATTTGTGATCAATACATTAGGGATGAGATGATCAATAAGTCCAAAGGGAATAATGTCTCTCCTAAATCAGCACTACTGCTCCATTGAGATCAATGATAGTGGACCTTGGTCGCACGGTGTTACCTGTATTTTGGGTTCTCCTCCAATATACGCAATTCTTTTCAATGACCTGAATGTCACATATCTGCTCCTGCAGAGAATATTTATTTAATCCTGAAAATTCAAAGTGTGAACACATAAAGGACTGTAAGATATGCCATGTGGTATTTTCCCTACTTCTACTGTGTTTCACACAACCTATCAATCAGTGATGGGAACGGACACAACGATTGATTTCAACTGCTAATTCTGTTCTAACATCATTTGTCATAGCTTCATTTCCGTTACATAGAGAAGCCATCGCAGTTTGGTGGCACTGATTGCCACGAGACGCTGTGGGAGAGTCTGCAGTGTCCAACAGCGTCCACGCCCTGTCTAGTTCCAGACCTCTGTGGCGAAAGCTTCACCTGCAACGAAACGGGCAAGTTCCGTCATTAACCTCTTGGAAAACCGGTGCGTGAGAATGCGTTAGGCGTTCATTCCCGCACACGCATACAGACGGATGTATGAGATGGTCTCTCCACCTATCCAGGGCGCTGCATCAGCCAGTCCCTTCGCTGCAATGGTGAGCAAGACTGCCAGGACTTTTCTGACGAAGAAGGCGGATGCGAAACCTACAACCGGAGAGAAGACAAGTGTTCCACCTTCTTGACCATCCCAGGCGCTAATGAGGGCACTCAGGGGTAAATATTCCTGTGGTTATTGCTGTTATTCTTTAAAAAAGATTAAACAAATCTTTAAAGCTGATGCCAAGCCCACACGTTACGCTGTTGCCTCACAGCAAGAATGTTGCAGGTTCAAGACCTCCTTGGTCCGGGGTCTGGGACCTTTCTGTGTGGAGTTTGCATGTTCTCCCCGTGTCTGTGTGGGTTTTCACCGGGTACTCCGGCTTCCTCCCACAGTCCAAAAACATGCTCAGGTTAATTGGCAACTCTAAGTTGCCCGTAGGTGTGAGTGTGTGAGTGAATGGTGTGTGTGCCCCACGATTGGCTGGCGACCATCTGGGGTGTATCCCTGCCTCTCGCCGTAACGCGCTGGGATAGGCTCCAGCAGACCCCTGCGACCCTAATGAGGAATAAGCAGGTATAGAAAATGACTGACTGACTGACTGACTGATACAAATTGTCATCAATCAATCACTGTTTGAAGTTTAACAAACATTGTACCTTATGAACATGAGGTTTGACATCTTAGGCCATAGGCTATAGATATTCAACAATTATCCCACATATTCCTTTAAAAGATCAAAAGGAGTAATAGTCTCCAAAAACCCATTCATTCAAGGTGTATAGGATATATAGGCAGGGGCGTAGCGCCAAATTCAGGGGCCTGTACCCTCTTAATGCCAGTGGGCCCCTATCGACATGTGAGAAAATACATATTTTAAGTTAAGAAGCATAAATAGGGTTTAAGCAACAATCCGATCAGAGTATATTGATGACTGGTTCTTTCATTCGCCACATTGTTTGACCTACTTGTGCTCAAACACCTAAAACATTAGCTGGTTGGACTAACATTTCGATTCACGTCACTTGTGTAAATGTAAAAGGAGAATATTTTGTAGGAATAGGAGACAACTGTACACCCAGAATCAAATCAAATAAACTACAACTGAAGGACCCAATTCATTTAGTCAGTCAGTCATTTTCTATACCTGCTTATTCCTCATTAGGGTCACATGGTCTGCTGGAGCCTATCCCAGCGCGTTACAGCGAGAGGCAGGGATACACCCCAGATGGTCGCCAGCCAATCGTGGGGCACACACACCATTCACTCACACATTCACACCTACGGGCAATTTAGAGTCTCCAACTAACCTCAGCATGTTTTTGGACTGTGGGAGGAAGCCGGAGTACCTGGTGAAAACCCACGCAGACACAGGGAGAACATGCAAACTCCACACAGAAAGGTCCCAGACCCAGGACCAAGGAGGTCTTGAACCTGTGACTTTCTTGCTGTGAGGCAACAGCGCTAACCCCTGCTCCACCGTGTCGCCCTCCAATTCATTTATTCATGTAAAAATAATCTGGATTTTCATTCAAGCCCTGGGTAGTCAGGTCTACTTTTCCCTCCACTGCCACGCCCATGTATATAGGATCTATAATAAAAGATCAAGAACATAAATGTTCATTCAAAAAAAGGCTCAGCAATTTCCTGACATAGGCAAAAGTTATTTTTTAGCAAACGTTACTTCAACAGGATTGAATAATGCACTTACTGGGGATTAATGCACATCTTGTGCATCATGTTGTAACATCATTATTCTTTGTCTATAGCTACAACATCTTGACTGGAGAATTTGCGAATCACGTACTCGACCCAAAGTATTTTGGAGGACAGTGCGAATATGTGTATAACGGCGAATGGAGAAAATTCACATATGACTCATTCTGCGAAAACCTGCACTACAACGAGGATGAAAAGAACTTCAGGAAACCTTACAACTACCATACTTACCGATTTGTGGTACTGTGATTTTTTTTTCCTTTATGCAACTTAATAAATGGACTGAACTGAGACATTTTTAACCCATTACAGGCTCAAGCTAAATCAGAGGGCTCGAGTGAATACTATGAAGACATGGTGGACCTGCTGACGGCGAGGAAGAGTAAGACCTCCTCGAGTGGCGGTTTCTCATTTGGGATATACTATGTGAAAGCCGGATTGAGTGGAAGCAGCGAGTATGGCTTCCTGAACAACCTAACGCAGTACAAAAGTCAGGTATAGTCCGTCGATTGACGTTTAACAAGTGCAATTAGCTTCGCATAATGTTTTAAATGCATCGTTAATTGTTTGAAATTATTGTTCATTTTCTAAAGTAATAGTTCAACATTTTGGGGCTTATTCATTTTATTGCCAAGAGTTTAATGAGAGGAGTGATACCACACTCATGTTTGTCCAATCAACATAAAGCTACTGCCAGATGAATTAGCTTAGCTTAGCATGAAAATAATGGAAAGTGGCAGAAATAACTAGCCTGTCGTGTCTGAAAGTTAACTTTTCCTCTATTGCCTCTAAAGAACAAAAGATATCGTATTTATTCTATTTGTACAATACAGTAATATAAAAACATGGATTTTCAGAAAGTTATTTTATCACCTAACTAGAGACGGTGACTTCCTGTTGTTGCTAGGCAACCAGCGAGGGCTTTGGAAATCCAGCTTTGCCATTTTTTCATTGTATAAATTGAAGACCTAATATGTTATTCAGTGAGTGTTTGAGGTGCTTTTTTGGCATTTTACAAAAATAGATTTTATTCTCTATGCTAAGCTAACTAGCTAAACTGCTAAGATTGCATCAATCTGCCCATCCGACTCTTAGCAAGAAGGCAAATATGCACGTTTCTCAAAATGATGAACAATTTCTTTTTCACAATGTCGAATACTAAGTCACGGTTTTATTTACATGGGAAAAAAAAATGTATAACTTGTAACTTCTTTGTCCTTAGAACCTTGGATTCGTCAGACTTTTTTCTAAAGTGCAATCAGCCCATTTCAAGATAAGAAGCAATAAGCTGATGCTTCATGAAGATTTCTACATTTCGCTCATGGAACTTCCGGAGCTGTACGACTTTGGGATGTACTCCCGCTTCTTCGACACATTTGGCACCCACTATGTTACTGAAGGATACATGGGAGGAAGCCTGGAGGTTATCGTGGTTACCAACAAAACAGCCTTGGCAGAATCAAGTACTGTGGGCTGTCAATATTAATTATTACGAAATGTAATGCAAAAGAACCTCTGTGTAATTCTGTATCCTAACCTTTACAGAAATGAAGGGTGAAGAATTTGGCTCTTGCTTTGGCGGATCTTTTGGTATATCCTACGAAAACGTCGATTTTTCGTTGAGGGGTAACTCATGTGATAAACATGGAACGTTTGATCATGGTGAGACATTGAAATTCCGTCGGTGCCAAATCTAAAACCCTACGGACAAGAACAAAGAAATAACAATTGAGGATGAGAAATAGCATTATTAATAATGGTCACATCAGGCCTATGTAATGTTTTATTTGCTTCAATTGTAGTTTATTCACTTTGTTTGTGCTTTTGGTTTGTTGAATTTGAAATGTAGGTAGCGACTCTAGTTCAGCTATGATTGAGGACATAGTCACCCTGGTGAATGGGGGAGTCACACACAGCAGCATTGGCCTGATGGCTCTCAGGAACGCTGACACCTATAGGCGCTGGGGAACAACCATCAAATCCAACCCGGCACTCATAGAATATGAGGTATTTTACTCTAAGGAACCGGTGTTGGCGACTGGTACTTTTGTGTCTTTGCCGGCGCTTTCCATCAACGTTTCTCCTTCTCGTCTTTCCCCTAAAACGCAGATCATGCCCATCTATGAGCTTGTGCGCCTCAGCACCGCCGCTGACGATGGACTGTTAGGCGCCAGACTGGCCAACCTGCAGAGGGGTTGGGACGAGTATCTGCAGCAGTTCCACCCCTGCCGCTGCGCACCCTGCCGCCACAATGGACTCCCGGTTCTGACCGGTACCTCCTGTAGTTGCCTCTGCAAGTCTGGCTACCGAGGACTGGCCTGTGAGGAGACTTCTCGGAGAGGTGAAGGACTGTACATTCAAATCATTTCCTTAAGTAGAAGTGTAGTACAAATATTTCAACAGTTTAGAAGATCGATACAAGTTACTTTGATAAATATGAAGATACAACCAAAGACATGCTTAGTTTAACTTACGACTGGGAACCAGGGATGTAACGTGTTACAAGAGCTGAATAACAGGCCGGAAAAGGCGTCTATTTTAATCACATGCTCACATGGTGCAAATGCCAGAAAAAACGATTTCTTGCTCAGATTTATAGTATACAGTTCTGGAAAAAAAATAAGAAACCACTGCAAAATGATCAGGTTTTCTGATTTTATATTTTGACTATAAACTACTGACATTTCCTCCAAATTCCAAATTGAAATATTATCGTTTAGAACATTTAGTTGCAGAAAATGACAATTGGCCAAAATAACAAAAACAACGTTTTCAGACCTCAACAAATGCCAAGAAACAAGATCAAATTCATTTTAAAACTCTAGAAGAGTTCAGAAATCAATATTTGGTGCAATAACCCTTACCCTCTCCATAAGTCTTTACCATAGTCTTTACCGTGTCTCCTATTTTTTTCCAAAGCTGTAAGCTCTAAGGTCAGTTCGGTTAAACTCCCTTAATCGTACTCAACAGATACACCACCTACAGATGGGTCGTGGTCCTGCTGGGGGGCCTGGTCATCCTGTACATCAGGGAAGAAGACTCGGACCAGAACCTGTAATAATCCCCCACCCGAGGGGGGCGGGGCAACATGCCTTGGCTCCTCCTCCCAGAACCTGCGATGTTAAAACGGGGTTTCCATCTGGCTCCAGTGTGAAGATGCTCCGGCGCTTACCGAGTGTGATTTAAGTGGTTTCTCAATCAATAAAAACAGCTCTTTCACTGCTCCTTTGTAAACGTCAAAGCTCACAGAGACTTTACTGTGTGTGTGTGTTAATGGAGACATTTGGTAAAAAAAAAAAATGCCTCCCATGTCAAGGTTCAAATGTGGGTTTCACAGGGAGATTGCAGGTCAGTGTCAAGATGCTACAATGCTACAGTTACAGGAGGGAAGACAGATACTGACACACATGGTTAAACTCATCTCATCTTCTATACCTGCTTATTCCTCATTAGGGTCACATGGTCTGCTGGAGCCAATCCCAGCGCGTTACGGCGAGAGGCAGGGATACACCCCAGATGGTCGCCAGCCAATAGTGGGGCACACACACCATTCACTCACACATTCACACCTACGGGTAATTTAGAGTCTCCAATTAACCTCAGCATGTTTTTGGACTGTGGGAGGAAGCCGGAGTACCCGGTGAAAACCCACGCAGACACGGGGAGAACATGCAAACTCCACACAGAAAGGTCCCAGACCCAGGACCAAGGAGGTCTTGAACCTCCGACCTTCTTGCTGTGAGGCAACAGCGCTAACCCCTGCGCCACCATGGTTAAACTAATACAGAAAATATTAAGCGACCATAATCCATTCCTGGTAAACCAGTCGCATATGAATCATATTGGCAGGGCTGTAGCCAGGACATACTGAGTCATAAGTAGGCTATATACAGTATATGCATATACATGAGCTACTACTTCTGTTTACTACCATCTATCCAAGAATCCAAAAAGTCATAGCCACTAAAGAATTTCATTTTCATCTGTACGTCATCAGTCTGGTGATAGCCAGATAGCTAACTGTGACTGAACATGGCCTTTAAATACTCCTCTCCATTGCATGCTGTTTACAGCAGCTTACAGGTCAGCGTCTCTGTCGACTATCTGTTGCATGCATCTGTAGGCTACTGCTATTTTTCTCATTCCCTTAGAATATTCGAATTTTCACCTTTCCTCCTCTTTGCCTGGCTGTTCTCACTTTGATCGATGCAGCCTCTTACGTTGCATCCTCTGATCCATTCAAACGTGTTCTAAAAATAGACCTGCAGTCACATTGGTGTTTACTCTGGCTTTTAATGAGTCAAATATATGAGCATCTCTGTCACCCGAGGCCACGTTGATGTCTTGTTAATTAGGTGGGCTTTATCTCTTTAATTTTTCAGCTTTTTACTCGCTGAAATGTAGCCTAAGGGGAAGAATTGAAATGAAACGAATTTTAAAGAAAAGAAATACCAAGGTCATGACCTCCGTGTCCTCAACGGTGACTACGGCCTTGCATATTAGCTGAAAGAAGACCAAACACGCTCTGTTGGGGGAAGTGTTTATACATCTTTATGCCAAAGATGAATCGAGATCTGTTTCACGGGTTTTAAAAGCATTCGGTAGACTCCTGCTCCAGTCCGCTGCACGCCATGCCTCCCTTGCTGGGCGCTGGGCGGTTACACTGGCGGCTCCTCGTCTTTGTTCGTCCGCTGCAGGACGACCACTGACCCCAGCAGCTCCAGCTGCCGTCGATGGCTATATCTGTCGATAAAGATTATATCTTTGTAAATACCGTCAAATGTCGGACGCAGCTTTTTGCGTTTTGATCAAACACCTTTTCGCCTCTGAGTGATCTCGCAGCCCCGTCCGCTGTAGCCGAGAGGACACACGCAGTCACACCTGGTGCCTGTGGAAGATGAGGTGATATTTCCTTCACTGGTCACTACCAGTGTCATCATTACCACAGCAAACGTCAAATTTAGGATACACTACAGCTCTAGAAAAAAATAAGAGACCGCTGCATTTTTTTTTCTGAAATCAGCATCTCTACATGTATTCCAGTCATTGCATTCCAGCGTCTGTTCAACACATGCACACCTCAGTCTGCTTAAAGAGGAACCAGGAGTGGAATAAAGTCACCCAAGAACAATGGTAAAGACTTGTGCATGAAAGCTGGGATTAAAAATAAGGGTTATTGCACCAAATATTGATTTTGATTACGATAATGCTTTTATTTGGAATTTGAGGGAAAATTTGTAAGTAGTTTATAGACTCAAACTGTTCCTTTCGCCCAAACACATACCTGTAAGTAGTAAAATCTGAAAAACTGAGAATTTTGCAGTGGTCTCTAATTTTTTTTTTTTTTCCAGAGCTGTATGTGAAACAAAAGCTCTATAAAAACAGACCAGCATAGACACATGACTTGAGGAAAACCTTGTCTATAAAAAAGGATATGGAAGTAGTAGAATTAAATCAGTTACCTCTCAGAACAGCCACTCCATTATTGTGGCAGGGAGCACATCGACATGAACTGGCCTCCTCCAGGTGCTCTGACAGGGCTCTCTTCAGGTTTCTCTTCAGGGTGGCATGATGGGTAAAATCTCTGGAGTTGACCAGCTCATAGAGTGGCTGTGTCTGATGAGAAACATACAAATATAAATGTGTGTCATTATTAAACCACGCTCTTATCACTGGTCAAATTCAGTCCTCTTGGAATTTGTTTTTTAGACAGAGCCAACTGGAAAGCCTCGCAAGTCTTGAAACTTGACTGTGTTGCATATTTAGAATTGGCTCAGATTCCTGTTTGGCATATTTTGCTGTTTATTCTCTAACTTGCTATTGATCCGCCCGGCTGGGTTTTGCATTTTGTCATCGCTGCCAATGCTGGTGCCACCATCGACAGGCTCTTGTGTGAATGTGCCTGACTCAATTAGTCAGGTCGAATCCTTGTGCGCTTAAAAGTCCACCTGAAACAGTGTTTCCAGAGTATCTAAAGCTACGTTCAGACTGCGGCCTAAAGCGACCCAAATCCAATTTTATCACCCCGATTCGACCTGTATCCGATCTTTTATTGATAGTCTGAACAACAAAGATTCAGATTTTTTTCAAACGTGACCCTGGCCACTTGGATATGTGGTCCTAAAACCAATATACGTCTGTTTTTTTTGACATACGAGTTCAGTCTGAACAGCCAGGCCGCATTTAATGGTCTGCATCAATATATACATGTGCATATGTATTTTTTTTTTTGTGCATATACATGTATGGGTCAGTGACAAAAATGTGACCCTAAAAACCCTGAAAACCTGGTACCAGATAGTTCAACTCTCTTAAAAAGGTTTAAATTAAATATATTTAAAATGTATTATTCTTTTTCAGTTACACCATTTGACATTTCATGCCAGAAAATCACCACAAAATCGTGATTTCAAAAAAATAGTCGTTTTTAATTTGAAATGTTAATAACCTCGCAAAGATTTCACAAAAAAATCTAAATGGAGCATTAAGCTGCAGTCTGAATGTAGCATAACTTGTATATTGTGATGTATTCCCTGTACAAACAGTACGTACATATATACATTTCTAATGCGGGGGATTGTGGGGGTGTTTCATTTTTACTGGAAGTAAATGTGATTGAATTTTAATATAAATCCGAAGAAACTGTCTTTGGTAATTCTGTTGGCAAGTATAGTCAATTAAGTGCACAATATGTCCAGGGATGTGATTAAAATGGATTAAAAAGCCTTTTTTTTTTTTTCATTTCAGGCCGGCTATCAACCCGCAAAAGACTGACTAAAGTGGCCCTGTCGTGAATAAAGAAAAGAACAACTCAAACTTTTTTCAGCGCTTGTGTGTATGCATTTAGGTCTCTGGTGTTTCTGCTAACACACAAACCGTGAAATAAGAGCACCCGCTCATTCTGTCGCGGTCTGGCCTCTGCTGCTGAAACCTGGGATGAACACGGGCTGTTTAGAAATAGAAAATTCCATGCAGTCGCCCGCTCTTTCCAGAGAGCTTGCACTTGACTTTTATTTCCCTGATTGACCCCAGGGACAATCGCATACAGAATGAGCGTTTCAGTATGGAGGGGAGGGCGGGGAACAGGGTTTTTGAGTATGTGAACACCTGCTACAGGTGTCAATCAGTCAGTCAGTCATTTTCTATACCTGCTTATTCCTCATTAGGGTTGCCTCTCGCGTAACGACGGGAGGCAGGGATACACCCCAGATGGTCGCCAGCCAATCGTGGGGCACACACACCATTCACTCACACACTCACACCTACGGGCAATTTAGAGTCTCCAATTAACCTCAGCATGTTTTTGGACTGTGGGAGGAAGCCGGAGTACCTGGTGAAAACCCACACAGACACGGGGAGAACATGCAAACTCCACACAGAAAGGTCCCAGACCCAGGACCAAGGAGGTCTTGAACCTGCGACCTTCTTGCTGTGAGGCAACAGCGCTAACCCCTGCGCCACCGTGTCGCCCCAGGTCGAACCAGTTGTGTGTTAACCATAGAAACACGCTAATTGTTATAGATAGACAATTAAAAAAATGGCAAAACAGGGCCCCTTTAATACTATCAATCCTTCAGAATCTGTTGTGTACTGTGTGATTATGACAACAGGGGTAAAAGGAAGCGAAATAAGACGGAAAAAGAGAAAACTCACAGTTCGGCGAATGAAATCAGGGTTGAAGCGCACGCCTTCACCCCACAGGTTCATGAGTTCTGGGGTGGGAAGCTGCTTCGACACCAAAGAGCTGATGGACTCACTGCTGCCACCTCTTACGACGGCAACAAAGTCCTCCACTACGCCGCCATGGACCGTGTCCTCTGCACAGAGACAGATGACGTTTAAGATGATGGGATGCTTGATATAAAACAGGGGTGAAAATCCCATTTTATTGATGACAATAAACAATAAATTTTCAGAGAATATTTTCCGGAGGGCACATGAAAAAAAATATATATTATACTACCATAATAATCTTAGTCTTTTCTTCTTCTCTCTCTCTCTCGCTTCCTTTGCAACTTGTCTTATTGAAAGTAATAACAGAAGTTGCTCCGTTTTTATTTATATTTATAGGGAAGGGAAATGAGATCGTGAATCAATGAGGTAAAACCTAGTAAAATCTCCGATGGAGGACCACGTCCCCCCCCCCGTCTCTCTGCCCTTCTTCCCGTTCCCTCCTCCCTCCACCTCGTCGGCGTCACCACCAGAACTTACATCGTTAGAGCTCATTAACGATCATTAAGTCTAATCTTAACCAGCAGACTGGTAAAAACAGGCTGATTTTGGACTAATTTGAAACAAGCGGTATGATAAACGACTACATATTAGTTTGATTAGTTTCTTCCATCATTTAGACCAAACCATTTTGAGGAATGGGGGGGAGGGGGTCATCATAGATTGTTTTACATTCTAGCAGCATTTGTGTTGTGACTTTATTTAACATTTCTTCAATATTCAAATTGCATTTGTAGGATTTTTGGATGGGACAACTTTGTGGAAGGCGGAGGGGGGAGGGGGGGGGGGTCACGTCCCCTGTATCCCCTCCAGGATTTACACCTATGATAATAAAATGAAGGACAAACTGCAAAACCTTACCTGCATCCTGTTTAAGCAGGTCATCACAGCCTCCGAGGGAAAATCCAGCAGAGACATAAACGCCTTGTATGTTGCCCCCGATGTTAAAGCCTGAGTTCACACAGCTCTTGTAGTGGTCCAGAAACTTGTCTAGAATAACACAAAAAAGTCTGTCAGGCAGCAGAAACGGTGGATAAACCCACGTATCTCATCGTCGTATATTCTATCTTCATGCATTTTCCAGGTTGGAACTATACGTCACCCGTCTTCTCGAGCTTTTCTTTGTTCAGGATGGTGGTGTGCTCATATTCTCCTCCCAGGGTGGCTTCTGTGATGTAGTGGGTGCCGTAGTCTCTGTAGATCTGTCTGTATTCCCCGTAATGATAGGACTGTGGCAAGGAGCGCAGCCGCTGCAGGAACTCGGGGTGAAGCATCAATTCGTCGGACTTCAGCATGTACTGGGCCAACTCCAGTTCGGCTTTGGCCTTCACAAAGCTGCTGGTCTGGGGAGAGAGAGGGAAGTGAAGGTGAGGGACGCCTACCTACTGTAAAGTCAAGATCGAAGGGATGGATTATTTAAATAACTTCATCTCATCTCCTATACCCGCTTATTCCTCATTAGGGTCACATGGTCTGCTGGAGCCAATCCCAGCGCGTTACGGCGAGAGGCAGGGATACACCCCAGATGGTCGCCAGCCAATCGTGGGGCACTATTACCCTGAGATTGTTCCACTAATCATGTGCAAATATAGTCAAGCTATACATCAAATTAAACAGGAGAAACTGCACTACAAGGATATATAAGTCATATTTACACACACCAAACACAACTCCAACACCAAGCAAATTAATTAACAAATATGAAAATCGGTATACGATCATAAAGCCAACCCACTCGCCACATTTTGACGGCTAGCACTCTGACACTTCGTGTTATACAAACAAATGACATCTCATATGAAAGCTGAGACTGTGACGAGTCCAACGGTATCATCAGTGTAGCTTTATGACAAAAACTCAGTAAAGTAGCAGCCAAAAAACACTAAAGTAAAAAGTTGCTTGTTTATTCCAGAGATATACCCTACTGACTATGGGTATAAACCTAAAAAAGGGCTGGAGTTCAAGGGGTTAAATAACTTGTAAATGTAAAATAAGTAAAATGTCGTGATCTTTTTTTTTTTGAGAGAGAGATCTCACTTTGCCCGAGGCACGGCGGATCTTCTTTTCTGACTTGCTGTATGTGTCTTCATTGTAGTTGTAGCCAAATTCAAATGTGCCCGGAACGGAGAAGCCAATGGAAATTTTGGTCTTGACCGTTCGCTCCTTAATGGTGTGGTCCATGTAGCTGGAGTAGGAGTCGAAAGACTCGAGGGTGAAGTCATACGAGCCTTTTGTCTGGGAGGAAAAAAACGGCAATTTCAGTGTTGGAATAGGACAATAAAGTTCAAAGTACGACAGAATAAGACGAAGCGAGGCTGCCGGCTCGGCTCCACCTGTAGCGTGTACTGCAGCAAGTTGTAAGGCTTCCTGAATCTGGTGTCCTGGATGTATTGCGGCAGGCAGCTGCCGGCGTAGTATCTGTTATCAAGCACAACTCCCTCCAGGTTACTGTTCAAGATGTTGATTCTAAAAGAAGAGAAGCGGCGAGAGCGTCAACGGAAAGCAGACCGATTATCTGGGATTCTTTATTTTTTTCTTGTGACTCACCCCTTGGCGAGGTTTTCGATTCCCCAGTACTCTTCGGCCTCCTGCCTGCAGGGCTTCTGGACGTTCTTCTTACAGCCCAATTCGTCCGACATGTCGGCGCAGTCGTCCTCGCCATTGCATTGCAGGGTTCTCGGTATACAGCGACCTGAAGGGAAAGGAAAGTCAGGGATGGGATTTAGTGATAGTCCATTTCCGTAACAGCAACAAAAAAAGTGTGTAACCAGAATTCAGGCTGTATCTGTTTATTGTGCCGTGCTTTAAATGTCCTATACTCTTTACGTTTTATGGGTTTTATCTGAAGTTGTCATATCCTCAACGAGACATATTTGTGATTTTATGCAGCAAAAATCATCTCTGTATAGTTTCCCATCTCCTTACTCAGGATTCCATCTGGTGCTGTAGAAAGAACGAGACGTTTTGTGTTTCATTAATATTAATGAGCCTCTCTCCTGATTGGCTGATTGAAATGGCTGTGAATGGAGAAGGGTGGGCGGTGGCCTGAATACAGGCTGTGTGGATTGATCGTTTCGAAACAAGGGACATTATTTATAGAAGACCTCGACCTTCTTACAATTAAAAAGCCATTATAATTTCACTTTCACATTTTGGGGAAGAGTTCACTTTCTTGCCAACACGTAGCTGAAAAGAGATGAAATTACCACTTTTATTTAAGTAACAGTAGCGGTAATCACTGTAACCTTACAGTCAGCTAAGCTTAGCTTAGCTTAGCATAAAGACTGGAAGCAGCGGGGAAGCTAGCTAGCATGGCTCTGTCCAAAGGCTGCAAATCCCTTAATTTAACTAATAAAATGGCTTCATATCTAGCTGATACATGGCACGTGGTCATAGAATGGTGGATTCTTCTTCTTCTTGTGAATTCTTAAACATTTTCCCTTAGCTAGCCCACTTTTATGAGATTGGCTGATGCAGGCCGCTCTTTCCAAGCAGCACAGGACACGTCGTGGCGGATACCTGTTTGGGCGCAGAGGAAGCCTTCGCACAAAGGCACGCTGTCGCAGGTGTAGCGCGCCGGAACCTCGCAGGCCTCCTCCTCCCTGCCGTAAAAGCCGCATGGCTCCCCTCCAAACTGAGACGGCTGGGCGAGCTTGGCGTAGCGGTACTGCGCGGGCGGAGGAGACAAAGGCATAAACGCTCGGAGAAGAACAGAGGACGAGGCTCACCGGCAGCCAATAAAGGTGGCGGAGGAGCTTGGGAAAGAGCTCCGGGGACCTATAACAGCTCAAATCACATTAGTGGGCTGTTTTCACTTTGTCATGTCAAGGTTATTAATCTCCCTCTGTGTAAAGTGGATGAGATGGAGCGCTGGAGTACATCAGCGGAGACCTTTGCCAACTGTGGAGCTCTCTGCCTCCCAGGAAAAACAGCTCAAGCACCACAATGTCCCACCAGGGTCAAAAATGTTGAATAGCCCGTGGCTGCGCTGAATATTAAATATCTCTCAATCACAGCACTAATGTGGAATGTAAATTACTTATTTATCCAAGTGTAATTTTTTTTTTTTGCTAGCCAGGGCTTTGTAGTCTCCATTATCTCCTGCGTCTCCATACTGGTGACCAGTAACGTTAGGTCATTTTATGGGATATTGGTCATTCATTCAGTTCTATGAAAAGGAAGGAAGATTAAGCAGTACTGGTAACCTCAAGTTATATTAGAAACATGTGTTTCAGTGGAGGTTTTTTTCGGTTTGCAGGCTCATTCGGATTCTTTTCCACATAAAAATGTGGTAAAACAGGAAAATCCAGGAAAAACGCTGATGTCACGCTCGCGTTGGGGCATCACCTGTCATCAACATCAACCGGCGTTTCCCTCCTGCTTCGCCATGACCGGTAGATCAGTAACATCCGGTCATATAATGCAGGCGTATGTTACATTATAAACGGTAATACTCTAGAGATGAAGCGGTTCGTTGATTCATCGATTAGGGGACTGGCAGACGGTTAAAAAGCAGCAATTATGGAAGTTGATTTATTGCTGGAAGCAGCTTCTAAAATCTGAATATTAGGAATGAACTCAAAATCTGAATATGTTAACTTTGGCTTCAGGGAATAATGCGATTTATCACAATCTTGTAGGATTAAATAATAGCTCCGGATCTTACCCTGAGTTTCTGTGTAATTTGATAAAACACTACAAATTAGCGAAATATAAACTAAAACAATTAATGTCCATTTGAAAACAGCAGCTTTAAGCACTGAAAAGACTGACTTTTTTCTTGATTTGAATCAATTTAATCTTTGCCTTTTTTTAAGAAGTCCCATTTAACTGAAGTTAATATTTCAAGTTTTGCAGTGAGACCAGATATTGCATTTCAAGCGGATACAGCAATTGTTAAATACTAACAATTTAGCGATTATGCAAATAAAATGGGAGTAAACATGGGGCTTAAGGCTATAGATGATTTCATTCTTTCTTTAACACTGATTATTATTTGATCACCGGGGCGTCCTATGAGCGGGAAAACTTGATTGATCGTGACTGTCAAACACATCTCTGGACTCTGTGCTGGTATCATACTTACTCTCTTTTTCTGACAGGTGTCGCAGCGTGACCAGCCGCTCCACTCTGATAAAACACAGTCCACTGGGTGAACTACCACCTGATCACCCACTGACCGAGCTGCACGGACGCCGGAGGCCTCATCGCTCACTGATGTGACAGCGGCTTTACTGTGACACGTCGAAACAGATGAACAAGGACAATATTTTATGGATACAGAGAGATTTTTCTGAGAAATACGGGTAAATCAGATTGAGATTGTAGATGGAGTCAAATGTGAAATGAATCACTTTTAATCTCACATTCTGAACCATGTCAGCACGCCAGCAGCCTTAATACTTTCAGTTAGCCTCAATGGAAATTTCAGCTCAACTGACATGTTAAATAACATATTTAAAAAATAATAATACAAGTCCACAAATACGATTCGTACCTTAGCAGCAACAAGCTCAAAGTGAGCTGGAGGAGATTCTTCTGTATCGCCACAGAAATCATGTTGATCTTCTGACTGACAATGAAAGAGGAGACGACTCTGCTCGGTTCTCTGTGTAAACACACACTGATCAATACTGGCCTGGATATGAACTCCTTGCTGTCATTATACACAGGACTAGAGCTGAATACACAACACTGCTGCAGGCCTCCAGAGCCCACAAACTCTGGTTAGTGTTGCACTTGTTGGTCTGAGTGATTTACACTGGTTTTACACAACTGCAGCATATATCAAATTATCAGTTATGTAATGGACATGGGCATTAGACAAAACAGTGGTAGAAACAGCAAGATCTTGTAATAATTCATGTTATAGAAGCAAATAATTGGAGTCATGTTTGTGTACTATTGATCTGTGAACTTTGTTCACCTTCGCTGATGTGGGATTTCACAGAATGACTCAATCCCTCTGACTCAGGGGTTGCGGTTTACTACAGCAGCTGAAAACCCCAAAAAAGTGCTACTAATATTAACTGTCCATTAACTGGTATTAATACTACAGGAATGAGGATAGTATATTCACTGCAAGTACATTTTTTCGCCACAGTACATGTTAAAGCAACATATTGCACTTTTTTTTTTACCAAACTACATTCATGTGATAGCTGTATTAACTATTATTGTCATTTAACATAACACATTTCTAATGAGTTAATAAACAAGCTAGTAAATCCATCAAATTGTTCAAAAGTAGACCAGTGGTTCCAGATTTTATTGGGGTTGCAAAAACTGCAATGTCCACTGAACACACATTTCACCCCCAACCTTCTTAGTCTTGAAGAGGTAATGTAATCCAAAATTTTGCAACAAAGGCAAATATTAGAAAAGGAAAATCCAAAATGTGAATACAGATTTGTGCAGAAGTGCTTTCCTACCCCATTAATCATTTCATGAACCCTCAGGAAACAAAGACTGCAAAAAAATATGAGGAATAATACCAGGAAATAAGCCTCATATATTTCTGCATGAAATGCACTTTTAAGTACATCCTGTTAATAATTCTTCTGTATTTTTTAAGATTTCTAATGCAGGATTTGTACTTTGGTTTACTCACAGTTTTATAAAGGATGAGTATTACTTCCAACACTGAAGAACAATGCCTAGACCTGCGGTATTTAACAAGCACTGTGTTATTCTGCGTGTGATTAAGTAATATAATCACTCGTCACATGACGACAACTGACTACAGGATTTGTGAGAGGAGAGCAACCTCTGTTGGCTGCTCCTGTGGTTTTACTATATTATGAGCCAGATGGACTCATAATGGTGGACAACAAAGCCCTTAAGTCAAACACGAAATGAAAACCAAAGAGAAAGATGGGAATCACATGATATTTTATTTGTGACTGAACAGTGGCATGGGTACAGTGTATGGGGAAGTCATAGACGTACAAAAGTCTTTTTTTTTTCTCTTTTTAATGACAATTCTTGATTCCATAAATAAAATTTACAAAATAGTTTGGACTATTTCTTATTTTTCTTACACGAGCAGGGGTACAGTTACCATTTTTATTGTAAGCCTAGCAGTTAATAGTGATATCGCTATTGATCAATATATAAAGTCGCCTTTTCTTTTGACCATTTGGATTCAGTGGAGCCAACCTACGATATTCCAGAATGTAGAATATCAAAAAAACAAACAGAGATGCGGGAAAATCTGCCTCCTATTTACTGGAAAAAATGTCTGTATCCTTTTAGAGGAGGCCTGTAGATTTACTGTATGTCACTCTGTTTCTCAGGTGTAGGACCCCTTGATTTCTTTCATCTCCCGAGATCAGGATGAGCGAGACAGGTACAGCAGGCTTTATTTTCGAATGACCATGTAACACAGATTCACAGTTCATATCTCACCAACCAAACAGAAACAAAGACATTTTCCGAATAAAAAGAAAGAAAAAGAAAAATGGCAGCAAAAGCGAAAACGAACATCCAGACGTCAAAAAAAAAAAAAAAAAAATGGAGGTGCTGGTAGGGCATTGCTTGAGAGAAACACAGGTAGTTGGCATTCAAGAGGCAGAGAGCTATCGTATGGCACAGAGGCTCAGGTACGGGGACTGGGAAGATTCTTATTTACAAAATAGATGTTTGGCAAATTTGATTTCAACGTTGATGCCTCAAAGTCATCTGGATATCTCTGATGACTTGGTTTCATCAACTCAGAATTCACAGCTTATAAAACAAGAAAGAAAAAGAAAATGCTTTATACTTTTTTTTTTTTTTTCATTTGTGTCAGACCTAGTAGGAAGCTGCAGAGAACAGTTCCGCTCACAGCTGAGTCCGCTGAATCCACGTCCAATCTGTTCATGCAAATGGACGAAATCGGTTGAGCAACACTATGAGGACATTTGGGCGAATCCGTCTGCTTGTGCGCAGTCTTTGCAGGTGGCGGTCGACAGGGTGAAGGTCAACCCGCGTAGGATGCTGCTCCTCTTCAAAGTTTCCAAAATATAATTTGCATCATCAATGTCACCGTGGCCTTTTTAACTCGTCCTCGCAGATATAAATGCATTAATCCGTCACAGGAGGGGTGCGATCACCCCTCCAGCTGTGGGTGTTTTTTTTTTTCTTTCAGGCAAAGATCAAAGGTCACTTCCTGGTTGAAAGGTTATTTGACCGGACGATGAAGCCAAAGTCTGGTTGTCATGCTGAGGAGTACAGTGTGTGGCCTCTGGAGGAAAGCAGATCCTGGGATAGCCAGCTTATTAGGATAACTGCCAAAATATCCTTTAAAGGTTGAAAAAACAGAACGGGTCTGTGTAATCCAGCTGTGAGAGATGCTGCCGTTCGTAGTCACTCATCTCTCTCCTCTTCTCTCTCGCTCATGAGCTTCTGTTTTGGCCTCAAAAGCTTCCGTCTCCTAAATGACAAGAAGCAACATTTTCAAATTACTGGCCTGCAGTTACAAAACTAACCACCAGGTGGCAACAGTGTGCCTTTCTCTACTCAGCCGGCTGTGATCGTTGGGTTCGGATGATGCAGAGAGGCATAATGACAAAAAAAAACTAAATGAAGGCTCTTTTCCAATTGGCAGGAAAACACTTATCTGCAAGGACAAATGAAAAAAAAAAAATCTGATGAAAGAACACAAAAAAAAGAGAGAGGGGGAGTAGTTGGAGGTTGTTATATGCATAAACAAATATGTCTTGAGCGAGTGGGGTGAACAGAGCACGGGAGGAAAGACATGAACAGCCACGATATGAAGGCAGTCGACAGATAACTCAAACAAATCCGAGGGGAGGGAATGATGAAATACCAACTCGGCGCTTGTTGTTCTCTAGCTGTCTTCCTGTGGACAGGTCTGCTCCTGCGGAGGATCGGGAGCTCCACTGGGCACCGGAGAGGCCGACCTTTCAACAACAGAGCCCTAAGAAAGAAACAAAATGTCGTTGAATTTCTCTTCTCAAGGCAGCACATTTATCAACATCATCCTCCTCTCCAGCTTGTAAGGTCTTGCTGGATGTGCGCCAGTTTTTTGGGGTTTTTTTCCCCACGTTTCCCAGAAAAAACATCAGCCAACCATCGAGACACATAACTTGAACTTTAATCACCAGGAAACATGAATTTACTTTATTGTATATGATGTAATCAACACCCTGGAAACATCCTTGACCTTTGATTCTTAATTGACTTGACATTTTTCAGAAAAAAAAAGGTGAAATCAATCCCGGTTGGCCACATTCATCACACGGCGTTCTCCTCGACATGATTACCTGCGATGCAGTTGAGAACAGATCGTCCTCATGATGACAATAATAGATTACGGTGTCATGCCAGTCAGTTATTAAATCAGATCCATGAATCTCATTGACTGGGATGTAACCCGCAGGGACGGCACTCACCGATTGTTCCTCCTTGATGTTGCTGGAGTTGCCCTCTGGGTCTACGGGGGAGTGATCTGTCGGGGGGTCACTGGCCTGGGAGGGGGGGCAGTCTGAAGAAGAGCTCTGCTGAGGGGCTGGAGTGGAGGCTGGAAAGTGCCGATAGCAAACGTGCAAATTTTTAATGAAGAGAAATAGGAATTTCAATGATGCGCAACATTTTCCAAAATGGGAAATTTTGGCTTTTATGTGGATATAGTTTAGCAGCACACTACTAACATGCCTTTTGTCTTGCCAAAAGGTCAGTGGAACTTTTGGAGGTTCTCTCATGTACAAGGCTCCACTCACGCACAGCTGTGCTTTCAGCTAAATGCTAACTTCAGTTTGCTAACAATGCTATACTGATAATTAGTGTAATTTTCAGGATCGTAGTTTAGCATGTTTGTGTGTGTTTGCTAATTGCCACTTATCGTAGAGCTGGGGCTTGGAAGTCACTTAATTTATTAAAATACTGTCTGGGACCCATGAATATGTGTAGCCATTTTGAGCCAAACCTTTTCATTGATATTTCCGACTTGGTGAGTGAAAAATTTGCCCAGCTCTTGGCATTAAGATCAGAGGCTCACCAAAGTCGTTATGATCCATCCTCTGGGCAACATGGACATCAGTGAACACATGTCATGGCAATGTCAGACTAGACCAAATGGTGGATCAACCTGACAGATTGTCATTACTGGTGACTGCTGCTAGCATGGCTGACACAAATGAATCAACTGTGATTCAAGAGCTCTAAAGATGTCAGCTGTAATAATAAGAGTCGTGTAATAGTCATGTAGAAGGACAATAAATAAGACCACTTACGGGATTCAGTAGATGGTGACGTGGATGTACCTGGGCTCAAGGTCATTCGAGAGAGATCAAGGTCGCTACAGCTCCCTTCCTCTTCCTGTGTTGTAGCAGCTGAAGGTGGCAGCAGCTGACTGCAGGCCAGTGTGTCCGGTACACTCATGAGGCACGGAGTCCCACACCTGCTCAACGCCGCTGAAGCGACACCAGAGGCCACGCCCGCTGCTGCTACAGCCCCTGATGTAGAGGGGCCCTCGCCCGCGTCTGAGTCCAAGCCGAGCCCGTCTTTGCCGAGGCTCAGCTGCCTCTGGAGCAGGGCGGGGTCAGCCGTGTGCTGGGGGCTGGTGATGGCTGAGGACGGGGCCGATAAGTCGCAGGCTTGGGGGCACATGGTGGTGATGGGTACCAGGCCTTGGAGCATGGCAGCTGGGATGGCGTGGCCCCCCACGCCCACAGTCTGGGCTGGCATGTAGGCCGCCATGGCTGCCCACTGCTGCTGTGTGGCTGGGAAAATGTTGGCCTGGCTCCAGATGACCGGCTGACCGCCAGGGAGGACCTGAGCCACCTGGAGGGGCCCCTGCACGGGGAAGGCAGGAAACGGCTGCTGCGCCCACTGGGCCGCCTGCACCGGGCCCATGGTCATATAACCTGCGGGAGGAAGCACATGATTAAAGGATATTAAGATAGAGAGGAAGTGGAGATTATTATTATTATTAGAATTTCTTCTCCTGTGATTACAATTTCAGTGCATTGATTTTCAAAATAACAGCATGGACCGATGTGGCTGTGTTGCAATCCCTGTGTAACACTGGGAACTATTTAATGTCCTGCAGCAAAAAGGTGGAAGGATTCTCTTGTGTCATTTTGTACTCAACTAATAGATCCATCTCAGTTAAAAGGCCACAACAATGGTGTTGCATACTCAGCCTGTTAACTATAAATCTTCACTGCAACACAGTTTCTAAAGCATTGCTTTTTATTTCATTTCCGAGCTGCCGTGCGATTTTTGATGATAACGAAAGTGCAAAAACTCATTACTTCCTTGAGGTTATTGATCAACTCACGGGCAACATTTTTTCCACATTCATATTTTTCCAATTGCGCAACTGTTGCATGTTAATGCAGCTAGGAGCAGCAGTGGTGTAAAAAGAACTCGGATCCTGTACTCACTGGAAATAATTAGTACCGCCACCACCATTACAAATAAAAGTAAGTATTATCAAGTATCAAAATATGAAGTTGTCAGCATATTTTTCTGCTCTTATATATATATATTATAATATTGCACTGTAATATATAAATTTGCCTAGCATTGCCTTAGTCATGCAGCAACATGTAATTTGCATTTAAATGCATCTTACATGCCTAGTGTCTAGTCGAGGGGTTAATGCCAACTACTTTATGCTATTAGGTAAACGTGCATCATATTTTATTTATCATGTGTATTGTGAGAATAATAACAGTGATAATAGCCCTACAGCCGCTACAAGACACTTTACAAATTATAGTTCATCATACGTCCCATTAAACTTGATTTTGTCTCAAGATGAAGGTTAAAGCACAAAGATCAAGCCTTTGCAGTTGAAGTAAAACTCTGGAACAAGTTCCCTCTGAATGTTAGTGTTCATAAAACACATTTATCTTCCCTGGCTTTCATCTCAGTATGAGCGTTACCGTTCTTTGTCAAATCATTTTTTTGTGTTTTCACCGTGTTGTTTCATGGTCTTGGTTATGTACAGCACTTTGGTCAACTTTTTTTTTTTTATTTTATTGTGCTCTGAATGAATTTGACTTGAATCCAGCAACAAGTCTCTGCAAGCAGATTTTCATTTTGTTGTCTCAATAATGCAAACTTATGACAAACGGAATGTAAAATACTGCAAATGGTGATTCATCGATGCCAAATCGGTAATTCCAGTGTCAGCGCTTGTGCTAAAATAGATTTGCTATTTCTTTAGGAAATGTGCAATCGCTCCATGGCTTCTATCGCAATCACATTACTGCTCAGTGGGTGGCCCTTATAAAAACAGAGATAAATCTAAATCTGTTTTAAACAAGTAAACACGAAGGAAAGACATTCCTGTCTGTTCTCTTTTATCGTGTCGTGAAAAAGATGCAGCGTTTCAGTCTCAGCAGCTACCTGATGGCACAGAGGTGGGGCTGAAGGGGGCGTACATCTCAGCAGGATTGTGTTGCTGCTGGCGGCTGCTCCTGCTTGGGTCCAGTGTGTTGGCAGGTGATGGGGGCATCTGAGGCGAAGCGCACACACACACAAGCGCACACACACACACACACACACAGATGTTACCACTATAAAGTCACCTTGCAACACATTTATCTTTAATCTGCAGTACTGTCGTATATTCCGGTAATTCTTTCCCCTGCCACCAAAACTATTATTGCAATTTTTCCAACTTACCGAGGGAGGAGTGGACATGTCTCCGAAAAGATCGAAGTGGTTAATATTCTGTGAATCGAACCGAGGAAGAAAGAGCACAAGGTACAGTGATACATCATGACAATGAGATTTGCAACGTCATGAAACCTCTTGAATTCATCTCCACATAGGCTGTGGTGATGGCATGGGTGGGTGGGTTGGTGGGTGGGTGGGGGAGTGAAATATATTCACAAAGGCAGTTGTGCTGTGGATGGCAAGAAACAACTATCCCCTCGTTTCATTATCAGAAAATGAATCTAAAATGAATCTTTCATGGCTCTCTATAATTGAGTGGGTAAAAGGCTATTCAGTTCCATAAAACAGACTCTGATTAGATATTCTTATGTCTGCCAATCAAGAGGGCCCGGTGAGAGCCTGGGCCGCTTTATCATGCTGATTTGCCTCTGTGAGCAGAAATATACACAGAGGAGTGCGTTTATTTCACCGAATGAATGAATACGTGAGGGAAGAAGCTCCTGGAACCACCCGACCGAGACAATGAGGTCACCTCACCCTATAGGCAGTCGTGACCCCTGCTCTGGTCCTCTCTGTCCTCCACTCGCACTACTTAAAGGAGAGGGGACGCGTCTATAGAGGAGACTATGGAATGGCTAAGTTGCATGAAATGTCTCTTGGGCCATGCAAAAGCAGACAATGAATCACCATAAAGGCACGAAAACACAGACGACACACACACAGGATTTGCATGCTATAAATAAAAACAAATGTGCACACACTAACACAACATATTCCAGAAATAAAATCAGAAAAAGGAAAGGGAGAAATCGCAGCAATCAGTGTTGCTGCTAACATGGCGCTTATATCCTCCTTGAATAAGCTAGGACATAATGGATCTCACAGTTTGCACGGCACTTTGCAACCATTGAGGGGTGTAGAATGAGTCAGAATTTGGAAAAAAGGTAAACATTGTACACAGAGGTCTCTCCCTGCAGGCACTGACACACATCAGGGAAGCTCTATAGGCTCTCAAAAAGCTCCAACTGAATGAACAGACAAGCAGTAACACTTAGAGATATGGAAGCGCTGCTACTTATGCTGGCATGGGCTGTTTGCGTGAGATAGCGAGGAGGGGTGTGGGGGGGGGCAGGACAGTTTATCTGCTTGATATGTCAAGCAACAAGCACACAAACAGCGAAGAGAGAGAGGAGCACTTTGCTAGGGCTGTTTTCAAAAGTTGCGTGGAAATTTGTTCCCCGGGTTTGTCGAAATAGGCTTGAATAAATGTTTTTAGGAGCGATCTGGGAGATGTAATAGCGTGGTCACTGCATGGTGGTGAAGAACTCATAAAACCTACCGGGATGAAATGAAATATATTTTCTGTTTTTTGATGAAACGGGGGAGGAACCAAATCAAAAAGTCCTTTTTTGCTGGTTTTCTGATCGAATCAATTCACTGTAGAAAAATGTATTGCTACTCATTAAGGTCCAGAGTTTATGAATGTTGGGTGGCCCTGATTGGGTGTAGCCATGACTACACTGCATGCAGCTCAACCCGACACCCGCCCCACCTACAAACCTCTCGTCTTCATCCTCTGAGGAAGATGGAACAGCCACCTCTGTATTTATTCATCAAGGCCACTGTACCAGGCAAATGGGACCAACAAACAAACACAGCTGATTTTGGTCTCAAACCATCTGGTCCCGTCATGCGACAGATTCCGCACAGAATTGGATTTTGGATACGAAGCCTGCCTCGCTAATGTTCTGTGAAATTGCTGACATGTCTGACTTTGGTTGACCAATCAATTAGTCTTATCTCTTCAAGCAGGCTAGGCATGACCAATGTAGCTTTGTTTCATCATCATCAGAGAAAGTGGATGTAGACACAGACCTCCCTCTGACTCGTCCTTGGCTTGGAAAATGAGTTTTAGAGCCTGTAAATCGTGACATGTAACTATCAAATATTGGAAATGGACACTGCCAATGGGGGATTAAGGCACTTCCTTCAAAGAGGATTGTAAAGAGAGGTTTGCAAGTAGAAGAGTGAAGGAACAAATAATAAAAAATAAAAACACCTACAGTCATGAAATGGCGTTTTGGGACATCATAGATCCCTTCCTTCTGCTGACTGGTTGGGACCTGCATTGGATTGGAGGTCGATTCAAATGTAAGTAACAGAGAAACACTTTTTTTTTCTTTTCTGTTTTCTTAGTTTCTTTCTTTCTTTTAACAGGCTGGTATTTAAAACAGGAGCTTACAAGAACTGAAATATGTCTATTGAAATAGAAAAAGCTTACTGCATCAATTTCAATTAAGTCAATTTGTTTCAAGGTGTAATTTTATCTTTTAGAGCAATGGGATTATGCAAATTCTACAGTGCTGTTGAATCAATTCTACTTAAATCAATATTGATTGCAAACAATGCTTGAGGATGGCATGTGCTGATTCTGTGAGTATTAAGAAAACCTATTGTTATTCTGCATCAGAATGTGTTCATCTGACAATAAGAAAACACCTCACAATACCCTGGCGCTCTTTATATATTTTCTCACATTTATCCAAATTATCTATTGCTTTTAACCTTGCTGCCTGTTTCTCTATCGCTCCCTCGACTGGTTAACTTTCAGTTACGTTTTCCCCAAGTCTATTGATCTTGTTTCACTCTGAGATCAAATGGCATGGCAAGTGATTAATCTCTCTCTCTGCATCTTTCATCTTCAGAGGAACGCAAGATACAGAGAGGCAAAAAGAGGAGGAGAGAAAGGGAGAGAGAAAGGGAGGGAAGGGGATAGGATTAAACCATATGACAGGTCTCTGGAGTGCTAGCTGGTCCTTCAAATGGTCTAGAACCACAAAGGTCAAAGTGTTGGACATCTAAAAAGAGCCCAGAATACAGGCTTTGGGTGAACTCTTCAGATGAAAGAAACAACTGACCTTGACTCTCCTGCAGCTGTTTGAGATATTGTATTGTCTGCAGCATAAAGCCTCTTCATTGACTTTGTATTTTGACATTTCTAAATTGAATAATTCAACTATATCTGGATTTAATGGATCTTCATAGCCTCGTTTGGTTCTATCCATCTTTGGCCTTGGTAAGTCAAAAGCCTTTTAACACCTGATCTACATCTGAACCTGCAAAAATGTCTTTTTTGTTTTGATGATCTCCACAAGCAAGTTGCATTTTGTACCTTCATTTTAAAAAAAGTGCTATAAAAGTTGTTAGTACTGTTTCTATTATCTTCTATCACAGGGTATGAAGAGGGAGAAGAAAAGGGGGCGATGCTCGTCTTTGTACCTGATACACGCTCTCCTCTGACTGGGGGCCACGGAGGGGTTCGTGTCCAGCCTCAAACACTATGTACTACAGAACAGAAGTAGTGGGCAAGGCATAGAGGTGCAGAGAATAATGAGTTGGGTAGACAGACAGAAAGGTTGGAATGTAAAACACGAGGGAGTGATACATAAGTATAAATGAAAGCACAAGGGGGAGTGAGGATGCCGTTGAGTCGGGAGTGAGATGAGATCAGGAATGTGAAAAAAAAATGGGCATGGGGAAGAAGAATAGGGAGATGAAGAGAGAAAGAAAAAGAGTGAGGTGGGAAGAGGAAAGAGCACAAGTATAATAGGTCAGGCAGTAGTTCAAGGCAATGCGGAGGTCTTAACTAGAGGTCTTCCGTCAACAGCAATGTAATGCTCCACCTCTTTGAGAGAAAATAGACCTGAAGGTCAAAAAATTGACTTGAGATCTGTGAGAGAAGTCTCATTAGTAAGGCTGATGTAAATAAATATCTTTATGGATCTCAAATTGAAAGAATAGTGTGTCATTTTGGGATTTATATCTCTTCGTTTTCTTGCCTCAACTTAGAGGAAAAAATACCACTCTTATGTCTGTATGGTAAATGTGCAGCTGGAGCCATCTTAGCACAAAAGACTCCAGCACTTTACTGGGGAAATGGGGAACTGGGATTTTTACAGTCCAGTTTTTCTACATAATAATCTACATTTGTACATTAAACAAAGTAGGTTTAATGTGTTAATTGACGCTTCCCAAATCCTACCCCCCTTAGTTACTGGTGCCAAGTAGATTAAGATTTACAAAAAGGACAATGCTACGTCCCCTTTTCCCTTTAGGGGACTAGTAAAGTTAGTTACTCCATGATAACTTTGACTAAGCTAACTTTTACTTTTGGGATGCTAGACGTCCAAATAAATAACACGTAGCTTTACAGAGACAATACTAAAAACAGGACATTAGTCTTGGTCTTTTCCGGCCAACAATTATATAATATCAATTAAAAATATATCAGCAATAAAACTGTCCATAAAAATAAGGAGGAAGCCTGACTGATGACTATTGATGTAGCTATACGTTAGCTAGCTAGTTGGCAAGCATTTTAAAATGTAACCACATAACCATTTCATGTGTCCTTGAATATTATAACACCAAAGTAGCCTAATGTGAATTTACATTACTGCTACCTTCTACAAAATATTGTTTTCTTATCTCAGTATAGAATTAGCTGAGGTTCTGCCAGATACCAAGCTTGCATAAATGTCTTTTAAGCACAGGAGCCAGGCTAGCTGTTTAGCCTTGTTGTAGTCTTTATGCTAAATTAAGCTAACTGACTGTAGGCTCTGTCTACATACGTAACATACAGATATGAGAGTGGCTTCCGTCATCTTCTCATCTAACTCTTTCAAGAAAGCGGACAAGCAAATTTCCCAAAATGTCACACTTTTCCTTAAAGATTCTGGCCGCAGTCTGGAGTTTTGTCAACCAACATCAACATATTTGAAAGCTGCAAATGGAATGACTTTATGCAAACACACTTCAAGAGCAAAGAACAGAGGTGGTGATTTGGGAGGTGGTTGGACGCATCACTGAACATAGCATTCAGAGTAAGAGTTAGTGTTGTCTGTATTCAGTGTGAGCAAACACAGAGAAAACAAGAAATCATGTACAGCCAAATAAATGCACAGGGCAAAAAAGGGAAGGGGGGGAGGGAGGTAACAACCAGTCAGGGGGTCATGTCTTTGGAAAAAATCAGAACATTGACACAGATCAACTTAAAAAATATGGTTTTACAACACTGCACTGGCAAATGGGAGTTGAATGGTTGAACAAAACTGTCCACTAGGATGATCTACTGTGTATTACTGTAATGGTGGAATATTATGAATCATTAATTCAAGCAGATCAGTGACTGGAGAAGATATTTAAATCGAGGATTAATTAATTTCATGATTCCCAGATGTGAAGAGTGAAAACAGCACCAGTGAAGCTAAGTAATGCATCAAGGTAAGCAGTGTTTGGTCTCCTGCTCTCTGTGCCTACAGACCTACCTGGTAAACTGGATCGTCCACTTCGTCCTCCAGGATGGTCTGTGCAGCAGGCAGAAGGCAGATGACACATTTTTTGTTTTGCATCAGTAAAACAGTGCAGCCGAAATTACAGAAATCAGGACAATAAACATACATTGATTTCACTCTGTCTCGTTCTGCAAGCAAACATAACAACACACTGGCGGCCTGCGAAACAATGAATTCGTATATCACAGAAATGGATTTCCTATTACACGTATCTGACGCCAGTGAAACAAGAAGCATCTAAACCTGTTGCACTTCCATTATTTTTAGATATTCATAAAACTGTAACACACTTCAGAGGACACTTGAGAGCGTTAAGATTTCTGTTCTGTGAATGAATTGCTGGCTGAGTTATTATGTGTGATCTCGCCTTCGATTGGGAAATGAATTCTGAGAAGAAAAAAAAAAAAAAAGCAGGAACTGACTCCGATTGTCCTACCTGGTAGACAGCCTGCTCACACTGCTTGTCCTTCTGGGCCTTCTTCTCCATCTCCTCCCGCTGTTTAATGTCATAGATGAGTGTGAAGAGGTCACGCAAGTCAATGATGAGAGGCTCCGCCTGAAGGAGAGCAAAGAAGGTAAAGTAAAAGCCACAACATGACCTCCTGTCAACTCGCTGCATTGCCAGAATGAATGCAGACACACAAACACCTAGGACACAACTAAAAGACAGAGGGTAGAATCAAAAACTTGTTAAAAGAGTAGAAATGGACTCACCGACTGTGCGGTCTTGATGGCCACAAACCTGTGGTGGCCCTCCTTCCCACAGACATAGCCAAAGGCCCGGTGGTCCCTGGTGTCCTTGGCAATATAACTGATTTCATGAACTGAGTGGTGATGCAGGAGCACCTAGATAGCAGGGACAGAGGGTGTGAAATACAGCATTGCCAAGCCTATGTGATCTTTTGCTCTGATTAAAAGTTAAAGCTTTTTTTAAATATATATTTAATTTATAATAATTGGCGTGCTGTTGGCAGAACAGTAGGTCAAAACCTACTCAAAACATTAAACTTCTCATAATGTGGTGTACCACTCAAACACAACCAAGACATTGTAAGTGTGGGATTAGCGATTCAAAGGTGATTGAAATCTCAATTTCACTGCGTGTTATTCATACTGTAGTTATTAGAAACGGTAAACAAAACAAGTGACGTTTACTTTGTATTTGAGCTGGATGGCAGACATCTCCTAGTCCTAATACTGATGCCAAAAGGGTTTGAGATGCTGTGAATTTTTAGAAATACCAAATTAGTGAGTAGGAGGCAATTTACTGTATGATGCCTTCACAACATTGCTGACTGATGGACAGCTCTGAAACAACTGCCAAAAAATACCCCCCCCCCCTCCAAAAAAAAAAAAAAACTAACAAAAACATAAACATGCACTCAGAGACGCTGAGAGTAATACAGCTGTCATTTCAGGCACACCCACCTGCTTCCCCACTATTAGCAGAGATAAGCTCAGACGCTGGGGAGGTGCTTTCATCTGAATATTACCCAATATGAGACACATTCAGCAGGGAGCATCGCTACTACCTCCTCAGATTAATGTAAAATACAAAACGAATATGACTAGTCAATCCAACTCAGCAGAGAATCATGTCAGCTTTACATAAAGTATTTCCGTCTAAACGCCTGCTGATGCTGCCTGCGCTGGAGTGATCCCCATTCCTACCATAATAACTCAAGAGGGATATTAAGTGTGGAGTGTTATTTACTGCCTGTAATCAGTAAATAAAATGAAGAGCATTAGGGGGCATGATTTCCAAAACAACAAATGAGCTTGTCAGAGCTGGTGAGCTGGTTGGTGTCGGCGGGAAGCTTAATGTTCTTTTTCATTACAGACGAAAGACGCGGCACCGTCACCACGAGTCCTATTGGAAGCAGATTATTATCAAAGATGGGTGTTTTTTTGCGTGTGCCTTCTTTTGGAATACGCGGCTGGTGGCGAGGACGGGGGCCGGCAGCCACGGGACAAACGCTGTAGCATAATTATCAGTTTAGCGCTAACGACAGCTGAGGTGGAGCCGCGGCGTAATTAGCATTAGCGGCAATGATCATTAAGGGGTGGAACTGAGTGCTAATTATCGGTTAGCGCTGATGAGCAGAGTGGGCCTATCTAGCCAACACTACGCCTCAGGACGGGGGAGCGAGGCGAGCCCCTCGATCATCCTGTAATGGAACAGCAGGCCTCTGAGTCCGCCAGGGGGATGGAAGCCAGGATGGAGGCGGAAACTGCACGTCTCATAACATCACCATAACATTGCTCACTGGGCTATCATTAGCAGGCAGACAGAGCCTGAGTGATCTTAAGTAGGTCCTGCAGCATACCCCTGCTCTTACTGGGGTATATGTTAAACCGGTTTACTCAGGGTCAAATATCAAATACAAGACCTGCAATTTAATGCTGTCAAGTTCAATTTTCACGAGCCAAAGGGCAAACCGATCCTGTGGGGAGCATGTTACTCCTTTTTCTTTTGCATTTCATTTGAATTTCGGTACATGGTGGTATTTTAGCATAACATTCGTGTTTTTCCTGTGCAGGTATTGCAGCTATAGTAATATGTCAACCGTGCGAGCCAGGCTTACAAGATGGCGGCGCTGGCAGCCGTTGTGAACTGAACCGTGCGAGCGTCTGCCCTCTGGATGTCCTATGGTGTAGATGCGCACGACAGCAGCTGGCTGAGGGCCTCACGGCGCAGCTCAGCCACGGGCCCGCTCTGCGACAGGATACTCACCCCTGATCTTTCACAGTAGATCTTGATCCCACCGAACGAGACCGTCAAGAAGACTCTCTGCTTGTGCTCCCCTTTGGAACGTGCCGAGGAAGCCATTCCCTGCAGGAGATTAAAGGAAACGACATCAGGAGATGAAAGGATATGAGCTCAGCGTGAAAGACAGTGAGCCTTCTTCTTTTCCGACTCAGGTGAGTGTGACAGTGAGAGGTGGAGGGGGAGGGGGTTTGGGGGTGTATTGGGGGCGGATTGACAGGTGTTACATAAGGCATGATAGGACAGAATGTTCTTTCATCTGCCTTTTCTTGAAGCTTCAGTCTCACAGGAATTCATGCGTCGCCTCGTGCAAGTAAGTCATATTATTATCCGCTGCTTTTTCTTCCCGAGTGTATTTTTCCTCTCGCTTTTCTTGAAGTAGGTCTACTGCACTCAATACACAAGTGCTAGCTAACAACAATGAGGTGAGATTTGCTGACTGAATGGATCTCGCTGCTGACCGACTGGCTCTCTTCCTGCAACTCCACATAGTGCTGATTGAACAACCCATCTGGCTTTTGAAGTGTATGGGTGTGTATGTGTGTGTGTTTTTTTTCCCATGGATCTCTGTAGCTTCCCCTTTCCTATCTTCTCAACTCTAATAACTGAATCAATTAACATTTCCACCATGTTCCATTTGACTCGACTTGTGTGCTTGACATGTCTTTCATAGAACAAAGCCTGTCAGGGAAGAGGAAGTAGAAGAAGAGGGAAATAGAAGTGGAGATAAGACGAGAATAAAGACCCGCCTGCTGTTCTGAATATGTCTGACAAAACTGCAGGCCCCGTTGACGCGTGGTTGTCCAAACATCAGACCCCATCCACCCCAGATTTGTGTCTTTCAAAGCCTCGCTGATGTTTAAAACCCAGGCCATATGACTTGCATTAATAACCACTGTCCCGTGCTTCTGCTTAGACGTATCCATCCATCCTTACATACATAAAATTGAGGGAAGAGTAGAGGAGGATGAAAAACAGGACAAGCAGCGGGGGATAAGAAAGAGATGAAGTAAGTGAGAAAGAGGCGGGCGGGAGGATGTCGATGAATGTTGTTAATCAGCCATCGGCTTCTCCATTTGGTGGATTAGTCCTCAAGGCAGCGAGAGGCAGCTCAATAGAGACCCCGTCCCCTCCTCTATCCCCTGTCCAGATAATAGCGGGCCTGTATCGACTGCTCCATTGACTGTAACTGGCTGGTGGCTGGTGACTACTGGAGTCATACGGAGGGCACCGCTGAAATGTCAGATTGAAAGAGTGAAAAAGTTGTTTTATTGGACATATCTCTTGGAATGGGCAATGAGAGGATTTGCCTTCTGGTACTAATACTCCCACACATTTAAGCTCCAGTAATGTCTGAGAGAAGATACTTAAAAAGATATGCATGTACATTTTTGGAGATGTATTTACCCCATAGATACCTACTGTAAAGATACATGTGTGCTACTCCTTTTGTTCCCTATTCTTTAATTTTTTTTTTCCAAACAAATAGTCATAAATATCCCTTTTCTTTTACTTTGGAGCCTCTAAACATCCTTTAAGAGGATACAGCATAAATTGAAAAGAGAGGAAGCACACAATATCTGTCTGAAGTTGATCATTTATTATGAAAATTAAAATAAATAGTTTGGATGGTGGTTTCTTTTTCTACTCTCAACAAAGCTAATAATACAAGAGCAAATTTGTGAAGGCTGATTTATGCTTCTGCTATGAATCTACCCAGCGAACTCCATGCGCTGGGTTCAGCTTCTTCTTGTGCAACTATGGCAATGCAAACAGAGTGATTTTTATTTTATTTTTTTTTATATTTGAAGCTTATCATTGTTGAACAATAGTTACTTTTGCAATGTAGAATAGAGTAAAGACATCGGAGGAGATTTGTGTCTATAACTCTTGAACAGGTCGAGGCCACAGGAGGGTACAGAGCTACACCAACCCTACATTTTGGGTACAGAGTCAATTTAACAATGCAGCATAATTCCACTTTAAAGAATAGATTAAGCAGTGTGTGCTGCAGTAGTAACTTATCCACCTTTACTTCTGAGGACAGGGAAACTGCATTCTGTTTTATTTTCAGTTCAATTCATGACTCGTCTATTGGTTTTGGGGAAATTTATACTTCTACCAAACTCATTAGATGAGATTGCATTATGTTTGCCAAACACATTAGTTCTCATCCTAAAAGTCGTTTTTCTTGTAAGAGAAAACACAATTACAAAACTACTACAGCATATACCTAGCTTGCATGAGTGTAATGCAGCTATCATTAATATTATGAATTCCACCTGTGTTCTGAAAAGGATCAATAAAAACACTCCATAATAAATTACTTTTATTCACATCCAGTATTCAATGGTTTTGTGACTTTGTCACTTAGGACTGAATCTAACCGTATCCCCTTGCAGGAGTCTGTTAAGAACAGAGAAAAAAAAATTATCTGGGTCACATTATCACTGTTCCATATATGCCACAGGTATAACATCACCAACGTTGTTGTAGCAGCCTGTGACTGACATGACAAGACATACAAGAGGCAATCAAACTGTGGGGGTTACTGTTCTTGTGAACACGTTCTGCTCAGAATAAGAAGCAAGATTGCCTCCAAGGTCAAAAGAAGCTGTATGAATAAATATAGAGAAGCAATTCTAAAAATATGGCAGCCTATTAGAGGGAAAATAACACAGAGAGCTGCAACAGTTTTGTATGACGTACAAAACCAACCTTACAGTAGCTTTCAATATGACAAGGAACTGTGAACTAATTAGGACAGACTTTTTATTCGCTATTTGTTCCATCTGGTCAGTTCTTTACAGAGATTCAGTGAGTCATGTACAGGAGAGGACCGCTCCCATGACTCATTCAACAGACAATATAGACATGGCTGAGCATGCCATCTCCAAATCTGACTGAGATGAGTGAAGAGGATCAATGATGTCCCCACAGGCAATCTAAGACAAAACACACACACACAAGCACGTACGTACACACGCACACACACACAAGTCTGCACCTTCAGCTTCATCATGGAGTCCTGGCACAGCTTGTCCCCGCGCGCCGCTGTCACCTCATCAATCCCGATCAGCTTGGCCTTGTAGCGCACACCATCTCCACGGAAACGCTTAATAAGCCCCGCCTCGCTGCGGTCCTGACCTGTGGTGATAGAGGGAGCGAGAGAGAGAGACAAAAAGAGAGGAGAAAATGAAAGAGAGGATGATTACAGGAAACAGGGATGTGTGAGCTCAACTGAATCTTCCAACTTCAGTTTCAGGCCCTGCTGTGTGTCAGTGGGTGTGTGAGTGCATGTGTGTATCTGTGTGTGTGTGCGCGTGCATGTGTATTAACTGGTGTCTTCAGTATAAATATTTATGGAACAGGAAATGCAGAATGAATAGCAAATTAGAGAAGACTAGAAGAAAATTGAACTTCAAATTGGAAATGGTCTAAATGAGAGAACTGGAACGCTGAAAACAATCTACTATCGCATGAAGGGCATTGTGTGGGATTCGCGCGGTAAAATAGGGTGGAAAGTTTACAGCACGGCCAAGTGGGGGTTCTTGCCCCTACGCCCACAGTTCCCATGGGTGCTATTGGTGGCGGCACACCGGATTGAAAGGCGGCTATTGAGAGGAATCATCTCGGTCCAGCGCTCACCCACAATCCACCAGGCCCGCCTTGGGTGATGGATGTTGGGTGGTGGCAGGATGGTGGCGTGAGATGGGGCGGGGGGGCGGCGGTGTTTGCAAGTGTGTGTCTGCATGGCCTCGGGCTTTATAGTCCCCCCCCTCCCTTCTCCCTCCAATCCCCACAGCTGATTATTCTGTCTGTCAGTCTCTGCAGCCGCCCTGACACCACCTTGACCACAGACACCTTTTCTCATTTTGTCTCCGCACCGTCTGCCGTCGAACTGTTTTGATTATGCTGGTATGAGCCTCTAGCGTGGCGTCTAAAACGTATAAACCGCCCCCTCATAAACATGTGCAGGGTTCGTCTGCCGCAACGCCTGACTCCAAGCACATTTACACCGAGAGATAGCAGGATTTCAAATCAAGGTCACCAGCACCTTGGAGAGTTTAACAGTTTTCAGGCCCGTTGCTCACTGGATTCTAGGTCACGAGCCCGCACAGTGCATCAGTTAACGGCACAGTTAAAGTGGCTGGCTAAGCTGTGTGTGAGAAGAGGAACAGGTTTAATATCAAGAGACAGGCTGCGCTCAAACAACGTGTTACGCCGAAAATGAGCTTATTCCACCCAGAAACACACAGCGTTGCCCTTAACTATCTAACACAAATGGAATTTATTCCTTCATCGCTGCGTTTTGTGATTAAAAAAAAAAAAATCCAAAAGGAAATTTGAAAATTTTGAAAAAGGGGAAATTAACTGGATCGTGCAAACGAAGAAAGAAAAAGTCTTGGTTCTAATGCGAGTGCTTGTCTTTGCTATGCACACCCTCTCACTAATTCATGAGGGCACAATTCTCTAAAGGGTTGGGGGGGTGGGGGGTGGAGGCTTGACGATGCTAAAGTCATTAAAGTCTCTAAGCAAGTGAATGTCAAATCTGGGTCTAATTCATACTTGTTTCCCTGCCAGAAGATAATGAGCCTTATATACAGCCACCGTGTACCTCCGAACATAAACCAGACACAGCTTGGCATGCACACAGCGACTGTGTAGAGAAATCACTGAATAGAGGAAGTGTAGACATTGCCATGACATATATAGGCTACACGATTACAGTAGGTGCTGCTGCTTAAACCCTGCAGGACAGATGCAAGGGAGGGTGGACGTCTGCAGGAATTATTGCTGCACCTAATTCAAACCACCCTTCACACACAACGATTGTAGTCTGTTCATGGAGTATTATGCATTCCATCCTGATTTTACTGACTCATACCCCCTGAAATGTAATGTAAAATGCATGGCGCTCCAGTTGCATTTTAAACACGATCAGTCCAATTCCACGCAGCTCTCTCTGGTGAGCTTTAACCAGATGTTCTGTGCCATTTGTTTCTTTACATACAGCATTGCCATTTCCCCTTATAACACTTCAGGAGAGATTTAGAGGTTTATGCACAGATTCTCAGAAAAGTAGGCCTTGCATACTGAATGAGAGTCTTGACACAGTGGCATAACTCGTGCGCTACGTGCTCTGGGTTCAGATCAAGGCAAGTGAGTGTGCTGTGTTTGAGAGCTGCAGGGCATGCTGTTTTATGTTGTTACGAACTGTAAGAAAGGAGAAGGTGTGTGTGCGTGCGTGTGTGTGGGTGTGTTGGTGAAGACGGGGGGGGACAAATAGAATAGTCCTCTGGCTTTCTGGATTTACAATTACACAAGGTTGAATGGTCCTCACAATATTTCGGGCCCATAAGCCTGTACTCATAATTGGTCTGACAGAGGGTTGCCTAAAGTATTGTCTACTGCTAGTCTGGTATTCTAGTATTCTACCCTTGGCACAACATGCCTGCCATTTGGGAATCCTGGTGGTCTTAGGTCTGTGTATCCAGCACTAGAAACTAACCTTTGTCACTTCTTTCTCCCATCAATATTTCTCGCTCCCTTACCAATGATCTAATAATTTGTCTTTCCTAATAAAGACACAAATGCCATGTAATTGAAAAAAAAATCATATTACAAATTTGAGCCAGGACATATCTCAAACTAAACGCTACAATCACCCACCTGAGACCGGGACCACGCTGAGAACAATTACTGTTAGCCCTGCTCAGGCAGTTTCAGATCTCGTCTCTTATCACAATGTTGCATCCTCCTCTTTGCCACGCTAGAATGGGGACAGCGAACGGACAGATGGCAACAGATGGAGAGTCAGACGTGCCCCTCCAGATATAAGGGCTTGGCAACAGGAAACTTTTTGTTGGGGATCCGGGCATCGGCGCAGGTTAACCTTTGAACTTTTCAGAGTGTGCATCCACTTGTCTCGTTCCATCAATGTCTCTGTCTGCCAGTGGACCACACAGGCCGTCCATTTCGATGTAATGAGAGGCGATGCCTACCGTGTTTAACTGACTTGCAATGCCCAATATTAACCATTATCGTTGTGTGGGACATTTGATATTCAAAATGAAAGCACTAGGTATGTCCTATCAGCGCAGGCTGATGACTTTAGGCAGCAGTAAAGAGAATGGATGTTTGAGGAGGGCAATCTGCCATCTCGATGCCATCTGCCTCCCCCATGTGTGCAAAATAACTTCCATGAGCCTCAGCAAACCTCAGATACACATCCACAAACATTAACAGCAGCGCATGCTCCTTGTGATGTCAAAATTCCACTACCCAACTTTGGCAAGGTTTTGGTGGATCGTTAAAGCAGTTACTGAGTTAATGAGGGGTATTGTGCTCATTGTCAATGCGGCAGATAGACCATTGACTCACTGCAGAGTTACACGCCGGTATTGATGTGTGCTGGGCGGTGAACGGGAGAGGCTGTTCTGTGGTTAGGGGAACCACACTCCCATCACATTGTGAAGCAATGCGATGAAACAGCTGGAGAAGTGTAGCAGCAAATGATTCGCTCAAATTTGGGAAATGGTGTTTCAATAGGGCGAAATGGTTTGTACTTTTACAGTCTCGTACAATCTTTCCATTGTCATACATTCAGAGGTGACTCAAAATGTGATTTAATTTACTGTCTTTCTCTCTCCCACCCTCTCTCTTTCTATCTGACCTCCATTCCATGTCTCTCTTTTTGAAATAATTCATTTTTGTGCACAGATTACAGTGGGAGAGCAACAGTTGCTATGGAGATAGAGTAAAGTCACGCATGTCAAGCAATTCTGTCGATGGGTAGAGGGGAGCTTTAGCCTTACCATGGCAGTCAGTTTGCTGCAGTGAGGTTGATTTTTTTTTTTCCAAAATGGTTTCAAAGGAATGACTATCAGGAGCATTGTGACAGTCTCTAAAAAGGCTGTACAACATGTCCAGTATGTCCTCATAATATTAGGGTTGGTATCTATTTTACTCTGAAATGTGCTGTTTAAGAGCATTAAGCAAGTGCCAAAAAATGCTCAGAATACAATAAAGGTAAGACATGAAGATATTCTGTCTCTTATTGTCAGCAAATGCCATGAAAAGACCAAAACCAACAATGAATTTATTGCACTAACAACTACATTGAGGGAAAATGTGTTCAAGTAATGGGATTATGCATTTCTGCATAGTTTAAGGAACAGTAATTTGAAATTCTATAATTACACCAGACTTTTTCGAAAGACATTTTGACATGTCACAGTAAGAAAGGCGTAATAAAAAAAAACAATAGTTTATATAAAGGCTGGACAATAAAGGCTGGACTCTGTTTAGCTGCTTCATTTTCAGGTCATGCTGGCTCACTGTAAGGTGACCAGATCCAATAAATAGGACAAAGAATGTGTTTGTGTAGAACAATGTAGGACACATAGCTAATGCTGAGAAGTAGTCTGCATATACTGTACTGTATATCCACACAGCAGTTTAGGCTGTTGGATGTTGGGAGTATTACTCTTTGGAATCTTTGCAAACTGAAATAAAGTAGAAACAGCCATCTGGGTAACCATAAAGGCAAGAGAGTTACAGGTTTTAACTCCCCCAACTGGCCAGAAATTGTGTGTGAAAAACTAGTAAATACATTGCAGACACACAGCAACTGATGTAAAGTGCAGGTCATATTATACAGAGAAATAGCTTTTTATGGTTGAATAAATGTTAATGTGACTTATAAAAAGGGAAGCTGAAGGCCAATGAGAATCGGGAGTCATTGATAACACCATCATGTATATCCTGCTTAGGCTAATTAGGAAAGTAGTTTAAAAACATGCACACTAAGCTAACCAGGTGGTGTGAACCTCATCGTTCTTTAGCAGTTACCTGGTGCTTCTGTAGTGATGGCAAAATGTTAAAAATATACACATAAATTCCCTGTGCTCGCTGGGGAAAAATATTAGGAAATATATTAACAATAGGTCATACATTGATCTGTATCAATATAATTGATAAAGTTAAACTCTAGTTTTATGTGTGCTGGTTGGTCGATCAGATACACCCCGAAATATCATAACAACATATCTGTGACAGTATTTGAGTTTTTTTTCCAGTCCTTAACTGCATAGCTTGTGATTTTGTGGAGACTTCAAATTATTCCTAGTGGGGTGTAGCAAAGACAGCAGAGATGCTGACAGGTCGGCCTGCAATTGACCCATGTGCGCGCAGTTTGACTGACATCAAACACAGCCATACGATGACAGCCTCCTCTGCTTTCTTCAAAGCCATTGGATGAAAGCCAGATTTTAGAAAAGTGTCTGTCCTCCACTAGTTTGACTTTCTCAAAACGAGAGCCAATCGAGATGGGCACAACCCGTGTTGTTGGGGGGTATTTCCCCACCTTCTCCTCCTGATACCGGCACAGAAGTTTTTGCTCTTTAGTGCCCATGTCGATTTGAACGAGTGAAAAAATTGTAGAATGTCAAAAAATAAATGCAGCCCTGGCTTTTAAGTGGCTGCCTGCTTTTAGCAGCAGTCAGGGGCTGCATGCAGTTGACTCCATCTCTTTATGAACCGGTTATAGCTCTTTGAGGCAATTGTCCGTTTTTGATTACATTTTATTTTACCTTAATATTTCACCGCCGTCTCTCTATCGTTCAAAAACTCCCACGACTTTTCTTTTTTCCCCAGCAACCAAATGACGTGTTTGGAAGTAGGATTTTTGATTGAATAATGCGGTGTGTTTTTCTGCCAATAGGAAAGGTGTTGTCGTCAGTGTGGGCGCTTTTTTTTTAGTTTTATCTAATACTTAGGGTTCTAATGCTAGGGTTAATGTTTATCAGAAAATAACTACTTTGTATTTTGTTCGAGTGTAATTTTGGGACATTTTAGGCCGGATTTGGGATTTCGACACTGTTCTAAATTTTTCAAGACGTCAGGTCACTGTAGTTGTTAGGCTTGATTTTCTACATGTGGTTGAAAAAGAATGGTTTGATAGTTGCTTAAGTTGGATGAAATGTGAAGCAAAAGCAAGGAACGCAAACAAAATAACTTGTGAATAAATATTTTTCATGGCAGCCATATCGAGATGCAATAGTAGGTAAACACAGGTATTACCAATTAAACTAATTAAGGTTCTGTTCAATTTAATGTTGCAGAGTCTTTTGCAAATACCAGTACTCTAACTCTTTTTGACCTGAATGGAACCTTAATTAATACCACTGGTAACACCTGTGTTTACCTACTATTTCATGTCAATGTGGTTACCATGAAAATTATCACTATATTAGTGAGCTTTAGAGGTGGTGGTTGCCTTTTGAAAACGTGTCTAAATGTCTTTAATTACAAAAAATGTGACAGCTTTGGTGTTGCTGGAAGGAAATTTTGTGGCGGCTGGGCTGACAGTAACATAACCATTATCCTTTTGCAACATTAACATGTTAATGAGGTAATGGAATTAATGCATTACTGTCTTTTGGAGACTGCAATGGGCTCAGTTTTAAAGATACTGGTTTCATATAAAACTAGACGACCTAAGGCAATCCACACCAACCATGTAATGATAGGTTATCCAGAAAGGGGATACTTTTTATGATTAAGTTTAATTAATTTATTTAATTTGAATTAATTATGAGGGGAAAAAAATACTGTAATCGATTGACAGCGCTTTTAATTACCATAATGACATTATTCAAACCCAACAGCTACACTGTTGCACGTGCTGACATGCCTTTCATAACAAGGTGTATGCACATGATTTATTGTGAGTTAGTATTAAGCCATTCAGGTGCTGTGAATACTTATTAAATCTATCCAAATCTACAGCAGGAAATATTCCACCAACAAATGCACTATTTAGACCTAAAAACGATTGTGTGGTTTTAATATTCTAAAAGTTCTATCTCTTAAAAGTTAAACTATTTACTTGTGATACCATTTGAAAGATTTGCATCTTCAGTGCAAGTAGGAGTAAAGGTGCTTGGACATGTAATAAACAGGGTAGGGAGGTCAGAACATATTAACAGATGAAACCCATTTGTTGGCAAGAAGACAAATAGACCAAATTAACCTCATGAATATAGATGGTGCTTTGTCTAAATATACTGTATGTCATCAGCTTGATCCTGGATGGTGTCCTTCACCTGGCCCCAGACTGCTCACAATCACCACTAGCTGTGCTGCCTGATGGTCTGCATCCATTTATGTTGCCCATTTCCATTTATATAGATCTAAATAGCATCTTTGCTGATTGTGACAATGGTCCCTGCAGCACATGTGATCAACCTAGTGAAGTCGGGGGCTGATAGCCTGTGCTGATAGCCCCTCCGATGAGCTGCACGGCCACGTGTGTAATAGCCCCCATGCTCCGCTCCCCCCCCCTCCACTTAGCTCAAATCGATGGGCCCGCCTCCAGCCTGACTATTTATCTGAGCAAGCCGCCAGAGCCAGTGAAACAGCCACAGAGGACCTGGCCCCACGGCCTTGTTACAGCTAGCCTGCAGAAGCCAGATTTACTGGACTGGCTGGAGTGGCTGTATTCATGGGTTGAGAAATGAATAAAAAAAAAAAAATGAAAAAAAAAAGCTCAATGTGAACGAGAAAGCATCCACTTCTTACACCCCCCCCTCACTTTAAATCTCACTCTTTCTACCCCTCTATCTCCTCTCTTCTCAGCCAATTCAATCCCATTTCAATCTCCCAGTGAAGGTTCGAAGAATGCCTCGTCCTATTACATCACTTATGCTGTTCATCAAAGCGACAGGGTGTGAATTACCCTGTCCATGACACCTAAATCATGCCACTACCAAACCCCGGGGCTACACGGAATGGTTGTTGCTGCATCTGGATTGTTAGATGAGACAGGCAGCCTCTCAGCGAGTTTGAGGGTTAGTGAAGCCTCTCGTCATGTAGACTGGCGTTATTTAGCTTCATTCAAACATGGCTTAAAGTTATGTTCACTGCCTGCCAAACATGAGAAAGTAAACCCTGCCAGTTTCCCATTTTGTCTTCACTCCATTTTTCATGTCTTTTGAGTGCTTTTTACTTATGGTTATGCTAGGTAGTGTGTTTTTATCTCAATACACACACCTATAGACACCTGAACCTAATATTTTACATGCTATTACACCTGTATTATAAAATTGTTGTCATGAGTTATTGTCTCAGACATGAGGGATTTCTGTAAGTAGTATTTCACATACCTTTGATCCTCCTAGACTCCTTTCGCTGGCTGGTTTTGACACCCGGCTGGAGCTCGGCCTCTGCTGACATCCTCCACTGCTGAGTCCCTTATCCTGCTCACAGCAGATCCACCATGGGTTAGCAGCACGCTAGCTAGTCCTCCAACTCCCAGTGTCCAGTTCGCCCACTCTGGTCTTTCTCACAGTGGCACCACAGTAGAGAAAATCTCTTTCAGATCCATGGTGAGATGTCTGGTACTCCTCAATACATGAAGATCCAGCATTGATAAGCACCCTCCGTCACTGCTGGCCCATGGTGTGTTTGAGTGTAGCTAAACAACACATGAAATGATTGAATTATGAGCTAGATGATCCTCTCGAGAGCAGCTTCAGATCAGATTTGACATCTTGCGGAGTGTACCTGAGTTCTCTCCCTGAAGGTCAAGTATCACATGGTCCACGGTTGCTCTTTTCTGAAGGTCCACCTATTGCTCAGAAGTAATTCCCCCCGAGGGAGGCTGCAACATCGACTGAATCAAATATTGTTCTTCAGTGTAGGTCAGGAGTTGATATTATTCTTTGGTGGAGTACTTCAGATGTAGTCCGACATCCCATCACAGTCGCTTGTTCTGAGCCCTACGTGGCGAGGAGACAAGGATGACAGTTAATGTTAAGGGATGGTAAAAAATCAAAGTGACAAACACACGCCCCTTGATCGCTCATTAGAAGATTAATTTAACATAAGAAATGGCAAGCACCAATTTAACAAATCAACAAAGACATTATTATCTCTTCTGGATCATCAATCCTTAATGAGAGTGCACCAAATGCTTGCTGTTCACCGCCTGCCCTTGAAGGAGACCTGTGGCGAAATATTTGATGCTCCTGTTTTATGTGCTACTTGTGAGTAAATACAGCACATTAAAGCATGACCGATGCTTCTGTGCATGCAAAGCAAATTTTCAAAAGATGGATTGTTAATGCTCCGCAGCTCAGGCCAACAGCACGAGAGGAGGGGAAGTAGCAGAGAACGATGAATGACAGGCTGTTTCAAAGCAAACAAACTGTGGTGGGAATCCTGGCACAGTCGTCTAGAAACTGGAACCCTCCCCTACCACCACGACCACCACACACACACTCACACATTTTGTTTTAATGCCCTTGAATCATCCACCGCTAACAGGGGGGCCGTGCCAAGCTGGCACCGTGGCTGGCACGACTTCTGTTGGCATGGTGACGGATCATTGTTGTAGAACGAGGCCTTCAGCCTACCCTGGCCTGAAAAGAGCTGCTCCAAATCGACTGACATTGTCTGACATTGTAAGTGTGTGTGATGAGAGTAAATGAGGATGCAGGTAAGAAGAGTGTGATAAGACTACCACTTTTGGTGTACTGTAATATTATTTTACTTTGGTACTATGCTTTATTTCTTTTATTTGCCTCATTTTTAATCTGATTGTTGTAATTTCTTTTGCTCAGGTTGAGGTACAGTATTGCTCTCTGAAGGAGTGATCCTTTTTTGGTGATTTTAATCACTGCACAGCTTTTGAACCCGACCTGATAAAACAGCCACAGTACCTGCTGCACAAATGAAACATTTCACTTAAGTTGAAACTTAATTTTGGACTCAACGGTTTGCCCAGAGCGATTTATCACACTTCTGTCTTTCTATTGACTTAAATGCAATTGTTCCGCTTGAACACACTTCAACCCAATGCAATAATGGAAAATGTAATTCCATGTGTGGTACTGCAAAAACATGACATTTAAACATGTTTTAAGTATAAAAGTACTAGTTTCTACTGAAGAAAGTCTCTGATAAGTGAACATCATGTTCAGTGGAGTAAAAGGGACAATATGTCTGGTAGGGGATGTTGTTACCTTCGCAAGAAGGTATTGTTTTCGGTACCGTCTGTTGGTCTGTTCATTTATCTGTAAACAGGATTATGGAAAAACTACTGGGATGATTTTCATGAAGCATGTTGGTTGGGTATAGAATTATCAAACGACCAGTCTGTTACATTTTGGGGCAAATCCTATAAATTAAATTTGAACAGCAATTGTTTTCGTGGCTATTAGTGGCTTCTTCTACTCAATGGAATGTCGATGGTTAAATGAGCAGTTGTCAGAACTCTTCCCTGGTGATTCAGGTAGGCATGATGAATAGTTTTGCAAAGTATGCATGCTCTGAGTGCCCTTCTACCTGTTGATGTTTTAAAATGTAATTTTTCAGTGCTTTGAGCAACCAAAAATGGATTTAATTCAGCTCCATTGCAGCTGTTGGGCTAAGTGCTCCACTGGTGACCTCAACACTATGTAAAATTGAGTGTACACTTCAGCAAACCATAAGTGAAAAATCTGAATTATTATTTTACTAGTTATTCAAAAACAGATTCTCAAATGTATAGTTTTGATCCCACACATCTATCAGCACAGAATGACAGAATGATTGCCTCATGGGAAACCAATGTTTGAATATGATATGTTCCCACACTGCACTGCGACTGCTGCAGTATTGCAAAATAACATAGGGATTGCTGAGGTCACTAATGGAGCTACAGGGCAGGTGAGAAAATATGTTGTTTTTTCTGTTTTTTGGGTGAAGCAACCCTTCAGAATGGATTATGTATGCATAAACAAATGAAATAGTCACTCCGCAGCCATGTCTGCCTCCCACTTTCCCAGCAAACAAGTCCTTCAACCCTCCCATTATTCTAAAATGAGCTGTGACGCTTAGACACATTTCATTTCCTGGAACAACAGGTCATTGCGGTTGCCTCATCACCACCGGTTCTCCTTGTGCACGGTAGTCTAGACCATGTGTCACCCCTCATGTGTGCCCATGAGGCAGATAATGTCATCCAGGTCCAGCGGAAGGGCCAATCTCCCCCATAAGTACGTCTCAGATGCAGCCATGGAGTGTCAGCAATGGAAGAGGTATTTTCCATGTCACAAAGAACCTTATCAGAATGTAATTTTCATTACCAACGAGGGAGATATATGCCTCATTGTATTTGATGGAAGAGCGATTTAATGTGATGTACGGCTGCTTTTCAAAACCCACGCTATCTAGGTCACCCAGACTCCACAATCTGCTCCGTGTTTTAACAGCTCCCGGTGTCTCTTATGATTTGGGTCAGAGTTAACGAGCATCACTCGTTTCTCCAGTTACTCTGTAACTGTTCGGGGATGTCAAAAGCCCTTGACGAAAGCCATTCTTTATTAATTTGTTCATTTTAGCACTACCTCTCTCAATTGCAAAGGAAAACTTCCTTGAGGGACGTCAATTTAATTTTTGCTCTCATTTCTTTATTTCCCCCCCATCAACCCACCGCTGCCTTTGTGTCTGTCTTCCCGTCTGCATTTCACAAATCATCATCTGGAGATGTTTGTTTGCGTCAGAATCTCTAACCTCTAATAGGATTATTGAACAAAAACAGCCATGCTGTGACAAAACCTGATGTATTGCAACCCTTTCTTCCTTAACATTAAGTACATCAATCATGCGAGCCATTGATTCTCCGGGCTACTGTACAGTATACCTTCATAAGGCGCACTAGACACCCTGGGCAACATGCAGGTACATATATCTTGTCATGCTGCTTTGGTGCATTGGGATGAGATGTGATCTGAGTCTCTGTTGTGAAGCACCATTCTGTCTTTGCCATTTTGATCAGTTTGCTAGAAAGCTGCCTACAGTACAACCTTCAGAGCACAATACACAGGGTTAAAACACTCCAGTAGCAATGTAAACTGGCATCGTGATCAAAACTAACATACACAGTAGGAAACTGTTACTGTTTTCAATTCTTCATAATTTTCTAATTATTGCTCAAACCAGATAATGGGGAATTAGCCTGACATAGGCAATAAAATAAAACTCTAATTTCCAGCTATTATATTGAGTTTTATCTTTCTTACCGCCTCCATGGCTGAAAACGATTCATTAAGCGCGATCAGGTATCCAGTCATGTTCACCAGCACAGAAATATAATGTGCAATCACAGAAGACGAGCTGATTTTTAAATTAGATCATTCTTGAGATTCCTTTAAGCTCCCCCATTCCAGTAAGTAATGTTTCCTCCTGAGACTGTGGTTTAATAGACTGCACAATCAACCTCATATTGTGAGACAAGCCGCCGTGCATCCTGCCACTGATGAGTAACAAAGGTTGAACAGTCATCTATCACTGGATATGGCCAATTACACCTCCATTCACTGCGGTCCTGACGGAAAGGCGCAGTCTATGCTCTCCAGCTTGTGTGCGACTGGAGTGCGGAGGCTCTGTCCCTCGTCCCCAGGACCATCCCTATCTCTTCCTGGCCAAGGCTGGCATGGCCTAAGGCTGGTGGAGGGTTTGTTCGACAGACCCGCTTTGGCACCTTGCGCTGGTCATCTTTGTTACAAAATGCCCCACAGCTTATGGAGTGGGACACAACTGTCACAACCTGGTCTAGCAAAGCTCCTCTGAATGGCCCTGCTGTGTTACCTCGTGTCACCAATGGCTACAGAAGCCCACCAACTACTGCTATATGCACTCAATACCTCACCATGAAGCTGTTGTCTGTGTTGTTGTTAAATGCTATTTTTTCCCCAGGTTTAGACGTTTCATTCTCTTCTACACTAGCTCTTATCACCACCAATCAACAATAAGGTTGTCTCATGAGGCCTTACAAGTGGCTGATAGCCCCTGAATCTAAGATAAGGTTAATTTGCTTTTGTTGGGCTAATTAGATTCCCGACTTGCAAGTGGTTAACTGGCATATGGGTCTTTGGGGTGAATCTGCAATCTATTAACACTTCTGACCATATGATTCAGTGGGTTAATAATCTCACACACATTCATGGCTGAGGCCACAGAGGCATGACAAATATGCTAATGTATAGAAACTAGAGTCTGCCAGGCCACTACAATTTCACCTATACGCTAGCAGTATTCAGTTGGTTGAAATCTGCAACCCTGCCACCGAAAACTATACACTGCACCTTTGAGCAATCATCAAATTGTATTACAATTCATGGAGGAAACAGTAATACATGTGCCAAATATCAGGGTAATCCATCCAAATTTCTTTGAGACATTCCAGTAAAAATCACTACTGTGAACCTATTCTGGAGACCATGAATGTCTATTGGATAGAGAGCCATGAAATCCATCAATAGCTGTTGAGATATTTCTGTCTGGGCAGAGGACCTCCTGCCAACCGGCTGACAGACTGATATTGAACATCCCTAGTGCCACACTGCTAGCATACCTAATTAACAAAGTGTGTAAGTAGCATCAATGCGAGAGAGGTGGCCTTAATGCCATTGGTGATAAACTGAGGATTTTGTTCTATATTAACATAGTACAAAAAACACACCCATTCCCTTTGACGTCGGCAAAGAGTGATCTGTGGCAAAACTGAAATATTGTAGCCAAAGAGAAGAACCTTTCCTTTCTTCTCCTCCTCCTCCTCCTTTGCCTTCCTGGCCTTCCAGGGGGAACTGATAGCCTCTGAGCTCAGGCTGTTCAGCCACGGCCCATTAGTTCAGCTCATTCTGACAAGATGGAGGGCCTCTGACGATGGAACAGTCAAGTGTGTGAGCGGGGAGGTAGGGGGAAGAAAACAGAAAAAAATTCAGTTTGTGCATTTGAAACGCTCTCATTTACTTTCTGAGGGAAAGAGCGGCCTCATTGCTTTGGGTTCAGCAGCAATACAGCTGCTAAACTAAATACGTGTCGCCAAACAGTTGCTCCACTGTGCAGATTTATGTCAGTACAGGCCTTGGAGCTGTACTCTTAGTTAGGCGTGGCTCCAGTGGGGCCGGGCACGGAAAAAGGATAATACGCAGAGGGCAGTGAGGAGCTGCCCTCTGCATATTATCCTTTCTACCAGCTGCAGGATAACTGGGCCCAATTTAGACGGAAGAGGAGTGAGGAGGGGGTAAAATTAACAATTCCACTCATGCTCGCACAGCGGAGGTCTCAAGATGCAAATATTAATGGGGTTTATTTTGAAAGTTTGCATTTCTTAGGCTGCCTCTGCCTTCACAGCAGACAAATCCAGGCTAATAAAGTGTCACTAGCTCCCTATGGTGGCAGTAAACAATAGCATGAAAACAGGCCAGACTACATTTCCCCTTTTATTCATCTAAATCCATTCACAGCATAGACACAGCAGGTCTAGAAGCGTGGACTCTCGGACCCCTCAGAACAGTTAATTGGTGGATCTGGCTCTCAAAAAGCACCTCCTCTGATGTAACTCTGTGGCTTCCCCAAGGAGTCTTTAATTCACTGTTGATTTGGTTTGTTGTTGTTCTGTGTCTCAGTGTCTGAACAGTGTGTTAAAACAGGCTATTTACCACGTTCGGTGGGACAGAGAACTGGGCAGCCTCCAGAAGGCCTGGACAAACACCATGTTAGCCAACAGCCGGTGTTTTCTCCTCCATTTCCTCTCTGATCTGCTCTGTTATCTTTTTTAATCTCGCTATCCTTTCTTCTTTTACTCTCGAACATCTTTCAACTCTCTCCTACCTCTTTCTCCCTCTCCCGCCCGCCCCTGTTCTCCTCTGCCCTCCTTTCCTTTGTCTCCCTCTCTCCCAGACATAATAACCTATTTGTGAAAAACATGTTTTTAGTTTGCTGCCGCCCCCACCCCTGATTTCTTTTGTGATTTACAAAAGAACTGTGGATACCTTGGTTCGGTCATTACTTCATGTGGAGGGGAGAGTAATTAATGAGACAATTAGACATTTTTTTTCCTCCCTCTGTTTTCCCTTTGAACTAAATAAATAGCCCAAAGATGTCATCTTTAATTGCAAATGGGTCATGGATGTAATTAAGATACAAAAACCGACACTTTTTTTCTCATAAAACTCAAATGTTAGTATCTGTGTCACTGTTTGTTGTCCTGACTGTATTCGCGTCTTTAGACATGAATGTGATTCAGCACCAGTGTGGACGTGCAACGTGACTATCAAACAATGACAAAAAGATAAAAGAGATCAAAGTTGCCATGATCAAAACCGCTGCGCGCAAAAACATTACCTGCAGTCTGCGAGACAGCATTTAATGAAGCCGAGGGGAAGCACCGAACAGCCATTTAAAAAAATAGGAAGCTTTTTGTTTTCCTCCTTAGCCGCCATGCCGCCTTATGGATGTTGTCGTGATGTGACGCGCACACCACGCACACAACGCTTTTTGGACGCAAACATCAATAAGAACAGGGGACTGTATGAAATATTTGGGGCAAAAAAAGAGGGAGGTAGTTTTTTTTTTCCTTTTTTTGCTTTGGGTAGGATAGTATATTATTTTCTCATCATTTAGAATTTATTTCTGACTCTCCTTGAGATGCAGAAAGCTACCGTTGGGTATTAACTGTTCACTTTACATCTATTGGCTCAAACATATAGTAGCGTGGCTGAAATGTCTGTTTAATACAATACTCCTACAATAACCTTAATTTCTAGTTTGCAATTTAGTTCATATTAACATATAAATATCATCAATATAACAATTGATACGGTAAATACACTGGCAAGACAAACTTATATTATCTTCTTCTCTGCTTATTTATTTGTCAAAGTTGTACACACTATAGATATTATCTATGAAACATATTTTCTTGCAGTAGAGAAACTTCTCATTCGGGGTTTCCTTCCAGACGTTGGGTGTCTGGCAGGAAGATGCCGGAGAGAAAATACAGGAGAGTGACTGGGATCCATTCAGAGGAAACGTAGCACGTCTAACACGTCTCGCTGTGATAACTCAGTTGGGTTATTTGGTTTGCTTTTATGACGACTAGTTTCTCGCAGGCGGCGGTATGAAGTGCTCAGAAAGAAATACTTTTTGGTCTCAAATAAATTGCACTGCAACTGTAACCGTTAACATCCCAATTAGTGTTATTTTGCAGCGATGAGATTTTGATGTACTTTAGAGATCGTCTTTTCCGCAAAGTCCTTTTAACTCTATTCTTTTCTCTGCTGTGTTTCTTGAGGGCACCTTTGTTGTAGTGCCGCTTCTCCCGCTGCGAAGAAACAGGCACCTCATAAAAGTGTAGTTTAAAAGAAGCTCACGCTACCCGCGCACACTCAGACAAACTATCTATTCCCCTGACTACAATACAATATGTGCAGTTGTAATTAGTGAATCTCCCACCACACCTTAACGTCTCTCATTAATCTCACATGAGTGATTAGGCGGCTGCGACGTATGGAACCGCGGGAGGTGTGAAACTGGGTGTGAAACTGTTGTCATCTCATATGTTATCGCACTCTGGAGACTGGGAGGATTAAACCACGCCAGGCACAGCCCATTGGCAGCTAATCATGCCGCTAATGATAAGTGAAATATTCGACTGCCTCTCATTACAATGGCGTCGCAAGGTCAAGATCTCACACAGATCGCAGACGCACAAGCGCTGTGACTGTCGCGTCTCCGAGGACCCGCTTCCTCGGGCCGTTCCTGTTGTTTTGTCTAAACCCAAGGCGAGACACCGGATGCGAGCTGGAACGAAGCCGCTGAATATGACACTTGATGGCTGATTAGAGCAAAACACGAGGGTAGTCTCCAACTGCGACTCTCTGATGAGGAGTGATCTAAGGGGTCTCGTCAGTAGGCGTCATGCTGACCGCTGTTGCTGTGCCAGATGCTTGCGGCTCGGTGCGGAGCCACTTCAAAAAAACAGAACGTGTTCCCTGCTGATGCCGCTACAAGGGAGATATCCATTTAGTTAAAACAAGGTACAAAGTTCAAAATCAGAACAACTGCAATTACTCAGCGGATGTGCAAGAAAATCAAATGTCATCTGCCATCGAAGGTTAAATGCCCATCCGACATTTTATCTACATTTTAAACACTTGATGATCACCGGGTTGAACGTAGCCCCATTTTATCTTTTTTTTTTTTTAATAATGGCATAAATGAACAATGACGATGATGATGCATTCACAAGCCTAATCCATAAATGTATGGTTCCCTCTGTGAAGGTCAGCCTGAGGGTCAGCTCACTGTTAGAGCTGCACATGACTCAGGAACAAGGCTGGAATACAAACCGGTCAGAGTGGGCTCCTGCCCCAAGGCTTCAGACCTTAAGGGGACCTGAACACTCCGGGTTCACTGTGTCACGAGCCTGTTTTATTAAGGTTAACATCCATTTTTAGTTTATATTGTGCTCGTAACATCAAATTACGCATACACAATACAGTACGTACACAAGATTTTGAAGGCTCAATAAGGGCCCGTAGTTTATTCTTGCCCCAGGCTCCCCAGAAGCCCTGCACAGGGTTCGTTTTCCTTCTATTTGACTCATTTTCTAGGCTCGTGTGACATTTAAAAGATGTAGCTCCGCTTCTAAATCATGATTATTATTTTTTTTGTTTTACTTCTGCTCTTTTCCCACCTCTGGCTAAATCTACAAACAGGTGGGTGAGCAACCCCATCTTCTATAACAAATCTGCAATGGTAATGAGCATGTTTTTCTTATGGTGAGGTGGTTCAGGTAGATGATGCACAAACAATGGTACTAGGTTAGGGAAAAGAGTGTGTGAGCTGCCTTAACATAATCACATTAAAGAAAAAGCACACTGAACCTATTGCAGATATTATGTTGAGCTGATAGAGTAGAAGACCATATTGATAAATAGATTATTCTGGCAGCATGTTTCCTCCAAAGCATATTTAGTAGTATATAGTATGAACATTATCTGTATAAGGAATCGTTAGGGTATTGAACCCTAAACTAAAAAAGTAAATTAAATATAATTTAATGTTTGCAGATGTTTAAGTATCACTGTGCCTGAAATATCTAGAGATTGTGGTCTCTTTTTTATCTCTTGTTTTAGCAGGTCACATATTTCACATCCAACTCGAGTTCACTCATCTGTCATAGATGAGCAAACTCTATGATCACGTAGAGTTTATAACACTGTCGCGGAGGAAGTCCCTCAGTTGTTTGAGAGTGAATGAACTTGATCGTTTAATGTTTTGATCACTCCCATCTGTAAATCATAGAAACAGAAGGTAGACGTCATGCTCAGTGGGAAAAAACATGGATCAAGGGATATGAAATCACATGAGAATAGCTCCTCTAGGCTGAACTTAACATCTCAATGACCTCCAGGGGGTTGAAAAAGCACTGCAGTGAGGCGATGTGACAGATACAATATTTAAATTGACTGTCAGTGGAAGAACAAGCCGGCTGAGCCTATATTTGATTACATTTTAGAGCACACAAATACATGCACAAATGCATTTCAGCTACTGTAGTGCCTGCTGCTGCCAGCCTGCCACACTATTATAATCATCAGCCACATATGGAGCTGCTGTCTCGCCTGTGGGGAATAAGGTTGTAGAATGGGCCAACGGGATGCAACCGAAGGACCTCACTACTCAGAGGTGATGAATGCTCTGCTGCTTATGGAGCCTCCCGTAGTGCATCTGTGAGAGCAGATGAATGGGGAGGAGAGGCTGATAAATTGGGTCACACGAACGTAGCGTTTCTGGGTAATGCGGTGAAAACGCTGGAGGAGTGCAGTCGGGGGGCTGCACGTGCCTACAACTGGGGCAGAGCTGCTCCAACTTGACTGATTTCCTTCGCTGGCTCCTCTCCCGACTCCCACTCTTCACGTTATTGGAAAGATACACATTTAATTTACAAAGAAATGCTTTGCTTGTTCCATTTCCTGAAGTCGCTCGTATACAGGTCAGTCGGTCCACCACTGTGATCCAGTCTGAAATAACTCAACTATTTGGATGAATTACCTTGAAATTGTGCACAAACATTCATGTTGTCCAGGGGAGGAACATTACAGACTCTAAGCGCTACATTAGAGCCACCACAAGAGCGATGTTTGTGGTTCAGAGTGAAATTTATTATACTTCTAGATGGTTGTCATGAAATGTGTTACATATATTAAAGTAGATGAATTCTAAGGACGGTGGTATTCCCCTGACTTTCCCTCACCTGGTCGGATGACAACTTTCCTTGGTATTGAAAAATCTTAACAAAAGATGGCCATATTACTGAAAAAAATGGTATTCATGGTTCATTTTTAGCAGCATCATCAGGTTTAATAGGTTTTACCTTAACCTTCAATTGGTAATATTTGATCACATTGAAGAAAATCAATCAATATATCATTATCATTATTATCAATGGACATGAAATATAACCAATTAGAGAAAGGATAAAAAACTATGGGCTGTTGCTTTCCTGATTAACACAGTATCCGCACATTTCCACTCTTTTTTCATCCTGTCTGTTAAATCTTAAAAATACTTGATGACTCATCCTGAACTTGGGAACACATACATACATTTATCTAATAAAATGTGTCTCCGGGCTACTAGCTAACCATCCCCCACCCTATAACTGCATCGACTTGTTTGCTCGTGGGTCGTCGTAGCTGGCAGATTTCAAACATCAGTTGTGTCTGTTTGAATGTCAATTGGCAAAAAACGTTATTTGCATTTTCAGAAAGTCCAGGGTTGTGGTCTAATTTATTCATTTCTTCCTACTCCTACACATACTGATCTAATAACACAGATGAAGGAGGTGTAGGTGTGGAGCCCAACAGCTCTCTACAACTCTCTGGATTCTCCAGATGCCCACTTTTTTAGCAATCCAATTAAATCCCTAAACAATACCAACAAATCCCTTCAGAAACAATACCCCTCCCACATATTCAGTTTTATTCAAGAAAATGTCATGTTACAGAACAGGCTCTTGCTGCCATTTGAAGATCAGTGTAAAGTACAATGTAGCCCAATGCCAGCTTTGATATAGCAAATTAACACCAGTGACCTTTAAAAACCTGGAAAATTCAATCATTAATACATGTAAAACATATTCCAGCTTACATGTTTGGACAGAAATGTATGTGCACATGTCACAAGACATTGAATCCTATCATTTCACATAATATCAGAAATCTGGGGCTTGGTGTGTTTCTCGTTCTATTCTCCAATTCAATCTAATTTCATTAATTTCAGTTTGAGGAAGAGCTTGATCGGGACAAGGGGGGTGGGGGGGGTCTTTTACCTTGGCACAGATAAGAAGACAAACTAGATTTGAGGAGGGATAGATCTTGTCTGCAGAACACGCTGCCTTCTTGGCAAGCGAAGCGAAGTCGATATTGAGCGGGCCTTTCTTACCTCCTAAGATTTACAGTATCTGGAGCTCCACAGCCTCATACTTCAGTAGATGGATGAGTATTTCATACGGTGCCAACTGGCGCTACATGAGTTGAGCTGAAGGTCATTGTGACTCGTTTCCAGCTCAGAAGCTGGGTGGCTCGAGACAGAGCTGCTAAATCTCCACCATTGACTTGTTTTAATAGGACAAAGAAGGCAGCTCTTTGTAAAGCAGGAGTCTGTGGTCCTGAGCTGCTGTACGGCAATGACCCGACATACGTACATGTACAGACTGTATGGTGCCAAAGACGGTTGAGCGTACAGTAGAAGGGAGTGGGTACAGATTGTCGGAGAACCTCGAGGCATATGGCAAGGCGCCCCATGCCTCCCAGCTAATTGAGTCCTAATGAATCATTGGTTTGGCATGCTACATGTCCCTTGTGATGGCTGGTGTCATTGATGCATTGAAGATGCCCAGTCCTCTGGAAGTGTAGCGGGCTGTGACGGCTGCTCTGGCTAAACATGGGAGGCAGTGTGACACTGCTGGCTTCACGCTGAACACTTCACTCACTCACCAGATGTTACAGGCCAAAGCACAAGTATTACTGGCCACCCAGCTCTACACAATGGAAATAATTGTGTGGCGGGCTGGAAATTCACTGCCCCATTTGATTCCAGTAACACTCTTATAGTGTCGGGGTCGCTGCTTCACTGTCAACTCAACAGTGCCAATGTGATGAGGGACACGACTGTGGGAAAACACTTGAGGTCAATGGAGCTTGACAGATGTTCTTTTTTGCAGAATTACACAGATATATTTGACAAAATTACATCTGAATAGACATGAAACAATAAATACAGTATACCTTGAATGCTGTTAGCAACAGTCACTGGTCTAATTGTTTCTTTTCCAGGTAACTTATAGTTTTATCAGTGGTTTTCCTCATTCGAAAATGTAATTGTGTATTAATTGAGGTACACTTTGATTAACACTTTGTAAACAAATATCCGTTTTATTTACATAATGTCTAAATGGATATTATAACAAACTGAATGAATTCACATATAACCACATATAAATAAATAGCATTTACAGCCTTATTATGATGTGATTAAGAAATAAACACAAAAAACAAACTTAGTTTAATGTGCAAAATGATAACACTTTCTGGTTTTATATTTTGCAAAATTGCTGAGTAATGGGTGAGCATTGTTTCTGTTCTAGTATCGTCCTGTTATAGGCAAAATGTTTCCTTGCAGGATGCCTTTACTTCCAGAAGATGTTAAACTTCCCATGTTAACTACTCAAATTATTTTTCTTGAGCTCAGAGTTCAAGTCGTTGCTTCTGACAAGTTTGGTTACCACAAAACTCCCATTACACTCTCAGCTTGCGTTGCACCTGTCAACTTGATTACACTCGTAACGGGGCCATGTGCATCGTTTAGCATTCTACAATGCACCGCTATCTGAGCAATCTCTCCTTATGTTCAAATGGAGGCGACCGGGATGGCCTCTGACCTGCCTCTGCCTGGGGCCATATCTTCATTAGTGAATAGACTAGATGGGATAAGGCCACCAGCGAAATGAGAATGCAAACACGAACTTCTGCGCTCATTAAACCGACTTTTATAAAAGATTCAGGTCAATCCGGAAATCGTGCGTCTAATGCTGAAACGCCACATTAATGTCAGTGACTGTTATGTTAGATGCATTATTTCAGGGCACTTGGGAAATCTTAAAGGAGGTCAATTTGAGGTAATGCCATTGCAATCTCAAGAGGGAGAACAACAGAGGAAACACAACGCGCTTTCGGTGGGACAAAACGTGAGAAGCAACACTACAGCAAATGGATGATACAAGCGGAGTGCAAACAAGCAGCAGAAAATATCCCTGTGCTGTTGTAGTAAATTTCCAAAACACTTTCACCATTTTACAATAATTGCAAAACGGGGAAGAGGCATTATGGTCTTTATCGGATAAGATATAGCTCCCATATCTACTCCCTGCTTCTGCTGTCAGGAGCCAAATTGTGTCTTGACTCCACTGGGAGATCCAACAAAGAAGTCTTTATTGGAGAAGTTAATGCTCTCTAGTGTTTTGTTCAGCTCCATCTTAAGCTGCACAACTCACACTGGGCTGGAAAGAACTATCTTGGGATGAACTGGAAATTGCACTGTATGTGTGTGTGTCTCTGTGCAACACATGTGCCCTACAATTCGAGCCAGGGAGCGCAGCTTAGGATCTGTTGCAGAACCGCCTCCGTAAGGAGATTACTAAAGGCAGTTTTACGATTGGCAGAAGTCGCCAGTGAACTTTGGCGCAGATGTCACAGTGCTAACAATGACCTTTTCTTATATCCCACTGCAGCCGCAGCATAAACATGACTTGTGGTCATTTAAGCTGACAAGATGTAACCTAGGTGGGCCACCAGCAGCCTGTTTTATAGCTGCTAGCCATTTCCTCACTGCTTTTCCACAGCGAGAGACAAGCTGAAGCTAGTCTTTCTCTTACACAAGCATTCAAGCAGAAACCACAGGGCATCATAACACACATATGGTCCAATAGTGAATCGTACATTTGAACGGGTCACTTTGGCTCACATGAAGTTTTACCAGAGGGGGTCTGGTGCTTTAACAACAGCAAAATCATGGAAGAACAGTGTAATCATCCACCTGTCATGAAGATGCCTTCAGATTTTGTATGAGATTAGACTTGTAATAAAGTGATTTGCTCCTATTAATAAATCAAGGCTGAGAAAAAAAAAAGATGAAATTACTTGTTAATATGAATATTTTACATGCTGACAGAAGCAGGTCAAATGGGTGGTTTCTGACTGTTTAATTGGGCCAATCTTATTACACATATGGCCTAACCATGACAGACTATTAAAAGTTCCAATGAAGTGCAACTATCCAACCAAAAAAAACCTTATCCATGCATCTATCATGGGGAAAAATAAAAAAAAGAGCGCAACTGCACATCCTGACGCAGTTCAGACGCCCCCTCCCTTTCCATCCCCCCTCCCCCCTTCGGCCTGGACGCTTCCACAATTAACAGGATTGTTTCTCTGACCAAATATGAACTTGACTGCTGAACAGGGGAGTCATGAGCAGGCCTGGTATGCTGAGGTAGACTCAGACCGGTGCCGCTGCGCTGCTGCTGCTGCTGCGCTGCGCTGCGCGCTCCCATCCGAGCGTCCATCCACAGGTTCTCAGCCCCAATGCAGCCCGCAGGAACACTTCACGTCCGTGCGTTTTCCTACCGCTTCTGCACGGAAATCGATGCGTTTATCAAACACGCGCGTCATCATTCACTCAGAGCTGGTTAACACGCAGCCGTTTGGGAGATGACTTACTGCTGTTGCAGCAGGACATCATTTGAATATGTGGGAGAGGGAGGAGGAGGAGGGAAGGGGGGGGGCAGACAGACGTGGTTGAAAAGGATTTGGGCTTATATGTTCTATATGATTTTTTTTCTCTCTCTGCAATCATTTCAAAACGAAACGTACACCCCCCTCCTCCCAAATTCGTGCGCAATTCAATACGGGACAGCAGGTTATCTGACAGGCGACCGGCGTTCAGCGCTTTAAAAAGGAGTCCACGTCCAAATCCGCCAAAGCGCTATCGTTGATCGGACTCATCTCGTTTGCTTGACATTCTTATTCTTTTAAGAGACTGTCTCAGTCATCCACAGCAGACATGCCCCGCAACCCATTTCCATTCAGCGGCCAGCGCATCCTATCCATAAATCTTGACGTGTCGCCGGGCTGCTTCGCATCCTTAAACAGCTCTATAGTTTCACAGTTGCGGGTAGCGATTAATAGAGATGCTCGCGAGTGGGATGTCACTCACCTTTTCTCGGCGGATGCTCTTCTGGAGTGTCCCATTTATGCGTTTTAATCCACATCTGTGTCCCCTTCATTTGAGCGCTCTATTTTTCCCCCAATGAGAGGGAGAGCGAGAGAGAGAGAGGGAGAGCGCGAGAAAGAGAGAGAGAGAGAGAGAGGCAGAGAGCGCGTTTAAGAAAATCCATTTGTTAATTCCATTTGCCGGACACACAAGGTGAAATCACATTGCCTCGCTTTTTCTTTTTTTTTTTTTCACATGTTCACAGTTCTTCCGTAATTCTAAGATCCCGTAAAAGCTGTATCTTCTTTTTTTCCCCTCTCTCTCCCTCTCTCTATCTCTCCCAGCGCTGAAGTTGCCTGGTTACCCCTGTTTCTCATTCAACGAGGCTGAAGCGCTGCATACAGCGGCCAATCATAGCGGCAGCCGGAGAGATTAACTATTTCTTGGCTCCACTATTCTAGTTCCAGGCTAAAATGAGGAGAGTGGGCGGGGAAACTGGGCCCCCGGTGACAGAAGAAAAAAAAAAATTAAAATGCACAGAGAATAATGTGGAGAGAGAGAGAGGGGGGGGGGGGGGGGGATCCGTTAGAGGGGGAGGAGGAGGGGGGACCAAGGGGATTATACATTTTTCGAAAAATAAAGGATGGTGGAGGGAGGAGGGACCAGTTGCCACTTCTCACAACAACAAAGATGTAAGTGAATGATATTTGCGGCCTCGCAGGAAGTCGTGCAAACCGCGGCCTGCCCTCCGTCCGTTCCCTCCGATCGGTCTTTAAGGAGCACAGATCCGTCTCGTTTCTGAAATCGCCAAAAAGCAATCCATCAGGGTAATTGATCGTCCCCCTTTAACCAGCCATCCGTCAAGCCAAAGCTCCTCCGCCCGACGCCCGCCCCCCCTCCCTTCGTCCCACTCCAGTCGCCTCATCATAGGCCGTATTGATTTCAATTTCCCCCCCCCTCCGGCCGGGGTGAAAGGTGTAGGGGAGCGAGCCAGCTTCAATCGCTGCTACACGGCACGTGGGGGCATAATGACCCCCCACCTTCATGCTCTGCTGCTGAGGGCCGAGACTACATCCAGGTCAAGCCCCCTTCCAACAGGCACGCACACACAAACACACACCTATGACAGCCTTTGGCTTTGCGAATGAACGCTGACCGCCTGCTCCACAGAAGCTTCAGACAGGCCTACAACAGGGCGCCTACAGTTAGTTCTGGGGCATTGTGGGGGAGCAGTAGGGGTCCTGACAAGCGAGACAACAGCAGACAGTAGGGAGAGAACGGGAGGGGGGCGGCATTCCTGCAGATGTACCGTGGGGGGGTTGAGCGTTTTGTTTCATGTTGCACACATCAACTTTCTTGTTTTGTGAAGCTTGCAGTTTACTTTTCTCTATTCTATATATCACAGAGGCGAGGAGATGTCAGTCGCATGTGATTCATGCTCGCTTCAGACTGGGAGCAAAAAGCCGTAAAAAAAAGTTTTTCTTTTCATTTGTTTTTGTGTTACAGCCCCTGAGTGTGATTGATGTATCGCTGGCTTCACTCCATCCCGCAGATTACAAATGAAAACAACAGTGTCGGGGGTCCCCCCCCTCCCCCCACCGCCAGACCTGAGCCGTGTGCGACACACACACACACACACACACTGGCAGAAGTACATGCAATCACACATACACTTAGTGGTTGATTGACGTGTTAGTTCTTGGCTTGAGCATGGCTTAATCCCACCGCTTTCACAGATGGACTCAGTCTTTCTCTTTTTGTTTGGTGTCACCGGCAGTGACAGTGGCATGTTATATATTTACACACACACAAACACACACACACACACGTTTACTGGATAGGGAGGCTGCTGTGTGGGTTCTAATCCCCTCTGTATCCCACCCTCCCTTTATCACCCACCCCTTGTTACCGTACATGCGCGCGCGCACACACACACACACACACACACACACACACACACACACACACACACACACACACACACACACACACACACACACACACACACACACACACACACACACACACACACACACACACACACACACACACACACACACACACACACACACACACACACACACACACACACACACACACACACACACACACACACACACACACACACACACACACGCGCACACACACACACGCGCAAATGCAGAAATGTGCACAGGCATCTACTCTTTGGTCATTAACAAAACAAAGGAGGTCAGTGTCAGCAGTGGAATCAGGCAGCTGTGTCCTGTGAGGCGCGAGTTAATCCTCATTTTCAAGGCCCAAAGACAAAAAGAAGCCTTGCAGATGAAATGTTTCAAGTTAGGGCGCGGACCTCAGTCGTGTTTGTGCCACCTCGTTCATCCGTCCAATCCACCTTCACATCACCATAGTGTTTGTTGTTGTTGTTGTTTATTGCTCGGCTGCGTCTTCGTAGATTGCAGTGGTGTATTATCACTGTGAATTAAGAGGGGGGAGATTAGACTCCCCCCCCACCCACCCCTAATCGTATTCCACTTCTGCAAAGGCTTTGATTTCCATGTAGATGGAACCACACTGATAACGGGGGAAACTGCCCCGGAGAAATGAGGCAGAGCGATAAGATAAGGCGAGCAGATCCCCATCCAGACAAAAAGACAAAGAGGAGAGTCGTCACCCCACATGGCGGTTAATCTCCCTTCAATCCAGAGATTAACGCAGTCAAAATTATCATCTCCGTACCACTGCAAATGATTAGTCATCTCCCAGAGGAGGGATGGTTAACTGGTGGCCCTCCCCTGCGAAACCTCGGAGTGAAGGCAGATCAATAACTTCTTCGTGGTTACATGGATCACATACATGTACTTAAAAAGCAGAAATCATGTTTATTACACGTAGAAACACGGATATGCCACGGCGTTTCCTTTTCCTCAACTTGTAGCTCACTAAAGACACGGGAAGACAGCCTGAGCGCACTCAGCAGGAGGCGGCTGGATTGTGGTGTGTATTGTGCTCAGCCCACTCTGACTTCTATGCTAATGGACTGTTTTAATCAAGTCTAATCGTATTGTCGTAGCAGTGTGTGAGTGATTAGCATTCAGTAAGGCATGGCGGGGAGAGGCCTGACATCGATAAATGACACGTGACCCATGACCCTGACTGCTCCTGCTGAAAAGTTGCTCTCCTTTTATCAGTCTCGCCCCAGGCTTCTTCATTTCCCGTAGCTTGGCTAATCATAATGTACTGAGACACCAGCGAGTCTGGAGGCCGTGCACCTCAGGGAACAAAGCCAGAGAGCTGGTGGTAGGGTACTACACCAATTATAGAGCCAGATAAGCAAGTTGCTAACACCTAAGCAGTCTCTCGAACGATGATTGTCACTAATAAAATTAATCAAATCTTGTATTCATGATCCGCAAGCTGCACTATAGGGGAGACCAAGGATTGTTGTAACATTTTGAAATTTCTGTCTGCATCTTACAGCTGTTTTCTATTAAATGTCATCTCTGCAACACAAACAGAAAAGGCAAAGTTTAAACACAAGGAGTGAAATCAGTGTTCAAATTACCAGTGGGAGCTCCCATGAAAGCAACAAAATCAATTATCTGTGGGGGTTTCTCAAATACGCTATACTTAATCATAAATAAAACTCATTTCCAATCACCGCGCACCCATAACTTTGTATTGAACGTGTTAAATGGCCTAACATGCATGGCTGCACTTCACCACCACACCACCATGTGCACAAACTGCAAACAATACATTAGACAGCTTGTGAAACTTAATCCGAAGAAGACTCCTCATCTCACCGTGCTTTGAGCAAATCAATACAGCTAAAGGGGAAAAAAAAACAAATGTACTTCCGACTTCCACCATGCCAAAAAAGGCCAGCAGTGGAGAATTCATAATTCATCGGCAAACCCTACATGTTTTGGTTTTACAGAAACAAAAAAAAAAAGAAAAGAAAAATAGCGTAATTCCACCTTTTTTTAATTAATGGTTAAGATAAAATGACGGGCTAGCTATGCAAACAATAATAATTTCAATAGCAAATTAATAAAAAACATCTCTCTCTGCTGTGTATGTGCAAAAGTTGGGCCACATGAAAAAACCTCTCCCCCTCGAATGCAGTGCTTTTATTTCGGCTACTTGCACATTTTAGGCTTATTTATTTGTATTTTTTTATTATTTATTTTTTATTTATAATTTTTATTCTAGATAGAGACCCCCTTAGACTTAAAACTATAATTTAAACCCTGAGTAAAATGTGAATGAATGATTCACATTCATAGTTGAACAAACCCTGGGATGAAATGTAACATTATGAAATAAGAATAATGACAAAACCTTGATTGATTGCTCACTGATTGCTAACCCTCCCTTGACTTATCCTTTACCAATTCCTTCCTTCCTTCCTTTTTTTTGTCTGTGCAGTCGCAGCAGAGCTGTGGAGCCCCGCTGCAGGCTGAGCAGCTCGCTGATTGCTTGATATTATCATATAGATCTATGTTGTTTATTCAAACTTCATTAATATTTAATGTGCCGTGTGTCGAAACTGCACCAATTCAATGGTTGTGGAGGCACATGAAGGGCAGATAGGCTCCAGTATCTGTCTATAGTCAGACTCGGTAAACAGTCCGCTCTGCTCAGAGAGAAAAAAACAAGTGATTGTAGCCTCTATTTTAATCAGTCGGTTATTGTTGAAAAAAACGGAGCATATTCTCAGAGATAAGCCAAGATTGATTATCTGGGGAGAATGGTCCTATAGTTAACAATTATACTGCATTTATAATATAATATATAAAGTATTACAAATGCCTCTATATTGTAACAATTGCTTCTCAATGTGAACAAAACAACCTTCTTTCCTCAAAATTATTTTTTTTTCCTTCGCAAATTGTCCACATCTGCTACTTTCTCACATGTGAAATAAGGACTACAAGGAATCAAATGATTCTGATCGGAGAAACTGAAAGTTTAAACAGTTATAAATGACTTATGTTACAACCATCCTATCCCCTAATTAAATTTTTTATGAAAACAATGGGTGAAATTATTATGTGTGATATGGAAGGGGTTGCCCATAGTGTTGAAACCACTGAGAATAATCACTCCCCCATCTGTTTTCCCTCAGTTCTAGAAGGTGTTTTAGAATCGTTCAGCACAACAACCAATCTTATCAACTGTATTCACAAGTGCAAGCAGGAGCCGTTTAAGTAAAAAAAAAAAAAAAAAACTCCATTAAACCCTGTGTACACAAACTGCAGAGCAACAAAGTTATAATGGAATAGATGTATAGCTATAAACAGAATGGAAACATTAGCGCTTAGAGCCGGATTTTACTTTCAGGAGTAGATAAAATGCTTCTTATAATTACGTTAAAAAAAATTAAATAGTTTTCACTGGTCAATGCAACATGTCACCTTTAAGCAGGTAGTGGAGCATTTTTAGTCAGTTGGTCAGTTTAATTCAACACTTTATCACGGATTTAAAACATGTCCTTGTTATGCGACACATTTAGCTCTGTTTCTGTCTCGATGCTCTCTGGCAATATTATGACCTGTATGAGTCTGAAAGACAGCGCCTCAACAATGTCATGCAGTCACAGCAGCTGTCTTGTCGAGGTCAGAGGTCTGGATAACATCTTGTTCATAAAACTTATGGTAATAAGACCATGGAATTCCTGATGCAGCCACTGAAGGTGCAGTGTGTAAGGATTGGCCACCTGACCTAGACAAACAGGGAACAGCCTATTTGTGTGTGTGGCTACTTTCAGGGGTAATTTCTGTGCATGTGTCACTTACTGAAAATAGAAAATAGATCACGAAAACATCAAAATGCTACAGAAAAATGAACAAAGCCAGATTGACTTACATAACTTTACAAATGGGTATTATTTGGATAAACTGATCACATATTGAAAATCAGTTTTTTTCCCCTCACATGAAACAAAATTAACAAAATTAATTAAGTGACATATTGCCAGTCCTAAAGCAGCTTTGAGCCTGGCTCCACTATGATCACAGCGCTGCTGCTTCTCCTCTTATGAGGAATTGAGGGCAGACTGGATGCTACAGTGACTCACTATCGCCCGTAAGGTTCAAAGTGCTATTAAGAGAAAGAACAGGTTATTGGGGTGATTTCAGTAGATAGCTCTGCAATACATGTACTGAAGTCTTTGGCATAATGTCAACACTGTTATTTCTTCACAATCTGATAATACTAATTATTGGAGTTAATATTTTAAACCAAAAAAATCTGGCCAAACCTTTAAACTAGCTTAGAAACATTAACTTTTGAAAATATGACACCTCATTACTTCTATTTGATAAAAAAAGGGGGGAAAAAAAAGGAAAAAGAGCTTCGTATGCTAAAATTTTGATGTATAATTCCGTCTCATCAGCAGAGAACTGGGAGGATACTAAATGTCAACTTTGAACTCCCCCGCTAACAGAATAAAATCCTCCTACATGCACCATGGCAGCGCTCAAGATGGAGGATACACATGGTTGAAGCTCAAGCTCAAGGTGTGAGGGTTTATTAGCTCCTGATATTTAATCACAAGAACAGGAAATAAAGCAGATGGACAGTGACAGGTGCCAGTTTGCATTCTGGGATGGAACATGCAATTGGATTTACAGTATACACTATCCATCTGCTGAGATCGCATTTTTAATTAAAAAAAAAACATTCACAGGACAGGATGTAGTTACATTGCATCTGTGTGCGTTTTGGATACGGGACAGAGTAGAGATTTCGTACACCAGTTATTTGGTGTAATTTCTAATTACTCATCTGGAAAAAAAAAAAGTTGAAGGTAATAACAGTGAGGTGGCACTCTCTTTGCCCAATCAGCAACAACAAGCAGCTTCTTCGGGGTACCATGGAAACACGACACCTCGTTCATGTCCGGTTTGTCAAAGAGGCCCTTTATTTTAGTGGGTATTTAGGAATCCCAGCACACAACATACGCACGCGCGCACGCACAAGAGCATGTATTGCATGCTCTCATTCCACCCACACGTTGCTGTGATCAAATTGTCACAGGGGCCTGGTGACATAGACAATGTGACAGTGTGTGTTTTATTGTGTCAGAAAAGAAAGAGAACGAGAGTAATTGTGGGGTTAGTGGAGGAAACAAAGTTTGCAGGTGTCAGCGTAACTTTGCCTGCCATCACAAGACTGTGATGAATTTATTCATGGGTGGGTGATGCTGCCAAGTCAAGGACAAACACCATATAATTACCCCATAAATTTAGGAAGTGATTAATTCATGCCATTTAATTAAAATATGCAAATAGACAGTCATCGCCATAACATGTGACACACATAGCAGAGTGACAAAGTTTGAGGGAAGTTAAGTCACTGCTTAGCTTCCCGAAAGAAGAGCCACAGACCACACACACGCAAACACACACACACACACTACATCTCTCTCTATTGCACATTTGCACCATTGCGCATCACTGATTTACTGAGCACAGCGGTGACTCAAGCAGGCTGACTCCTTCAAAGCAGAAGAAGAGTTGGAGAGCCATTACAGAAATAATTGGATTTCAACCATGTGAGAGGAAAAAAAGACTTGTCACCACCCTGGAGAAAATGGAGCCCAAAATACAATACAATCATTATATTTACTGCACTGCGTGGACGGGGGTTTGTTTGTGTGTAGGAATGCGTGGGGGAGTGTGGTGCACGCTGTGTGTTCCTCCGCCTGTGTAATTTTCAGTGTGCTGTGTGGGTGTGTATTGCACATCTCTATGCATTAAATCCCGAGATGCATAGGCTACACAAGTGTCAAATGAATCCAGAGAAAGAGAGAGAGAGCGAGCGAGGACCGGGTGTCCCTGGTGCTCTTTAAGGCGAAGCATCAGAAAAGGACAAACTAAAGACATGCAGGACAATAGGCAGCCACAGCTACAGCCTTTTCACTTTAGAAATAGGGTATGCCTGCCACATAGTCTGTCATGTCCACACAGCAAATATGTCCATCTTCACTAGTCTATTGAGCCCTGAAATGTAAGAAGAGAGAAGCATGTTAAAAAGCTTCAGCTACTCTTACAAGACTTAGTACAGAGTCAGCATGACACTCAAGAAAATTAAGCATTATGTTAATGTGTCTATGGTTGAATTTTAAAAATTGCATGTATACACCTTAGTCGGATTGAAATCGGACCGAGTTGGACTTTGCATAGTCGAATTAACGCATTTAGATAATGCGATTGGAATTTCGACTTTCTTGGCACGCTTTAGTTGGACAATGCATGAGCGCATGCATCACAACAGTAAAGAGAAGCTGCCAATTAAAGTGAAAAAAAATTGGTGATAGCGCTTATTCAGTGTATTTTCAGACAGTGTGACCAGCAAGTATGATTAATTAAAAAGAGAGAGAGAAACAAAAGGGAACCTGTATCCTATTCTTAGCGTGAACAGCACCAGCCTAAACTGGCGCATCTGGTCGGGAACTGCGGTTGAGAATTTATTAAGCTCATTAAGTTTTTTTTATATACAGTTATTTTTACAAGGTGACAGAAAAGTCAACAGATATACACGTGTATATATATCTATTAACCTGCTGTAACAACAGGTGACGCTGCATGGGGGGTTGGACACCGTCAGTTATGGGATTTTGCATGTAAGCTGAGACAAGGGCAGAAGTCCGACTAGATGCAAAAATAAAATTTTGCGTAAACGTGCTGAGAGTTTGGACCAGCTGGTGTCGTTTTATGATGAAGGTTGATCGAGCTAAAAAGGCATTAAACCATTAGCTCATCTTCTCTGTTAAGACAGCTACTACACAGGTGGTCAGGAAAATTGGGATTATTGCATTGGGAAAACAAAGGATTAAACGAATGACAAGACCCTAACCCCCCAGCCCCCGCCCCCCCAAAAGAATAATAGGCTGAATAAAATAGAGAGAAAGATAAAATGGATTTTATGTTTCAATTCATGTTCTCAGCTGAATGGTTGTAAAGCTTAAGCGTGCAAGTACAAGTTTTATACTTCTTTTTTTAATTAGTTTAATCACCAATATTATCAAGTGTTGTATTTAGTCAGGCTATAATTTGTCTCATAACATTTAATGTTGTTTGTTGCTCTGGGTTGTAAAATCCTTTTCCAAAAGCAAGCAGAGACAATAACGTGTCGGTGGGATGGGATATATCACTTGTTTTCAAAGCAAATCAACCTGGTTCAAGAATATTTGCGACTATCTTGAGATGAAAGCCGCTGTCTGCCATATTTTAAACACATTAATATTTTTTTGCTTCGTAAACAAGTCAAATGTTCGCCCGCTTTTTCTCCCCCCTTTTTTTTTCCAAGGAAAACAAATGTTAAGAGTCAAGCCTTTAGCTAAATGACGAGCTGAGACAGGAATATTTTTGCAGCGTGGCACCCAGACGGAGCTCGTCTTTTAGGAGCATGTCAAAAAAAAAACTGAGTCTGGGTGAGGGAGGTGGGAGGCGAGGAGCATCCAAATGCCTTCCCAGCCCTGACAGGCAACACACACACACATATATTCACACACACACTTTTCACATCATCACACTCCCGTACACATGCAGACAGATGGGTGCAGCTGCTGCACACCTCTCGGTGTCTAACTGACATAGATATTTAACCGCTCACACGTACTTTACATGACACACACACACACACACACACACACACACACACACACAAGATGCAAAGAGAGGCATTCTGGCACACAGGAAGACTTCCCCCCACCTCACAGTTGTGTGCAGGGCTGCCCTGAGATAGTCACGAGAGATTACAGGGTTTAACTGGTGCAGGGCCCATGATAAGGTTTCTGATTGTCATGCAGGAGACAGTTCACAGAGATATTAACTTTGGGTTATTTTTTGGACACACAAACGCGCATGCACGCACACACACACACGCAGACACACACACAGGCTGCTGCACTGACATCTGGAGTCTGGGCATCCCTCTCCTCCCATTGAAACCCCATCTCCATCCTAAATATGCCAACTGATTGTTTAGAGAGTTTTCATCTGGCAGAATATAAAGCTTGACAATACACAGAAATGATAATGAGGCTCCTCTTCTGATATTTTGAGGCTCTGACCCAGTTTGGATTTTGTTCCACGGGGGCCGTTACTGTGATACACCGCTGCATAACACAACTCCTAATCCTAATAAACAGGGAATCTGCTGTATATTGATGCCCCAAAACTTTCCCAGCACAAACAAGTGAGAACGGGGAGCTGATTCGATGACGGATAGCGGGATTTCACTTAAGCCGGCCGGCCAGGTGTGACGTTTGCAGTGTAAGGACTGAAGAAGTCTGAGGCAGATTTGATAAGCGATGCTATGTGCGTGTCAGCCTGTTTTGAAGGAGACGGGAAAACGGGATCTGAGGGAAGCTGCTGAGTGACAGACGGAGACAGAGAGAGAGGTGGTAGGGAAAATGAGAGTAAAATGAAAAATAGATACAGAAAGAGCCAGATGGGGGGTTTGAATATTCTGCTAACTACCGCCCCTCCCCACGCATTGTAGCGTGACGCGTGAGGCCGATGAAGAATGCGTAATGGTGTAGGGGAAGAACTCAGATGTCAGTCGGTAACGGCAGCCTGTTATATTAATCACAGTCAGGGGGCCTCCTTAAGACTCCGGCATCCTTGGGGAGGAGTGTCATAAAAAAATAATGCAGTAAAGAGAACGGTGTAGCAATGCAGCATGAAAAATGCCCTCCATCTGCAGTGACTCAGCCTGTGAATCCAAGGTAAAGAGGAATATGTTTGCCCTCTCTCTCCCTCACTCTCCTCTCATCTCTGCGCTATCTCTCTCTCTCTCTCTCTCTCTCTGTCTGTCTCTCCGTCTCGCTCTCCACACACGCTTCAGTTCATAGACTCATCTCCATACTGTACACACACACATACTCGCACAGACTATGAATAAAAGGTGGAAAGACAGAGAGGGAGCCACTTGCTTTAGCACATTATCAAGGCCTGCTTGCATTCATCAGGTCCTGTGTGCATACTGTTTCAGTCATTATCCTCAAATAGACTTATGTATTCATACGTGCTTTGCTCAAACAATCGCCACTGTCTCTCCTTTTCTAAATCAAACAGCAGATGCAGGCATTTTCTTCCCTCCCCTCCAGTTGGCTAATCTGTTAATTCTACATTCCCTGGGTGAGACAGACAATAAAAGGACGACGGGGCTTCAACGTTAAAACCCTCGGCTATCGGATCTACATGGTGAGACCGTCTATTGTTGGAGGGCTTTCTAATGTAAATAGGCTGTGTAAACAACAATCACTACATGCTAGTGTCCTAGATAGATACCACAGCACGGTGCATCACCATTAAGCACAAAGACATATTTATGCACGACCGACTCACATTCATACTTAGCAGTAAAGCGTAGCGAGGCCAAGGGAAGCACATGCATGCATAAGCTCTCATTTATGAATCACAAGTTTACGACGAGGAGTACGGCCACTGTGTGTCATCGGGGACCTCCTTTGATGCTACAACTCTTGTCCTGAGGCCATGCAGGAGAATCTCGCTATTTACGAAACTATACACAAATTTGTCGAGAGGTAAATGGGAGCATTTTTTTTTTTTACATCTTCCTCTTCTGCCAAGGCGGCGTATGCATGTTTATTTCCAGAAAGGATTGCCTTTGCATGACTGCATCCCTCGCAGCGATAACTTGCACTGATGCACCTGCAATTCGAGCATTGCCTTCTCTTTTTTTTTTTTTGTTTGTCTTCCTGGCTGAAAATATTTTTCAAATATTATCTAGGTGACTTCTGCCTTGACCCAGGTACGTCTATCATTTCTCTGCATTCAGCCCCGTCTGTCATTTCTGGTTTTCTAAACAACACTGTGTGGAACTACCTTCAGATTCATTAGATTCAGGTTGCCCTCCCCATTATGAGTAATGATGGCCATTATCACATCCTGTACAATCATAATTGTTGTTTTACTGACATAACTTGAGCATTTGAATGACTATATATCCAGCAGGTGATGCAGGCCCACTATATGTAACCTTGGTGTACTTGGGAAGAGTATGCAAACATAATGTTTGCACATGCAGTCAGTGCTTTGGGATACTAGAGCAAATAATACTGCACAAAATAAATTATATTTCCTTTCCACTGACATATTGGCACCCTTCCTGACATAAAAATAAATCTACAGTCATGCATTTCTTCTCTCACATAAATGGAGAGAGAGAGAGAGAGAGAGAGAGAGAGAGAGAGAGAGAGAGAGAGAGAGAGAGCATGACAGCTTCTGCTGTGGCCTCAGTCATCCGTGGCCTGCTCCGATGCAGATGTGCTCTCTACCTCGTTAACCTCGACCAATGGGAGCTGCCCGTGAGCAGCTGTGCAGCCGACATGCCGCGTTTTGCCTCACCAGACTGCGGCGCTGGCACGAGGAACCCACTGGCACCAAGTCAACACGTACTCACACGCTTGGACATGTACGTACGCATACAGTACACGCTAATGCACACACACACACACACACACACACACACACACACACACACACACACACACACACACACACACACACACACACACACACACACACACACACACACACACACACACACACACACACACACACACACACACACACACACACACACACACACACACACACACACACACACACACACACACACACACACACTGCTGTCTCTGCGCACAAGTGCTCAGACATGACTGCGTTTCTAAACAGGACCTACCTCTGCTCAGAGAATCATGGCGTGCTGGCACATGCTACATGCAGTCACCTTGTTCAAGGCCAGAAATAAATAGGTAATTTATCGACGGACGCGGGTTTCCTGAGTACATTCAATTACACTTTGCAAGGAGCACAAATTTATATCTATTTCTATAATGTTCACAGCGGCTCTGCATCCTGCAGGGAGGCAACCACTACCGCCATCTGATTTAGAGTAACCATAGCAACTACTTGGGACTTATAGGGCGTTGAGGGGAAGAAGGTCAAGGGTTGAGCACTGTTCAGTGGAGAAATCAAATCTGCTCTTTGCCTAGACAGCAGCTCTGAAGATTGATGTCCAGCAGGAGAGGAGTCTGTGGAGCGAGTTGCTTTGGGGGTTTGGGCTCATCTGACCCGAGCTAAAATCTGCTGCCCGTACCCTACTGTGACTGAGCTCCTATCTGACTGATCCAGAGGCTGCGCTCAGGGCGCCGCTTCCTGTCTGCTGAATCAAGATGTTTTTATCTGCCTGCGTGAATGTCCTAAAACGTCAGTACATGTCTCGTCTGAACTGTTGGATTCATTCCAGGGTGCTTTCGGTCAATCAGTTTGCAGTCTGGTGATTTGTCTCTTTTTTTTTTTTCACCCTTTTCTCTTTTACATCAGAAGTGAGCCCACAGGTGGTCGCTTACTTTACCGTAGCCATGGCAACTGCCCACGGAAAGCCAAGAGTGTTTGGCAGAGAAGAAGAAAAAAAAAAAAAAGAAAAGGGGAAAAAAAAGCCCTTCACTTACCTTTACAGGGGCAGCTCTTTGGATGAGCGTGGGTGGTTTCTCCTTTGCTACCTGCGGTTTGGGCGATGATGAACTGAACAAAATGGAGACTGTACAGTACCGGGGGCCCCCGGTTAAGTCCAGGTGGACCACATTCGCCCCCCTCAAGGCCAGTCCACAGATGGGCTGAGCCAAGAGGAGGTAAGTTGTGGGGGGTGGAGGGGGAAACTGGGCACAGTCCTGGCACGGAGGAGCTGAGCCATCTGCCTGTCAGGACTGCTCCATTTCAGACCCCTGCTCTGGCTCTCCGGTGTTCCCACCACAGATGGACAGCTCTCAGAAAGGTGTTAGTCATGCCTGAGCTGCAGGGACACTAAGACGGCCATAAATCCCAGCTATCATTAAGGCAAAGCTAAGGCAAAGGTTGGGTGAAGAAGAGGATGGAGATCGCAGGGATGAATCTGATGTATGTTTGAACAGGCTGCAAAGGGTTAAGACATAGAGCGGGGGGATCTGTCTGTAACTGATATTTGCACACAACATTAAGTAAACACTGTGCGGTTTCCAGATATTAAATGGTACAGCCTACAACCCTTCATTCTATAACCAGCACACCCACACAGCACCACCTGCTCTCCCTGTTCTCCCTTTTGTCCTCGTTTTCTTGCTCCTTGCTCTAACACCCCTGCCTTCCTGTGTCATTTTCCCTTTCACTTCCTTCTCTTTTGTATTCCCAAGTAAGCGTGCACGAGTGCAGTGTTTGAGCACACGTCCGCGCTTTCGTGTTCTCGCCCAGATTCTCTCTGTCTTTGGCTGTCCTTGCCCTCTATCGTCACCTTTCCTCCATCACATCATTTGATTTTGACCTCTCCTCTCCCGTCTTCCTGTCGGCGGTTGCCCATCGCTAATCCGTTGGGATGCAGTGCAGCATCTCTGCCGGGGGTTTTCTGGAAGTGGATTTGTAAGAGAAACACCAGTAAGCCTCTCTTCCCCCCTGTCTTAATGGCAGATTAGAGCCTTGCTCCAGCATTAAGTAGACAAACACACACACAGAGCCGTCGTGGAGCCTAGCAGGCAGGTACAGGAGTAAGGTGGAGCACTGCGCCGCTCGGGGAAAAGAGACTTGACATCCGTCAGAAAAGTGGGAGCAGGAAAACGACGTATAAAGTGGGGGTGGGGGAGGGCGATCATCATAAACTAAACATAAGCTGCTTAATGTACCACCTGCTAATTCAATCTTTCACAGGAGAAAAAGCAGGTATGGTGAAAAGGACACCTGAACCCCCACATGTTTACCTTTTCACATTGATGTAATTGTGTTCGAGGAGGTTGACCTTTTTCGAGAAATTGGGTTTGATTGCTGCTCACAGCTGCGCAGCTGTATTTTCGGCCCCTGTACGACAAACAGATCCTGTTAGCAGTCAAATAGCCAACATAACTTAAGAATCACATGTAAAAAGAAAATGGTACATTTCTGCTTTCCTGTAATATGACACAGCTTTTATTCCTTTTAACTTTTAAAAGTTTAAAATGATGATAGGCTTCCAGTAGCATTTCGTACATTTCCTTAGTGAGAATACAATGAAAACTTCATATGCAACATGTGTGAGAGTGAAGGAGGATTTATTTTACTTGAATCTTGAGATGATCTAGATTCTAGATCTTTTGTACTCTATTGTATTCATTTAGGCAATAGCAGTGGTGGAAGAAATATTCAATCCTAAGTAAAAGTATGTAAGTATTATTTGTGAAATGTACTAATATCATATGTAATGTCAAAAGTAAAGTATTATTCTGCAGAAAAACACCCCCTGTCAGGGGATGTGATGGATTATAATTAGCTGTGTTAATCTTTGCATTATTACTGATGTATTTGGTTAAAAACCTAATATCTCTAAAAAAAAAAAAAAAAAAACTTTTCATGAGCTTAGAACAATCCAAGAGGTTTTTTTTAAATAATTTAATAAGTTGGACATTTTTCTTAGCCCTAGAAAACAACACCCCATCCATCCATCACAAAAATTCAAATTTAAAATTAGATAATTTGGAGATGCATGGTTTCACGGGGCAGGAAGAATTTGAAGAATAAATTAAATTAATTTGGAAATACAGCTGTCAGACAAACGTAGCGTAAAAATACAACATTTTCATCTGAGATGTAGAGGATTAGAAATATAAAATTACATAAAATAGAAATACTCAAGTAAGGTGCAAGTACCTTGAATATGTACCTAAGTACTGGAGGAAATGTAACTGTTAGATTCAACCACAAGGTTATGGACCTTAAAATTGGTGTTTCTCTGCAGATGGGTTGTAACAATATTACTTCAGCATATATCCAAGTTCCTCTTTCATGAGGATACAGTGGCAGATAAAATCTTCCATTTGTATGGTTCACACAAAGATAATGCACGGCCACAGGAGCAACAAGATTAAAGTGGCTGGCAATTTTCTATATTTTTCTCATTGTCAACAAATCTCTTGTGCAGAGGCGAACCAACAATGACTTGATCTACTTACAAGTATTGTGCATGTATCCGAACCCTTTTTGTTTTGTTTGTTTAGAAATGGCTCCAAAGAGTAATAACAGCCATCACGTTTTCGCTCTCCCGAGAGTAGTCCCTTGTATCATACTGAATTTATAATGGAGCACAGATTCAAGAGAATGAAAGATGAAAACCTAGATGATATAGAATAGGGAAGCTGGCCTTTTTTTAAATATCAAAAGTGTTGAGTTTTGTATTGTTTATAAGACTTAAGTCTGAGTGGCTTCATTAAGAAGAAACAGAAAGTTTCCCTCTTGATTGTTCCAAGGTCAGGTTTTCTTTTCTTTTTTTTTTTAATTCTCATTATGATATGCGATTGTTTTCCATTTGCTTGTCATTTCATTTGACTGGTGGATTGTATTACTTAGAAGCTATCACATTGTACTATGAAGTATGTTTGATATACTTTGTAAAGTAGATATTAATGCCTGAGCTGCTGAAAATATGCTATTCTGAGGTTTTGTATTTGCTTTAGTATGTGGACAGACCTGCATGAATCTGCTGAATAAAATATCCTCACACTCACCTCTCTCTCAAAAAAAAAAAAAAAAAAAAGAGCAGTGTTGTGGATCGATACTTATAAAATGATAAAAAGTATGTTATAAAAACCCTTCACGGACCACTGGGTTTTTACTGAACCCTTACACGAGAGCCAGCTGTCGACACCTGGAGGCCTTCGTCAGCTGATCCTGCAGATGATCAGACAGCTGGACGTTCCTGCCTGGTCGCTCCTCTGGCTGCTGCATGACACAGTCAGAGGGACTAACCTAACCTCATGTGCCAGGTGAGGTGGGTTGACAGCACGCAGGACAGAGGGCTCGTTACTGGGTCAGCGCTGTGAACCGGCGCTGCGACTCGCACATCTGACCTACATCGCATGAATGAGCTGATCTCCAGGATACAGTATTCTCTAGACAGAGTTTAAACACACGTCAGATAAAGCCTGTCCTGCTGCACCGAGAGGAAAACTGATAGCAGATGACTTTACTGTTTTTATTTACTTGAATGATACAGATATTTGTTAAACAACCTTTCCAAAGCCAAGTCTGATATAACTTCTAAAACAGACATTGAATGTGTTCGATATATAAACCAAATGAAGTCTTAGTAATTGTGTTTCACTACCTTGTTTTTGGTAAATAACTAACTACTATACTTATACAAGTTTTAAAAAAATACAATTCTGGGGAGTTCGGCATAAATATTGACCAAATATGTTCTGTTATTGTAATTTAACTTAGTAAATATTCATTATTATAAGTGTGTATTCCCTCTATGTGATAGTGTCAGTAGTGTTCCTTTCATCTTTCGTTGATAATTCAGAAGCATTTGACAGCATTTGACATAACGTAAGTTAGACTACCGGGTGCTGATGGCCCCCGCAGGGAAAAAAGGTTTTTAGAAGGCCTTGGGAAAGGCCTTGCTTAGACATACCTACCTAGACCAAAATTTTAATTTCAGATTAGAAATACATATGGAACACTACCATGATGCTGCAGAGTGATATAAAAGTCTCAAAAAAGCAATAATGGCTGCACATGCTCTTTAAAGCGCACCCAGAGAGTCACTGTACACTTTAAAAGTCAATAAAACAGATAACTACACACAAACAGCAAAACCACACTGTGTAAAAGTACACACACACGGTAATGTTAATATGACAATAAGGTTGAGGTTAGTAATTTTGAAAACAGATCTAGATCTGAAAGTGTCAACAGAGCTTCTAATATTAAAACGCTAATATTACCATTCACATCAGGGCCATGATCCCAAAAGATGTTAATCTGCTGCCATTCAGATTTATTAATCCATACAGCAAAGATCAGTGTATTGTGTTTGATCCCATGGCAGACAGAATTACCAGATAAATCTGCAGTTTTCCCTCCTATAGAGCCTTTTACCGTCTTAGAATTCTTTGTTTGGATTTTGGGGTCTGCAACTTTACGGTTTTGATTCACTCTTGCGGCTTCAAGACATTCTCAGCAGCAGCAGGAAGTTGTTTTCAACTGCATTGAAAATGTGAAGAAAGGGAAAATTGTCATTAAACAAGAAGCCGAAGCTACAATATGAAGATATTTACTGTTAACAGCAACACGCTGCAACATCCGAGAAGCCCCATCATAAACATGAAGGTGAAAACAGTAACCGCTGTCCTAAATAGAGCTGAATTAGAAAAAAAACATACATAGGCTACATCAGGTGCTTAAGCAACGGCAGTTATTACAACTGAAGAGCTTAAAGTAGAGCAAAAAAGTCTTAATGTAAAGTAGTGCAAGGTCAGGGAGGCGGGACACACGTCAAATATTTGGGTTAGGAAAACAGAAAAAAAAATAAATCACGGCTTTGACAATCTAAAGATCATGTTGTAAAACGTTAGATCGCTCAGGCCTGGTAAGAAATTTAAAACAATTCGCATGAAAAGGAGGGAGTTGTAGTTGTGACTCCTATTCCACATGAGTAGCTCTGTATTTTGATGTGTGGGTCCACACTGGCTGACCCGCGTGCACGCTGCAGACCACATGTGAGCGCACATACGCAAGTACTCCACTCACAACCATGCAGACACAATAGAGACCTTTACATGGTCCGTGGACAGCCTATTAGCGGGGACAAAAGCACATGTTCCCACTTTCGTTTGAAGGAGATCAGCGGATTTGCACAAAAAGCAGCCCAATTTAGACATCACTAACAAAGCTCGCCTTCTTATTCCTCCCTCTCCTCTCTGTGCCGGTCGCACATACATTCACACATTTTGCATGCTCTCGGAGGAAGTAGCGGTTCTCATCCAAAAGCCCAAACTGTGAGAAAAAGAGGATTGCAGAAGCTGAGGGACAGAATTAGTGTGAGACAGAGAGAGAGAGACGGAGAGTGGGGGGTGCAGGTGAGAAAGGTCCCCTGAAGAACTTAAGTCTGTCCTGTTTTAAAAGGCTTTGATCCCGCTCTGAAGCCACTCACCCAAGAGTTAACGCTGTTGTTTTATTAAGGACCTACTCTCCTTCCCTCTGCTCTCAGCTCTGTCAACACTTTTTTTTTTTTTTTCTGGAGCTCAAATTAGCAATTCAAATGGAGGCTATTTGGATATGCTCGCCCAGCTTCCTCCCCTCGGCTTTCCAGGCAGTTTGACAATATTTTTGTTAAGCCCCATTTCCCCCCAACGCGACTGTAGCAACAGGGGAGAGAGAGTGAGGGGAGATGGGGAGATAAAGGGAGAGGTCTGAGGGCAGAGGGAGAGAGAGCATATGCAGCCAGTGCTACCGTGGCTGTGGAAGGTCAAATCAGAGACAGAGTGGGCCCTCGCCATTTGGCATGTTCCCTCCGCTAAGCTAATATGAGGGATAATGACAGTTATTGGAATAATATGGTTCCGTTTAGAGCTAAAAGGGTTTAAATTTGTTCAGGGATTATAAAACGGTGCCACCCGGTAGATCTGTCAAACTGGTGTGAGTTCAATTTTCAAAATCGCTAATGTCACCTTCATGAATCAGACATCTGAACTCTAGAGGGCACGCCGGTGTGAGATCGCATCAGTGAGACGTGGCGGGGGGGTTTTATTTTACCTTCTACACAGGATCCAAGTTTCTGCTGAGATTTTGAGTTTCAAGGAGATTTCAAGTAGGATATTTAAAAAATATATGTAAGCTAAAGCCTCTGACACTTAAACCATTACAAAAATAAGATTAATCTATATGTTTACTGTATATTTAGAATTTCAAATCAACTTAAAGGGATACTGTGTAGTTGTTTCTCCCATCTAGTGGTTAAACTGTAATTTTACATTCAAATGAATAGTCTTTCTAGCACCTCACTTTTTCAGATGGTTTGTGCCCAGAAGCTGTGTCAATATCTAAATGTCAAACATTTAGAGGGCTAAATTTGACGATCTGGAATTAACATTGTTGTTATCACAACATCACGAGGCACAACAGAGCAACAGCTATCTGCAATGATGTCACACATGTTAAATGACAAATGCAGGTATCTCTAATTCAGTTGTGACTCGGCATAATGAAAGTTAGATACATCTCAAACGACACATGACGTTTCTAGCTATGTTGCCTCCAAAAATAGCAGCGTTTCAACAACGTTATTTATCCCAGTTAAACAAAAATTCAAGATATGTGTAATTACATTCTGTCTAGGTGAAACCAGAGTTGCGGATATCTCCTGTATCAAATATCTCGCTTTCAAATCAAAGTCAGTTCAAGATATCTACAACTTAATGATATCTGCTATTACATTTTGACTAGTCGTAATTCCAATTTAAAATATTTACAACTTAATTTCACCTATTCAAAACTTAATTTAAGATATCGGAAAAGGGACATGCTGATATCTTTAACTGTTTTGAAAAAGATATCTTGAACTGGAATTATGACTGGTCATAATCAAATTGTTGCTATCTCAACCTGGAATTAGTACTATTTGTAATTCAGTTACAGATATTCGTAATTTACATTTCGGATATCTCCAAGTGCGCTGTAGATATCTATAATGACAAACCCCATACACATGAATGGCAAAAGTGACATAATTTGGAAGAATATAGTTGTGGATATTTCAAATATTTTTCAGTAGGAAAATTGAATTACAGATATCTGCAACACAAAGTTTGGGGTCACCCAGACAATTTTGTGTTTTTCATGAATGTAATGAGCAAACACATTGTACCATTAGAACACTGGAGTGATAGTTGCTGGAAATGGGCCTCTATACACCTATGTAGATATTACACCAAAAAACAGGCATTTGCAGCTAGAATAGTCATTTACTACATTAGCAATGTATTGAGTGTATTTCTTCATTGAACAAAACAGTGATTTTCCTTCTAATTTAATTGTGACCACAAACATTTGAACGGTAGCGTATCCAGACTGATTTTCAAAGTTAAAGCTGCTTGCTAGTGTTCAGACTCAGGGTGAACTGAGGAGCACGCGCTGCAGTGTTTACACGGGTGCACGCGCTGCTGTTGGATTCTTTTAACTACAGTTGTGACGCACTTGTTTAGTTAAGCGGTCGCGCCAGACATCTTTGTTTCGAATTGTGGCTCTAGCCTAACTCATTCCAATAGTCACAATGATATACTATAGTAGGAATAATTAATATTGGGTGTGTCAATCCGTTTAGTTCATTTACAAACAAAATAACAGAAAACTCAAAGCTGCCGCTGACCTGCGTCGAAAAAAAAACAACTGCGTGTGTCACACCTGCGCTAATTAGCACTTTAAACACATTACTGCTACTACTACTACTACTACTACTACTACTACTACTACTCCACAGCGCCACTCAGGTGAGTTAACTCCACCATATACCGTGTGATAAATTGCCCGCAACAAAGCAACGAGAAAAGTCTTTTACACAGTAACGCTGACTCACCTGTCGAGAAAAGAGCAGCAGCTTCTGCCTCCCTTTGAAAATCTTCCTCCTTCATTAGCTCTTTCCACCTGGAAAAAGTTGCACCGATATTTACGCTCATCTTCTGAATTCGCCGACCACTTTGCCTTTTTAATTCGTTTTTTTCCCCGCTTCATAATGATGCGTGGCATAAGTATTATCTTGCATTTTTAGAGAAAGTACAGCCCAGTCTTTCAAATTTGCCGGTACAGTGACCAGCGAGTGTCTCTGCGATGCCTTTATCGCCGGCACTGAGCCGAAACGCGTACGTGGTGCTTTTTGTCCCTCTCAGGTGGTTGTAGTTTTTGTAAAAGCCAGAAGCCTGTGAAGCATCAATAGGACCATTTATGTATTAGCTGTGCAATGTCGATGATATAATGTCAAAAACTTGGTACAAGATAGTTTAACTCTCTTAAAAAAGGTTTTAAACAATTAAAAGCATATGCAATCAACTAGTTTTATACTGTGGGTGGATTAAATATTTACAACATTTGACATTTCATGTAAAAAAAAATGCACATTTTGTGTGATTTTTGTAAAATAACAACATGAACACAAAATGTACATTTTGAGAGACCTAATGAATGTCTTTAAAACTGTATTCTAAAAGGTTTTTGACTTTCTCATCTTGCAGACTATTATTTGACATTGACCCAAATACAGATAAATAATTCTTTGTCATGTAATTTGAAGAGGTCACCAGTGAGGACTTATTTATGAATTAATATGTTGTTTTAGCTAATAAATTAATTAAAATGCTGCACATTATCTCTTTAAAGCAACTACAGGACAACCATGTAATTATCTTCATAGCAAAATCTCTTAAAGCTAAATATTGCTGATTTCATTAATAATATTTATATATTCATAATAATATGTATTGTTTTTTTCCTGATATTTAGATACTATCACCTAACTATGCAGTTTCCCTCTGTTGTATAATCTGTTGTTCACATTCCCCACAACTACTTTGTTGTTTCCAGCTTGTTCTCTAGCTAAATTTGAATTTATGTGTAAATTGAAATGTTCATTATTGTGCATTGCCCCTGAATGACAAATCAATAAATTGATAAATTAAGTGTCCAAAATAACATATATCAAATTAAACTGAGGCCTACCATTTCATGGAACATCCTTTTGTATTTCTACCGACAAACGAAGAACTGAATGAGCTCTAATGCATTCAGAGATTGTGTTTTTATTATATATTTATTGTTATATAAATAATAATAATAATAACACAGTTGATAAGTGGTGAACGATTCAAGGTCATAGCCACATGGGGTTGACAATAAATTAGCCTTGGCGCTTCCTAAGCTGATAAAGTAAAACTATGCATGAGTCAAACACACACACACACACATACACAAATGCGGATACACACTAAGGTGACAGAAGCACACTGTACAAACACAATTAAACTCACACAGATAAACCACTCTTATTTCCCTCATGCATCCTCCAGAGGACACGAGGGTGACATTACACATTATTTTTGTCTACCTCTCTGTGTGAGATGTGTGGAAATATGCCCACAACAGCTAATGAGGCGAGTGATATATCTCCCTCACATGTGGGGCCTCTGTCCTCAGCTCAGAAACCAAAAAAAAAAAAAAAAAGAAAAAGTGCGGCTCGGTTGGAACAGCTCGTCCGATTTTACTACATGAGATTGTATGTTTGTGTAATATTATCCAAAACAAATAGAAGCGGGCTAGGGAAAGCGGCAGTTAAATGCTAATTCAATATGTCTCCGTCCTGTCAATCAGGTCCAACTGATTAGTGGCGCTTGTTCATCTAAATGTATTGTATCACCTCCTTGCCAAAATATAATGTGATCCTTTCATGCGTGGTGGGCCGGGGCTGTGGCGCAGTGCTAAGTCAGCTTTCTAGTTAATAAGTCCTTTTCATTAAACAAGCGTTCATTAAACATTCATTCACTCACTCACCCCTCATTTGCATTTCCTCATCATAAAATCATTCATGAAACATTCATTTGTTCACTTGTTCTCATTTGCATGGTTTTCAAATGCATTCTTCAAGGAGTGAATAGGGGGCCGAAATAGGCAGAGAGAGCGGGAGCGGAGGAAGTGGGAGAGGAACGCAAAGCAGCAGAGGAGATAGTTATTACTCCATTTTAACAATCCATCCTGTAAATGAAAGGAGAAATTAGATTATGTTCCCTCTCATCGATATGTAGAGGGACGCATCGACGCAAAAAAAAAAAAAGAAATTGCTCGTTGCACAATGCAGCGCCGCGATATGAAAACAAATCTTTCCCGCCATCAAAGCGTGTAGAGATAACACACCTGCAGTTTCACTGCTTTATGTAGCTGCATCTCACCATATCCCCAATAATAAATATTGCAGCGGCGCACAATGAAGGCCCATGCATGACATTACATTGCATCTTTTTGTTTCCTTTTTATTTGATCCATATTGTATGACAGGGCTCTTCCCTAGGTGTTTCCCCCCCCCCCTTCTCGCATATCAAAGACATATTCAACAAATCCTCTGTGTAATAGAGCAGCTTTGCGCTACACAACAGCACTCTGGGTGCAACTCCCACCAGGCTACACACAGTATGGTTTGCGTATGCATATGTGTGAATGTCAATGTGATGAATTGAATACCGATGATGCAGCGGCGAGAGATCATCTTCATACGTCTCAGGCCCGGGGAGCATTCTCCAGCCTCCATCTTCTCTTCATTACCTCCTCCGTTCCTTTTAACTTGTGCCGTCGGGTGGGGGGGGGGGAGACGGCATCAATCTGAGTGACAGGTTGTGTGATCCTCCTCCTGGGCTTTGTGTGAGAAGGAGTGCTGTCAACATGAATATCCCTCTTGAACCGGCTGCGGTCATGAAGCAGCCATGGCCACCATGAATCTTCATCCATGTTCACAGGCGGAGAAACATGAGCCCATCAGTGTGGCTGAAATCGCCGCCACCTCCCCCTCCCTGCTGCTGCAAAAAATAAATAAAAAAAACCTAATCAATATTGCCAATTTGGCCATGCAGACACATGAAGTAGATTCACACTCATTATAGTATATATTAAACCCAAATTTGTTCAAGGGAAACCACTGAATGCAAGAGCACCTGGGTGTAATCACAGACTTTAGAAGAACTAAAACAAGGTCAATATAAATCATATTGATGTAGAGGCCTTCAGGTAAACCCCAACACCTTCACCATCTCAGGTCTGAAGGTAAAATAATATGGATAAAAACAAAATAAATAGGCTACAAGATATGACTCAATATCATTTACTATTACCTCTGGCACATTTTCCACTGTGAAATTTATATTCGGTTATTTCAGTGAAATTTTGGGTATGACAGGTGTTCAGCAAGTGTCCCAGATTCACATTTATACTACGTTGATGACAAATTGTCTTTCTGGTAAGTGATAATTCAGAATAAGTAATTGGTTTGCATTACACAATTAAGTACTTGCAGACAGATATGCCTTTTTTGTATTAGTACTGTAGTGTCAGTAGGAAGTATGTATTCCTATAGAAAAATGGAAGCTTAAGAGGGTGTGTGGGATTTTTACATAGCCTTAATAGAGAAGTTGTACATTGGGTAAGACATGGACATACGTCGAGATAAGGAGCGACATGAAAATACAGTTGTACAGAAAAGGGATAGAATTTATGTTCAAAGTGTGGATGTTAATCTACATATCAGTTTTGAAATTGTGTTGATAGGCAAAGTAAAACCAGACCCATGATAAATCTCTCACTTTGTACTTTTTCCTGTATAGTGTAACTGTTATATATGTATAAATAAAATGTTAATAAAAAATGTTAATGATTATAAATAAATTAGATTAGGCCCAGATTCTGTCCTGTTAGGTGATAGTGCTGGGATTTCCTACGTCAGGCTATGCTTTGCATGGCGGCATAGTTATAATGTACGACATTCAGAAGTATACAACTAGGCTTAAACATGTGGTCTTTCCTTATGTTGACTGCACAATCGGTGCAGGAAGATATAGCACAATAGGCCTTTGAATGGAAAAGAAAGCGCTGGGAAATAACACGAGTGCCGTGATACAGAGCTGAAACGAAAGTGCTGCTGCAGGATAGCATGTGATATGTAGGTCTATGGGATTTCAGCTTTTATTGGTAATAATGATGTTTTGAATATCAAAAAAAATCCACACAATCGCTCCTTGCTTTTATAGCTAGATTTTGGAAATGTTGGTGTATCTGCAGCCCAGTCACACAGACAAGTCTATTCACCAAAGAAAAAGGGAATCGAGGGCTATGTTATGCAAGCCATGTAGTTTCAAAGTGCACTGTGCAACACTCATTTAATTAGCTGTTCAGGTACTGTTGCGGTCATTTACAAGGTTTCAAACCAAGGAAGAGCTTTATTTTGAAGATACAGACTTTAGAAATTATACATTTTGTCATTGCTTTAGCATTCTTGGAGTGTGATGTGAAAGCTTGAGCCTTCAGTGGACAAATACTGAGACTGGACTTTATAGTGAAGTAATCTTCTGTAAAATACTTTTTTTTTTTCAAAGTATCATTTTTCCTATACATCTTGTGTCAAAACAACACATGTCTGGAGGGGATATTTAATTTATGGGCAGCACAGTAGCTCAGTAGTTGACACTGTTGCAAGAAGTACTTGGGTTTGAAACCCAGGATCTCCAGTGTCCTCCTACGTTAGGTTCAATAGTCTTGTCACTTCCCCTGACCAAGGCAATGGCAAAAAAGCTGGAGATGCAGCTGCCCACTGCTCCTAGTGTATGGGATGGGTCAAATACAGGGATTGAATTTCCCCACAAGGATCAATAAAGTTTAAATAAATAAATGTAGTCATTTTTGCAGTCAATTATACACCCGAATGCACACGCTGACATTAACGTTGCAGCTCAGCAGGGAATGGAAACCCCGGAGGCCCTAAATGTTCGACAAACATTACTCCTGTAACAAAGTCATAGTTTATTTTAATGAAAAACTGATCTTGAAGCTAAATTCTATATATAAAAAAAAAAAATTAAAAAAGACACTCCAGACCAAAATAAATTAATTTCTGAGCATTAGTTCACCCAGAACCCTAAATAATTAGAAAAAAAAAATGATAAGCAGTCTAATTTTGAAACAATGACTGGCCCTGTGGGCGGATGGACAGAAATTGATTTTATTACCCAATTTATCTGCAAAATGAACATCTTTCATTTTCGTTTTAACCTTGCACAGAGGTTAAAGGATTCACTTCCTCGGCAAACCTACAGGCTACTCAAGGTTAATCTCTCTCTCTCTCTCTCTCTCACACACACACACGCAACCACATACAGACACACACACCTCTTGTTCGGCCTGGGTCAGTATGAGTAGATGCAGCTTATTGCTCTCTGTTGCTTATTCCTCCCTGGGACGTTATTAAAGATTACAGCAGATAATCGCTGTGGTATCATGCCGGATGTGAGGATCAGGATGCGCAATATCATCATCACATACAGAACAGTTCACTTGGGGAATACTGGGCCGCATCGACCTGTAGAATCTGTCCATATATCTGACAACTGGTAGGAGATAAGGCTGAAACACCAGCAGTTTTTTTTTTTTTTTTTTAAATGGTCAATGCAGCATCAACATTTTACAATGTGGAACTTGCTAACACTCACAACAGGAGTCACATCACTGAATGACAAGAGTGATGGACAGCTATTGCATATATTCCCATGACATTCTGCCTAGTCATTCATGGTCCCCAGAGGATGAAACTAACTTACTTGGGTGACATCTTCTCACCCGACGCCACCAAAGATTTCACTCTAATGGCTGCATTAACTCAAGTAATCATGGATTTATGACAGAAACACATGAACGAAAATGTCAATGCATTTTATCTGTGCAATAGTTACAGCACCACTGACTGTCATGATCCCCCCCTTTCCATAGTACTCACATGAAGTTGACATTTGTAGTGACATATCTCAACAGATTTTGGATGGATTGGCATGAAATCTGGTACAGACATCACTATGGGGTTCCCCTGACATTTTCATCAATCACCACCAGCAGTTGTAAATATGAAGTTGTCAAAAATATAAATTAAATAAATTTATGAACAAAATACCTACCAGCCTCAGCTGTTGTGTTAAACAACATATCTTCTACACATCAGCATGCTAACACCGACATGTTTGCATTTAGTGCCAGTTGAATGCAACATAACTGCCAGGCATAAAAGCTTTTATTGTGTTAATTTGAAAATCTGTCAAATGTGTAAACATCCTGCATACCACATAGCAAATTCCAGTGTGTGTGTGTATGTAGGAAGACTTTCAAGTTCATGTTTGCATTCACATGTTCCTCCTTAACTACAAGATAATTGCTGGAAACATGTCACTCTCCTAAGCGGAAAACACAGGCTCCCCGTCTACGTATCAGTCTGTGCGGGGCAGCGTATCAGTGGGCTATCATTGTCTGAGCCACAGCCGTGGACACCTGCTCTGCAAAGTCACACGAAGGGAGGAGAGGAAGCGACCTGAATACAAATCAGACCCGGCTGCCCAACGTCAGGAGGGGCAGGAAGGAGGAGCGCTGGAGAAAAGCAGAGCGAGAGAAACTGCAGGCCTGGTTAGGGAAATAGACACAGTTAATTAGCAAGGATGTTCACAATGCTATCTGTACTAACGCCTCCCCTCCCCTTGCAAACAGCTTCCTCTGCGGCTGCGAGCGCCGGAGGAAATCATGGATGACAGAGTCACGCAACAAGCTCGCCAACAAAGAGGTTCCTCCTCATTTTATTGCATTTATTTTTCAGCACATAGCGTTTACATTATTGATCAACGCATGTCACGATGTTGAATTAAGGCATGTTTAGGTTTATGTTTTTTGGTGAATTCACATCCAAACAGTTGGCTGTTTCCCTCAGCCCCAGCTGAGTCATAAACACAGCAACCTCTAATTAATATTTTGTTGAGTACCCGAAGCAAGGTCATTATCGCAACACTTCAGTTATAATCACGGCTGCTCAGCGCTGATGCTGCACAGGCAGAGGATGAGATATAAATATTCTGTTCTTCTCGGTGAAGCTGGTTGACTTTAAACTACAGCTGCCGGTATAATATTAGCAATCTGTAGCAAACAGAGAACCCCAGTTTACAAGCTGTGATGTCTTCCTCGTTGTCGGAGGAACGAGTGGGCGAAAGTGCATCATTATCATATATAACAAATCTGTGACTGACAGAGAATGAAATTAAATATTTGGTTCAGCTGCCAATGGCAGGTCAGTCTGAACAATTTAACATCCAGAGTTAGTTAAAAAAAAAAAAAAGAAAAAACTAATTGCATTAGGCTATAGTTGGTCTCAATCGATTTGGCTGAAGAATGAATACTATTCAGACACCCATTTCATGTGATAAGCAGCATCCATTGGTGCAAGCATTTGATCTCAAGGCTGATGATCATATGGGATACATTCTACCTCCAGGCAAAAAGAGAATTCCTCAGTTCGACTCAGCAATGGCGAATATGGTGGAATATACTCCATCAGCATCCTTTGGTGGACAGCAAACCATTCGTTGATGACATCTGTACAGTGGAATTTTACATTATCCCACACAAATACTAACCTCTCTCATTCTCAGGGATAAGAGCTAGCTAGAGTGTGTCCAAGGATGTCAGGCGATGCTTGTCATTGTATGAGAATACTTGCACCATTCTCAGATATTGGAAGCACATATTTTTATATTGCCCCCAACATTGGCCTGGCATATTCACAGATTAAAACCTGCCTCATCCACGATCACAAAGATCTCCCTTTCTTTCAGTTCCATTATTGTCTATAATACAGGTAACACTGCTTAGTGCACTGTAGTACTGTGTACTGCTTCACCTGTACATGGCTCTGCCAAGGTTCCTCTCAAACAGTACCTTCTAGAGTTGTTTCATGGTCACTGTCTATTGTAGAGATGCTGACAGAGTTGACATTGTGAAAGATGGCATTGTCCTCTAAAATTGTCACAATCGTGCTGCACCATCTCTTGCACTTGCTGAGGAGTTAAAAACTGGTCTCCTGCCACCCTTGTAATTCAGAAATAGACCAAACTACTGCACTGCACTGTAATGTAATGTATTCACTCTATATAGTAAACATATGAATGTGTCATTGGGTAAGATACTTGTGCCACTTGTGTGACTGAATGGTCAGATCACAACCTGATGATTGATCAGTGTATGAATGGGCGAATGTATACTCAGAGTGAGTCAAGAGACTAAAAAAGGTCCATTTACTGTACATTTACTGTGTGCCTAGTGTATTTCTAACAGCATGTGTTTCAGACATTCATTGACTTTTAGTTACTGTATTGCTCTATACTCTAACATGAATAATTACACTATTGAGTGTACACCCGTTTTTCCTGCACAACGTTTGGATAATTGAAGACACTGTAGATAGGTTTACAATCAGCTGCATTCAGCTACAAGCCTCTGTAAGGTCATGATTAACTATGTGGTTCACAATTGTGGCTGTATTTCATCTGGAACAGCTCTATGTCTTTTCCTCTTTTGCCTTTTCTTCTGTTTTTTTTGCCGGCACGAGGAGACCATGGCTTCTGTACACTGTTTATCTGGCCAGGTTCCTTCACATTCAGAAATCGCAATGATTCTGTTACGGTCACCCTCTATTCGTTTGGTTCACCCGACGTCACTGTAGATTTGCAGCGCCGATTGCATTTGAGATTGACGACCAATCGCACTGCCCACATTGAACTATCACCTCAAAGACAGTCATTCCGGCAATATGTAGCATGTCATCTTCTTTGTGCTCTGCATGTTTGTAGTAAACAGCTCACACACAGTTCATGTAGAGAAAGGAGGCACTTGTATATTTTTTGACTTAACCTATCTAAACCTACAGACACAGAGTAGCAGAGTAGCTAAAGCTCTAGCAGCAAGTGCTTACTACCAGCACTGACTTCAACTATCAATGATAGTAACCCACCTATAGTAACTGTTCAAAGTCAGAAATGTGACCATTTTCCTTCCATTATGTTCTTTCAATTAATATATAATATAATATATGATATAAAGAACATTATCCAGATGAATGACATTGGAATCCATTGGAGGAACCCACTGGAATCGAACGTCCACACTGGCGGCCATCTTGCCACAGGCAACTCACTCATAACAATGGGTTTTAATGGTGGATGTTCCTTTAATTGAGCAAAACTTCCAACGATTTTCAAACAGTTTGGTGTGTTAGAAATGTCAAACTTATAGTTTTTTAAGTATATATAAGTACAGCCTAAGTACAGCCTGAATGTGCATCCAGCTCTCTGAGTATAGAGAGATTATAGATTAGTCATTTTTTTAAGCTTTGTCACGGCACAAGTACACCTGATATTTTAATGTTTAATTTTTTTGAAGCATTAAATATTAATCTCCTACCACAAATTTGCTTCATTTTAATTAAACATCCTCACGCTCTGTGAAATCCCCTAACAATGTTTTATCCTTTCTGAGACAACACGCTCAACTCAGATTTTACTTTACTTATTACATCTTTTTCTCAATTACAAGTGAACACACTCCACCCGGTGAAGAAGACCTGCGAACAAGTGAATAAGTAAACCTTGAGCTGACATTGCTTTATCGACTGCTGATTCCAAGGTTAAGAATTAACAACTGTCAAGTCAAACTGAAATGCTTTGTTCAATAATGCAAAGAGGATGCAGTAGATGCTGGTGTGGTATTATATGCTATAATACGAAATGAGAAAAGTAATGCTCTGTGACACAAAATGTCATATTTGTATTTAGTCACTATCGGTAATCAGTATTTAATATTTCATCGGCGTGAAAATTCAGTTTACAGGATCGGGATTACTACAGAGATTAATTAATTTAACCAAATACACGGAGCGCAACACACATTCCGTGGCACAACGAGATGTTTTTTTTTTTCCAGTTCTTTCTAACAGTATTAGCTGGTACAGGCACACCATGACCATGAACCTTAATCTCAACCAATTTTCCAGAACAAACACAATGTCGCCACCCGCGAATGCAAATCCTCCCTATCGCCAGCATCTGAAAAATTCATTAAAACCCCCTGGCCCTACCCCTACCTGTCTTCTACTAATGGCATGTCGCATGCATAATGCATGAGGGTAAAATGAAATTATAGATTTTGTAATGCGTAACCACCTGTGTTTATAAAGGACTGAGGGGTACTGTAAATACTCCCTGGCATGCATTTCAATTTCAAAGTGGTTACACTTGCATGAAGCCACCTGATCAAACATGTCAAAACCGAACCACACGTCAGTGACAGCGAAGCCGCGGCGGTCCCGTGGGGTAACACGGGCTTCCCTTCCCATCACTGCATCCCCGGCATTGATTTGATGTGAACTTGAACCATCTGTCCCACGTTAATTGTACATGTACGGCTATGTAGCCTCATTGGTGGGCTGCACTACAGAGAGATCCATAATAAAACTCTTTCTGTGCTTTCTCTCCCGGCAGGCAGTCCCCCTGCGGCGCTGTCAACGAGCGATTGTCGGCGCACGGTTCATTCGCTCCCAAAAAAACAGTTGGTCACCTGTCGAGCAGGAACATGAGGCTCAATGACGGGTCCAAAAAAACGAAGAAGACAATTGTCATTCTCATCCAGAAATCTGTTGCTTGAGTGGCGGATGTACCGCGGTAATCTATGTGCATATTCAATCGAGGAGATCTCAGTGTGTTCTCAATATCAGCCGCAGAAAAGCTTTGTTTGTTGACCGTCTCCAAATGCATCCCACACATTTTATATTCAGTTTTAGAGCCGTGGTAGAGAAGGTTTGGACTTTCTGAATAATAATAAGTGGCTAAAGGGGAGATTTAGTCAAAGTGCATTCATCTCGCCGGCTCGGCTGTGGGTGACATCGTCTCCCCCCCTCACCACCTCCCTCTCTCCTGCCTTTCGGTCTCTTTCCCTCCGCTGCGAACAAGCACTCACTGAAAACAGCAGGGCTGTCCCCGCTGACTTTAATATTACATGGTCGAGATGAGGGGAACATAGGGCAACATTGAGGAGAAGACATTCTGATGTCGAATGATCAGGGACAATCCCAGAGCAGCCGAGCTGAAAGGAAGGAAGTGAAGCTGAGCGGGCCAGAAAAGACACAGCGAGAGCGAGTGAGAGAGAGAGAGAGGGAAACGCAGGAAACAAAAAGAGGCAGAAGGCAACAGACTGCAAGAGAGAGCAAAAGATAAGGAACAAGACGCCGGGAGAACGAAAAGAGAGATGTAGGGGTGGGGTGTGTGGGGGGGGGGGGGGGGGGGTGTAGAAATAAGACTAGAGAAAGCGCGAACGAAATGTAAGAGGGAAGGAGAACCTGTGATCTTCTGTCTCTACAGTGAGAAAAGGAATAAGGCCGTCCTGGAGGAACAGGGGAATTGGAAAACAGAGAACAGCCATTTCCCCGTCTTGACAGGTGTCATGTAGAGTTCCATAGTGCACGATGCTTTCTGACACACACTTAAAGTTTCCGTTGAAGTGAAAATGCCAATTCTTCACGACGCTGCACTCACTAGGCTGAGTCTTCTAACAGCATCCGTATAAGGCGATATTTATATACAATCTACGGCTGACACTTCATTCAGCACTTTATAAACATTTAATACATAGATTATTAAACGCTAGAAAGTGGGTGTAAGCAGACATGGTAAAACATGGCTTTAACACCCCATTATGTATCATTTATGAGCAGTTTAACAACATGCAATATAATAAATGGTACTGTAGAAGGCACTAATAGCCAGATGATGTAAGGTTAGTTTAATTCATTCATGAGCAATAATCATGAGCAATATTTTAAACAGGTATCACTTCTTGTATGTAGACATATTGTTAATAACTATCATCTATAAACGGTCAATAATATATTAAACTTCAGTTATTTTACTTTTTACTAATTGATTTGTAAACTGTCATTTTATAAACTGCTACTATAGAGTTGCAAATGCTGATAATAATACCCTTTTCAGCAATTAATAAATACCATATAAAACATCTATGAACATCATTTGAATAGATTATTAGTGGCTGTGTATTATTATTAGTTAATACACAGCCATGGTTAATATTCGATAAACATTATGTATATGTTATTATAAAGGTTGAACTGAAATTTACCTTTTGTTTAGTAAATGATTCACAACATATTAATACTGTTTTTAAAAGGATTTATTATGTCCAAATAATGTTTATATGCAATTTATGAACCAACTATCGACCATTATCAAACAGTAAAATGAGTATTAACTGAAGTTTCATGAAATATATATTAAGTATTTATAGATGTGGTTATTATACAGTCTTGTTATACATATTTTATATAATTACAGCTGTTAAATGATATTTATTTCATTCATTACGGGTTCATATAGGCTTCAAAAGAAGAGTTGTTGGCTACAGCAGTGTTGTTAGTCACAGACGTTAGTTACATTATAGTGTGCGTTATCCCTTATTTCCTCAGAAGTTAAATTGTGCCATTCACTGCAGAAAATTCCCTCTTTAATGTTAAAAAGCACCGGGCCAAACCTGCTTAATGAAGCCGTGGCGTCCTTCCTGTGCATGTCTGACAACACCGACACCATTTCCTGTTCCATAGCAGGTGCAGCAGAGGATGCCAGGCACCTCTCCTGAGAAACAATTAGCCGTGAACTTCAGAGGAGAACAATGATTAGCATGTGTGCACACAGATGGAGGGGGAGGGGCGGGGCTGGAATCCTTTTGCAGTTATACTATTGATCCCTTACATAATCTGAATTACATAACATTTTTAAACACATGTTCCACGTTCCAACAAACACCCTCACATTAACCTGGTCACACACACATAAACAAGCGTGCAGTATTTCTTTCTCTCTCCTGCGCCTTCTTTTTATTTGATTTGTCTTTTCTTCACTGCAGTAACCTCATTTGGACTGCTGGGCTAATTAAAGGGTCCACAAAGTAGAGTAAGAGCCCGCCATATGCTCTAGCCAACGGTAACTCCAGAGTGTCACAACCTGGAGCATCAGACACACTGTAGCTGTTAGAGCAGAACAAAAATACATTATGGCCTTCTGGTCTTCATCAACATCATAAAACCTCTTCAATCTCTTTTATCTAATATCAATTTAATCTGGTTTAAATGCGCATTAGGATAACTGTGCATCACGCAGTAAACATAATAATTGTGTCACTAAAGGTAAACTTGAAGAAAGAGAGGATAAAAGGTAGAAAAACTAAAAAAGTAACAGTAAGAGACAAGTAAAGATAAATGAATAAAAGATTAATGATTACAAAAGGGTATCTCAATAAAACAATATCTATATAAGTCATTTAAAACACGATAGTGACTCCGGCAGCTTAACATCCTCAGGCAAATTAAGACCACAATGGCCCTGATGGCCAAAAAAAAAAAAAAATTGGTCACCTTTTGACTGTCGCCTCAATTAATGTAAAGCCAGAAAAAGAATCTCAGGAAGCTCACTGGATCACAAGGGAGTTACAGTATAAGCGATAACCAGAGACCAGGTCACGCAAAGGTCAATGCCTCAAAGTAATAAATCTTTAAATCTATTCTCACTGTAGAATAGGCTGCAGACGTGGGAACATATGGGTCCGTTGTCCTCTCTGTCCTCTTAAACTCAATTTTTCAATTTTCAAAACTCGGAAAGCTGCTAAAGTGCCATTTAAGAAACATGAATGGAAAACTTCCCCGGTTACAGCCTCAGATTCTTCATCATGTGGACGAACGCACACAGTGTGTGTGTTATTGTAACATATGGCTTGACACTTACACACACTTGACGTTATGAGAAGTATGACTGGATAATAAGTGACAAGCATGCAGTAGGGAAGTGCAGCCATATTTGTCTACACCACTGGTCAAAAGACTCCAACTCCAAATTAGACTTGCATAACATGTTCATGTAACATAAATTGAACCACAAAAATAAATAAATACATAAATTAATTATTCTATTTAAACCCGTGGTTCTCAAAGTAATAATGCCTTTATTTGATATCCCATTAATGTATTTATTTCCAATTATGTGTGTATCATTTAATTTTATTTTCCATTATATATACTGAGGTGGAATTGCAGAGCAAAATAAATGGGGGGGGGGGGGTTATATAAATAAATAAATGCATTTAAAAATTAATAAATGGAATGGAAAATTAAATAAATATGGCATTTATGTGCAAAAGGAAGAAAGAAACACACACAAATAAATACATTGGAAATACAAATGGATAATAAAAATAAATATATGCATTTACTGTCAAATTAATTTACGGTCATTTATGAGTCATTCATTTATTTATTTTTGTTCAGGCGGTTTCATTCCTCCATCGTTTTGGTCGTGCGTTTCCTGCATTTTCTGTTATAAAACATCGAAAGCGAAACTCTTATCCGATGGGGTCTGTGGTCTAGTTTTTGTGAGTTTAAGCCTCCTTGACATGAAACAGATTGAGAACCACCGCTTTAAAGTGCTACCTTATGTCAAGTTATTATGTGTGCACTACAAGCAAGATAAAAGGGTTGCTTTGCATTTTTTTTCCTCTGCAAAAAAATGGTGTGTCGGAGGACAAAAGTAATTCTTATCCTTTCCCAGAATTACATGTTTGTATATTCATGTCTGACCACAATCTCCTATCAGTCCTGACCTCTAAATACACAAGCAAGAGATCAGCCACACCAAATGTGATGAAGTGTCCTCTATGGTGCCCTTCCAGAGAGGAGACAAATGTGATGCAACAAACAGTCGGAGTCCACCACTGATTATATGAAAGTATTGCATTGCTGGGATTTATTATGCAAAAGACTATTGAAAAAAAAAGCCATAATATCTCAGACCTCTAAAAGAAATTAGTTTGATATTATATGATGTCGGCTTACGACACAGCGAGTCCAGTTCAGTTTTTCTCTGTAGGGGATTAATCACTTTATAGGTCGACATACACATAATGAACTATACAGTAATTAATTACGCTCAATTGTTAATCGTATATAACCCCCCCAGACCTCTCCTCGCAACCTATTTAACACTGTTGGCACAGAGCGGCATCCTGTCACCGCTCAGCTGGGGAATCAGTGTACACTGGACTCAGGAGAAAATAAATAGAAAAAAAAAAAAGAAGAAGAAGGGCAAATAAAGAGAGACGCGGGGGCTTTTCTCTCATATGTACTACTCATGTAATGAGGGTCATTGTGCCCCGGGCTACTCAACTGTACAGACAGGGAAAATAATTAAATTCATGATGGAGGGGAGGGAGGAGTGGTAGCTTTCCATATCAAAGAAGGCTGAGGAGCATTTTGTTTGAGAGGCACATTTTCAAATTTCTACAAAACTCAATATTCTCCTTTTGATTAAAATTCGGAGCGTCCGCCATGCCTCTTTGCCTGATTGGGGTGTCAAGGGTTTTTTTTCTTTCTTTTTTTTTTTAAATCAGACAAAGACCGTTGAAGGTGCGGGATCCGACTTCCTCGAGGCAATCGCCGGCTTCGAGTGTTAAGTCCAATGGGGGAGATCTGTGGGGGCGCAAGAGAGAGAGAAAAAAAAAATCTTCAGATGGCAAATCCCAAACGCATAGTGGGGGGTTTTCATGTTCCTCGTACGGCTCGGAGACAGCGGCGGTGTCAGACAGAAGGGCCGTGTTTTAAGTTTGATCCTGTCTGTGTCAGTGTCAGCCTCATAGGAGGCTGGCGGTGGCGGCGGCGGCCTCGGCGCCCACTCAGCGGAGCGAACGTCTATCAGATCGGACACATTAAGAAGCTAATTGTCCCCCTTGGGTTGGACTATTCATTATCGGAGCCAGCACGCTAGGAATAGAGGCCGCGGCGGGCTCCGATGCGCACGCGCGCGGTCAAGCGGCTCTGGAAACCGCAAACAGGCATCAACCCAGACGGCCTGTGGTGCCATCAAGCTGTGCGCGGTATCCCTCAGTAAACAGGAAATCCCTCTGTGAAATTCAACCATGGTGTTACAGTTTGGAGTCACCCCCACTCCTTTTCTTTTTTTCCTGCTAGCAAAAATATTCTAATTCACTTTTGTCTGTCTCTTGAATAATAGATTTCCCCCCCAAAAAAAGGCCTAGACCGGATAAAAAAAAAAAAAAAAGCTTTCTCACCCCGAGGAAAGCTGGTGTTTGCCATGTGAGCTCTATTATCCGGTAGGTGTATTTTCTTTGAAAAAGAGTGGCACCTTCTTTTCACCAAGGATAAAAATACCCAAAAAAAAAAACGTATTGCTCTTCTGTTAGCAGCTGGAGCCGTGTTCCATCCGTGCAGAGCTGCATTGGCAGGTGAACACTTAATGCCATTCACCCGGTCCCCAGCGAGCAACGCAACAACAGAGCCCCCCCCCCCCCCCCCCCCTTTGAGCTCGCGACAAATAACTCCCCTATTCACGGCCAATGTGTGTCTTTACTTCCGCACACAATCGAGTCATGATGGGATTACCCATTGTGTGTACAGCTGCAGTCACAGGATTAGGGATGACGAGGGATGATGGCAGAGAAAACACCGTTCCAACCAACGGCGCGACGCCAGGCGCTGGAGCCACACGACGCCGGCTTGGAAAGCCGGTCCATGACCCGAGATCAGACCCTGAGAGTGTTATCAACAGATCTGCTCCTGTGAAAGATATGCATCCGCGACTCGGCAGATGGATTTTAAATTACACGTCGTCACCCTGTTAAAATAATGGTCCAAGTCATTTTTTCGAGTTTTTTGGAAAAGACAAAACTTTATCAAATGGAGATAATATTATATTCAGGAATAATTTTAAATGGCCTTGACTGTGGATGACTGTGGACATACATAGAATGCTATATACACACAAACAGGAGAGACAACAGCTTGCCACTGTTCTGCCCCTATTTTGATTCAGGATACATAATTTCATCGTTCTTTAACCAAAGTACATCATTTCAAACCTTATCAATCACCACTAGAAATTGATTCAAGAATCACGTTAAGAGCTTCTTCCGAACTATAGAATCTCTCACACAAGCTCGTTAAATGGTCTAAGTCAGACAATCCTCCAATCGTTTTATCTCAAAAGATAAAAAACTTTGACTTAGGCAAAAAAAATAAAATGGCCTTGGTCACCCTTTTCAAGTAAGCCATTGTCCTATATGGCATAAATGGAATGATCCTTATAACTAAGGATTAAGGAGATTTTACCAGAGGTGGCCAGGAACATCAATAGATGATTTAGGCCAAAAAACTCTTTTTCTCCTTTTCTGACCAAAGAAATATTGCTAATGTTTGTGTAAACCAAGGCTTTTCAATGCAGGGACCAATATATATTTTGTTGCATATTAAACTAAGATTTCAAGAACATGTAGGGAGCCATTTACTAAAATCACACCTTATACAATATCTAATCTATGCTTTTTTCCCCACAAATGTATCTATACCAGACCCCCTGTTTAAACACCCCTGATCTAGACTATTGCAGTTCCCTTTTTACCGGTTCACCCAAAAACAAGTATTGATCAGCTGCTGCTAGCACAGAACACGGCAACAAGGGTCTTAACACGAAACAGAATGAGAGATCACATTACTCCAGTTTCACCCGCTCTGCTACTGGATTCCTGTAGCGCTGAGGATTGATTTTTTTTTTTTTAACATTTTTTGACTTGTTTATTAAGCTCTACATGGTTTAGCACCCTCATCCTTATCTGACAGCTGATCTGAATATGTTCTCTCAGGTCCTCTGGTGCCGGCCTGGTTTTTGTACTGAAGATGAAATATAAAAAGTATGGCGAAGGAGTGTTGCTGCGTTTATGCACCAACGGCTCAGAATATACTGCCTGTACAAATTAGGGAAGCGGCTCTGTAGATAGTTTTAAGCAGCAGCTCAGGACCCATTTTTATGCTCTTGCTTTTAATTAATTCAAACTTTTATTTCTTTTTTTTTTTTTTTACTTGTATTGAGGTTATTTTTTTTACTATAGTCTTGTATTTTGCCTTTTATATTTGCGTATATTTTATTGTACTTATTTGTATATGCATGAAGGTTCTATACAAATAAAACTCATTATAATTATTATTATCATCATTATCATATGCTCTAAAGCGTGGGTCTCCTTTGGTCCTGGAGAGCCGCAGTGGGTGCAGGTTTTTGTTTCAACCTGATTCTACTAATGAAGGTCCTCATCAAGGGCTCTAGTGGTTGATTAGTAGAATCAGGTGTGTAACTGCTTGGTTGGAAGGAAAACCTGCACCCGCAGTGGCTCTCCAAGACCAGGGTTGTAGACCCCTGATCTAAAGCCATTAGCTGAAAGTGGCTGAAAAAGGACATAACCAGCTCTCAAGATATCCTTGATACCTGGATAGCGTGTGCTGTGCTTTTGAGTTTTGGGGGATCGAACGACACAGCAACATGCTGATCACAACCTGCCAGGACTCCTCCTTCCTGCCGCTCATGCCTTTGTCACAGCAATCACATATTTCTGACGACAGGTGCATGGAGTCCTGATGTATGCGAGCAGAGGCGGCGAGCAACGCCTGTCTGAAGTGACATGTGACGAGTGGAATTGCAAGACGCACCATTATCACAACTCTCGCACCTCAAACAGGCAGGCACACATTTGCCCGTGTGTATGTGTGTGTGTGTGTAGTAAGCTGTGATAACGGAGTACACCTCATGTTCACGTGTGAGACAGATCCTCAGACGCCTCACAAGAGTGAAGAAACACAGCCGGTGTCATGGGAACAATGACTAGCAATGCTGTTATTATACCAAACTGGTAATTTAGTGTAATTCTAGTCAGTGTCACATCAGCAGCGATGCGCATTTCAAACGCTGTCATGTTTTTCAGAGGCTGCGAGCTGGCGGATCCACGGCTGAAGAGACGCCATGGTTTTTGGGGGATGTGCTCATCATATGTGGCGCCCCCACCGACTCCTGTGAACTTGAGTCAGGCTGAGAGGCAGAGACGTCAGACGCGGTCGGAGATCGCCGGGGACAGCGTCCAGTCGTCCCATGCTGGCACAAAACTGTCATTCGGTATATATATGTGTGTGTGTGAGTGTGTGTGTGGGGGGTGGGAGGTACAGCTTCTCTAGAGAGCGGAGCAGGCGCAGAGGGAGGCATAGTGAGTCACGCTGTAGTTAATAGTGATGGGAATTTCAGCTCTTTTTAGTGATCATTCAGCTCGGGTCACTGAGAAGAGCCGACTCTTTCGGCTCCAAAAACAGCTCTGTGATTTGTATTAAAACGTTAAATCCTCCAGTTAAAAATTAAAACAGTAAAACCACTGACTCAAAATTCAAATAAAATTAAAAGACTAAAACCTCTGATTCAAAATTTACTAAAATCATTGATTCTAAATTAAAATAAAAACACTAAAACTAAGCGCTGTTGCCTCACAGCAAGAAGGTCACAGGTTCAAGACCTCCTTGGTCCTGGGTCTGGGACCTTTCTGTGTGGAGTTTGCATGTTCTCCCCGTGTCTGTGTGGGTTTTCACCAGGTACTCCGGCTTCCTCCCACAGTCCAAAAACATGCTCAGGTTAATTGGAGACTCTAAATTGCCCTTAGGTGTGAGTGTGTGAGTGAATGGTGTGTGTGCCCCACGATTGGCTGGCGACCATCTGGGGTGTATCCCTGCCTCTCGCCGTAACGCGCTAGGATTGGCTCCAGCAGACCATGTGACCCTAATGAGGAATAAGCAGGTATAGAAAATGACTGACTGACACTAAAACTAATGATTCAAAATTAAAATAAAAACATTAAAACCATTGATTCAAATACAAAATAAAATAAGCTGGCTCCTTTCGTTCACGTCAAAGAACCCGTTCGTTCACGACCGACACATCGCTGGTAGTTAAGGGGACTGAAGGAGACAGAGAAAGAAGGATTGAAAGTCACTCATCATCACACATGTGCCTTCCTACTCCCTCATTACAACCAACACCACCCACAATTCTAAGAGCATGTTCGCGTACACATACACAGGCACTCACGCACACACACACACACAAATGAACGTGCGCACCAGCATATGAAAGAAGTGGCCTCTACACCAGTGTATCAGAGGAGCTTATCCATAATGGGCAAAGCAGGCTGTAGCAGTGAATCAAGCACTTATCCAGAGGCAGCCATCCTGTATAATACAGTTCTCACACTTTGAGCAGACATTCGCCGAAAGTGGTTAAAAGCTCGTGCAAATTATCCTGTTTCGGTTTCTACATCCTGATGCAGGCTTTCACGCGCAAACAGGTCACGCATCGCAGTTTCCTGCAATTTGGGTTTCACAGATTGAACAGAAAATGCCACGTTTCCGCTCGCTTTGATCGGGTCAGTTAGTCATTTGCCTGTGCGTCACACGTTAATAGTGCCGATGCCCAAACATGTAATAATAAGCCAGTATGCAACCGCAGTTTTCCCGTCTATCTGCAGTAACCTGGCTGCAGCATGGCGACAGCGCGGTGCAGCTTCTCCTCCACGCGCACATAAAGCTTTGCCGTGCAATTAGTAAATTAGTCGAGAAATTAATTTCAACCCAGTGAACTGACACAGAAACGCACTGAACTGCTAATCTGGGAGCAGGAGGGCTAAAAGTCCTCTGGAATTTAAAGTTTAATGGATTAATGATGTCAAGACTCCCAAGTGGATAGGACGGGATAGGATAGCACAAAGTAACTCCGAAGGAATTAAATTGCTTATGGGGTATGTCACAACGCAAGCCTAAGGAGTACGTGAGTGGTTGCTTTGAAGTGGAGCAACCCAGTTGTGCTGACGGCGGAGCAATTCTCCGTCTGAGCCTAAACTACCCATGATGCACCACAGCTACTGTCATAAGTCTTTTTTTTATTTCTCCTGCCTGGACTTTTCCTTCCAAACAGGGTTTGTGAATAGTGTATCGTTTCCTAAAATACCACCCATCATGTAAGGGCACCTGTGACCAGTCAGTCAGCGATCGGTGATTAGCCTAAGAGTCAAAATCCAAAATAAGCCATTGGCCTATTTTTAACAGTCCGCCCACCCTCGGAAGATTAACGCAGTGCTTTAATGAACTTGGAACTGAAGTCAAATGACTGGATTAATTACTGTTGGCGGGCATGGGCGTGGTAGTGGGGGCAAAAGTGGACCTGACTACGCAGGACCTGACTAGAGAGAGAGCCCATTAAAATCCTGATTTTTTTTTTCTTATTGTTTTGATCAATGAATGAACGAATGCCGTCAAAGATATTGCCAATATCATCACAGAAGGAACTTTGTGCCACAGTACTATAATGCAGATTCTGGGGGTGGTGGTTTCGACCACCCACAGACCTATAGGCCAAATGCATCAATTCAGGTGATGAATGAAAGAACCACTCATTAATATAATCTTCTTTTTGCTTATGTGCTTTGTGCCCTGCCATGGATAGGGACCCACCAACATTAACCTCCTAAGACACACTATACCATGAGCGGCATGGGGGAGCGGCCGGGATCATTTACGGCAATACCACACCTCAACCATCGGTTTCTATGCGCAAATAATGCAAAAATGACGGCCTCGAAATTGTTATGCATTGATTAACACCATACACAAGCTGATCAAAGCATGGGGTCAGGGGATTTGATGGACATCAGCGCGACCCAATGGAAATTTCCCATGACGAGACCAACCAAGTCTGATTAGCCAACAGCCAGGGCTTTCCAACAACATGTGATATGTGGGAACTGTGCTACTTACAATCTGGGAATACCATTTTCGCAAATAAGACTGAAAAAGGGTGTGCATCTTAAAAGAGGTTAAGGGTCCAGGGTCCAGAATTTAGTGGTATTCCCCTGTTGGCACGGGGGGAGTTTATAAGACAGCCTACACTATTGTCCTCGTGCACAGTTCGATTGCTGGAAAAAAAAAAAAGAAAAACAGCACAGAGACGTACATATACATAAAATCACACACAATTGAAACCATGTGGTTCAGAAGCAAATGTGACTCCACAGGCCACATAAAGATTTTTCACATGGCCTGGATTTGGAAGCTGAGTGCCTTTCATTGGCTGTAATTAGTCTGTGGGGCCACAGCTCTTTGTGGCGAAGGAACATGTCGCCCAGTGTAATGGTGTGACTCATCGATGTGTTTTAATGGCCTCTGGACAACAGCAGGGGGGCTACAACACAGAGGAAGGCGATATATCACACACATTACTTATAAGTAGGATCAATTGATTGTAGGTTTGGCTCTGCACACGAGATCTGCTGACAATAAGAAAATGATAGATAATTGCCAGCCTTATCCTTTAAGGCATCACTTAACTTATTGCAATTCATCATGAAGGAGACATGACGGAGTACGACACTGCCATAGAGCTACATTGCAAAAAAAAAAAAAAAAAATCACATTCGAATCAAGTAGTTCCTCACATCAACAGACTATGTGTTTATAGATTTTTGGTGAAGAGTAAAAGTGATGCATCGTCACACACCAGGAAGTCAAACCAAAAGCTACTGTTTAATTGAAAAGGAAAACGCATATCTTGCGTTTGACTTTAGAAAAAGCTGCAGAGACACATTCATCTTCACCACATTCTGGCTGGAGCCTCTCATCACCCTTCATTACACTATGTATGAGCCGAGGGACGACGCGGCGTCAATAAGATCCAATGCAAGCAGGGTTCACACTTCACAAGAGCCGGCTCCAAGTTCACTTCACATGGATTCAAATGAACTAGTTTATGTGCGTCGTTCAAATTTTCGAAGTTTGAACCAAGTTCAGTCACACACACAAAAAAATATTCACGCTTTTATGTTTGTTTTTTTTTAAATAAGCTGTGCCGTTTTCATTAGAACCTCCTGCTACCCGTCCATCCCCAGCCCCAAATCAATTACTGTATACATAGACCTCTTGTCCTAGAGTTTATTCAATTTATTCAAGAGATGTGTTCCAATACCCCTCAGGAATAGTCAGATAAAAGAACATCCTTTTGTTTATACATACTTATTTATTATTTACAGATTTATTTTGCCATTTTTTGAAATGGTAATGGTTTGAAATAAAGGTGTATACTGACAAAAAAGGCCCCAGAGACCCATACTAAAAATATTGAAAACAATATTTTAAGGAAACCTTAACCTGTACCAAGATAAGAGATGGTATCAGCAAAGTAACACAAGAGGAAGGTTGAAGGTAATGTGTCTGTCGTTCTACAGTAGTTTACAGTGGGTTGAAAGCCAAGAAAGAACAATGTGAGTATATGATTTACCACTTAAACAGTGGGTCATATCAGTTGCTTTATAAGACATACATACATGTAGATACGTTACAATTAATAGAAGTAACATTACAATTAATTAAATATGGATTTAGAAGGTCACATGATGTTGGATGGTGAAGTGTTCAGTGTTGCCTTTTCGATCTTTGAAGCAATTTAGCATATTTCAGTCCATCATTTTGATTTTACAGCAGGAAACCTTGCTTTTCAGCTCAGTCTCACTGCCCTGTGTCGTTTTAGCAGCAAAAAAAAAAAAACTGTGAAAACAGTGGGAAAAAAAACAACCAGCTGGTGAACATAGGATTTAGCAGTTAAATTGCTAGATATTTCCCCAGAGTATTGGTGGAGTCCAGAGCGGAGAGAAAGAGCCAGTGAATATTGGACTCGGATTTGTCACGTGGCCAGAAACGGGACTCCAATGAATGCAAATGTAGCTCGATGCGTAAATAAGTATGACACCAATGAAATGCGCATGTTTATAATAGCTTATATCACCATCTCGTTCAGTTTTATACGCGGAAACGAGGAAAGTGGTCTCATTCGGCCTGAAAGTCTGTTTTTCATAGACATAATCAGCTAAAAGTTTAAATATAAAGACAAAAATGTACGCTGGTCAACTCCTTCCTGCCCTCTGCATCGGCTAGTGCTTCCCACAATGATTTTGTGGGGAAAGAAAAGAAAAATAACCTGCCCTGTATTCACAAAAATGAACAAAAAGGACTGACATACCAGCCAACAACAACCTTGCTCGCGGGAGCACACACACACACAGTCGACCTGGTCCTTCCAATTCCTGTTGCGTGCTTTTCTCACCTGGCGAGTGCCTCCCCAGGGTAGGTGACAGGGGTCATGGACGGAGGATGGTGGGCCTGACGCGAAAGTGGAAACCCAAGGGGCAAACTATGACAACCAACACCACCATCATCATAATCATCACATCTTCATCCCCCCCACCACCTCCCTGCTCCTCGAACACACCGTGTGTAACCATGGTGACAATCAGAGGGAGTAGAGGCCACTAGCCCTCAGGGTTCCTATAGCGTCGGGGTCAGCCGCGCCGGCCTTCAAACCACTACTCTACACCGCCATGTAACAAAAAACACTTTGTAATAAGGATTTTAATGACAGTGTGCCTCTTATCTAACACCTCGATCATATCGTCGGGCGTTTTTTTTTTCCCTTTATGACTCACGGTGGACATTGTCTGCCACATGTGTGGAATGAATCATGAGCCAGAGACTGAATGACATCCATGAAACACAAAGGCTTTCCTGGAGGAAGATGCACTTTTTAAATATACACGTGTGGTAGCAGGTGCAGAAGGTGCTGGTACTATTATAAGCCAACAAGGGGTGAGAGGAACCCTTAAAACACTTCAGTGTCTACTTTAACCAACTCTGTGGCCTCCTTTAACCCATTTAAGCCCAGATTTTTTCCAAAGATTTCATGCACATAATCAATTGTGTCAATAGCAATCATGTTATATATCTATTTCTCTTTTCTTTGCAGAAAATAATAACATTTTATTGGCTATTATAATTGCCACTTGCACAAATACGATCATAAACAAAAATCTTTTAATCCCATGTACAAAATTCTTTGTGGGGCAGGAAGTTAGTGATATCATGTGACAGAAACACTTGGAAACTGAAATTATTTGCTTAAAAATTGTTGTCTAAGTTGTCTACTATCATGTGATTAGGGAAAAAAGCTGTATGAGTAATATTTAGATTTTTAATTTTAAGTATAAAATGTCATAGTCTTAAAGACTCATAGTCTTCAATAGGTTAACAGGAACAATTTCTGAAGCAGATTTTGAAATCTTCATTCAAACAGAGGCATGAGGCAGGATAATAAACAATTAAAAGGTACAGAAAACTGTTCAAGGAAATGTTAACTCTTAGAAGGTTGAGTGTACTAGTGCTCTTCCCTTCCAGATGAAAGTGGGAGACAGAAATCCAACAGACTCAGTCCCATGAGCTTGCACTACACAGCCAATATCTACAACATACACTAGGAAATAGCATGCAGTGGCGGTTGCTAATATCTACAGTATTTTATGGTGGCTGACAGTGGCAAACCCGCTGCAAATGGCAAAATGCTGCGAACATGATGCAAAACCAAAAACACATGCAACATAAAAAAACACTGCAAGCAGAAGCAAAAATGAAAGCAGAAATGCAAAAGACAAAATGCTGCAAATTTACTCACTTTTCTTCACATTTGCTCCCTTTTTTCTTTCCCCGCCATCTCCCTGGTCTGTACTCACATATCTCCCTGACCACCTAACATTAAGTGTCCAGTATAAGGAGGACGTTGGAGAGTGAAAACTATGGTAAATCAAATTAAAATACCAACACTGGCTATGTAGCTATGCTGCTCTTCTATGATATTGTAAAAGATGACAGCCAAGTGTTTAAAAAGTACATAAGAGAAGAGGAGTACTTACCTTTTCACGCTCCTCTTTGTGTGTTTTTTATATTTGTATCATTTTCTTTTGCATTTCTTTTGTGGCTTTGTAAGGAAATCAGTGTGTCATGTGTGATTGCAAGCTGCAACCTTCACTTCCTGCTTACCTGCTGGTCATGTGACAGTGTGTCAAGCTGTGAGGCATGTGAATGTTAATTAATATGGGATCAAACCCCTATATTCCCACATGTGATTTTATCTGAGCTTTGGGTAGAACACTGGGATTAGACAGAGCCCATTCATTGGAGATTTAGAAACAGCATACAAGTGCCCTTTTGAAATGGGCAAACTTCTGTTATTAGTTGCCAGATATTTGTTTGAACTTGTTTGTCAGATCTAAGGCAGCATTTGGCAATTTCATTGAGCCAAAAGTGAACTCAAATCAGTATTGGTGCGAGTAAAGTCTATTTGCCGGTACAGTTTTTCAGTATTTACAAGCTTTTTTCTTTGTCACATTACATAATTTTGCATTGTTTGTTCTAAGCACTATACATCATAATTACAATGGCAGCACCACATAAAAGTCCTGTTAATTTAAATACTAATTAGTCCATTACAAAGGCCCATGAGAGCTCATGTGCAGTCAGTACCTGCGTGCCGTTACAACAGTGCAACCTGAATATTGACGATCGATTCATCTAATGACTGATGGCTCACGTATGTAGTTTTGCTTTTAGGTGTTTCCATTAATCAAGTGTAGTTGGATAATAAAACCAAAAGCCTATTACCACCAGGTAAGTCCTGGTTTTTTTTCACCATAAATGATTTTTTAAAATTTAATCTAGTGTCTGTGGAGACACTCCCTGCGGTATTTCACCTGCCCAGTGAACCGAATCATTTTACAGGGGTTATGTGATGCTATAAACAAATAATCCGCCGTTTTACAGCCGCTACCATAACTTTTTTTTAATTTCATTTTATTTTTGTGTAATTACTTTCTTCCCGCCGGCAGAGGGAAATGGGAGTCCTGCACTACAGCTTTGATTGAACAATGTTGCTTTTTTTATTGCTCATGAATTCAACTTTTCGTTTGTAAGAGGAAGATTGTGTCTTCTTTCAAAAGTGACATAATTTCACTTTAACTCAACCTCCTGCAAAACAGCATGAAACCAATAATTGAACATAATAACCTAAACATTGAAAAGCACCTATATTAGATGTTATTGTTGTACCCTCTCAAAGTGGTACATACTCTACATAATAAGAAGACTTTAATTACGTCATGATTATCTTATTATCACTATATCTGCTATGCTTGTGTTCTCTCGAGCAAAGCAAAGCATACGCCACATCTCCATTAATCTATGAGTGAACAAAAGCAACCTGATCATTTAAAGCCCCCCACACACACATATATAAAAAAAATACATATTAGATTCTGAAATTGTGCTGTCAAGTCATGGGAATTTTATGCGTATAGCCCAAAATCACAATTACAGATTCACCTCAATGGGCTTTAGAGTTTGTTCAACAGCAACACAACGTCCCTTTAACTGGAAAAAAAATAAGAGACCACTGCAAAATTAACATTTTTTTTCTGATTTTACCACTTATAGGTATGTGTTTAGGTAAAAGGAACATTCTTGTTTGAGTCTATAAACTACTGACAACATTTCCCCCAAATTCCAAATACAAAATATTATCATTTAGAGCATTTATTTGCAGAAAATGACAAATGGTCAAGATAACAAAAACATACGATATTTTCAGACCTCAAACAATGCAAAGAAATAAGATCAAATTCATTTTAAAACATTTTTGGAGCAATAACCCTTATTTTTAATCCCAGCTTTCATGCGTCTTGTCATGCTCTCCACTAGTCTTTACCATTGTTCTTGGGTGACTTTATTCCACTCCTGGTTCCTCTTCAAGCAGAATGAGGTGTTCATGTGTTGGAATTCAACAGACGCTGGAATGGAATGGCTGGAAACATGTAGAGATGCTGATTTCAGGAAAAAAATGCAGTGTTCTCTTATTTTTTTTCCACAGTCCGAGTCACACACGCCATGTAAGGTCACCTTTTGGCATCTGGGTTGTGACTCACTCATCGGCAGGAGAAAGGTTAGGCAACGTGCTTCTGTGAAAGTGCACGTCATACGTGATCATTCTTCACTCTGGGCGGAATCCTGTGCATCCAATCCCGTATTTACTCAACATGTCACATCTCATCTGTGTCTCACCTGTGCGGGGCTTCGCTTGAGAACACACTAGTGACCCAATAGTCCATGTCTACATTGGTGCCTGTAAAACGCAGGACATACGAGTGTGTATGTGAAGGTACTGCACGCCTGTGTCAGACAAGCCATGATCACAGGGAACGCCTGGTGTTTCTCTGTCGGCAAATCACAGACGACAAGGAGGAACAGAGGAAATAAGTCTGTGAAACAGGCAGAAGCTTCCCCCCAAGGAGGAGACTGGTATGAGGCATGAGGCAGGATAGTAAACAATTAAAAGGTACAGAAAACTGTTCAAGGAAATGTTAACTCTTAGAAGGTTGAGTGTACAAGTGCTCTTCCCTTCCAGATGAAAGTGGGAGACAGAAATCCAACAGACTCAGTCCCATGAGCTTGCACTACACAGCCAATATCTACAACATACACTAGGAAATAGCATGCAGTGGCGGTTGCTAATATCTACAGTATTTTATGGTGACTGACAGTGGCAAACCCGCTGCAAATGGCAAAATGCTGCGAACATGATGCAAAACCAAAAACACATGCAACATAAAAAAACACTGCAAGCAGAAGCAAAGACAAACCCCACGAAACAAATGCAAAAGACAAAATGCTGCAAATTTACTCACTTTTCTTCACATTTGCTCCCTTTTTTCTTTCCCCGCCATCTCCCTGATTTTATCTGTGCTGTACTCAGTCTGTACTCGGCTCATCATCTCCCTGACCACCTAACATTAAGTGTCCGACATAAGGAGGACGTCGGAGAGTGAAAACTATAGTTAAAATTAATCAAAATACCATTGTAACTATACTGCTCTTCTATGATATTGTAAAAGACGACAGCCAAGTGTTTAAAAAGTGCATAATGTAGAACCTACCTTTTCAATCTCCTCTTTGTGGGATTTTATATTTGCATCATTTTCTTTTGCATTTCTTTTGTGGCTTTGTAAGGAAATCAGTGTGTCATGTGTGATTTCAAGCTGTAACCTTCACTTCCTGGTTACCTGCTGGTCATGTGACCGGGTGTCAAGCAGTGAGGCATGTGAATGTTAATTAATATGGGATCAAACCCCTATATTCCCACATGTGATTTTATCTGAGCTTTGAGTAGAACACTGGGATTAGACACAGGAGACTGGTATTCATATACATCCCTAACTGAGGGCTTATCCAATGCGGCGCTGCTGGCTGCAGCTTTTTGAGCGGCTACTCCAGCCACGCGCCGGCTTTAATCACAAGCCGGGAATGGGACTTCTGCTGCTGTGGTCTCACAGAGGGTAAGGCACGGCTGAATCGATTTCAAGTGGCTGCCAACGTCTTATCGGACTCTCGCTAAGCGACCTGCTAAACGGCCCCGTCAGAATGCCACCGGAGCCAAGACGGAGAAAACATGGAGGGAGATTTCAGTGGCCCCAAAACCACGCAGCAAAGTACGTCCAACACTGGAAGCTCAGGGAAACTGACTTGTAGAAATATAACGAGCGGTGCGATTTGAGGAAAAAAAGTCAGAAATGAGCAGTAACTCCCATGAGAAAAGGGGAATGGAGGGGATGGGAGTATCTATGACAGAAATTGTAAATCCGTATTTAATACTGTGGTCTCAATTGGTATCCACAGAACATCAAAGAATCCCCCCCCCCCCAAGTCCCCTCACCGAAAAAAATCTAAGAAAGCAAAGCACTCAAAGGATTATTCTCCTCCAATCCCATGTACGCTCACGCCGACGGGATCTTAGCAGACCCCCCTCCTTCGCTGAGAGAGAATTACACGACACGCGGTGAGAAAAAGAAGAGACGAGGTACAGCGGAGTAAAGATGTCAAATAATGAAGAGACGAAGGAAAACGTGCTGGAAAAAGTGTCAGATGAGTAGGAAACCAGGTATAAAATACGCTACCGTTCAAAAGTTTGGGGTCGCTTAGAAATGTCCTTATTTTTTAAGAAAAGCACTGTTTTTTATAATGAAAATAACTCCAAACTAACCAGAAATACACTCTATACATTGCTAATGTGATAAATGACTATTCTAGCTACAAAAGTCTGTTTTTTGATGCAATATCTACATAGGTGCATAGAGGCCCATTTCCAGCAACTATCAGTCCAGTGTTCTAATGCTACAATGTGTTTGCTCATTGCGTCAGAAGACTAAGGTAATTCAAATTTTCTATTCATTCATTTCATTGTCTTGGTGACCCCAACCATTGGAAAGGTATTGTAGGTGGATCTCATGATAATGACCAATCAACATCTGGGTTTCCATCCAAATGTCTTGAAATTTTAGAGTGGATTTCGTGAAATGTGCAAAAAGAAAATGGGAACAGAAGCCTGTTTCCATTTTTTGTAGTTATAGTTCTGCGATTATTGGGAGAGGGAGAGTTTGCCAATGTATCAATGACAAAAGTGTTGTTTCAAACTCGTCCATTTGCTTTTTTGGATTTGCCACGGTTTGTCGTTGGCACTCATTTGCTTCTTTCCTGTAACCCATGGTAGGCCATTGCATTTTCGCCTTATTATTCTCTTCTTTTATTAACTGTAGAAATGTTTCTATTTCTTCCAGTCTCCCCTGCCACCATTTTTTGAAACTACAGCGTAGCATAATGTTTTAGCATAGCCAAAATCCAGCCCTTCCAACAGTAGAAGACTTTTATGCAAACTTTCAGCCTTTTTTTTTTTTTTTTAGAACTTCTGGTCTAAAAGTATTTATTCACATTTTTTTTTAAATTGCGGATAAGAAAAGGTGGATGGAAACGCAACTATTGAGAAGGTTTTACAATGAATGTCTGGTAAAACCAAAGTGAAACAAACAGTGAATGAATCTACACCGCTATTAGCAGCTCTGTGAGGTTATTACCTTTGTGACCTAAATGCTAACGCTAGCATAGCAACAAGGACATTCACAAAGACAATGATGGCATGCTAATGCCAAGCAGGTGTTCACCATCTTTGTTTAGCGATATAGCATGCTAACATTTGCCGAATAGCATTAAACACAAAACACAGGCCGATACGAATGTGTATACTAAAGCTGTTAAAGTTAACTTTTTCAAACAATTTTAAATCAGGAACTCGTTAGAAAGAAAAAATAGCACAATTGAAGCATTATCTGCTGTGAATGAATGGTACCGTATCAAAGTAGACAATCTATCCAATGGTACCAACCATTAAATGGACAAGGGAAAAGGAGTTCCTTGAACTCTCCTTTTGTCTTTATGTGTGAATCTTTTCTGGTTGTTTTTTTTTTTCCAGCCATTCTTGCAGGAATATTGTTACCTTGATAAAATTCAGCACTTTAACAGGCTGGGTTTTTATAGGCGATGGCCTTGCTGGCTGTATTGTAAACCTGTACTAAACAGGATTTGATATTTGAAAGTAAAAATAAAAAAAGATATAAAATAGCATCTCAATAGCCTATATACTTCCTTTGTCTTGATTCTATAACGCAAGTTAATTCTGTTTTTGAAGAAAAAATATGATTGATTTTAACTAATCAGTTAATTTCAATCAAATGTGATGAATCACAACTAAATTTGCAATTGTTTAATTTTTTTTTTTTTTAATAACTCAGAAACAGAGGCTCCGATATCATGATTTTAAGACATGGCGGCACAATCTGAGGCAGATGTTTTATCTGGAATTGAAAGTGCCTCCACTTCAGCAAAAAGCAAATTCAAATGGTTCAAGCTGTCAAATTTGCACAAATTACACATGGCAAAAAAAAAACTTATTTCAATTTTGATCACATTCAGACTTTTAACAAGCACCCTGCCGAAGACCTTACACGACGTTTTTCATCGTCCAATTGTGCGACTGGCTTTTGTGTGTCATCAATTTTAGAATCAGGCAACAAAGAAGTACTGCATACTGACACCTGTACACCAAAAAAAAAAAAATATATATATATATATACACAAGAGCATACTGAGAATATTCAAACCATAACAGACCTACGGATGAAAACAGAGTGCCAGAGAAAAGAGGATTGCAGCCCTGCATTTACAGATAATCTTTGGGACAAGGCAGGGCAAGAGAAACCTATGAATTCTGTTAACAAAATGAAAGGGGGGGAAAAAAAAGAGCATCAGACATGCTTATCTCTGAAAGACTCCTGCTACCCAACCGGGTCAGATGACTAAAGAGGTTTTAACCTAATTTCTCACATCCACAACCGTTCTGACCGTGCGTGACCACAGAGAGCATGAGATGGCGTGTGCGTGCGTGCAGGGAAGTACATGGAATTAATCCTATTTCTCGACTTTAAAAACATTACTGGAACCGTATGAGAAATGCTTTTTTTTTTCTCCTTTTGCCAAGGCTTCACATCAAAAGGTCCCGATGTCTTCAAACGCATCGTCATGATCAGGCTCGCCATGAAACACTTCAAATGTTCACATCGGGAAAAATAAAGCAGTCGGCTGATGGGATCGTTTCAGAGCGCGGAGAGACGCGTTTTAATAAGAGAATGCAAAAAGTGATGATGAAACAAACGTTTGCCGTGTTACCAACATGAGAAAAAGCAAATTAGTTCACACACATGGTAGAGAGCAGTGGTAAGGCCTTGAACTGATTGACTTCATCCTGAGTAATGACTCATCACATAGAAAAGGATGGGGATGGTAGATCAAAAAAGAAAAAAAAATTCATACCACAGGTTAATCCAACACTGTCACCTGCTGGACATGATGGTAAAACACTTACATAAAAGACATTACTGCAGCTTTATTTCACCTGTAGTTTTTGTTGAAAATGTTTTATTTTGTCTTTTAACTAACTGGCAATGATGCGAGCAAATTAAATGTGCATGAGAATATCTGTTAAGTGGCAGTTCTTGTGTTTTGTGCAGGTTTTTTAGCGCAATGTGATGTGTGTGTGTGTGTGCGTCAGTGTGATTTCTCTCGCCTCCGTTTCAGTACTTTTACAACATGTTAACCTTTTGAAAAGGTCGAGAGGATCTGCAAAATGAACCCTTCGCTAAAAATCACGAACCATCCGACCAATCACTTGGAAAAAAAAACCCATCTAAAAAGGTCACAACCATGTAAAATACGTTGCGCCATATAAATTTACCAGCCAGCCTTTCCTCTCAGCCCTGCAGTATTTACTGGAGATAAACACTTTTCCCATTGCCGGTAGATGCGTGTTTGTTTTTCGCCGCCGTTTGACCCTGCGGGCGTCGTGGATGATGTAACGCCACGTTCTTCTCGGTAATCAGCTGCGGCGCTTATGTTCCTGTAAACCAACGCTACACGCGAGCAGAACAAGCGCCGCGCAAATAACTTGCTGTTCGACAATGTTTGATTTAAAGTGATTGGGGGAAATTCACTCAGGGAAGTGGTAAAGGAGCAGAACGTACACTCCTGAGGCCCGGGAGAAGGGGCTCATTGACCAGCTCCAGCTACTTCAGTCAAGTGGATGCTCGCAGCTTTCAAGAAGGTCTGAGAATCCATCCAGCGGGCTCTTCATTTTTATTTCCCCATGATAGCGTTTGCAGCATCACACGAGAATGAAGCTTCATTCAGCTTAAGAAAAACGTGAACGATGTCAAGATACGATGTCAGAGCTCTGGATCACAGCAGCCAAACAGCCGCACTTGATGGGGAACTGAGTATTTTAAAGTTAAGCCATGACAAAGACTGAATGACTGTAGAAGCAGATATTTTAATTTCATGCAACTGGTTGATTTGCTTTGGTTTGATTGGATTTTCCTGAAAGCAACGGTTTTACAAATGATAAAACAAATCTCTGTAAAGCAGCACATCGATTAAAAAGGTAATATTTCCCCTATATAAAGACTTTTTTGTAATGTTTATGGGGTCTCGTTCTCATCTAAGATGATGCATAATAGATCATTTTTCTTCCATTGATTGTAAAAGCCTTTTATTTATTTTAAGTGATACACTAAATCAGCAATATTTTCTCTCAGTTTTGGTCTATTTTTTTCTGTTTTAAAATAAAAATTCAAAAACATAACTTCCCAAACACTCTGATATGTCTCAGTTTTCAAATACATTTAACGATTCAATTGCTTTCATTCTGAAAGAAAAAATAAATAAAGCATAACTCCCGTTTTAAGCACGTACTTTTCTATTTTACAAATAGAAGGAATTATTTCATTTTTGTGCAAATGTTTGCAGGGTCAGCGTGCAGCATGTACACAACATCTTTGTTGAGTCCTTTTGTTAAATTATAAGGTGAAAAGTCACAGTCAGTGTTTTCCACACGTAGGGGAAAAGCTTTAATTGAAAGCTAGGAAGACATTTCTTAGACTGGAAGTATAACAAATATAAATGATGTCTGAAAAGTGTGAGAACGTGAACAGAAAACGTACTAAAACAGGAAGAATGAAGGGATTGTCTCGTGTTGAAGCTTAAAGCTGCCTGTTGCTACAGGAACTTACATCCGTTCTTTTGGAAAGACTTTAGCAGTCAGTGAGAGGGAGTGGACTTTATTTCAAATGTCAAACAGGACCTGAGAGGGCCACATTTACCCCAAATGTCCCAGAGCTTTGCTCCGTCCTCCTGTTCATGATGTCCTCTATGGTAGAAATGGGCAATGAGTGTCTCTTGTCCCTCCGAGGGGGCGGAAGCAAGTCCACCACCGTGCAGCCGGGCTTGGGACGCCTGCGTCTCAGTGCCCGTTTCTCCGCCCGGGTCTTTGGTGGAGGGAGCCCGTCACAGATCCGGCTGCAAGCTGTGGTGATTCCACAGAAGGAGGGGTCATCCGAATGGGAGGATCCCTCCGAGCTTCCCTCTGACGGAGAGTCTCTGAAGACGGGCTGGAGTAACCGTTTTGTAAAGACTGTAGGTTTCGTGATGACGGGCACGCCGTTACACACGACGCCTCCGTTACACAGTTCTGGGGCGACGTGAAAAGAGGGCGTCAGAGTCTCCACTTTCTCGATGGTTTTCATCTTACGTCGTCTCCTCTGGGTGGGAAAAGGTTTGGTAGAAAGGAAAAAAAAAGGACAAAAGGATCATTTAATCCTGTGCATCAGTGACTGCCAGTATTTCAACTGTATATTTTACACCCAAACTCTGCGGTGCAATGAGTTTGTCTTTACATACCTTTCTGTTCGCTGGACAAAGACTCTGCGTCTCCTCTGCGTGCAGCATTTCTGGGCCTGTGATCCAAAGAATGACATTAATTACACCAACACAAAGGACAGTTCAATTGTGGACTAACAGAGCAAGCTGCTGCTACCTCTCTAATGGTATTTTTGGTTTCTGTCATCTAACAATCCAGCAACTCCTAAACCCAGTGGTGGACGACCTGTGACCTGCACATTGACCATGCTAGAAAACAATAACTGGGACATTATGACACATGAAGCAAATACTCAGTACTACTTTCTTCAGTAAGCTACTGGGCGGAGTGATGCCGTACTTGTAGCTGCATTAAACGTGCGCTTTTGAGATCACTCTGCCGAGCAGCTGCGTCTGGACTGTGAAGCCTGGCTTTACATTTACTTCAAAACAGTTCTGTCTCATAATGTTCTGTTATTATCATATCACATAGTATCATAGTGTGGTGAAGTAAGTCCTGATAATACTATGGGGTAAATATATTAATGTAATGGTATATAATGGTATTATCGTTTAACTTGCAAATATAGTAGATAGCTAGCTGGTAAGTTAGGTACTAAACGTTGAATATTTCCAAGCTTAACTTCCCATGGAAAGAAAAGAAAATTTATTAAAAATGTATTGGAAATTTTTCCTATGAAAAAAAACATTGGCAGATAGCAGTAAACCCCCCGTACCTTCAGTGGTGGCTAACTGGAACGACTCGGAGTGGATGAGTGGATAGGACGCACTCTTCTTCAAGCCGGAGTCACCGGTCTCTTCACAGGAAGTGAACTGTCTGTTGAGGAAACCGTAACGGTTAAAGTTAAAGACTGCACGTGGCACTTTTATGACGACGTGAGTCACGGCTATGCCATCTATTTAAGATTTCAGCCGCGATGTCCCTGATGAATAATCGCATCAATGAAGTGGCTTAATGAATAGAAGCCATTTGGCCCTGTAACCTCTGCCCATTAGCTGTAAGAGCCCATTTACCGATAGACGCCGCGTTTAAATCTAGCCTCTCCACTACAGCTTTTTCTTAGCCAGCCCCCTTTGAGTTTTTATTCTGCTGAATCTGGTAGAATGAGATGATTTGTGACACAAGTAAACTTCACTACCTTTCAGGGAAGCAGTAGGAGTAGCTCTTGGGTGTGGGTGGCTCTGGTTCTGCAGTTGGAGGCGTGGTGGACATGCGGCAGCGGTTAGCGAGCATCAGCAGGCCGAGGCAAAGACACAACACCAGAGAGAGCAGCAAGTAGTCCTGCCTTTCTGAAACCTAGGAGACAGACAACCCAAAAAAATGTATGTACACGTTCAGACATGTATTTGAAGTTGACGCAGTAAAGTACCAACAGTAAAGATGTGTTAGGACCCGGGGGACAAATGTACTATATCTCTTATCTCAGTATGACTCTAGGTTTTCTGCCTGAGGGATTATATCTACCTCGGTCTGCAGCTGACTGACTCTGACAGACAGGTTGAGAACCAGCTGAGTCACATTCTCCAGCTGGCCCTGCAGCAGCTGAATGGACTCAGTCTGACGCTGGTCCTGTGGGAGAAAAAAGGAAAAGCAGATCAAGACTTGAGGTCACGCAGGAGGATCACATCCCTGGAATGGAAGGTTTATTCATCAAAAAGCAAAAGCATGAAACAAACTGTGAATTTCTGAAGATTTCACTTGGAAGTAGGGCTAGGTGATTTGTCTAAAAATCTTGATCTAATCTCCTTATCTCGATCTTTCTATTTAATATCTTAACTTGTATCTTATATTTATCATGCTTGTATTATACTATTTATATAATTTATAATAATGTATATAATAATGTATACAGAATACGTAACCATGTGTAATTTGTTTCTATTTTTCCAATAATTCCGTGTGCAATAATCTACTCACCTACCTCATACCTTATGCAGTTTACAATAACCATGTAGCAATAACAAAGGTGTGTATAGGCATTTACTTTTATTGTTGTTTATTTATTTTCTTTATGTTGGTGTTGGCATTTAGGGTGTTTTTTGTACATATTGCTGTTGTTTGTGTGTCTATAGTTTTATAACAGTGCTGTATGTGATGTGTTGAAGCTTCAACAATTCAATTTCCCTGAGGGAACCTCCCAAAGGGATCAATAAAATCCTATCTAATCTAATCTAATTTACAATTTAACATGTATATTTTGGTGCCAACTATTTGAATTACTCTCATTTAAACTTCAACAATCTTAAGCTTCCATTGCTCACCTGCTCCTCTGCAATTCTAGAGGTGTTCTGGAGTTTAATGATGGTTTTGTTGAAGGCCTTCTGCATCTCCTCCATCTGCTTTCGATACCTTGAGTTAAAAAAAATGAAAGAAAAAAAGATTTTAATTCACATTCTTCTGCACTACAGTCTAATTGCTGTTTTTATGCGTTGTCCACCTGTTTCTCACCTCTGGCTGAGCTGCTCCAGGTAGCGGCCGCTCAGCGACATGTTCATCTCCAGGGCCTTGATGCGGTTATTGAGCCGCATGAACACCGACTCCTTCTGGCTGGAGCCGTGCACCGGGTTACCGTTCTGCTCTGTACCGTTGGGGGGGTCCGCGTAGATGTCCGAGAGGGACGGGGAGGTGGTTGAGGAAAGAGAAGACGAGGCAGAGACGTCTTCTCCCAGATCCTCCGTTTTATTTTCTGCGATGGCCGCCTGTCCCCCGGAGGGCTCCGTTTCGGTGACGGTGTCTGGAGCGGGACGGGGCGGCTCGGCGGGAGTGGCGCTGCTTTCGGGAACGGCCGGTGGTTCAGGGTGCTGTTCCAGATGAGGAGCAGCAGTGGGATGGAGGACTTGAGATTGTTCTGTCACATCTTGAGTTTGAGTGGGGGCGCTTATCTCCGGCTGAGCGACGTCAGTGTGGGGCTTCTCTTCTCTCGGTGCCGTTGAGGAATCGTCCGCTGTGGAGCTGACGCTGGGCTGAGCGTTGTTGGAACCGACGAACGAGGCTGAAGTTTCCGTGTGCTTCTCATCAGCCAAGGCCTCGTGGCTCTTTTCTGACATTGGCTCCTCAGAAGAAAGCTGCGGCGTCTCCACAGCAGGCGTAGGTTTGGCGGAGGATGAGTCGACGACAGTGGGTTTGGGGAGGGTCGAGGTTTGACTGGGCTCCAGCAGCGGAGGCTCGGACATGGACTCTTGATGAGATTCTAGCGTGTTCCCCGGAGGCTGCGGCGCTTCTGGCGGGTTGGCTCCTTTCTCTGGCTCCTGCTCAGAAGCTTGTTCTTTTTCATGGGACTGATGTACCTCACTGTGGTGCTGCTGGGGTTCAGGGCAGGCAGAGGGGGGCGGTTGTAGGTGCCAAGCGGGTGTTTGGATGGTAGGAAAAGGCTTCTGCTTTCTGTCCTTCGCTTGACATTTCCTTTTTTTGAACTGCAGGATTGAACACTGCTGCTGGAGATACTCCTGGGGAGAAGCTGCGCAAGAGCAGGAAGAGGAAAACGAAGGAAGCAGCGCGCAGTAGTCCAGACTTTCTTTTTCATCCTTTTCCTCCCTTTCTTCATCCAACTCCTCCTCTTTATCTAAAAGAATGATTGTAGCGCCGATAGGTTCTTCCTCATCTTTTTTTAGAGGCGTGACAATTTTTTCTTCCACCGGGGGGAGCTGTTGATTGCTGGCATCAGTGGAAGGTGGCTCTGGTACAGGGGCTTCTGAGGAAGGGCCTGCAGTTTCAGTGATTTCAGAGTCGGGTGGAATCTCCACATCTTCAGAGACTGGACTAGAAAGCGAAACGAGTACATTAAATATTAAAGGAGGACCATATTATAACAGCTGTGAAGGACAAAAGGAACTGAATAACAGCATATATTCATTTTAATCTGTCAATACTGAACAGTAAATTATTCAGTTGTTTGTCCAACTCTGAAACACAATGGCACAGTTTATATGGATGAATAACGCTACAACACAGACAGGCACTCACACTGAAGTAATGATGGCGCTTTGAGTGGTAGATTCAAACTGAGATGATGTTGTCTCAGTCATGTTCACTTCCTGGGATGAAATGTTGCCTTTAACACAGGATTAAGAAATATTAAACAGTGAGTAGCTGCGCAATTGTTACAATTACAATCAAAGTCACCGCACCGTATTATCAGTATACATCAGCAGAACATGTGTTTTGGATGTACCTTGCATCTCCTCGCCTCCACCAAGAACATTCACAGCAATATTATTGACCATGTTCAAGATGACATCTGAAGAGAAAATGGAAAAAGGAGAAATAAGTCAACACATTACTCCAGGTTCAAAATCATTGGTAGTCAATTCAATTTTAATTATATAAAGTAGCCTTTCATATAAAAAGGGCTATAAGATACTGAACAGCAAGCACTGCTGTCATTCAAAAGTAGAAATCCAGAAACCTACCCTTTGCTGATCCAATCAGATTCTTAGAATACTTGACTTCACCAGGTCCGTATCCAGGATAATCTGGAAGGAGTCATTCGGACACACAAAACATTTGTATTTATGCAAATAATTCACATCAACCCAAACAGAGCATTAAAAAACTAATACATGAAAACACAAATTAATGGAATAATCCGACATTAACTGTACAGAACATCTGAAAATATTTACAGTGATGTTGTATTGCTGCAACAAGGGGTGAGATATTTATTATTAAGAATTACTATTTATGTTCTATCTAATAAATGAATGATATTCTCAATTCTCACCCAAGTCGTCGTCCTGGTCGTCTGGTCTTTCAGAGGGATCAGCTATCTCCTCGTACTCTTCCACCATGCTCGTGCCAAACACCCTGGCAGAAAAGATAAAATCATTCCTTAAGCAGGCTCATGTTACAGTGAAATCTAATCTGCCTTAGCCGACGATCCATTCTCACATCTGCGACAGCTTCTCGAGCACGGGCAGAGCTGTGCTGAAAGCATGCGACACACATACGAGGCAGAGGGTCACATAGAAAAGTCTTTCAAAAGCCCGTCCTACAATTCATCACAAGAGTTTAAACAAAACATCAAAACTATTGTATAATGTACAATATATAATGTATATGAAATCACAGGAACTCTCATGTTAGTGTTTCCTGTGTTATCTTTGTTGCTTCCAACTATTTCTGCCAAACAGTGCCACATTCTACCACAACATTTCGCAGCAGTGAAGCACAGCTGTTACCATCCGCATTAGTTCCCCTCACTCCCGCCCACACCTCGCAGTTAGGAGGGGTTGTTACAGGAGCAGAAATCGCCATGACCGCATGCCAAATATAATACCACTTGAAACCATCTACAGCTCATGCACTATACAAGAAGCCATCATCAGGTAAGCAAGATCCAACCAGTTCAATCACGGTTGATTAAAAATTAAAGAATTGAATAATAAAGAGACACAAAACAATGAAATACAAATAAATAAAGAAAACATTTCACCTTCTGATCCTCCTTAAACAGCTCTGTAAGCTCCACTTCCTGTATATTACATACCTTATGAGACTGAGGGGACAGAAATGTTCAGAGCCAAAGTGAGAGACCAGCTCCACCTTAAAAAAAAAGAAAAAGCAATATTCAGATATTATAATTGAACTGTGTGGTGGATTGAACCCTACGTCATTCAACTATCTCAGCAGAGGCTGTATTACTCACAAACTGCAAAGCCATGATTTTGTTTTGCTGTATAATCAAAATAATAGGTTAAAATCAAATGCTGACTGATTGGTAATGAGTTAACTGTATGAATAAATCTGAGAAAAAACGTCTCGTATTCAGCAAGTTAGTTCATTTAATATGGTATGCTTGATTATGTGAATGGCATGTTTCATTTCATGGGATTGAAATGTTCATTAGCTGTGATGTGAATGTATTCAAAGAGCAATTATTGTAGTAAAAAAACGGGCAGGTTAGCAGCGTAGAAAGGGTTCCAAATACATTCTCATCCAGGTTTACTATGCAATTCACTCCAGCACAAGACCTCTACAAGGAAAACAGGCTAACCTTTATGTACTTGGTGAACATCTGAAGCAAGAGAAACAAAAGAAAGAGAAAAACAATTAAAGAGATTTATTCATGCATTCAAACAAAGACCAAAGAGAGAATGTTGGTTTCATTTGAATAACAGGCCATTGTCTGAGACTCTGAGTCTGGAATTGAAAATACTTTTAAAACCGTCTTAATTTAAGGAATGTACTGGTGCTGTCATCCAGCAGGGTGTCAAATATGAGCAACGCAGACATTTATTTAACGCATAACTGAATTTAAGGAACTGAAACTGAAAGACCTTCTATAATAGAGTCTAATAAAAGTCAGACCACGTATTCACCTTGTGACTCCTAAAAGAAGAAACAGAATAAAGAAACTGCAACTTTCATTTCAAGAGATTCAGAACAAAGTGCACAGAAACAGCTCTACGTCAATTCTCACCTGCAATTGGAAAAAAAGAAAAGAAAAATCAAACGCTGAGCTCACCTTTACATATTTGGCGTAAAGGTGTTCATCCAACGGGAAGCTCTGGACTGTGCGTTCGTCCCGGCCGTGAAAAGTTCCCAGCTTTAGCCACTTGTTTGTTGGGTATCTGCAGTAGATACATATAACACAGTAGGAGTAGATTCATATAACACAGTCTGCTATGTATAGATGTTTGTCAGTTTATGATTACAGCTTGGAGTCATTGGAAATGATGAATGTGTTTTGATATAACTTTTTGGATTTATGTAAAGAAACCGTACGCCGCCGCTCTCTTGTTTTAATAAGGCTTTAGTTTTAGAATGTCTACATGTCTTCTTAACATTAATAAGCTGTTTACAGACACTTTTCAAAATGAAATATGACAGCTGCACATACCGATCACTGATGGAGACAAGAAAGTCTTTAGGAGTGGAAGAGAAGAGCTCAAAGTTAGCAATGTCTAACTGCTTCAACTGGATGGGCTCACAGAGCTCAATGATGAACCTAACAGAGAGAATGGAAATAAAGGAAATTCAGTCAGGTGAGGAGACTTGTACTAAGGTTGTATTTGTAAAAGGATAAAAGTGAATATACGGGAACATTACATACCAGATTTTATTACTACACGGGTTTAGCATGTACATGTCCATGTTCTCCTTCAATATTGCTGAAGTGCTCTGTATGGGACAAATTTAAAAATCTATTTCAGCTTGGATTTGTCACTGTGTGGACATCTAACGGACAGGCTGCTGTATCATATATATATACCTTAGCCTCTGGGTTAGCACCAAGGATTTTGGCTCCACACTCCACTGAGGCGTAGTTATTGAAGTTCTTCTGGACTTTCTTCACAGTAGGAGAACCCCCATTGTTAGAGGAATGAGTAGACAGAGCTATAAAGGGGGGGGGGGGATAACAAAAGTTGATGAGAACATTCCTGTAACCGGAGATGAAATAGGAATCGTTTCATATGTAACTTTATGAGCAGAATCAAAAATATCTTACTCTTCTCTTTCTCGACTTCCATCACCTTTCGCTTCCACTCATCGAATGTGGGAATGTCCTCGGGGTCTTTGCTGCTCACACTGGAATCTGTGTCTGTGGTGACAGGGGAGCCCAGTTCCTGTTGAAGTTATAATGAGAAAATGAGAGCTGGGACATCTCCTCTGGTGGTCACGAGGTAAGAGAGGGAAAATGGTTCACGGGACATCTTGTGTTCCTTACTTGTTCTTTCAGCATGTGTGAAATGTTAGCCTCCAAACGCTGCATGCTGTGATCAGCTGGAGAACTCAGAGGAGGGTCAGCGTGGGTTTTAGTACCTGCGGTGTGAGCATTGGAGGTGTTCTCCAGAACTATTGGAGGACTGATGGGGAATGGGGAAAAAAACATTGTTATCTTGTTAAAGGGGGTCAAGTTTAACTTGTCTTAAAGTTGGCAAAAAATTGATATTCTATCTATATAACTGATATATATGAGAATATCCTAACAACACATGAGAAATTAGTTTTTCATATTTAGCTCCCAAAATAGGGCACAGAAGTATCCGTTCCCACCTATCATCGTTGTTATATGGGTTGGTCTCTTCTCCTTCTTCTTCTTCACAGTCACCAGGAGGCAGATCAGAATCTATGACCTCAGGTGCGTCTACATCAGATGCATGATCTGAGAAACTAAAAATGTACAGGGAAGCATCAGAAACAGTTAAACCTATAGCAAGCAATGTTTGAGACATCCGAATAAAGGTGGTGACTTGAACTCGCTTTAATAAAGGCTTGCCTAGTTGGGATGTTATCCTGAATGTTGAGGATGTTGGGGTCATCTTTAAAATCAGCAGCAGAACCAGAGACAAGGTCAGAGGATGGGAGCAGGAGGGCTGATTCGTGGCCCTGAGTGATGGATGCGTCGATATTTAGATTTCCTGAGCTTTGCTCAAGTTCCGGCTCAGGTTGTGAAAGTCCTTTGGCTGCCTCCAACTCCACGTCTACAGTGGGCTCTTCCACTTCAGTGGCCTGAAACAGAAAGACATTAGAGCTGTCAAGGGAAATGTTCAAATGCTTGGTCCATTAGCCAGAGTTAAACTGATCAACTAAAACACTTAAAGCTTCTATTGTTCCAAGAACTGGATGCCACGATCGATGTGACTGTTTATCCGTGTTTGAAACCGATCTACTATTCAGGAGGTAAACAAATGATAAAAACCTTTGAATCTTAAGCTAAACAAGTCTTTGGATTCATTATTTGTGTGTATTAGGAGTCCTAGCACAGAGCCTTTTTGTATTTCATGCTTTAGGGATTGCCTTGGTGACAGGTAAATGTACCGTATCTAATTCTGATATACTTAAAATGCTACCAAAGGTGAAATGTAATTCTAATATAAAAAGCTGTCAAGTCTCAAACTAATCCCCACTTTACCTCTGAATATTGGTCTTTTTTGTCCACCTCCTGTGGTGTCTGCTCTTCTTTCTGCTGATCATCCTCTAGCAGCTGCTCCTTTTCGGATGGGGACTGGGTAGGTAAAACCCAGCTCTCCCCAACCTGGAGGAAACGTACAAAACAGGCACACCCACACAGATTAATGACACCACAAGGGGACAGTTTAATCACAGAATCCAAAACACCTTCCAACCAGAATGTGCTACACAAAGACTGTCTTCTAGCCCACGTAATTAAGTACTGGTGTGCAATTAATGCTATTCTAGCAAAGCAGCATGTTTCCTGTGTGGTAAAACAGACTAAAAATAGTGCCTCAGAGTAAAATGCCTCCGCAGACTAGTTTAAATCCATGTCATTTGATAAAAAGTGTTATTTTCTTAAATTTGGAATAGAAAAGTCACATGTGTGTTCTTCTCAGAGTAGCTGAAATATCTGGATGATGTAGCAGGTTATAGTATTATACAGCAGATGTTACCGTGTGATGATAGGTCTTTTCTCCTGACTCTTCTTCTGAACTGATGTCGTGTGAGGACACAGGCCTTTGGTCCTCTTGGTGTGAATCTGTGCAACCAACATAACAACTAGGGTACCTAGGGGACAAAGGGGACAACAATTAGTGTCTAGTGACAATTTACCATGGGAGTCAATTAGTCTGAATACGCGTCACTTGATGATGCATTAAGTCTGATCTGAGAAAGAAGCAAATATATAATAAAGGTGTTTGAAAAACATTGGAATCAAGAACACTGAATAATTTTTAATTGACTGCACCGAGACATAAACAACGGAAGTTGCAGCCTGGTGTCACAGTGAGAAAGTCCAGGTGGTCTGTACATAATTATCTTATCTGTATACAGTCAGTTGATGCCGTTCCAGTTGGGAGACACACCTCAAATGAGTGAGTTACATCAACTTGACTGGAGGCCTTACAAAAACAAAATGAAATTTACATTTTATTTTGATTTATTTTTGTCTGTTTATTGTCAGAAACCTACCGTATTTATGTGTTTAGAAGAAAGTCATCATCATTTAGTTAGGGAGTGGGAATAAAAAATAAAGAATATTCCAATTATTTTTCTTCAGTGACACTTTCTGTTATAATTACTGTTTGGATAAATATACTGAAACCATATTACTTTAATCTAACAACACAGTTCTGCTGGTGACACTGAGAAAAAAAACAAACAGTGATACAGGTCACAGTGAGCATCTCCTGGCAGAAAAACAACAATAAGGAGCAGCGATAACACTTAAAATAGCCTAATTGTCTTTTTAATGTGTGGCTCCTGTGGGGTAACACGTCCTCCTGCTCCAATCTCGAAGGCCACACTCCAAAACCGACCTCCCTTTGTCAACAACCCAGGCAATTATCTGGATTTTATTCAGGATTCCAGGTCAAGCACTTTTCTTGGCAAACGAGCTGGCTGGTGAAACTGCTTTGTTGCTCAGACTTGAGAGGCTGGACTAGTCACAAACACATAAGCCAAACAACAGACCGTTTGTTTCCTAATTGAAATCCAGCAGCTATAATTGAACTCCCGAAGGTGCAAACGTGGTGTTAAAGCTTGGGTTTTGAAATAATTGGTGACAAAGAGGAACAGTATACTTACTTTACATGCAAAATGGTAGGAAACACAATGAAATGTTTGACACACTCTTGATGATGAAATGGCCATTTAGTGTTTGGGTGAACCTGACACGTATGGATGTAGTGTTACACGGACGAACACAACAGAGCTCACGTGGAGCAGGCTGGCAGTGACAGAGCGAGCTTCCCACTACACAACCAATGAAACAAGATAAACACGTCGCCCACAAGGGCAAAGTTCAAGTGAATTAGTCCGACAGTCCTTCCGACACACCTCTGACTGACATGTGACTCTTTGAAACTCTAGAATGCCACATGACACGAAGCGTCATTATTGACCCATTGTGATTACAACGTTACAGTATGACTTCATTGAAGTTATGACTTAGGCCCCGTGGACTCAAAGAACTCATTTATTACTTATTTATTAGGGGTGGAACAAAAAATCAATACTGCAATATTGATTTTGGCCATATCACCCAGCCCAATCACCAGCTTATGACAGAATCACCCGTGTTATGATACCATTTTTACTGTGGGAAATATATGATATCATGATTCCCATTACTATGGGGGAGGGGAGATAAAGGTATAATTTCTATCCAGGTTTATCTTACTTTATCTTGTGTTGCACTGTTGATGACTATATATATATATATATATATATATATATATATATATATATATATATATATATATATATATATATATATATATATATATATATATATATATATATATAGGAATGAATGATTTTGCAATCCAGCAAATTAATTGCCTGAAAGTTTGAGCTAGTTAATCACATTTTAAAAATCACATACAAATCCAATTATGCCATGAACACAATTTTACAAAATAATAATATAATTTTTCACATCTGATGTGATTATTAGCATTATATTGTATATCAATGGAAAGCTTGTTCATTTCCCTTTACAATGATGTCCCATTTGTAAAGATCGTGCAATTATGAGATAAGCAGCACAGCTGATATGTGGGTGGGGTCCCAAGAGAAATGTGCCAAATTTTCCCGACCAATGTCAAATCTCTAGAAGACATGCGGTTCCTCTGTGATGAACCGTTGTTCATTGGGGTGTTGTCCTGATCACGGTCTGTCTTTCACTTCATCGTTTTGCAGGAGGTTTTTGGCAGACGGCTCAGATCAGATGATCAGGAACAGGCTGCACAATAGTAAATCTCCATCAGTGGCAAATGAGGCTTGACGCAAGTGAAGACAACCTCAATGCTGTAAGACATCAGGACGAGATTCTTCAGCCAATGGCAATTCCATATCTCCACAGTCTAGGACCTAACCGCATTCTCTGCAATGAATGACCTGCCAGCAGCCCACACCCCCACCCTACTGAACACCTGTGGGATCAGCTCGGATATGTGCTAGAGTGACCAACAACACAACCAGGTTGGCTGACCTGCGATGATTCCTGTTTGAGGAATGGAATGTCATCCGAGAACAACGTGTGACCAGGCTGACATTGGCAAGGAATTTTGGCACATTTCATTTGGCACAATCTGACCCATCCACATATCTGCTAAGCTTCTTATCCCATAACTGCATGACACGGCAACAAAGATTTCCAAACATCATCATATAAGAACTGGATTCCATGGTGTGACGTCTATGACAAAATAGTCAGTGTAGACAAATTGATATTGCTTCATTATGACTGTGTATGTTGACTGACCGTATTTAAAGCAACCACAGTCAGGTTCATCCGTTCGCTAACATTAATTAAGTAATTAAAGCTGAAACTAATGACTATTATAATAATCAAACAATCTATTCATTATATTCTTAATTACTCATTTGATCTATAAAAGAGTGACATGTTTACTGTCATAGAAGACTACAGAAATCAGAAAACGATAACATTTTAAAAGCTGGATTCAGAGAATTTGGACATTTATTCCTGATAAAAGGACTCAAATTGACGAATTAATTTTGAAAGTAGTTGCTGATTAGTTTGATAGACCACAACATTTTTATTTGACTAATGGCTCTGGTTACGGTAACTACATTAATAGGGCCGTGCTGCGTTACCACAATACATCACCACAGGGCTGAGCTCATTACTGCAAAAATAATACAAATTTAAGTTACTGGGGTGCTTCTAGTGTGTGCAACGAAGCATACATATTAATCATTGTTTAGTTATCACTGACTTTCATATCTAAGGGATTTTAGAAAAGTTTAGTTTTGGTTTTGGCATTTCAGCTTTTTACACCTTGAAAAAACCCAAACCTACATGTCCTGCACTGCAGATATTAAGTATAGATAGATAGAATAGAAACTAAATGGATTCTTTTCACCACCACCTGCTGTGCCTTGTCTGAATGCTGTGCAAGTCTAAACAGGACACATTCACATTATAATTACTATGTCAAGAGTATTGATAACAAACCAAAAGGTCACCATCACTCACAGCATCACTCCTGAGAATTAAAGCAATGCTGGTAAATCCCAGCTTCATAGAGCTTAATACCACATTACATCATACAGTGTCTCCCTCTGTATCTGATGTGCAGTAGTCAGTGTGTGTTATGTTTGGTCACTATCCTCCAATAATCTGCCCAGACAAACTCGTTCTCTGCTGGATTTACTGTGTCCTGTGTCAGATTTACAAAGACTCCACAACATCCAGCTTTCAAGACGAGTGACGGGGACTGACTTGAAAGGCCTATAATCCTGTCAAGAGCTGATGAACACAACTGTAAAACGTTGGCCAGGACATGGGCTCAGTGATTATATGAGAATGGGAATCAGCAACCACGGATGTAGGTTACAGTAGCCTCAGCAGCTTCATTTGACCTCAATTTTCATTGCGTCTTGTGAATGCTAGGCTACATGTACTCCCATCTGCTGCTGGGGCTTTTAAATGTGATTATTTTTAGATGACGTTACATGACACAAACTTCCTGCAGCTGTCTGCACTTGTGGGGTTATGATTTTTGCCGAACCCGTAAATAGTAATAAGAGTAATATACCATAAGGTGGCGGATAATAACTTGTTGTTCTGAGCTAACTCGTAACGTTGACAACCACCAGTCATAAGTCAGCCAGGTGCCACATCACAGCGAAGCTAATGCTAGCCGGTGTTTCGGTTTAAGAAGTGACCGTGTTAACTGGAGACTTTCAGCCAATCGCGTCCGCGGTTGTCGTGGTAACAGCAGCTGCTGAAAATCCTTAAATTATTTTGTACTTTATTTTTAATTGACTCTTCGTTACCGTATATTCTGTTCTTTCGTTCAGTATATTCTGGACGTTTCTGGTCGATTTTCCAACCGTCGCTACGAGCAACCGTTCGGCTGACTGTCACCAGTTAACACGGTCACTCTTTAAACCGAAACACCAGGCTAGCTTGAGCTAAGCTGTTGTTGTGACTGATAACTTCACTGTTGGGTAACGTTACTCGGACACTGCGGTACTTTTCACACGTAGTGTCTCCCTAAAGGAACAATAACAGTCTGTTTAAGCGGGACAAATTGTACGTACTTACCGACAGACCACAGCAACACATAGCCACACTGACACAACTCGCCATAACAGAGGTGTCATCTTCATCCCTCTCCTGCCGGTATAGACATTCTCGCCTCGCTCGGAAATACAGCTAACGTTATATTCCTCCAGCTAGCCGCCTGTCTCCGCCGCCGTTTCCTGCTCACGTCTCGCTAACGTTGACTCTTTCTGTTTCACGGGTGAACTGTGATGCTTATTCGCTGCTGTCACACACACACGCGCACACACGCAGCCCGGAGTGTCAGCGTTCAGACCGTCCAATCAAAACGCAGAGAGGCTGTTGCGCAGTTCAAACTGTCGGTCTGACGCTGCGTTCGAGTGCTCCTCAGGATGCTCGGATACACTCCGAGTTGAGAGGTCGTTTCTCCGATTTATGGTGCATTCATGTACTTTCAAGTCGTAATGTGGGAATATGGATGGATGGAAAGATGATGCATTGTATTCTATTACTTTGGGCCTCTAAACAACTCATTAACATATTGGCATTGTTGTTGTTTGTGTAGTAGTGATAGTGTTCCAGAGTTTCTAAAGTATCTTGGTCACTGTATATGTATAAGGAATACGAGGACTACGAGTCTATATAACCCGTGACATATGAGAGAAATGCTGTAACTTTTAAAGGAGCATACATCAAAACAACCGGAAACGGTATATATTGTATATATATGTATTGCTATTTTGCTAAGGAACATTTACTTGAATAATGAGAACATCATTTCAAAATTATTCACAAACAAAAAAGGGAGTAATTTGTATTTCTCCACTTGCCATGATTTATGATTTTATTTTACGATATGTCCGACACCACTTGAACGCAGCGTACTTTAACGGTCAGTGACACAGACTAAAATCCGTATCAGCGCGCCCCGTGGAGGACGTGTATGACGCCTGCAACTAAATCTCTTTCTTTTTAGTTGATGGAGAGCATTGTCATTCGTTTCATACAGTGCTTTTTAAGCGCTGTATTGTCAACTAATTTAACTTTCAATTCTAAACTGAACTTTCTACTGAGAGAATTTACATTGATCTTAATCACTGCAGCCTACATCTATAAATGGACTGCATTTGTATAGCACCTTTCTACTCATTTTAACCGCTCAAAGTGCTTAACACTACAAGTGTTTATTCACCAATTCACACAGATCAGTGGCTGACATACAAGGTGCCACCCATGCATCAGGAATCGAACTATTCATACACATACATACATCGCATGGCAGAGCTAGCAGGGGCAAATTGGGGTTAAGTTTCTTGCCCAAGATCTCTGGAGCCCGGAGGAGCCAGGAATCACACCGCTGAACATTTGACCAGGAGACGATTGGTCTACCTCTGAGCCACAGCTGCCCCCACATCTAAACCATGGACCAGTACTGAGGCTCAACATCCACGTCCAGAGTCAAGGTCAGCAGCACCCAACCCCACTGAACATAGTGGTGACAGTGCACTGCTTACCCATCCTGAGCTGCCGGATGGTAATCCAGAACCTCCTCAAAGCCATTCCAAAGTCATGGCCTCATCAAAGTCCACCCACGGTGGAGTTTTTGCTTCTGCAACCAGCAAGGCCATGCTCGGCTTGACATGTCAGTACTTATCAACTTTGGGAATCCCGCAGGCCAAATAGGTCCTATAGGACTCCTTCAGTTTGATGGCATCCCTCACTGCTGGCATCCACCAGCCAATACAGGGGTTACCGTCATCACAGGCACTGACCACCTTATGGCCACAGCTCCAGTTGGCCGCCTTGACAATGGAGGTACAGACCTGTAGCCCCCCTAAGTACCCCTTGGTGTTCCTGGGCCCCATATTTAGAAATAATGATCACACAGGCCAACCTATGTGTTAGGTCATCTTTATCGTTCTGAGCGCTTTTCAATTGACATAGAAGATCAAGCTCTGCTGTCCTTAAGATGCGAAACCTTCTCATTTAAGATTTTCTTATCCTCCCTCAGATCATCAATGTCGGCCCTCAGTCTTTGATTCTCTGATTGTGTTCTCTCATTCAAAGAATCAATTGTAGATTTTTCAGCAATGAGATTCTCATTATGTTCAATCAAACACTTCTTACTGTCCTGGGAATCTTGCAATTGAGCGATAAGGTGTTTAAGTTCTTCCCTTTGTTTCTGTTTCACAGACTCAACTTCATCTTTCAGACATTGAACACAGGCCAACCTATGAGTTAGGTCATCTTTATCGTCCTGAGCATTTTGCAATTGACATATAAGACCACAGTCTGTTGCCCTCAGTATTTGATTCTCATCTCTCTGTTCCTCTAGCAGAGAGTTAAGATGTGCCACCTTCTCACTTATTATTTGCTTATGTTCCTTCAGGTCATTAATATGTGCCCCAAGTGTTTGATTTTCTGTATCTTTTTTTCTTTAGCAGAGATTGAACATAATTTTTCACAGTTCATTTGACTTTCATTGACTCCAACAAATAAAGTAACAAAAGGTACAAATAAAGGGAACACCCTGTTCTATTCACACTCTGTCTGCCAGCACCTGTGACTACTAATTAATTCTTGTGATTTGTGCCACCAATGTGTGTTATGAGGGAGGGGTTTCACAGTACCACTCAAATCACAGGTGCATTGGCAAGACAGACGATGTTTAGGTCCAGGTAAGTATAATTAACATAAGAGGTGAATAGAAAAACATAACGGGTATCTAAATGTAGCTGGTGTAGAGTATTAAACTAACTTAAGAATGCACTGTGTAAAATGGTGGCTAGATTAGGTATTGCAACTACTCTGCCCATTGCAACTGTGCTGCCTATTCCCAAATTGATCATGAACATTTAGCAATCAATAAGCTAATATTTACAAGAGTGGCACTGACATCTTGGACCCATCAGGAAAGAAAAAAAATCTATTGATGGAATTACCTGCTGAATTACCTGGTGAAAAACCTGCCCTTTTCAGCAACTGTATCCACGGGTACCCGACCCGGTGCAGGACTCTGCCTCCTATGCCAATGCCTGAAGATCCTGTCGACAATAACATGTTCTCTGTAAACGTTCACTCGCAGTGCCATACACGCTAGTGCAATTCCTGCTGTGTTGGACGTGACTAGCAAAGCTAACACCAGTTAACAATCCCAACTTTGCTATTGCAGTTCGTTGGAGACGATAAACATTCTCAATAACTGATTCCAGTCCTATAGCATATGATGACAAGCACACACCGTCTTGTAAAAGAAGCAAACAAACAAATATACACTACTTACCATAAAATACAACCAATGTTCCCAGCAAGGCGAAGTTCTTCAGAAGAGACACATTGTTTCTCCTTCATGTGATTTGCCCCTGCACATCGGTACGGAAACCCCATACAGCGTTGCAGCATGTTCTATATCAGTGATTTTCAACGCAGCCGTTGAGGTATTGCAGGTGGGCTGCGAGATCCTTTTCTAAAATTCTAAATATCATCGTTGTGTGTGCCTGTGTGCCCAAAAAGTTCTATACTGAATTGTATGTATGGCTGAGTATGTTATTCAGAGTATATCTTTCAAAGAAAAAGGTGAGCTTGGTTGTTATTGGCCGTTGATAGAACGGCAAAGTCGGGATAACAGCTCAGTCGTTGTCATGGTGAGGACAAAACGCTAAAGCCTAGTTTATACTTCTATGTATGTAGTTACACCGTTGACGCAACGCACACCTTGTACATTCTTAGTTTTGTGTCGAGGGAACATGTTGATCTATGGAATCAATGCTTCCTCTTCACAGTGGCAACTGAGCGCCAAGCAAAAAAACAATTTTTTTTTTCTTTTGTTCTTGTACCAGACTTTTCTTCTTTCGCCTGTTTTTTTTTCGGTTTTGTGCCAGACCTTTTTTTCCTTTTTTTTTTTCTGGTCCTAATACTCCTATAGACAACCGGGATGCAGCGCGTTTGTCACTCATTGATATCAAAGAAAAAGTGATTTTATTGTTAATCTTGAAGCAAAAGCAGACTCTTCAGAGAAGCCTTTTGCTGAGGCAACTGTAGACCACCATGGCTGAACTGACCAATCACAGCCCTTTGGAGGTGCATGTCAGGCTACGGCATCGGAGTCTGCGTCAACTCCGTAGCTACACCGTACCTACAGTACGTACGTAGAAGTATAAACTACCCTCTATGTGTCAAAATTTTCACATTAAAATGATAAAAATGGCATGCTATGATTTCCCTCTGAATAAGTTTCACCTGTGAGATTTTTTACGGTGTACTGGCTTGGCTGTTTAAAAAGTCATCCAGGCTTCTGCTGCCACCATGTGGCTTGCAGTAATGCCTGATGTTTATTCCTCAACAATTATTTTGGTTTAAAATTTATAACATTTCCACCACCATTCAAAGATGTTTCAGAGTTCTAGCATTAAGATATTGGATTGCAAAAGAGTAGTTCCAATTGAAATACAATAGTTTGAAAGTCGTGCTTTGTGTTACAGAAAAAAAAAAGACAATTTATGCCAATGCACAGTATACAGAGCTATAGATCAAATTTCATGAATGCATAATTAGGTGTTCTGCATTTTGATAGAAATAATGTGTAACACAATACAGACTTTTCCTATTAAAGGATAGAAATTTCCTTTTTTTTTGAAAGAAAAACTTTTTTTCAATGAAGATAACTTTAAACTAATCAGACATACACCTTGCTACACCTTTGGTGCAATACCTACATAGGTGTATAGAGGCCCATTTCCATATACAAATCAAAATTTCTAACCTTGTTAATGTCTTGACTTAATTTCCTATTTATTTTACAACTCATGGTGGTAAATGAAAATGTTGCTTTTCAAGGAGAATACAAAATTATCGGGTGAGCCCACACTTTTGAACAGTAGTGCGCATATAGAAAATGCATTAGGTGCCCTCTCTTGGCTAACGGACTATGCCACAGAATGAAAAAGTAGTAAAAATAGTATTAGTAGGAAATAACAGTGATAATAAACACAGTATTTGGATTCAGTAAAAAAAAAGGGTTTATTGTGAGCTTGACAGTAGCTGCTACAATTAAGTTGTATTATTTTCAGGCCTACATAATACTCTAAAGATTTGCTACAAGTATTTATTCACCCATTCACATGGCAGTGGCTGACATATAAAGTGCCACCCACGCATCAGGAATCTAACTATCCTCCGCGTGGCGGAGCTAGCAGGGACAAATTGGGGTTAAGTTTCTTGCCCAAGTTCTCTGTAGCCCAGGAATTGAAGGTGGGATTGAGGAGGTCTTTGAAGTATTCCCTCCACTGATCCAGAACATCTCTCACCCCACCCCCACTGAACACAGTGTTCATAGTGCACTGCTTCAACCTTCTGAGCCGCTGGATGGTGGTCCAGAACCTCCTTGAAGCCATTCGAAAGTCGTGGCCTCACCAAACTCCTCCCACACACAGGTTTTTGCCTCCAAAACCGCCAAGGCCATGCTCGGCTTGGCATGTCAGTACCGATCAACTTTGGAATTCCCACAGGCCACAAAGGTGCTGTAGGACTCCTTCTTCAGCTTGACGGCATCCCTCACTGCTGGCATTCACGAGCACATATGGGGGTTGCTGCTGTCACAGGCACTGACCACCTTATGGCCACAGTTCCAGTTGGCCGCTTCAACAATGGAGGCAGGTACTTTTCTGTCAGACTCCCAGTTTGACATCTGTTTCTCCTGCTGTGTGTGTGTCTGCTGGAACATCTCTGCCCAAGTGTGTGCTGGTTCCCTGTTTTATAGTCAATTTCAACCAATCACAAATGCATTATATAGTACAGACTACAAGGTACAAAGGAGATGCCAAGCATCCAGGTCTCTAGCCTATGGCTAATTTGTAACCCCTGTCCTCAGTTAGTCATTTAAACATTCAAACAAAATTGCCTCCACTCCTCCATTTAAGACAGGATCTCAACCCTGACCCAGAGATTAGACTCTTAGAATCATGGCCTCAGATTTAGAGGTGCTGAATCTCATCCCAGCCACTTCAGACTCAGCTGCGAACCGCTCAGCGAGAGCTGAAGGTCCCGGTTCAATGAAGCCAACAGGACTAGATTGTCCACAAAAAGCAGCAACCCAATCCTGAGGCCACCACACCGCAGCCCCTCAACTCTCCAAACTCTCACCTAGAAATTCTGTCAATAAATGTTATGAACAGAATCTGTGACAGAGGGCAGTTCTGGCAGAGTCCAATTCTTACTGGAAACATGGGACCAAGCTCTGACACGGCGTACATGCACCACACAGCACATGTCAACGGGTCCGGAGCACCCCTCATAGGACTCTCCAAGAGACATGGTCTCATGGAGCGTTTCTTCAGGTCCACAAAGCACATGTAGACCGGTTAGGGTGAATTCCCATGCTCCCTTCAGGACTCTGCAAACAGCATAGAATTGGTCCAAAGTTCCATGACCAGGACGAAAACCACATTGCTTCTCCTGAATCTGAGGCTAGACAAGCCCACCACTGGGTCCCAGACTCTTCTTCTTCTTCAACGAAGATGTGCTAGTGGGATTGAGAAGGTCTTCGAAGTATTCCCTCCACTGACCCAGAACGTCCAGAGTCAAGGTCAGCAGCACCCAACCCCTACTGAACAAAGTGTTGACAGTGCACTGCTTCCCCATCCCGAGCTACCAGATGGTGATCCAGAATTTCCTCAAAGCCATTCGAAAGTTATGGCCTCATCAAATCCCACCCACACTGCAGTTTTTGCCTCTGCAACCGCCAAGGCCACATTTGGCTTGGCATGTCAGTACCCATCTACTTTGGGAATCCTGCAGGCCAAAAAGGTCCTATAGGAGTCTTCTTCAGCTTGATGGCATCCCTCACTGCTGGCATCCACCAGCGAATACAGAGGTTACCATCGTCACAGGCACTGACCACGTTATGGCCACAGCTCCAGTTGGCTGCCTTGACAATAGAGGCTTTGGACCTGACCTGAATAAGAGGTAGAAGATGGATGGATGGATGGATAGATGGGTAATTACTTACAATAGATACAAATGCAATGCAATTGACTAATTAAAACTATAATAATGTGGGATAAACATTAGGCAGTAAAATTATAACAAGGTAAAGGAGTGCATGTGCTTGTGTGTGTGTGGTGTGTGTACGTGTGCTTCTACATGTAAATGTGTGTTCAGGAAACCAAAGGGTCCTTGAGAGGTTTACAGGGGGTACCCAACAAAAAGTGGAATAATTTACTTTCACCCTAGCTCCATCTATAAAATAACACAACGATAGAATGTACCACAATTTTGGTCAAGTTTTTCATCCACTTTCTGTTATAAATAATATATAAAATCTTTTATATATTACTTAAAGTAGATGACCACATGACCAAAAGAGTCACACATTCCGTCATTGTGTTGGATGGAATTATAGTAAAAGCAAATTCTTTCCCCTCTTCGCGGGGGACCCCCTGTACCCCCCTAAGGAGCCCTTGGTGTTCCTGGTCATCCATCTTTAAAATGGAGGACCAGAACCTTGGTGGCAGACGTCAAGGTTGTTATTGCACTCATAGATAAGTAAACCCAGAGTGCCTATTCCTGCAATAAAAGCACCTTTCAGTAGAACCTTAGCACAGCGACACCACAAAGGTTGAGTAGGAGTTCCAAGCTCATCTTGCTGCTCCACTGGTGTTATCACCAGGAGATGATCCTCTCCTTCTTCATTCTCTGCAAGAGATTGAAGATCGGCCACCTCAGATGTGAGGGTGTCTTTCCTGTCTATTGGGATTTTCTTGTCTTCCTTCAGATCATCAATGTGAGCTCTCGGTGTTTCTGTCCTCAATCTCTCTGCTTGATAGGAAACCTTCTCATTTAGGATTTTCTTATCATCCTTCAGATAATCAATGTGTGTCCTCAGTGTTTGAACCTCTGCTTGTGGTTTCTCACTCAAAGAACTAGTTGTTTCCATTTCAGAAATCAGATTCTGATTCTGCTCAATCAAACGCTTCTCACTGTCCTGAGAATCTTGCAATTGAGTGACAAGGTGTTTAAGTTCTTCTTCATGTTCATCTTTCAGAGACTGGATATAGGCCAACCTATTTGTTAGGTCGTATTTATCCTCCTGAGCCTTTTGCAATTGACATAGAAGATCACACTCTGCAGCCCTCAGTGCTTGATTTTCTCTTTGATTTTCCTCTAGCAGAGATTTAAGTTGGGCCACCTTCTCATGAAGGACTATCTTCTCTTCCTTCAGACCATCAACGTATGTCCTCAATTTTTGATTCTCTGCTTGCGTTTTCTCGTTCAAAGAATCAATCTGAGCTATTTTAGCAATGAGATTCTCATTCTGTTCAATCAAATGCTTCTCGTTGTCCTGAGAATCTTGCAACTGAATGCTCAAGATTTTAATATCTTCCTTGTGTTGCTGTTTCACAGACTCAACTTCATCTTTCAGAGACTGAACACAGGCCAACCTATGTGTCAGGTCCTCTTTATCCTGCTGAGCCTTTTGCAAACAAGATGCCCTCAGTGTTTGAATCTCTTCTTGTTGTTCCTCTAGTAGAGAGTTCAAATGGGAGACCTTCTCATTTAGGATTTCCTTATCTTTCTTCAGGTCATCCATTTGTGTCCTCAGTGTTGGATCCTCTACTTGTGTTCTCTCTTTCAAAGAATCAATTGTTGCATTTTCAGCAATGAGATTCTCATTCTGCTCAATTAAATGCTTCTTACTCTCTTGAGAATCTTGCAATTGAGTGTTCAGGATAATAATGTCTTCCCGTTGTTTCTGTATCACAGACTCAATTTCATCTTTTAGAAATTGAACGCAGGCCAACCTTTGTGTTAGGTCATCTTTATCCTCCTGAGCTTTATGCAATCGACACAGAAGACTACACTCTGCTGCTCTCAGTGCTTGAATCTCTTCATGTTGTTCCTCTAGGAGAGAATTAAGATAGGAAACCTTCTCATTTAGGATTTTCTTATCTTCCGTCAGACAATCAACATGTGCACTGACAGTTTGATTCTCTGCTTGATTATCCTTTCCCAGAGATTGAAGATCAGCAATTTCCACAGTGAGGGTCTCGGTCTTGTCATTAAGGATTTTCTTTTCTTCCTTGAGTTCCTCAATTTGTGCCCTCAGTGTTTGATTCTCTGCTTGCATTTTCTCATTCAAAGAATCAATTGTTGCCTTTTCAGCAATGAGATTCTCATTCTCCTCGATCAAACACTTCTTACTGTCCTGAGAATGTCGCAATTGAGTGTTCAGGTTTTTAATGTCTTCCTTTAGTGTCTGTGTGACGGAGACATCTTCATCTTTCAGAGACTGAACACAGGCCAACCTATGAGTTAGGTCCTCATTATTGTCCTCAGCATTTTGCAACTGACACATAAGACCACACTCTGTTGCCCTCAGTACTTGATTCTCATCTCGTTGTTCCTCGAGCAGAGAGTTAAGATGGGAAAGCTTCTCATGTAGGATTTTCTTTTCCTCCCTCAGATCATCAATGTCTGCCCTCAGTCTTTGATTCTCTGCTTGTGTCTTCTCACTCATAGAATCAATTCTTGCCTTTTCGGCAATGAGATTCTCGTTCTGCTCAATCAAACACTTTTTACTGTTTTGAGAATCTTGCAATTGAGTGTTCAGGATTTTAATGTCTTCCCTTTGTTTCTGTATCACAGACTCAACTTCATCTTTCAGAGACTGAACACAGGCCAACCTATGAGTTAGGTCATCTTTATCGTCCTCAGCGTTTTGCAATTGACACATAAGACCACACTCTGTTGCCCTCAGTACTTGATTCTCATCTCGTTGTTCTTCTAGCAGAGAGTTAAGACGGGAAACCTTCTCATTTAGGATTTTCTTATCCTCCCTCAGATCATCAATGTCTGCCCTCAGTATTTGATTCTCTGCTTGTGTCTTCTCACTCATAGAATCAATTGTTGCCTTTTCAGCAATGAGATTCTCATTCTGCTCAATCAAACACTTTTTACTGTGCTGAGAATCTTGCAATTGAGTGTTCAGGATTGTGATGTCTTCCCTTAGTTTCTGTATCACAGACTCAGCTTCATCTTTCAGGGACTGAACACAGGCCAACCTATGAGTTAGGTCATCTTTATCGTCCTGAGCGTTTTGCAACTGACACATAAGACCACACTCTGTTGCCCTCAGTATTTGATTCTCATCTTGTTGTTTCTCTAGCAGAGAGTTAAGATGTGCAACCTTCTCACTTAGTTTTTCCTTATGTTCCTTCAGGTCATCAATGTTTGCCCTCATTGATTGATTCTCTGCTTGTTTATCCTTTCCCAGAGATTGAAGATCAGCCACCTCTGCATTGAGGGTCTCTATCTCCTCAACTAGGATTTGTATATCTTGATGAAGGTCATCGATCTGTGTCCTCAGTGTTTGATTCTCTGCTTGTGTTTTCTCATTCATGGAATCAACCGTTGCCTTTTCAGCAAGGAGATTCTCATTTTGCTCAATCAAACACTTCTCACTGTCCTGAGAATCTTGCAACTGAATGTTCAGGTTTTTAACGTCTTCGTTCAGTTTCTGTACCACAGACTCGACTTCATCTTTCAGAGATTGAACACAGGACAACCGATGTGTTAGGTCATCGTTATCCTCCTGAGATTTTTTCAATTTATAGAGAAAATCACACTCTGCTGTCTTCAGTGTTTGAATCTTTTTTTGACTTTCCTCCAGCAGAGAGTTAAGATGGGCCACCTTCTCATGGAGGACTTCATTATTTTCCTTAAGATTCTCAACATGTGTCCTCATTGATTGATTCTCTGCTTGTCTGTCCTTTGCAAGAGATTGAAGATCAGCCGCCTCAGCAGTGAGAGCCTCTATCTCCTCAACAAGGATTTTTATATCTTGATGAAGATTGTCAATCTGTGCCCTCAGTGTTTGATTCTCTGCTTGTGTTTTCTCATTCAAAGAAACAATTGTTGCCTTTTCAGCAATGACAATCTCATTCTGATCAATCAAATGTTTCTTACTGTCTTGAGAATCTTGCAATTGAGTCTGCAGGTTTCCAATGTCTTCCATTTGTTTCAGTCTGACAGACTCAACTTCATCTTTCAGAGATCGAACACAAGCCAACCTATGGATTAGGTCACTGTTATCCTCTTGAGCTTGTTTCAATTGACAGAGAAAATCACACTTGGCTGTCCTCAGTGTTTGATTCTCTGCTTGTAAATTCTTTACAAGAGATTGAAGATCAGCCACCTCAGCAGCGAGGGTCTCTGTCTTGTCATTGTTGATTTTCTTATCTTCCCTCAGATCATCAATCTGTGCCCTCAGTCTCTGATTCTCTGCTTGTGTTTTCTCATTTATAGAATCAATTGTTGCCTTTTCAGCGATGAGATTCTCATTCTGTTTAATCAAACACTTCTTAGTGTCCTGGGAATCTTGCGATTGAGTGATAAGGTTTTTAATGTCTTCCTTTTGTTTCTGTATCACAGACTCAACTTCGTCTTTGAGAGATTGAACACAGGCCAACCTATGTGTTAGGTCCTCTTTATCATTCTGAGCGCTTTTCAATTGACATAGAAGATCGAGCTCTGCTGTCCTCAGTGTTTGATTCTTTTCTTTTTGTTGCTCAAACAGAGAGTTAAGATGGGAAAACTTCTCATTTAAGATGTTCTTATCCTCCCTCAGATCATCAATGTCTGCCTTCAGTCTTTGATTCTCTGATTGTGTTCTCTCATTCAAAGAATCAATTGTAGATTTTTCAGCAATGAGATTCTTATTCTGCTCAATCAAACACTTCTTACTGTCCTGGGAATCTTGCAATTGAGCGATAAGGTGTTTAAGTTCTTCCCTTTGTCTCTGTTTCACAGACTCAACTTCATCTTTCAGAGACTGAACACAGGCCAACCTATGAGTGAGGTCCTCTTTATCATCCTGTGCGTTTTGCAATTGACACATAAGACCACACTCTGTTGCCCTCAGTATTTGATTCTCATCTCTCTGTTCCTCTAGCAGAGAGTTAAGATGTGCCACCTTCTCACTTAGTATTTGCTTATGTTCCTTCAGGTCATTAATGTGTGCCCCAAGTGTTTGATTTTCTGTATCTTTCAACTTTAGCAGAGATTGAAGATCAGCCACCTTTGCAGTGAGGGTATCTGTCTTGTCCTTGAGGATTTTCTCACGCTCTTTAAGATCATCAGTGTATGACCTCAGCGTATCATCCTCTGTCTGTTGAGTCTTTTCCAGAGATTGAAGATCGGTCTCTGTCTTATTATTTAGGATTTGTATATCCTCCTTCAGATCATCAATGTGTGCCCTCAGTGTCTGATTCTCTCCTTGTTGTTCCTCCAGCAGAGAGTTAAGCTGGGCCACCTTCTCATTGAGGATTTCCTTATGTTGCTTCAGATGATCAACATGCGCCCTCAGTGTTTGATTCTCTTCTTGTGTATTCTGATTAACAGAAACCTTTACAGCGATCAACTTCTCATTCCGCGTCTTCAAAAGGTCCTCGTTGTCCTGAGAACAATGCAGTTCAGCATTGAGTTTTTTAATCTCTATGCTTTGCTTCTCTATCACGGATTCAAGTTTGTTGATCACTGATTTTCTTTTATCATCTTCTTCAATCGCTTTGTTTATCATAACTTCCCACTTGTCGTTTATTTCCTGGAGGATTCTATGGTGGGTAATTTGAGGTTCAACGTTTTTACGGTGTTTCTTATTTTTTGGACTCTTCTCTTTTTTTGGAATCTCTTCTTCCTCTGACAACTCTATCACATACAGGCGGCCTGGCTCCACTGGCATTTCTGCACCGCTCAGAGGAGCGTTGAAGGTATTATTTCCAGACATTGCCATTTGAATTATTTTTTTGCTGTCAGGTTAATTGTATTCGTAATCCAAAATGATCCTTTTCCTCAAGGGGCTTTACTGCCTTTATAGCAATACAGCACCAAATGTCCTTGGATCCTGAAATTGAAGAAGAAAAACTGTGCTTAAAAAGCCTTACTGTACGTTGGAGCTCACAAAGTAAATCCAAAGTGTTATGCCATGGAAGGGTTATTTATCAACTTGGTTGGCTTTGATCTTCCGATGACATCATCAACAAAGCAAAGCAGCAAGAGATGATGTCATCGACAGACATGATGTCATAGCTGGTGATGTCATCGACAGGTCCCAGCAGTCTAACAGTGGATCAGTCATATTAGTTACATGCAATCATGTAACTCAAATAAGTAACAATTAACAATAGTTACCAACCTTTAATTTTCTTTCTTGTCTTCATGAAATAACACTATAATTAGATTATTTAGTGCTGTTTCTTCTCAGGAATGTTGGTAACAGTGGCAGATAGCTGTAAGTATTTGTCAGCTAAAATATATCCAAAGATGACGTTTTCTCTTCTGTTCTTGCTACCAAATGCTATAACCTTTTATTTGGAGTCTGTCCTGAAGATCATTTCAATGAAATCACATACATACAGGTGGATATTCTCATTAAAGATGGGTAGTAGCCTAAGCTTTCATATGAAATATGCACTTTTTGATGCATGAAATCAGAAAGGCCCAAAAAAATAGAAATTATTACATGTAATTTTAAGCTTTTGGATGAAATAGGGCAATAGTCACACTGTAATAAACGTTGTCCCAGATGTGGGAGTTTTGCACAGAAATATCCACCAAGCTCCACTCTCCAGGGATTGCTTCCCTCTCTCCCCCACAGGTGCAGTCACTCAATCAACCCAGGTGTAATCACTCACCTTGATTAGCCTCCTCCCAGGTCCACACACAGTGTTTGACATGCTGTTTTTGAAAATAAACAACAGAATGTATTTTTCAATGTCACTCCCTGAGAACCTCATTGGCAGTTGAAAATGTGTTACTATGGTAACCTGTGATGTCCTAAAATCTGAACTAGTTTAAAAATATATAACATCCCACAAAGTCAAACCAAATATTATCGAACTTTAACATGCCACATATATTAAGGCCACTAGAGGGAGCCATTTACCTAAATTTGTAGCATTTAGGAGACCTGCAAAAATCTAAGGTGGTGTATAATAATCCAAGTGTATAATGTGTGTAATCTCTATATTTGGAAATTAAAAATCAATAGGTCTGATGTTTTTTTCATACTCAAGAGCTACATCAAAAGCATAACCATGAAATAAAAGTCTGTTTTCAACCCATTAATATTGATCAATCTTCACTTAAAACAGTAGAAAGTCACAAGTGAGATAAAAAAAAAAAATAAGTTAGGAAACAGTTATAAAGTAGGTTTCACCTGTGAGATTTTTTACGGTGTACTGGCTTGGCTGTTTAAAAAGTCATCCAGGCTTCTGCTGCCACCATGTGGCTTGCAGTAATGCCTGATGTTTATTCCTCAACAATTATTTTGGTTTAAAGTTTATAACATTTCCACCACCACTCAAAGATTTTTCAGAGTTCTAGCACTAAGACATTGGATTGCAAAAGAGTAGTTCCAATTGAAATACAATAGTTTGAAAGTCGTGCTTTGTGTTACAGGAAAAAAAAAAAACAACGATTTATGCTAATGTACAGTATACAGATCTATGGATCAAATTTCATGATGGATAATTAGGTGTTCTGCATTTTGATAGAAATAATGTGTTACACAATACAGACTTTTCCTGTTCTGCTTTACACTACCATTCATAAGTTTCAGGTCACTTAGAAATTTCTTTTTTTTTTTTTTTTCACTTTTTTTTCAATGAAGATAACTTTAAACTAATCAGACATACACATTGCTAATGTGGTAAATGACTATTCTAGCTGCTTTTTTTTGGTGCAATATCTACATAGATGTATAGAGGCCCATTTCCATATACAAATCAATATCTCAAACCTTGTCAATGACTTGACCTAATTTTCTATTTATTTTACAACTCATGGTGCTAAATAAAAATGTGACCTTTCATGGAAAATACTAAATTATCTGGGTGAGCCCACACTTTTGAACAGTAGTGCGCATATAGAAAATGCATTAAGTGCCCCCTCTTGGCTAACGGACTATGCCACAGAATAAAAAAGTAGTAAATATAGTAGTAGGAGTAGTAGTAAATAACAGTGATAATAAACACAGAATTTGGATTCAGTAAAAAAAAAAAAGGTTTATAGTGATCTTGACAGTAGCTGCTACAACCTAATTTGTATTATTTTCAGGCCTACATAATACTCTAAAGATTTGCTGCAATAGGCTGTGAAAGCGCTATCCAAGTTGTTATGAGCCTGGTGGAAAATTTGCCCTAGTTTATACTAGTTTAAAAGCCTAGTTTATACTTCTATGTACGTAGTCAGCGACCCAACGCACACCTTGTACGTTCTTAGTTCTGCGTAAAGGGAACGTGTTGGTCGACGGAAAGCTTCTACTTCACAGTGGCAATCGAACACCAAACAAAAAAACAAACGTTTTTTTTCTTTCGTTCTTGTACTCGGATGCAATGTTTGTGTCTGGAGCTCATTGATATCAAAGAGCAAATGCTTTTATTGCAAATGCTGAAGCGCAGGCGAGAGAAAAAAACAGCCAAAACACACATTTCCCTTTAAACATAACATATATTCTGGACTGTATGTACTTTTTTCTGGACTTTTTTCTTCTTTCGCCTGTTTTTTTCAGTTTTGCATCAGGCTTTTTTCCCCCTTTTTTTTTTTGGTCCTAATACTCCAGGATGCAGCGTGTGTTTGTAGCTCATTGATATCAAACACAAAATTATTTTATTGTAAATCTTGAAGCAGAAGCGTCAGAGAAGCTGTTTGCTGAGGCAACTGTAGACCACCATGGCTGAACTGACCAATCACAGCCCTTGCGGTCTGTGTCTAGGCGTGGTCAGGATACTTTGGAGGTGCGTGTCAGCCTACGGCATCGAAGTCTGCATCAACTCCGTAGCTACGTACGTAGAAGTATAAACTAGGCTCTATGCGTCGAAGTTTTCACATTAAAATGATAAAAATGGCGTGTTATGATTTCCCTGTAAATAAGTTTCACCTGTGAGATTTTTTACGGTGTACTGGCTTGGCTGTTTAAAAAGTCATCCAGGTTTCTGCTGCCACCATGTGGCTTGCAGTAATGCCTGATGTTTATTCCTCAACAATTATTTTGGTTTAAAATTTGTAACATTTCCACCACCACTCAAAGATGTTTCAGAGTTCTAGCATTAAGATATTGGATTGCAAAAGAGTAGTTCCAATTGAAATACAATAGTTTGAAAGTCTATGGATCAAATTTCATGAATGGATAATTAGGCGTTCTGCATTTTGATAATAATAATGTAACACAATACAGACTTTTGCTGTTCTGCCTTACACTACCATTCATAAGTTTCAGGTCACTTAGAAATTTCCTTTTTAAAAACAAACAAAAAAACACTTCATTTTCAATGAAGATAACTTTAAACTAATCAGACATACACATTGCTAATGTGGTAAATGACTATTCTAGCTGCAAATGTCTATTTTTTGGTGCAATACTACATAGGTGTATAGAGGCCCATTTCCATATACAAATCAATATTTATAATCATTTATAATCACTTTTTTCCTTCATTCTACCTGGATTTACTTTAACACTGTACAAATTGATTCTATGTTCCCACAGGTGTTAGCTTTATATTAAACCCAAGATCATTCAGAAAACCCCTGTAGTTGTGGAGATATACTGCATTAAGTCTGGGCATGTACTTTTTGAGAGGTAGACTGATAAATAGGCCTAGAGTAGAAGAGGTTAAGTAACTTTCAAAAATCAGTTCATTTCAATGTTGTTTGGGCTCAGCATGCTGTACTTAATAGCATAAATAAATGCATTTATTACCTTTTCTGGGATGATTTGCCTAAGTCACCATATCACCAATTTCTCACTTTTTTCCCTTCATTTTCATGTAGGCTAGGCCTATAGGTCAGCTATATTCAGATACCCTATATCTTGTTTTCCATCATTATTCTGTCAGCTTTGTCAACATTATATACTGCAATGAGCCATGTTAATAAAGCTATAATTGAATTGAAATTAATTGAATTGAAATCATATTGCCAGTTCGCTTGAAAGGGTAGGAGTAGTAGGAAATAACAGTGATAATAAACGCAGTATTTGGATTCAGTAAAAAAAAAAAAAAAAAAGTTTATTGTGATCTTGACAGTAGCTGCTACAACCTAAGTTGTATTATTTTCAGGCCTACTTAATACTAAAGATTTGCTGTAAAAGGCTGTGAAACCGCTATCCAAGTTGTTATGAGCCTGTTTTTTTGCCCTAGTTTATACTAGTTTAAAAGCCTAGTTTATACTTCTACGTACGTAGTCGGCGACTCCAGGATGCAGCGTGTGTTTGTAGCTCATTGATATCAAACACAAAATGATTTTATTGTAAATCTTGAAGCAGAAGCGTCAGAAAAGCTGTTTGCTGAGGCAACTGTAGACCACCATGGCTGAACTGACCAATCACAGCCCTTGCAGTCTGTGTCTACGCGTGCATCAACTCCGTAGCTACACCGTACCTACGTACGTAGAAGTATAAACTAGGCTCTATGCGTCTAAGTTTTCACATTAAAATGATAAAAATGGCGTGTTATGATTTCCCTGTAAATAAGTTTCACCTGTGAGATTTTTTACGGTGTACTGGCTTGGCTGTTTAAAAAGTCATCCAGGCTTCTGCTGCCACCATGTGGCTTGCAGTAATGCCTGATGTTTATTCATCCACCACTCAAAGATGTTTCAGAGTTCTAGCATCAAGACATTGGATTGCAAAAGAGCAGTTCCAATTGAAATACAATAGTTTGAAAGTCGTGCTTTGTGTCACAGAAAAAAAAAGACAATTTATGCTAATGCACAGTATACAGAGCTATAGATCAAATTTCATGATGGATAATTAGGTGTTCTGCATTTTGATAGAAATAATGTGTAACACAATACAGACTTTTCCTATTAAGGGATAGAAATTTCCTTTTTTTTTTTTAAAGAAAAACACTTTTTTTTAATGAAGATAACTTTAAACTAATCAGACATACACCTTGCTACACCTTTCGTGCAAGACCTACATAGGTGTATAGAGGCCCATTTCCATATACAAATCAAAATTTCTAACCTTGTTAATGTCTTGGCTTAATTTTCTATTTATTTTACAACTCATGGTGGTAAATGAAAATGTTGCTTTTCATGGAAAATACAAAATTATCTGGGTGAGCCCACACTTTTGAACAGTAGTGCGCATATAGAAAATGCATTAAGTGCCCTCTCTTGGCTAACGGACTATGCCACAGAATGAAAAAGTAGTAAAAATAGTATTAGTAGGAAATAACAGTGATAATAAACATAGTATTTGGATTCAGTAAAAAAAGGGTTTATTGTAAGCTTGACAGTAGCTGCTACAATTAAGTTGTATTATTTTCAGGCCTACATAATACTCTAAAGATTTGCTACAAGTATTTATTCACCCATTCACATGGCAGTGGCTGACATATAAAGTGCCACCCACGCATCAGGAATCTAACTATCCTCCGCATGGCGGAGCTAGCAGGGACAAATTGGGGTTAAGTTTCTTGCCCAAGTTCTCTGTAGCCCAGGATCCAGAACATCTCTCACCCCACCCCCACTGAACACAGTGTTCATAGTGCACTGCTTCAACCTTCTTAGCCGCTGGATGGTGGTCCAGAACCTCCTTGAAGCCATTCGAAAGTCGTGGCCTCACCAAACTCCTCCCACACACAAGTTTTTGCCTCCAAAACCGCCAAGGCCATGCTCGGCTTGGCATGTCAGTACCGATCAACTTTGGAATTCCCACAGGCCACAAAGGTGCTGTAGGACTCCTTCTTCAGCTTGACGGCATCCCTCACTGCTGGCATTCACGAGCACATATGGGGGTTGCTGCTGTCACAGGCACTGACCACCTTATGGCCACAGTTCCAGTTGGCGGCCTCAACAATGGAGGCAGGTACTTTTCTGTCAGACTCCCAGTTTGACATCTGTTTCTCCTGCTGTGTGTGTGTGTTTGCTGGAACATTTCTGCCCAAGTGTGTGCTGGTTCCCTGTTTTATAGTCAATTTCAGCCAATCACAAATGCATTATATAGTACAGACTACAAGGTACAAAGGAGATGCCAAGCATCCAGGTCTCTAGCCTATGGCTAATTTGTAACCCCTGTCCTCAGTTAGTCATTTAAACATTCAAACAAAATTGCCTCCACTCCTCCATTTAAGACAGGATCTCAACCCTGACCCAGAGATTAGACTCTTAGAATCATGGCCTCAGATTTAGAGATACTGAATCTCATCCCGGCCACTTCAGACTCGCTGCGAACCGCTCAGTGAGAGCTGAGGGTCACGGTTTAATGAAGCCAACAGGACTAGATCATCCACAAAAAGCAGCAACCCAATCCTGAGGCCACCACACCGCAGCCCCTCAACTCTCCAAACTCCCACCTAGAAATTCTGTCCATAAATGTTATGAACAGAATCTGTGACAGAGGGCAGTTCTGGTAGAGTCCAATTCTTACTGGAAACATGGGACCAAGCTCTGACACGGCGTACATGCACCACACAGCACATGTCAACGGGTCCGGAGCACTCCTCATAGAACTCTCCAAGAGACTTGGTCTCATGGAGCGTTTCTTCAGGTCCACAAAGCACATGTAGACCGGTTAGGGTGAATTCCCATGCTCCCTTCAGGACTCTGCAAACAGCATAGAATTGGTCCAAAGTTCCATGACCAGGACGAAAACCACATTGCTTCTCCTGAATCTGAGGCTAGACAAGCCCACCACTGGGTCCCAGACTCTTCTTCTTCTTCAACGAAGATGTGCTAGTGGGATTGAGAAGGTCTTCGAAGTATTCCCTCCACTGACCCAGAACGTCCAGAGTCAAGGTCAGCAGCACCCAACCCCCACTGAACAAAGTGTTGGCAGTGCACTGCTTCCCCATCCCGAGCTACCAGATGGTGATCCAGAATTTCCTTAAAGCCATTTGAAAATTATGGCCTCATCAAATCCCACCCACACTGCAGTTTTTGCCTCTGCAACCGCCAAGGCCACATTTGGCTTGGCATGTCAGTACCCATCTACTTTGGGAATCCTGCAGGCCAAAAAGGTCCTATAGGAGTCTTCTTCAGCTTGATGGCATCCCTCACTGCTGGCATCCACCAGCGAATACAGAGGTTACCATCATCACAGGCACTGATCACATTATGGCCACAGCTCCAGTTGGCTGCCTTGACAATAGAGGCTTTGGACCGGACCTGAATAAGAGGTAGAAGATGGATGGATGGATGGATGGATGGATGGGTAAATACTTACAATAGATACAAATGCAATGCAATTGACTAATTAAAACTATAATAATGTGGGATAAACATTAGGCAGTAAAAATATAACAAGGTAAAGGAGTGCATGTGCTTGTGTGTGTGTGTGGTGTGTGTAAGTGTGCGTCTACATGTAAATGTGTGTTCAGGAAACCAAAGGGTCCTTGAGAGGTTTACAGGGGGTACCCAACAAAAAGTGGAATAATTTACTTTCACCCTAGCTCCATCTATAAAATAACACAACGACAGAATGTACCACAATTTTGGTCAAGTTTTTCATCCACTTTCTGTTATAAATAATATATAAAATCTTTTATATATTACTTAAAGTAGATGACCACATGACCAAAAGAGTCACACATTCCGTCATTGTGTTGGATGGAATTATAGTAAAAGCAAATTCTTTCCCCTCTTCGCGGGGGACCCCCTGTACCCCCCTAAAGAGCCCTTGGTGTTCCTGGTCATCCATCTTTAAAATGGAGGACCAGAACCTTGGTGGCAGACGTCAAGGTTGTTATTGCACTCATAGATAAGTAAACCCAGAGTGCCTATTCCTGCAATAAAAGCACCTTTCAGTAGAACCTTAGCACAGCGACACCACAAAGGTTGAGTAGGAGTTCCAAGCTCATCTTGCTGCTCCACTGGTGTTATCACCAGGAGATGATCCTCTCCTTCTTCATTCTCTGCAAGAGATTGAAGATCGGCCACCTCAGATGTGAGGGTGTCTTTCCTGTCTATTGGGATTTTCTTGTCTTCCTTCAGATCATCAATGTGAGCTCTCGGTGTTTCTGTCCTCAATCTCTCTGCTTGATAGGAAACCTTCTCATTTAGGATTTTCTTATCATCCTTCAGATAATCAATGTGTGTCCTCAGTGTTTGAACCTCTGCTTGTGGTTTCTCACTCAAAGAACTAGTTGTTTCCATTTCAGAAATCAGATTCTGATTCTGCTCAATCAAACGCTTCTCACTGTCCTGAGAATCTTGCAATTGAGTGACAAGGTGTTTAAGTTCTTCTTCATGTTCATCTTTCAGAGACTGGATATAGGACAACCTATTTGTTAGGTCGTATTTATCCTCCTGAGCCTTTTGCAATTGACATAGAAGATCACACTCTGCAGCCCTCAGTGCTTGATTTTCTCTTTGATTTTCCTCTAGCAGAGAGTTAAGTTGGGTCACCTTCTCATGAAGGACTATCTTCTCTTCCTTCAGACCATCAACGTATGTCCTCAATTTTTGATTCTCTGCTTGCGTTTTCTCGTTCAAAGAATCAATCTGAGCTATTTTAGCAATGAGATTCTCATTCTGTTCAATCAAATGCTTCCCAGTCACCTGTGAATCAGTATCGTCCATTGGTTTCTGTTCCATGGGCTCAACTTCATCTTTCAAAGATTGAACACAGGCCAACCTATTTGTTAGGGCATCTTGATCCTCTTGAGCCTTTTGCAATTGACATAAAAGATAACACTCTGGTGCCATCGTACTTGGAATCTCTTCTTGTTGTTCTTCAAACAGAGAGCTAAGAGTTAAGATTTCATTTAGGATTTTCTTATCTTCATTCAGATCATGTGTGGTCATTGATCGATTCTCTGCTTGTTTATCCTTTCCCAGAAATTCACGATTGGCCACCTCAGCAGTGAGGGTCTCTATCTTCTCAAGTAAGATTTGTATATCTTCCTTCAGATCATCAACGTGTGCCCTCAGTGTTTGATTCTCTGCTTGTGTTTTCTCGTTCTCAGAATCAATTGTTGCCTTTTCAGCAATGAGATTCACATTTTGTTCAATCAAATGCTTCTCGTTGTCCTGAGAATCTTGCAACTGAATGCTCAAGATTTTAATATCTTCCTTGTGTTGCTGTTTAACAGACTCAACTTCATCTTTCAGAGACTGAACACAGGCCAACCTATGTGTCAGGTCCTCTTTATCCTGCTGAGCCTTTTGCAAGCAAGATGCCCTCAGTGTTTGAATCTCTTCTTGTTGTTCCTCTAGTAGAGAGTTCAAATGGGAGACCTTCTCATTTAGGATTTCCTTATCTTTCTTCAGGTCATCCATTTGTGTCCTCAGTGTTGGATCCTCTACTTGTGTTCTCTCTTTCAAAGAATCAATTGTTGCATTTTCAGCAATGAGATTCTCATTCTGCTCAATTAAATGCTTCTTACTCTCTTGAGAATCTTGCAATTGAGTGTTCAGGATAATAATGTCTTCCCGTTGTTTCTGTATCACAGACTCAATTTCATCTTTTAGAAATTGAACACAGGCCAACCTTTGTGTTAGGTCATCTTTATCCTCCTGAGCTTTATGCAATCGACACAGAAGACTACACTCTGCTGCTCTCAGTGCTTGAATCTCTTCATGTTGTTCCTCTAGGAGAGAATTAAGATAGGAAACCTTCTCATTTAGGATTTTCTTATCTTCCGTCAGACAATCAACATGTGCACTGACAGTTTGATTCTCTGCTTGATTATCCTTTCCCAGAGATTGAAGATCAGCAATTTCCACAGTGAGGGTCTCAGTCTTGTCATTAAGGATTTTCTTTTCTTCCTTGAGTACCTCAATTTGTGCCCTCAGTGTTTGATTCTCTGCTTGCATTTTCTCATTCAAAGAATCAATTGTTGCCTTTTCAGCAATGAGATTCTCATTCTCCTCGATCAAACACTTCTTACTGTCCTGAGAATGTCGCAATTGAGTGTTCAGGTTTTTAATGTCTTCCTTTAGTGTCTGTGTGACGGAGACATCTTCATCTTTCAGAGACTGAACACAGGCCAACCTATGAGTTAGGTCCTCATTATTGTCCTCAGCGTTTTGCAACTGACACATAAGACCACACTCTGTTGCCCTCAGTACTTGATTCTCATCTCGTTGTTCCTCGAGCAGAGAGTTAAGATGGGAAAGCTTCTCATTTAGGATTTTCTTTTCCTCCCTCAGATCATCAATGTCTGCCCTCAGTCTTTGATTCTCTGCTTGTGTCTTCTCACTCATAGAATCAATTCTTGCCTTTTCAGCAATGAGATTCTCGTTCTGCTCAATCAAACACTTTTTACTGTTTTGAGAATCTTGCAATTGAGTGTTCAGGATTTTAATGTCTTCCCTTTGTTTCTGTATCACAGACTCAAATTCATCTTTCAGAGACTGAACACAGGCCAACCTATGAGTTAGGTCCTCTTTATCGTCCTCAGCGTTTTGCAATTGACACATAAGACCACACTCTGTTGCCCTCAGTACTTGATTCTCATCTCGTTGTTCTTCTAGCAGAGAGTTAAGACGGGAAACCTTCTCATTTAGGATTTTCTTATCCTCCCTCAGATCATCAATGTCTGCCCTCAGTATTTGATTCTCTGCTTGTGTCTTCTCACTCATAGAATCAATTGTTGCCTTTTCAGCAATGAGATTCTCATTCTGCTCAATCAAACACTTTTTACTGTGCTGAGAATCTTGCAATTGAGTGTTCAGGATTGTGATGTCTTCCCTTAGTTTCTGTATCACAGACTCAGCTTCATCTTTCAGGGACTGAACACAGGCCAACCTATGAGTTAGGTCATCTTTATCGTCCTGAGCATTTTGCAACTGACACATAAGACCACACTCTGTTGCCCTCAATATTTGATTCTCATCTTGTTGTTTCTCTAGCAGAGAGTTAAGATGTGCAACCTTCTCACTTAGTTTTTCCTTATGTTCCTTCAGGTCATCAATGTTTGCCCTCATTGATTGATTCTCTGCTTGTTTATCCTTTCCCAGAGATTGAAGATCAGCCACCTCAGCATTGAGGGTCTCTATCTCCTCAACTAGGATTTGTATATCTTGATGAAGGTCATCGATCTGTGTCCTCAGTGTTTGATTCTCTGCTTGTGTTTTCTCATTCATGGAATCAACCGTTGCCTTTTCAGCAAGGAGATTCTCATTTTGCTCAATCAAACACTTCTCACTGTCCTGAGAATCTTGCAACTGAATGTTCAGGTTTTTAACGTCTTCGTTCAGTTTCTGTACCACAGACTCGACTTCATCTTTCAGAGATTGAACACAGGACAACCGATGTGTTAGGTCATCGTTATCCTCCTGAGATTTTTTCAATTTATAGAGAAAATCACACTCTGCTGTCTTCAGTGTTTGAATCTTTTTTTGACTTTCCTCCAGCAGAGAGTTAAGATGGGCCACCTTCTCATGGAGGACTTCATTATTTTCCTTAAGATTCTCAACATGTGTCCTCATTGATTGATTCTCTGCTTGTCTGTCCTTTGCAAGAGATTGAAGATCAGCCGCCTCAGCAGTGAGAGCCTCTATCTCCTCAACAAGGATTTTTATATCTTGATGAAGATTGTCAATCTGTGCCCTCAGTGTTTGATTCTCTGCTTGTGTTTTCTCATTCAAAGAAACAATTGTTGCCTTTTCAGCAATGACAATCTCATTCTGATCAATCAAATGTTTCTTACTGTCTTGAGAATCTTGCAATTGAGTCTGCAGGTTTTCAATGTCTTCCATTTGTTTCAGTCTGACAGACTCAACTTCATCTTTCAGAGATCGAACACAAGCCAACCTATGGATTAGGTCACTGTTATCCTCTTGAGCTTGTTTCAATTGACAGAGAAAATCACACTTTGCTGTCCTCAGTGTTTGATTCTCTGCTTGTAAATTCTTTACAAGAGATTGAAGATCAGCCACCTCAGCAGCGAGGGTCTCTGTCTTGTCATTGATGATTTTCTTATCTTCCCTCAGATCATCAATCTGTGCCCTCAGTCTCTGATTCTCTGCTTGTGTTTTCTCATTTATAGAATCAATTGTTGCCTTTTCAGCGATGAGATTCTCATTCTGCTTAATCAAACACTTCTTAGTGTCCTGGGAATCTTGCGATTGAGTGATAAGGTTTTTAATGTCTTCCTTTTGTTTCTGTATCACAGACTCAATTTCATCTTTGAGAGATTGAACACAGGCCAACCTATGTGTTAGGTCCTCTTTATCATTCTGAGCGCTTTTCAATTGACATAGAAGATCGAGCTCTGCTGTCCTCAGTGTTTGATTCTTTTCTTTTTGTTGCTCAAACAGAGAGTTAAGATGGGAAAACTTCTCATTTAAGATGTTCTTATCCTCCCTCAGATCATCAATGTCTGCCTTCAGTCTTTGATTCTCTGCTTGTGTTCTCTCATTCAAAGAATCAATTGTAGCTTTTTCAGCAATGAGATTCTTATTCTGCTCAATCAAACACTTCTTACTGTCCTGGGAATCTTGCAATTGAGCGATAAGGTGTTTAAGTTCTTCCCTTTGTCTCTGTTTCACAGACTCAACTTCATCTTTCAGAGACTGAACACAGGCCAACCTATGAGTGAGGTCCTCTTTATCATCCTGTGCGTTTTGCAATTGACACATAAGACCACACTCTGTTGCCCTCAGTATTTGATTCTCATCTCTCTGTTCCTCTAGCAGAGAGTTAAGATGTGCCACCTTCTCACTTAGTATTTGCTTATGTTCCTTCAGGTCATTAATGTGTGCCCCAAGTGTTTGATTTTCTGTGTCTTTCAACTTTAGCAGAGATTGAAGATCAGCCACCTTTGCAGTGAGGGTATCTGTCTTGTCCTTGAGGATTTTCTCACGCTCTTTAAGATCATCAGTGTATGACCTCGGCGTATCATCCTCTGTCTGTTGAGTCTTTCCCAGAGATTGAACATCGGTCTCTGTCTTATTATTTAGGATTTGTATATCCTCCTTCAGATCATCAATGTGTGCCCTCAGTGTCTGATTCTCTCCTTGTTGTTCCTCCAGCAGAGAGTTAAGCTGGGCCACCTTCTCATTGAGGATTTCCTTATGTTGCTTCAGATGATCAACATGCGCCCTCAGTGTTTGATTCTCTTCTTGTGTATTCTGATTAACAGAAACCTTTACAGCGATCAACTTCTCATTCCGCGTCTTCAAAAGGTCCTCGTTGTCCTGAGAACAATGCAGTTCAGCATTGAGTTTTTTAATCTCTATGCTTTGCTTCTCTATCACGGATTCAAGTTTGTTGATCACTGATTTTCTTTTATCATCTTCTTCAATCGCTTTGTTTATCATAACTTCCCACTTGTCGTTTATTTCCTGGAGGATTCTATGGTGGGTAATTTGAGGTTCAACGTTTTTACGGTGTTTCTTATTTTTTGGACTCTTCTCTTTTTTTGGAATTTCTTCTTCCTCTGACAACTCTATCACATACAGGCGGCCTGGCTCCACTGGCATTTCTGCACCGCTCAGAGGAGCGTTGAAGGTATTATTTCCAGACATTGCCATTTGAATTATTTTTTTGCTGTCAGGTTAATTGTATTCGTAATCCAAAATGATCCTTTTCCTCAAGGGGCTTTACTGCCTTTATAGCAATACAGCACCAAATGTCCTTGGATCCTGAAATTGAAGAAGAAAAACTGTGCTTAAAAAGCCTTACTGTACGTTGGAGCTCACAAAGTAAATCCAAAGTGTTATGCCATGGAAGGGTTATTTATCAACTTGGTTGGCTTTGATCTTCCGATGACATCATCAACAAATCAAAGCAGCAAGAGATGATGTCATCGACAGAAATGATGTCATAGCTGGTGATGTCATCGACAGGTCCCAGCAGTCTAACAGTGGATCAGTCATATTAGTTACATGCAATCATGTAACTCTAATAAGTAACAATTAACAATAATTACCAATTAACAATATTTACCAACCTTTAATTTTCTTTCTTGTCTTCATGAAATAACACTATAATTAGATTCTTTAGTGCTGTTTCTTCTCAGGAATGTTGGTAACAGTGGCAGATAGCTGTAAGCATTTGTCAGTTAAAATACATCCATCCTGTTCTTGCTACCAAATGCCATTGCCTTTTCTTAGATGTCTGTCCTGAAGATCATTTCAATGAAATCACATACATACAGGTGGATATTCTCATTAAAGATGGGTAGTAGCCTAAGCTTTCATATGAAATATGCACTTTTGATGCATGAAATCAGAAAGGCCAAAAAAAATTAGAAATTATTACATGTAATTTTAAGCTTTTGGATGAAATAGGGCAATAGTCACACTGTAATAAACGTTGTCCCAGATGTGGGAGTTTTGCACAGAAATATCCACCAAGCTCCACTCTCCAGGGATTGCTTCCCTCTCTCCCCCACAGGTGCAGTCACTCAATCAACCCAGGTGTAATCACTCACCTTGATTAGCCTCCTCCCAGGTCCACACACAGTGTTTGACATGCTGTTTTTGAAAATAAACAACAGAATGTATTTTTCAATGTCACTCCCTGAGAACCTCATTGGCAGTTGAAAATGTGTTACTATGGTAACCTGTGATGTCCTAAAATCTGAACTAGTTTAAAAATATATAACATCCCACAATGTCAAACCAAATATTATCGAACCTTAACATGCCACATATATTAAGGCCACTAGAGGGAGCCATTTACCTAAATTTGTAGCATTTAGGAGACCTGCAAAAATCTAAGGTGGTGTATAATAATCCAAGTGTATAATGTGTGTAATCTCTATATTTGGAAATTAAAAATCAATAGGTCTGATGTTTTTTTCATACTCAAGAGCTACATCAAAAGCATAACCATGAAATGAAAGTCTGTTTTCAACCCATTAATATTGATCAATCTTCACTTAAAACAGTAGAAAGTCACAAGTGAGATAAAAAAAAAAAAAAAAAAGTTAGGAAACAGTTATAAAGTAGGTTTCACCTGTGAGATTTTTTACGGTGTACTGGCTTGGCTGTTTAAAAAGTCATCCAGGCTTCTGCTGCCACCATGTGGCTTGCAGTAATGCCTGATGTTTATTCCTCAACAATTATTTTGGTTTAAAGTTTATAACATTTCCACCACCACTCAAAGATTTTTCAGAGTTCTAGCACTAAGACATTGGATTGCAAAAGAGTAGTTCCAATTGAAATACAATAGTTTGAAAGTCGTGCTTTGTGTTACAGGAAAAAAAAACCCAACAATTTATGCTAATGTACAGTATACAGATCTATGGATCAAATTTCATGATGGATAATTAGGTGTTCTGCATTTTGATAGAAATAATGTGTTACACAATACAGACTTTTCCTGTTCTGCTTTACACTACCATTCATAAGTTTCAGGTCACTTAGAAATTTCCTTTTTTTTTTTTTTTTTTAAAGAAAAACACTTTTTTTTCAATGAAGATAACTTTAAACTAATCAGACATACACATTGCTAATGTGGTAAATGACTATTCTAGCTGCTTTTTTTTGGTGCAATATCTACATAGGTGTATAGAGGCCCATTTCCATATACAAATCAATATCTCAAACCTTGTCAATGACTTGACCTAATTTTCTATTTATTTTACAACTCATGGTGCTAAATAAAAATGTGACCTTTCATGGAAAATACAAAATAGTCTGGGTGAGCCCACACTTTTGAACAGTAGTGTGCATATAGAAAATGCATTAGGTGCCCTCTCTTGGCTAACGGACTATGCCACAGAATAAAAAAGTAGTAAATATAGTAGTAGGAGTAGTAGGAAATAACAGTGATAATAAACACAGAATTTGGATTCAGTAAAAAAAAAAAGGTTTATAGTGATCTTGACAGTAGCTGCTACAACCTAATTTGTATTATTTTCAGGCCTACATAATACTCTAAAGATTTGCTGCAATAGGCTGTGAAAGCGCTATCCAAGTTGTTATGAGCCTGGTGGAAAATTTGCCCTAGTTTATACTAGTTTAAAAGCCTAGTTTATACTTCTACGTACGTAGTCGGCGACGCAACGCACACCTGGTACGTTCTTAGTTCTGCGTAGAGGGAACGTGTTGGTCGACGGAAAGCTTCTAATTCACAGTGGCAATCGAACACCAAACAAAAAAAAAACAAAAGTTTTTTTTCTTTCGTTCTTGTACTCGGATGCAATGTTTGTGTCTGGAGCTCATTGATATCAAAGAGCAAATGCTTTTATTGCAAATGCTGAAGCGCAGGCGAGAGAAAAAAACAGCCAAAACACACATTTCCCTTTAAACACAACATATATTCTGGACTGTATGTACTTTTTTCTGGACTTTTTTCTTCTTTCGCCTGTTTTTTTCAGTTTTGCATCAGGCTTTTTTCCCCTTTTTTTTTTTGGTCCTAATACTCCAGGATGCAGCGTGTGTTTGTAGCTCATTGATATCAAAGACAAAGTGATTTTATTGTAAATCTTGAAGCAGAAGCGTCAGAGAAGCTGTTTGCTGAGGCAACTGTAGACCACCATGGATGAACTGACCAATCACAGCCCTTGCGGTCTGTGTCTACGCGTGGTCAGGATACTTTGGAGGTGCGTGTCAGCCTACGGCATCGAAGTCTGCATCAACTCCGTAGCTACGTACGTAGAAGTATAAACTAGGCTCTATGCGTCGAAGTTTTCACATTAAAATGATAAAAATGGCGTGTTATGATTTCCCTGTAAATAAGTTTCACCTGTGAGATTTTTTACGGTGTACTGGCTTGGCTGTTTAAAAAGTCATCCAGGCTTCTGCTGCCACCATGTGGCTTGCAGTAATGCCTGATGTTTATTCCTCAACAATTATTTTGGTTTAAAATTTGTAACATTTCCACCACCACTCAAAGATGTTTCAGAGTTCTAGCATTAAGATATTGGATTGCAAAAGAGTAGTTCCAATTGAAATACAATAGTTTGAAAGTCTATGGATCAAATTTCATGAATGGATAATTAGGCGTTCTGCATTTTGATAATAATAATGTAACACAATACAGACTTTTGCTGTTCTGCTTTACACTACCATTCATAAGTTTCAGGTCACTTAGAAATTTCCTTTTTAAAAACAAACAAAAAAACACTTAATTTTAAATGAAGATAACTTTAAACTAATCAGACATACACATTGCTAATGTGGTAAATGACTATTCTAGCTGCAAATGTCTATTTTTTGGTGCAATACTACATAGGTGTATAGAGGCCCATTTCCATATACAAATCAATATTTATAATCATTTATAATCACTTTTTTCCTTTATTCTACCTGGATTTACTTTAACACTGTACAAATTGATTCTATGTTCCCACAGGTGTTAGCTTTATATTAAACCCAAGATCATTCAGAAAACCCCTGTAGTTGTGGAGATATACTGCATTAAGTCTGGGCATGTACTTTTTGAGAGGTAGACTGATAAATAGGCCTAGAGTAGAAGAGGTTAAGTAACTTTCAAAAATCAGTTCATTTCAATGTTGTTTGGGCTCAGCATGCTGTACCTAATAGCATAAATAAATGCATTTATTACCTTTTCTGGGATGATTTGCCTAAGTCACCATATCACCAATTTCTCACTTTTTTCCCTTCATTTTCATGTAGGCTAGGCCTATAGGTCAGCTATATTCAGATACCCTATATCTTGTTTTCCATCATTATTCTGTCAGCTTTGTCAACATTATATACTGCAATGAGCCATGTTAATAAAGCTATAATTGAATTGAAATTAATTGAATTGAAATCATATTGCCAGTTCGCTTGAAAGGGTAGGAGTAGTAGGAAATAACAGTGATAATAAACGCAGTATTTGGATTCAGTAAAAAAAAAAAAAAAAAAAAAGTTTATTGTGATCTTGACAGTAGCTGCTACAACCTAAGTTGTATTATTTTCAGGCCTACTTAATACTAAAGATTTGCTGTAAAAGGCTGTGAAACCGCTATCCAAGTTGTTATGAGCCTGTTTTTTTGCCCTAGTTTATACTAGTTTAAAAGCCTAGTTTATACTTCTACGTACGTAGTCGGCGACTCCAGGATGCAGCGTGTGTTTGTAGCTCATTGATATCAAACACAAAATGATTTTATTGTAAATCTTGAAGCAGAAGCGTCAGAAAAGCTGTTTGCTGAGGCAACTGTAGACCACCATGGCTGAACTGACCAATCACAGCCCTTGCAGTCTGTGTCTACGCGTGCATCAACTCCGTAGCTACACCGTACCTACGTACGTAGAAGTATAAACTAGGCTCTATGCGTCTAAGTTTTCACATTAAAATGATAAAAATGGCGTGTTATGATTTCCCTGTAAATAAGTTTCACCTGTGAGATTTTTTACGGTGTACTGGCTTGGCTGTTTAAAAAGTCATCCAGGCTTCTGCTGCCACCATGTGTCTTGCAGTAATGCCTGATGTTTATTCATCCACCACTCAAAGATGTTTCAGAGTTCTAGCATCAAGACATTGGATTGCAAAAGAGCAGTTCCAATTGAAATACAATAGTTTGAAAGTCGTGCTTTGTGTCACAGAAAAAAAAAGACAATTTATGCTAATGCACAGTATACAGAGCTATAGATCAAATTTCATGATGGATAATTAGGTGTTCTGCATTTTGATAGAAATAATGTGTAACACAATACAGACTTTTCCTATTAAGGGATAGAAATTTCCTTTTTTTTTTTTAAAGAAAAACACTTTTTTTTAATGAAGATAACTTTAAACTAATCAGACATACACCTTGCTACACCTTTCGTGCAAGACCTACATAGGTGTATAGAGGCCCATTTCCATATACAAATCAAAATTTCTAACCTTGTTAATGTCTTGGCTTAATTTTCTATTTATTTTACAACTCATGGTGGTAAATGAAAATGTTGCTTTTCATGGAAAATACAAAATTATCTGGGTGAGCCCACACTTTTGAACAGTAGTGCGCATATAGAAAATGCATTAAGTGCCCTCTCTTGGCTAACGGACTATGCCACAGAATGAAAAAGTAGTAAAAATAGTATTAGTAGGAAATAACAGTGATAATAAACATAGTATTTGGATTCAGTAAAAAAAGGGTTTATTGTAAGCTTGACAGTAGCTGCTACAATTAAGTTGTATTATTTTCAGGCCTACATAATACTCTAAAGATTTGCTACAAGTATTTATTCACCCATTCACATGGCAGTGGCTGACATATAAAGTGCCACCCACGCATCAGGAATCTAACTATCCTCCGCATGGCGGAGCTAGCAGGGACAAATTGGGGTTAAGTTTCTTGCCCAAGTTCTCTGTAGCCCAGGATCCAGAACATCTCTCACCCCACCCCCACTGAACACAGTGTTCATAGTGCACTGCTTCAACCTTCTTAGCCGCTGGATGGTGGTCCAGAACCTCCTTGAAGCCATTCGAAAGTCGTGGCCTCACCAAACTCCTCCCACACACAAGTTTTTGCCTCCAAAACCGCCAAGGCCATGCTCGGCTTGGCATGTCAGTACCGATCAACTTTGGAATTCCCACAGGCCACAAAGGTGCTGTAGGACTCCTTCTTCAGCTTGACGGCATCCCTCACTGCTGGCATTCACGAGCACATATGGGGGTTGCTGCTGTCACAGGCACTGACCACCTTATGGCCACAGTTCCAGTTGGCGGCCTCAACAATGGAGGCAGGTACTTTTCTGTCAGACTCCCAGTTTGACATCTGTTTCTCCTGCTGTGTGTGTGTGTTTGCTGGAACATTTCTGCCCAAGTGTGTGCTGGTTCCCTGTTTTATAGTCAATTTCAACCAATCACAAATGCATTATATAGTACAGACTACAAGGTACAAAGGAGATGCCAAGCATCCAGGTCTCTAGCCTATGGCTAATTTGTAACCCCTGTCCTCAGTTAGTCATTTAAACATTCAAACAAAATTGCCTCCACTCCTCCATTTAAGACAGGATCTCAACCCTGACCCAGAGATTAGACTCTTAGAATCATGGCCTCAGATTTAGAGATACTGAATCTCATCCCGGCCACTTCAGACTCGCTGCGAACCGCTCAGTGAGAGCTGAGGGTCACGGTTTAATGAAGCCAACAGGACTAGATCATCCACAAAAAGCAGCAACCCAATCCTGAGGCCACCACACTGCAGCCCCTCAACTCTCCAAACTCCCACCTAGAAATTCTGTCCATAAATGTTATGAACAGAATCTGTGACAGAGGGCAGTTCTGGTAGAGTCCAATTCTTACTGGAAACATGGGACCAAGCTCTGACACGGCGTACATGCACCACACAGCACATGTCAACGGGTCCGGAGCACTCCTCATAGAACTCTCCAAGAGACATGGTCTCATGGAGCGTTTCTTCAGGTCCACAAAGCACATGTAGACCGGTTAGGGTGAATTCCCATGCTCCCTTCAGGACTCTGCAAACAGCATAGAATTGGTCCAAAGTTCCATGACCAGGACGAAAACCACATTGCTTCTCCTGAATCTGAGGCTAGACAAGCCCACCACTGGGTCCCAGACTCTTCTTCTTCTTCAACGAAGATGTGCTAGTGGGATTGAGAAGGTCTTCGAAGTATTCCCTCCACTGACCCAGAACGTCCAGAGTCAAGGTCAGCAGCACCCAACCCCCACTGAACAAAGTGTTGGCAGTGCACTGCTTCCCCATCCCGAGCTACCAGATGGTGATCCAGAATTTCCTTAAAGCCATTTGAAAATTATGGCCTCATCAAATCCCACCCACACTGCAGTTTTTGCCTCTGCAACCGCCAAGGCCACATTTGGCTTGGCATGTCAGTACCCATCTACTTTGGGAATCCTGCAGGCCAAAAAGGTCCTATAGGAGTCTTCTTCAGCTTGATGGCATCCCTCACTGCTGGCATCCACCAGCGAATACAGAGGTTACCATCATCACAGGCACTGATCACATTATGGCCACAGCTCCAGTTGGCTGCCTTGACAATAGAGGCTTTGGACCGGACCTGAATAAGAGGTAGAAGATGGATGGATGGATGGATGGATGGATGGGTAAATACTTACAATAGATACAAATGCAATGCAATTGACTAATTAAAACTATAATAATGTGGGATAAACATTAGGCAGTAAAAATATAACAAGGTAAAGGAGTGCATGTGCTTGTGTGTGTGTGTGGTGTGTGTAAGTGTGCGTCTACATGTAAATGTGTGTTCAGGAAACCAAAGGGTCCTTGAGAGGTTTACAGGGGGTACCCAACAAAAAGTGGAATAATTTACTTTCACCCTAGCTCCATCTATAAAATAACACAACGACAGAATGTACCACAATTTTGGTCAAGTTTTTCATCCACTTTCTGTTATAAATAATATATAAAATCTTTTATATATTACTTAAAGTAGATGACCACATGACCAAAAGAGTCACACATTCCGTCATTGTGTTGGATGGAATTATAGTAAAAGCAAATTCTTTCCCCTCTTCGCGGGGGACCCCCTGTACCCCCCTAAGGAGCCCTTGGTGTTCCTGGTCATCCATCTTTAAAATGGAGGACCAGAACCTTGGTGGCAGACGTCAAGGTTGTTATTGCACTCATAGATAAGTAAACCCAGAGTGCCTATTCCTGCAATAAAAGCACCTTTCAGTAGAACCTTAGCACAGCGACACCACAAAGGTTGAGTAGGAGTTCCAAGCTCATCTTGCTGCTCCACTGGTGTTATCACCAGGAGATGATCCTCTCCTTCTTCATTCTCTGCAAGAGATTGAAGATGGGCCACCTCAGATGTGAGGGTGTCTTTCCTGTCTATTGGGATTTTCTTGTCTTCCTTCAGATCATCCATGTGAGCTCTCGGTGTTTCTGTCCTCAATCTCTCTGCTTGATAGGAAACCTTCTCATTTAGGATTTTCTTATCATCCTTCAGATAATCAATGTGTGTCCTCAGTGTTTGAACCTCTGCTTGTGGTTTCTCACTCAAAGAACTAGTTGTTTCCATTTTAGAAATGAGATTCTGATTCTGCTCAATCAAACGCTTCTCACTGTCCTGAGAATCTTGCAATTGAGTGACAAGGTGTTTAAGTTCTTCTTCATGTTCATCTTTCAGAGACTGGATATAGGCCAACCTATTTGTTAGGTCGTATTTATCCTCCTGAGCCTTTTGCAATTGACATAGAAGATCACACTCTGCAGCCCTCAGTGCTTGATTTTCTCTTTGATTTTCCTCTAGCAGAGAGTTAAGTTGGGCCACCTTCTCATGAAGGACTATCTTCTCTTCCTTCAGACCATCAACGTATGTCCTCAATTTTTGATTCTCTGCTTGCGTTTTCTCGTTCAAAGAATCAATCTGAGCTATTTTAGCAATGAGATTCTCATTCTGTTCAATCAAATGCTTCCCAGTCACCTGTGAATCAGTATCGTCCATTGGTTTCTGTTCCATGGGCTCAACTTCATCTTTCAAAGATTGAACACAGGCCAACCTATTTGTTAGGGCATCTTGATCCTCTTGAGCCTTTTGCAATTGACATAAAAGATAACACTCTGGTGCCATCGTACTTGGAATCTCTTCTTGTTGTTCTTCAAACAGAGAGCTAAGAGTTAAGATTTCATTTAGGATTTTCTTATCTTCATTCAGATCATGTGTGGTCATTGATCGATTCTCTGCTTGTTTATCCTTTCCCAGAAATTCACGATTGGCCACCTCAGCAGTGAGGGTCTCTATCTTCTCAAGTAAGATTTGTATATCTTCCTTCAGATCATCAACGTGTGCCCTCAGTGTTTGATTCTCTGCTTGTGTTTTCTCGTTCTCAGAATCAATTGTTGCCTTTTCAGCAATGAGATTCACATTTTGTTCAATCAAATGCTTCTCGTTGTCCTGAGAATCTTGCAACTGAATGCTCAAGATTTTAATATCTTCCTTGTGTTGCTGTTTCACAGACTCAACTTCATCTTTCAGAGACTGAACACAGGCCAACCTATGTGTCAGGTCCTCTTTATCCTGCTGAGCCTTTTGCAAACAAGATGCCCTCAGTGTTTGAATCTCTTCTTGTTGTTCCTCTAGTAGAGAGTTCAAACGGGAGACCTTCTCATTTAGGATTTCCTTATCTTTCTTCAGGTCATCCATTTGTGTCCTCAGTGTTGGATCCTCTACTTGTGTTCTCTCTTTCAAAGAATCAATTGTTGCATTTTCAGCAATGAGATTCTCATTCTGCTCAATTAAATGCTTCTTACTCTCTTGAGAATCTTGCAATTGAGTGTTCAGGATAATAATGTCTTCCCGTTGTTTCTGTATCACAGACTCAATTTCATCTTTTAGAAATTGAACACAGGCCAACCTATGTGTTAGGTCATCTTTATCCTCCTGAGCTTTATGCAATCGACACAGAAGACTACACTCTGCTGCTCTCAGTGCTTGAATCTCTTCATGTTGTTCCTCTAGGAGAGAATTAAGATAGGAAACCTTCTCATTTAGGATTTTCTTATCTTCCGTCAGACAATCAACATGTGCACTGACAGTTTGATTCTCTGCTTGATTATCCTTTCCCAGAGATTGAAGATCAGCAATTTCCACAGTGAGGGTCTCAGTCTTGTCATTAAGGATTTTCTTTTCTTCCTTGAGTACCTCAATTTGTGCCCTCAGTGTTTGATTCTCTGCTTGCATTTTCTCATTCAAAGAATCAATTGTTGCCTTTTCAGCAATGAGATTCTCATTCTCCTCGATCAAACACTTCTTACTGTCCTGAGAATGTCGCAATTGAGTGTTCAGGTTTTTAATGTCTTCCTTTAGTGTCTGTGTGACGGAGACATCTTCATCTTTCAGAGACTGAACACAGGCCAACCTATGAGTTAGGTCCTCATTATTGTCCTCAGCGTTCTGCAACTGACACATAAGACCACACTCTGTTGCCCTCAGTACTTGATTCTCATCTCGTTGTTCCTCGAGCAGAGAGTTAAGATGGGAAAGCTTCTCATGTAGGATTTTCTTTTCCTCCCTCAGATCATCAATGTCTGCCCTCAGTCTTTGATTCTCTGCTTGTGTCTTCTCACTCATAGAATCAATTCTTGCCTTTTCAGCAATGAGATTCTCGTTCTGCTCAATCAAACACTTTTTACTGTTTTGAGAATCTTGCAATTGAGTGTTCAGGATTTTAATGTCTTCCCTTTGTTTCTGTATCACAGACTCAAATTCATCTTTCAGAGACTGAACACAGGCCAACCTATGAGTTAGGTCCTCTTTATCGTCCTCAGCGTTTTGCAATTGACACATAAGACCACACTCTGTTGCCCTCAGTACTTGATTCTCATCTCGTTGTTCTTCTAGCAGAGAGTTAAGACGGGAAACCTTCTCATTTAGGATTTTCTTATCCTCCCTCAGATCATCAATGTCTGCCCTCAGTATTTGATTCTCTGCTTGTGTCTTCTCACTCATAGAATCAATTGTTGCCTTTTCAGCAATGAGATTCTCACTCTGCTCAATCAAACACTTTTTACTGTGCTGAGAATCTTGCAATTGAGTGTTCAGGATTGTGATGTCTTCCCTTAGTTTCTGTATCACAGACTCAGCTTCATCTTTCAGGGACTGAACACAGGCCAACCTATGAGTTAGGTCATCTTTATCGTCCTGAGCGTTTTGCAACTGACACATAAGACCACACTCTGTTGCCCTCAGTATTTGATTCTCATCTTGTTGTTTCTCTAGCAGAGAGTTAAGATGTGCAACCTTCTCACTTAGTTTTTCCTTATGTTCCTTCAGGTCATCAATGTTTGCCCTCATTGATTGATTCTCTGCTTGTTTATCCTTTCCCAGAGATTGAAGATCAGCCACCTCTGCATTGAGGGTCTCTATCTCCTCAACTAGGATTTGTATATCTTGATGAAGGTCATCGATCTGTGTCCTCAGTGTTTGATTCTCTGCTTGTGTTTTCTCATTCATGGAATCAACCGTTGCCTTTTCAGCAAGGAGATTCTCATTTTGCTCAATCAAACACTTCTCACTGTCCTGAGAATCTTGCAACTGAATGTTCAGGTTTTTAACGTCTTCGTTCAGTTTCTGTACCACAGACTCGACTTCATCTTTCAGAGATTGAACACAGGACAACCGATGTGTTAGGTCATCGTTATCCTCCTGAGATTTTTTCAATTTATAGAGAAAATCACACTCTGCTGTCTTCAGTGTTTGAATCTTTTTTTGACTTTCCTCCAGCAGAGAGTTAAGATGGGCCACCTTCTCATGGAGGACTTCATTATTTTCCTTAAGATTCTCAACATGTGTCCTCATTGATTGATTCTCTGCTTGTCTGTCCTTTGCAAGAGATTGAAGATCAGCCGCCTCAGCAGTGAGAGCCTCTATCTCCTCAACAAGGATTTTTATATCTTGATGAAGATTGTCAATCTGTGCCCTCAGTGTTTGATTCTCTGCTTGTGTTTTCTCATTCAAAGAAACAATTGTTGCCTTTTCAGCAATGACAATCTCATTCTGATCAATCAAATGTTTCTTACTGTCTTGAGAATCTTGCAATTGAGTCTTCAGGTTTTCAATGTCTTCCATTTGTTTCAGTCTGACAGACTCAACTTCATCTTTCAGAGATCGAACACAAGCCAACCTATGGATTAGGTCACTGTTATCCTCTTGAGCTTGTTTCAATTGACAGAGAAAATCACACTTTGCTGTCCTCAGTGTTTGATTCTCTGCTTGTAAATTCTTTACAAGAGATTGAAGATCAGCCACCTCAGCAGCGAGGGTCTCTGTCTTGTCATTGATGATTTTCTTATCTTCCCTCAGATCATCAATCTGTGCCCTCAGTCTCTGATTCTCTGCTCGTGTTTTCTCATTTATAGAATCAATTGTTGCCTTTTCAGCGATGAGATTCTCATTCTGCTTAATCAAACACTTCTTAGTGTCCTGGGAATCTTGCGATTGAGTGATAAGGTTTTTAATGTCTTCCTTTTGTTTCTGTATCACAGACTCAACTTCGTCTTTGAGAGATTGAACACAGGCCAACCTATGTGTTAGGTCCTCTTTATCATTCTGAGCGCTTTTCAATTGACATAGAAGATCGAGCTCTGCTGTCCTCAGTGTTTGATTCTTTTCTTTTTGTTGCTCAAACAGAGAGTTAAGATGGGAAAACTTCTCATTTAAGATGTTCTTATCCTCCCTCAGATCATCAATGTCTGCCTTCAGTCTTTGATTCTCTGCTTGTGTTCTCTCATTCAAAGAATCAATTGTAGCTTTTTCAGCAATGAGATTCTTATTCTGCTCAATCAAACACTTCTTACTGTCCTGGGAATCTTGCAATTGAGCGATAAGGTGTTTAAGTTCTTCCCTTTGTCTCTGTTTCACAGACTCAACTTCATCTTTCAGAGACTGAACACAGGCCAACCTATGAGTGAGGTCCTCTTTATCATCCTGTGCGTTTTGCAATTGACACATAAGACCACACTCTGTTGCCCTCAGTATTTGATTCTCATCTCTCTGTTCCTCTAGCAGAGAGTTAAGATGTGCCACCTTCTCACTTAGTATTTGCTTATGTTCCTTCAGGTCATTAATGTGTGCCCCGAGTGTTTGATTTTCTGTATCTTTCAACTTTAGCAGAGATTGAAGATCAGCCACCTTTGCAGTGAGGGTATCTGTCTTGTCCTTGAGGATTTTCTCACGCTCTTTAAGATCATCAGTGTATGACCTCGGCGTATCATCCTCTGTCTGTTGAGTCTTTCCCAGAGATTGAACATCGGTCTCTGTCTTATTATTTAGGATTTGTATATCCTCCTTCAGATCATCAATGTGTGCCCTCAGTGTCTGATTCTCTCCTTGTTGTTCCTCCAGCAGAGAGTTAAGCTGGGCCACCTTCTCATTGAGGATTTCCTTATGTTGCTTCAGATGATCAACATGCGCCCTCAGTGTTTGATTCTCTTCTTGTGTATTCTGATTAACAGAAACCTTTACAGCGATCAACTTCTCATTCCGTGTCTTCAAAAGGTCCTCGTTGTCCTGAGAACAATGCAGTTCAGCATTGAGTTTTTTAATCTCTATGCTTTGCTTCTCTATCACGGATTCAAGTTTGTTGATCACTGATTTTCTTTTATCATCTTCTTCAATCGCTTTGTTTATCATAACTTCCCACTTGTCGTTTATTTCCTGGAGGATTCTATGGTGGGTAATTTGAGGTTCAACGTTTTTACGGTGTTTCTTATTTTTTGGACTCTTCTCTTTTTTTGGAATTTCTTCTTCCTCTGACAACTCTATCACATACAGGCGGCCTGGCTCCACTGGCATTTCTGCACCGCTCAGAGGAGCGTTGAAGGTATTATTTCCAGACATTGCCATTTGAATTATTTTTTTGCTGTCAGGTTAATTGTATTCGTAATCCAAAATGATCCTTTTCCTCAAGGGGCTTTACTGCCTTTATAGCAATACAGCACCAAATGTCCTTGGATCCTGAAATTGAAGAAGAAAAACTGTGCTTAAAAAGCCTTACTGTACGTTGGAGCTCACAAAGTAAATCCAAAGTGTTATGCCATGGAAGGGTTATTTATCAACTTGGTTGGCTTTGATCTTCCGATGACATCATCAACAAAGCAAAGCAGCAAGAGATGATGTCATCGACAGACATGATGTCATAGCTGGTGATGTCATCGACAGGTCCCAGCAGTCTAACAGTGGATCAGTCATATTAGTTACATGCAATCATGTAACTCAAATAAGTAACAATTAACAATAATTACCAACCTTTAATTTTCTTTCTTGTCTTCATGAAATAACACTATAATTAGATTATTTAGTGCTGTTTCTTCTCAGGAATGTTGGTAACAGTGGCAGATAGCTGTAAGTATTTGTCAGCTAAAATATATCCAAAGATGACGTTTTCTCTTCTGTTCTTGCTACCAAATGCTATAACCTTTTATTTGGAGTCTGTCCTGAAGATCATTTCAATGAAATCACATACATACAGGTAGATATTCTCATTAAAGATGGGTAGTAGCCTAAGCTTTCATATGAAATATGCACTTTTTGATGCATGAAATCAGACAGGCCCAAAAAAAATAGAAATTATTACATGTAATTTTAAGCTTTTGGATGAAATAGGGCAATAGTCACACTGTAATAAACATTGTCCCAGATGTGGGAGTTTTGCACAGAAATATCCACCAAGCTCCACTCTCCAGGGATTGCTTCCCTCTCTCCCCCACAGGTGCAGTCACTCAATCAACCCAGGTGTAATCACTCACCTGCCCTTGATTAGCCTCCTCCCAGGTCCACACACAGTGTTTGACATGCTGTTTTTGAAAATAAACAACAGAATGTATTTTTCAATGTCACTCCCTGAGAACCTCATTGCCAGTTGAAAATGTGTTACTATGGTAACCTGTGATGTCCTAAAATCTGAACTAGTTTAAAAATATATAACATCCCACAATGTCAAACCAAATATTATCGAACCTTAACATGCCACATATATTAAGGCCACTAGAGGGAGCCATTTACCTAAATTTGTAGCATTTAGGAGACCTGCAAAAATCTAAGGTGGTGTATAATAATCCAAGTGTATATTGTGTGTAATCTCTATATTTGGAAATTAAAAATCAATAGGTCCGATGTTTTTTCCATACTCAGAAGCTACATCAAAAGCATAACCATAAAATAAAAGTCTGTTTTTTAACCCATTAATATTGATCAATCTTCGCTTATAACATTAGAAAGTCACAAGTGAGATAAAAAAAAAGTTAGGAAACAGTTATAAAGTACCAACATAAAAAAAATATGCCAGTATACACTGGCATATTTCTGAAATATCTCATAAAACTACTGGCTTGGCTGTTTAAAAAGTCATCCAGGTTTCTGCTGCCACCATGTGGCTTGCAGTAACACCCATTTATTCCTCAACAATGATTTTGCTTTATTATTTATAACGTTTCCACCACCACTCAAAGATGTTTCAGAGTTATAGCATTAAGACATTGGATTGCAAAAGAGTAGTTACAATTGGAATACAATAGTTTGAAAGTTGTGCTTTGTGTCACAAAAAAGGGACAATTTATGCCAATGTACAGATCTATAGATCAAATTTCATGAATGGATAATTAGGTGTTCTGCATTTTGATAGAAATAATGTGTGACACAATACAGGCATTTCCTATTAAGGGATAACAGTTGTGCTTTACACTACCATTCATAAGTTTCAGATCACTTAGAAATTTCCTTTTTTTTTTAAAGAAAAACACTGTTTTTTTTTTTTACTTTAAACTAATCAGACATATACATTGCTAATGTTGTAAATACATTGCTAATGCAGCTAAATATTCTAGCTGCAAATATCTGTTTTTTGGTGCAATACCTACATAGGTGTATAGAGGCCCATTTCCATATACAATACTATACTACATATAGTAGTAGTAGTAGTAGTAATAATAAATAACAGTGATAATGAACAGTATTTAGTTTCAGTAAAAAAAGGTTTATAGTGATCTTGACAGTAGCTGCTACAACCTAAGTTGTATTATTTTCAGGCCTACATAATACTGTAAAGATTTGCTGCAATAGGCTGTGAAACCGCTATCCACGTTGTTATGAGCCTGGTGGAAAATTTGCCCACAGAGGATACAGCAGGTTTGAATATATAAATAAACGAGTAAGCCATCGCATCTCTTCTATAGACAGCATATTAGTTTTGCTGCACCCCAGTGAGAGGTCTGTGTAAATATATATAATATTTACCAAACCCAGCAGCTTAACCAATGAACACTCTGTTGACACGCTGAGACATTATGAGGAGTTTATTGAGGAGCAATACAGAGACACAGAAAATAACAACTGATGCAATTCCCCAGTTTTACATTACGCCCTCTGCTAAACAGTGCCATCTTCACTACAACTGAAACCTGTCCGTTGTTGGTCTTTAGCTGACTTTATAGATTTTTTTTATTTATTTATTTTTTTAAACTTTACGATTCTCTTTCTACATTTAGCTTTGGCAATACAGAATTGTAATTCATGCCGGTAAGGCAGTCTAAATTAGAGAGAAGAGAGCATTTAAGTGAATAGAGACATAGAGAACGATTAAAGCGCTAGGATCCTTGATGAGGTCTTTATAGTCCACAGGTACAGTATCTCCTTATCATTACCTATATACATCAGAACACAGTTTAGGCCCACAAACACAATAACAAACTGACAGAGAAGCACTTGAACATTGACAATACCACCTTAAGCTCTGACGCAGACGGTGACTGACTGGCTTCATGATTGTGCGAGTAGGGGGAAAGATGAGAGACTAAAAAGGCTTGAGGGGAAAGAGAAAGAGCGCTAGTTTTGTGATGTGCATGAAGTTGCATGTTTCAAACCTGAGAAAAAGGCTAAATGGAAACATGTAAAAGCACGTCCTTCGTGTTCACTCATCGAGGAGCTCGTGTTAAAAGTAGCGACGGTCCCGTCCGCCCCACCAGTCAGCGTCTGAATGTGAGCTTAAGGCTTGCGAAGGTCACAACTTGACCATTGGTTACAGCACAGGTGGACACCTATGACAAGGTTAAATGTATTATTGAGGCTGTTTCCATATAGAGAATACTGAAGGTGCTCCTCAGCCTTGCTATGTGTGTGTGGCTGCTACTACAACACAGGAACAACTCACAAAAGTCCGACATTAAATTCAACCCCCGAGGGTTTTATGAGTCATCATTAACAGCTTCGACCATGAAAACAAATACAACTGAAACGCCAACAAACGTGCAGACAGACGGCACATGCCCATGTGTCCTCACACACACACTCACACACGCACGCACACGCGCACACACGGTATTATTTGCACACACACAAACATTGTACTCACACACATACTAAGATACAACTTGTGTTCCTAAGAGAACAATAAGCTGATAATTAACACTTGGGGGGGGTGGGAATATACAATAAATTAATACAATACTAAATCAAACTCAGCCTACATATAGGCAAATCAGTCCCTCCCCCTTATACATACACACAAACACACGCACACACACAATCCCATGCAATAAAAGCAGCTTATGTGCCATGCTGCATTTTGGAATGAATAGGGCAGTACGACTGCTGAGCATATTTTCATGTAGAAGCAGCAAAGTGGGGGTGGTGGCTGACTTGGTGTTCGGAGGGGATAAAAGGTTCCAGGGACCGATACTGGGTAGTGGATCTGCTAAGCAATCCTGGACCACAGGCGAGGAACAAGCGCATACACATACACATACACCACGAGACAAGCACCATACTGTACATAGATATATGGACATCGTCACCTGGCAGGAAATCGAAGGGTCAAGGGGTAAAGACTTCAGTGTCTGCACTAAGGAGAGACCAGGACAGCAGAGCCATGGCTAAGAGTGGAGGAATGGAGTGGATGAAGGAGGAGGGAGGAGGAGGAGGAGGAGGTATGAGCAACCCCTTGAGATGATTATGGCGGGGCTTGTCTTGTAGGAGATGGCGGGGGCCGTCGACTTTGGTCGAGAGCGGATAATGGTGTGATGTAAGCAAATACGATCGGGAAGACGAGAGATGATAAAAGAGAGAAGAGAAAAGAAAAGAAGAGAAGCAAAGTCAAAAGATGCTGTATTTAGTTTGTTACAGTTAAGACACAAGAAGAGAAAAACTGATTTCTTTTGTTTGAATAAAGGTCAGCCATGAGTGCAAATGGTAAGACTTCTTTATTGTCTCACGTAGTCAAAATTAGCATCAAACTGAGGAGCGAAAGATTAATTCATTCCTCAGTTGAAAAAGGTTTAAAAGTGATATAAAGGAAGCGGTTTCAAAGAATAATTTGACAGCTTAGGAAATATGTGGATTTACTTGCTTTCCGAGCGCGAGATGACAGGATTTACCACTCGCATATTTGTGTGCGAAGTATGAAGCAATCGCCAGCAGCCGGTTAGGTTAGTTTAGCACTGACTGGGGGGAAGAGCTAGCCTGACTCAGTCCAAAGCTAACAGTCACTGGCTTTAGAAAGCGAGTGAATTTGGCAAAAGATATTTAGAGAAACAGTCTGGCACATAAATTATCTGTAAAACTATTTCATGTTTTTTTTGTTTTTTTTACACTTTGACACATTTTTACATGTGAACAAACAACATATAATGTGATACTTAGCAAGCATCGGAAGCGATGTTACAGAGAAGCTGTTTCCCTTTTTCTATAGTCTTTCGCTAAGCTATGCTAATGGGTTTGTGTGCAGGCACATTTGTGGTGTCCTTCTCAAAATACAGAACTATTCTAGAAAAAAAAACTGTGAGCAAATCTACTCCAAAAGACCATTGTGTCTCCCTGTTAGCAAACACTTAAAGGTACAGTCTGAGGTATTTTAGTAGCATCTAGCTGTGCGGTATCCCAATGTGTAGGAGAACCTATGGCGGAAAATACAATAAAGGCAAATTTGATTGAATTATATACTATTTAAAACATACTTAGGAGTGGCGAGTTCCGCTAGATGTTGCTAAATGTGTCTAAATCTTCCTTTAAAATAGTTTGTTTTGTCAGCTAGCTTGATACAGAAAATTGCATTAAAAAACTGCAGTAAAATAGAACTTCAACACCAGAAAAGGATTTTTTGTGTATTCCTAGAAGATAATAGATTATGTGTGATGGTTGCACTCACCTGGGGATGCTAGGAGGGGCCCTGTTGGGGCGGCTGGGAGCCTGGGGGCTGTCAGCAGTGTTATTGAAGGGCCCCAAGGGTCCTGGCCGATTTGGTGGTGGTGGCGCCCCTCGGGGAGCTGGGCGCTGGCCCGAAGACATCCTCCTGGGGGCAGTGGGGCTGGGTGGTGGAGACCTGGGAGAAGCGAAGACATAGTATTGAGTAATTGAGTAAAAAAAAAAAAAGAATCATAGCAAATAATTAATGGAATGAAAAGAATTTTCCCTGCCATTTGTGTAATTAAGATGAGCCTAACTCCAGTTTACCTGCGACCGCCACTGCCTCCTCCCAACCAGGAATTGTCCACAGGCGGAGGCAAGGGGACGGTGATGGTGGAGGTGGAGATATCCCCGATGATGGCCAGGGCCTCCTTCAGGGCTTGGTGGGTCCTCAGCACCTCTTCCCTCCTCTGGGCCTGCTCCTGGGACTCATCCATCAGGGCGTTCTGGTCACCTGCAGAGTACAGCTGGGCCAACAGCTCTGCATTGATGAAGTCCTTCACCTAGTGACGTAAGGATGGGATGCAGAGTTAGTTTAATAAGGGAACACACTGAAGGATAGAGGCAACTCTTCTGATAGTCCGGTATGTTATTATTATATCTTGTGATATCCTGTTACATAGTGTTAACAGACAAATTGTACATTGAGTACAGTGTAATGACTTGGGCATATTACATGCGTTTATAAATCAATAAAAAAATAAATGAGTTTAGGCCCAGTTTCTGTTCTAGTAGGGGATAGTACTGGGATTTCCTGAGGGTCTGTGAATGCGTCTTGGAGTAAGGTGTTAGCCTGTGTTATGGTGAGGAATATAGTAGCAGCTATACCAAATCATGTCTTAGCGTGTGGTTTTTGAGAGACGTTACTTTGGCTTCACAATTTGTACAAGAAGAAACGGGACAACAGAGCTTTAAATTGTAATGAAAGTGCTGGGAACATGAGGAAGAGCACCGTGATACAGAGCTTTACACTGTAAAGAAAGTGCTGCTGCAGGATAGCGCTGTGATATGTAAATCTATGGGATTTTAACTTTTGATGATAACAATGTTTTGAATATCCATCAAAAACGCTACCAAAAAAAGGATGCACACCACGTCATGCACAAGCTATATCCATGACAAAGAGCCAGGGAGATACGCGAGGCACAGACACACTTTTACAGATTTGTAGTAGTATGAAGGGTAGAGTGAGCGAACACCAATGTCGTGTCTGCTTACATTGTTGATCATGAGATGCATGATAGTCTTGGGCATGAGGTCTCGGATGCACTTGTTGACAATGGCCATGTACGAATCCACCAGGTTACGGATCGTTTCCACTTTACGCTCCAGCTGGGGGTCCATGGAGAAGTTGTCTGAGGCGGTGGTGGTCTCACTCTCCACCTGAAGCAGGACAAAGGGAAAAAAAAATACTTTTATTTTAGGAAAGAGGTGCTTAAATGTGCAAACATTTTGGGTGCATTGTATGGAAGAGATATCTTAATATTGGACGGTTTTAACTTTCGGCTATACACTATCGTTCAAAAGTTTGGGGTCAAGTCAGACTTTTATTTACCACCATGAGTTGTAAAGTTAATAGAAAATGTTATTACATTATCCTTCTAACGCAATGAGCAAACACATTGTACCTTTAGAACACTGGAGTGATAGTTGCTGGAAATGGGCCTCTATACACCTATGTAGATATTGCACAAAAACCAGACATTTTCATCTGGAATAGTCATTTACACCATTAGCAATGTGTAGAGTGTATTTCTGATTAGTTTGAAGTTATCTTCATTGAACAGTGCTTTTCTTTCAAAATAAGGAAATTTCTGACCCCAAACTTTTGAAACGGTAGTGAAAAAGATGAAGCACAGCTGTTATCCCTTAATAGGAAAAGTCTGTATTGTCTTACCCATTATTTCTCAAATCAAAATGCATGAAATTTGATCCATAGATCTGTATACTGTACATGGGCATACATTTTCCTTTTTTTTCTGTGACACAGCACAACTTTCAAACTAATGTATTTCAATTGGAACTACCTTTTGCAATCCAATATCTTAATTCTAGAACTCTGAAACCTCTTTTGAGTGGCGGTGTAAATGTTATCTAAGTTATCTTCATTGAAAAAAGCAGTGTTTTTCTTTCAAACATAAGGAAATTTCGAAAAGTGACCCCAAACTTTTGAATGGTAGTGTAATATTAGAAACATTTTTCTCCCCTCAGCGCCTTACAAAAACCCTGGAATCTCTCCGTTTTAAAGCAATAGCAATGTAACACAGGTAAACGCTGCAAGGATAAGTTAGGATCCGATACAACAGGAGAACCAAAGCAAGTGTTTGGATAATTGAACTAACTGTTGCGGTCTTCTCAGGATAAACCCCAGCGCGTAGGAGAGAGGACTTCCAGCTGTCCACGTCGTCCTGAGAGTCGCAGGCCAGCTCCAGCGTGCGATTGTCTTTGTACACGTTCCTAGACACAACAACACATGCAGCATGTATAGATGAAAATCCAGCAAAAGCCTATAAAAGCTCTCGTGCAAAACCCACATCAGTAAGTCTTTTATTACGCCTTTATAAAACCCTTATTTGCAGATTATTAACACTTTAAAAAGGATATCTCCATAGAAAGGCGGATAACCTAAATACTAACTAGGGCACACTTAAAACTATTCAAGTTGCTCTATCACTGATCAATGCTATAACAAAATGCAGACAATACTTCCCATTGTTCAAAAAAGATTGTTCCATCAACAGAGGCAAACTCTTCCATCTGGAAGTATTGACAGTCAATTTAGGTTATTGCCTCCTTCCATGTGGGATATTTTGTTGTTTCACCCTTTTTCAGATTTGGAGCCAAGAAGTGCTTGGACGGAGGAACCGAATTACCATAAAAAGTTTTTTTTTTTTTTTTTTTAACAAGACAGACTGTACCAATTACTGTAAGTTCAGGGCTGATTCACAGTGTTATGGATAGTTTAGGCTTTGGGGAATGTGCAATAACATCATAGTGTTTTGTTTAGTTTCTTTTCCTATTTTATCTAAGCCGGTGTTTTGTGTGTGCATGCTGTAATTTGTCCCTCGCTGTTATATTTGTTTTTATTTCATCTATCGCCTGCAGGGCAGCTATTGTATCGACAACTTCGGAAACCCATTGCAAATTTACCCTAAAGGACAATAAAGTTCATTCTATTCTATCTCTCAGACTCATATTAGTAACATCAACCTACTCTCACATCAACCTAAATGGAATTTTTCGAGACGTATTCTGTAAGGAATTTCAACATGTTCTTTAACACTAAATGAATATGACAGCTTCATAAGATCAATTGTAGACATGTGTAGTCGAAATACGTCCAGTCTTTTCCTGCCTGCCTTCGTACATACATACTGTACATAACACATAATCCGAAACATATTTTGACTGCCACACCAGCACACGGGCCTTGAACTCTCTACCTCCATCTACAGTACTGTAAGTGATAGCCATCAAGAGTCTCGTGAGCTGTGAAATGGACTGTTATAGTATGCGGTGTAATAGGAAAAGGAGCCTTCTATAAATTATAATGTAAAGATCTCGCAGCTGACCTTGACTCTGTATTGAAAATGCAGAATATGTGCTTGCTGGACATGAAACTCTTCTCAACATCGCGGACCTTCAGGTTGTCCAGGGGGAGCATGTACTTCTTCTCCTTCTCCTGCGAATGAGTAAAACAGAAGGTATGGAGCGTGAGCGCTTTTCGTGACTAACGCGACTCGGCCTCCTGTTTCTCTTTTATTGTCGGAATCATTGCGCAATGACGTCGGCGCAAACAAACAGATTCGGTGATAAGAGAAAGGTGAAATTGGGATTCTTTTTAAAGTGGGAGAGAGAGGGTGAGCAGAATGAGGTGTGTGTGTGTGGGGGGGGGGGGTGACAGGAGGGAGGAGGAATGGGGGAGAAATGAGAGTGGGAGGTAAAATGGGGGGGGGGGGGGAGTGGGTGGAGAAGGGGAAGCAGAGGGAAGAAAAGGAACAGAGAGAGAAAAAAGAAGGAGAGCACATGTGGAAGTCATTACAGTGTGGGTCAAGACACAGTCGTTCTTCACGGTGAGTGTTGCCGCGGAGAGCTGGTAGCCGAAGGCTGAGGAAACTCTCGGGCTTGTGGTGAAGACGGAGGGGAGGGGGGAGGGGGGGGGAGGGAGGGAGAAGGAGATATATAAAAGCTCTGGAGGTCCTCATAATGCTCAAACACAATGTTGATCTTTTTGAGGTGCAAGGCTCAAGCACGGCTATGACAGATTCAAAGCTTGGCTCGTGACAGATGCTTAGCTTCACGAAGCCTCGCTCTTCATTCTACGCTCCATCCCAGCCTCCATCTTTCTTAACTCTGGGTGTCTTTTTTTTTTTTCTTTTATCCCTCCCCCTCTATATTTTTTCAATATTTTTTCTTTCCATTCCAGAGGGGCCCACTTCCTGCCTGATTTTTTTTTTTGAAGAAGGAGGGAGAAAGAGCGAGAGAGAGAGAGAGAGAGAGAGAGGGAGAGATTAAATGACAGCCTGGCGTTAAAACTCAACATCTGGTAGTGCTTAGCAGCACACAGAGAACCAAGGGAAGGAGGGAGAGTGGAGAACTTAAAGAGACGGCGGGCGAAGGAGGAGAGACCGAGAAGGCAGAAGGGACGGTGGATTTGCGAAAAAGAGATTTGCAGAAGAAAGCCCACATCTGGTCTGACGGTCATCCGGGATGTGGTGGTAGATGGTCGCAGGTAAGAATTAAAAGAGGGGACGAGGAGAGTGGAGAAGAAGGAGAGAGGAACGAGAAAACTCTGCAAACCCTTCTGTGTTCTATTCCCCAAGGGGGTCACTGCGGCCCATATATGGTCACGCGGGTCCCCTCCCTCTTCCTCTCTCTTCCTCTCCCTTTCTCACTCGCTCGCTCGCCTCTCCTCCCTCCCTCCCTCCCTCCCCCCCACCCTGTCTCTCTCTTTCCCTCTTTTTTGTAATATCCCCTCCCTGAACGTGCAGCCAGTCTGTCCCAGTCGTCTGAGCGAATATGCCACGTCAAGGCTGGATACTCTTCATGGCCGGCGTGACCGAAAAACGGACCGCGAGGGGACCCGGGGCCGCCGCTCGTCCACCAAAACAAACAAACGACGCCGAGAGACGTGCACCGGGGAGGCTCGGGAGAGCTGACGGCGGCGGACGGGGGGCGAATCGCAGATTTTTGAGGGCTTTCGATAGACGGGATCCTCGGTGCCAAAAAAAAAAAAAAAAATGGAGAGGGGCGAAAAGGGAGGGCACAGACGACAGAGCCGCAAGCATCGGGAATGGCAGAAAACAGCACAAGGCCTGGCTCTTAACTCCGGCTCCGTCCACCCAGTGTTCAGACTACCTGTTCATTGTCATACTGGTGTACAGTAGTCTGCACATTGGTTAGACTGGGCATGGAACTTCTTCTGTCAGTCTGTCTTTCTGTGTATGTGTGTGTGCGTGTCTCTGTCTCCAAGGTCTCCAAGTCGTGTGTTTTTTTTTTTTGTGCATCTGTTCATTCATCTTCAGCCTCCGCTCTCCTTTAATCTATATGTATTTTAATCTGAATTCATCTGTATTTTGTTCCAAGTGCTTTCTAATACTCACCACCGTCATTCTCGTTTCGATTCACTTGTGTTTGGAATAAACATTTGTCACATATTTCTTTTTTTTCCAAAACTAACTGCGGGTTTTAGCGAAATCTTTGTTGTGAAATCCAAAGGTGTAAAAAAAAAAAAAAATTCTTTGAAAAGTCAAAACTCACAAAATAGCGAGTTCACATAATTTATAGCAGAAGGGCTTGAATGAGTAAGTGTGCAGGCTGCTAGCCTATAGCCCTCTGATGAAGATGTGGTCCACTGGAGGGGGGGGTTGGGGGGTGGGGGGGGCGGGGAGGAGCGAATGTGGCTGCAAAGCATCAAACACAGGCCAAAGAAGCGAGGGCCAATCAATCAAGTGGAGTTTGAAAATACAGTCAGACACCTCCGATGAAGTTATTTCAGTGGGTGGCCAAAATGGACTTGGACGACTTACACTGATTTATACTGGATTGCTGCTGGTGTCAAATAACTGCATAGGGAAAGTCTTCTGCAGATTGAGCAATAAATACAACAAAGAATATATGCACACGTGGGAGGTTTTATACTCTTACCAGTTATGCTTTTGTGTTGTTTGGTTTTGCGATTTAAGTATAAAAAAAAAAAAGTCTCACATTGGACATGCAACCTTTTATTTCCTGCATGCTTGTGTATGCGAGTATTTCAAATTCTGTGGGTTCAACAAAGTGATGTAATTGATCTGGACACGAAGTGGTAGCTGGTTATGAAGTTGAAGGTCAGCAACAGAAAAGGGGAGGGTGGTGGGGATGGGGGGGGGGTCGTATTGATATTTAATAGAGGAGTTTCTCTCTGCTTAAACATTGGAGGCTGATGTTTGGATTAAAAACTTGTGATTTTCCTGCCAAGAATGTGAGCAGTTCCAAAGTAACTGCCAACCACACCAAGAGAGGGGAGGAGTGTGTGTGCGAAATGTGCGTGTGGACATGCGTGCAGTATGTGACTATAGAAAGTTCACGGAGTGTAGAACAGAAATATACAAGGCGAAGCCAGTCGAGTCTATAATTTCCTGCATTACCACACAAACGGATCAAATGACAATCCGCGCACCCGATGCTTGTGCAGCCCATGTGCTGTCTGAGGCGCTTTCATATATTTTGGGTGTCTGCGAGTGAACATTTGGTCGGGATTGGGACGGTTTCCAAATTCGACTGCGAATGCCTAAACTCCCAGTAGAAAGAGGTGGGGAGAGAAGAAAGGCAGAAAAAAAAAAAAAAAGAGGGGAACTTCGAGACAAAGGGAGAGATGAATGGAAAGAACGAGTGAATGACAGGGCCGTGTCCAAAACCCCTCACATGGACATTTCCTCCAGGAAAAATGCTGCATCATGATGATGATGGCGCTTGCAAAATTTCACAGAGAGAAGTGAACCAACCGCGATTCTGATATCTACATATATATCTCTATGTATGTTAATGTATAATCAACCACAGATGCTGCATACATATGTTTTTTTTAAGATCAGTGTCTCTGGGAATCTATTCTACTATTCTATGTGTCTCTTGGAACAGGCGAGAGACTAAAAAAAGCCCAGAGAAAAAGCGAAGCAGCAGCAACACCAACTGGCTGAAGGAGTTGCGGTGTGTCCGCCTATCTACACTTGCTGTGCAGAATATCCTCCAACCTGTACAGCAGGCACAGACAGGCAGATAGACATCAGCCCACCGAATAAGCCAGCAGGATGGACCGAATCCTGCATCCTGTTGATGCAGGGTCGCGGCTGCGCATCTAGAGCGGGTCCCTCTTTCCTTGGAAAGGCTGTTTCTGATGTACCGAATGTTGATAAAAATGAAAATAATAAAAAGTGCCGCTTTTGTTTAAAACCTCAGAGAGTTGAAGTCGGTTTGTGTGGCGTTCGGCGGTGTCAGCGGAGCCCGCATAACGTGAAGTCTCTTTAGGCTGAACTCACCTCGTCGTCTTTGAACCAGGAGAGGCTCTCGGCAGTCAGCACGAACCAGTACTCCTTGGCTCCTCCCTTCATGATGCTGATGTTGTTGATGGTCAACCAGCCTTTGCGGATGACCTGAGGGCAGGATAGGCGGAAAAAGTCAGAAATATATAGACTGTAAAGAGGTAAAAGAAAGGAAAAGGACAAAAAAAAAAAACAAAGAGGATGACGGGAGCTCTTCATCAGTAATGATTTATTAAAAGGGAAAAGGAAATCCATACAGTCTTCTGTCGTGGCTAAAACGAGCCCCAAATCTGTGCAAATCATCAATGCATGAGTGCGGAGGTCAGGAGGTTAGGTGTGTCATTGTGTATTTCTCTGGGACTCACCCCGACGCCTGGCATGTGACAGAGTGTGTCAGTGCGGTCTCATTCAAGGAGCTGTGGCCTGCGTTAGCTGGTTAAGTGACCGTGTTAAGTTCTTCAAGCACACAATAAAGCAGGAGTGTGCGCGCTCTGTTAGGTGTATTAACCTTACCGGCCCTACGCAGACAGGCCTGTGGGTAAGTGATTATTAGGTGAGAGTATGGTCAGTCTTGCACGGCCTAAGACTCACTAAGGAGGTCACCCAGTCATTACAAAGCCTTTCTATCATAGCCACGAGTGAGTGGCTGGATCCATGACAGGGTTCTGAAAGAAATTATATTTCTGAACCTTTTTTTTTTTCTGTCTTGGATATGATCTTTTAACCGCCAAACAATGGAAAAAATTTAAATTTGTTAACTTGAGTTGGCAACCCCTTGTAGTCTGTGGGCCCTGGTGGGTGGAGGGAGTGTTAGAGAGCAAACGGCTGGAGAGTAAACTCTTACAATCAGGCCTGATGCGGGAGGAGAGGAGGCCTGCAACAGGAAGGAAGGTGGGGCATTTAGACTCCATGTGGCACTAAACAAAATGAAAGGCAACTTCTCAAGTGCAAAAAAAAAAAAAAAAAAAAAAAAAAGCCGACCGTAGCACCGCACAGCCGATTGGACCTGTCAGAGTGGAGGGAACGAGTCTGTGCTCCTCGCTCCACTCTGTGTGACGTGACAAAAAAAAAAAAAGAGCAAAGGAAAAGAAAGAAGAAAAAAAAACAAACAGAAATGACAGGTTCCTAGGAAGGCAGTAGCGCTGCAGAGCACCACACAATGGGCAGAAGTATTACTGCAGGCAGAAAAAAAAATGACATTGCAAACCATAGCCCACACAATGAGCGATACTCACCAACAGACACCCATAACAGGGCAGCTGAGACTCTCACTAAGGGATGGGGATGAAATGCAAAGTGGCACCTTGATGACACAGGAGGGGTTCAAACAAAAAGGGAAATGTCTCAACAACAACACCAGTGATGATGGCGGCAGAAAGTAATAGAATCCATAATAAAACCCAATTAAAATACACCACAGCATGCCGTGACTAAAGTAGGAAACAATAAAATACATAAAAAGACTCAAATGCAAAGTGGAGTGCTGGAGATCGAACCAAATGGAAGAGAGAAGCTTGGATCGCATCTCTTTCATTTCACCATCTCCGTCTTTGTGTGTTTTCTGCAGCATCCTTCCTGCCTCTGTGTGGGTGTGTGCACCTCCCCTGAACTTGTGCCCGAGCTGTTTTGTGTATGACAAGACACGAGACGTGACAAACCCTCACCTGGTTTCCTGCTGAACTCTGGCTCTTATTAGTCTGGCTGCTCCTCTGCTGCGCACTGCGGAGGAGGAGAGGAAACAACAAACATGACAAGGTTAAAAAAGACAGAAACATTCGCTTCCACTAGACGGATGAGTTCGATAAGATGTGAATCACCAGTGTTGGGAGTAACACCTTATAAAAGTACTGTAATGCATTGTTTTATGCTGTAATGCAGTAATGTAAGGCGTTACAGGAAAAACAATAGTATTTTACTTGATACAAATGTCAGTAACACACATTACAATGCACTTTTAACCTCAATTGAAATGGTCGATTTTTTTTTGTTTTTCTTCATACAAATTCTCTAAAATCACTGCAAGATCAGCAGCAGTGAAACGTCTGTGCAGAAAATAGAAGATCAAAACGAGTGAACTGGCAGAAAACGTGGGATAGCACATTCTCCAGATGGGCAGAAGCTCAATACTTTACATTTGTGAAACATAAGGATTTGAAGAACATCGGAGTCAAATGCACTTTGTGTGCCACACCTAAAGAACTGTCCACTTCCCGATGTAGCACCGGTAATTTAACATTTACAGAGGTGCCACGGTAACATGAATTTAACAAGGAAGCAATTAGAGCAGGAGAGTGGAAACCACAAAACAGACAAAATTAACATTCTACTGATCTGAGACTCTTCAACCTCAAGAGGTTAGGAGAATCCACCAGTTATTTTGGTGAGAGGTAATGCAACAGTAGTGTAATGCCTTACATTTTAAATGAAGTAATATTGGGATGTAACTAATTATTTTGTACAGTAACAAGTAATAAATAACATATTACAGTTTGGAAGTAACTATTGGAAGTAACACTGTAAATCATGTGATGCCAATCTAATAGATAGAGAATCTTTACTTGGCAAAGCCAATGAAGTCCTCATGATTGGTGTTGATGTAAGACAGCTGGACATCAATCAACAGCAGAACCTGTAACAAGACACAAAACGTTTAAGATGAAGCTCAGTCTTTAAGGAACAGTTTGATATTCTGGGCTATTCACTTTCTAGATGAGAATATAGTCACCACTCTTGACTTGAAGTAGCTACCACTTATTTCTACTGTTCAGTTCTGGTATCGATTAAACAAATAAAATATTAGACTCAAAGGTTTTTGCAGAAGGAATTGCGGATATGTTTTTGTATTCCTAAAATATCAGCAACAGTCTAAAGAAGTCCATTCTCACCAGGTTTGTAGCAGTAACATTTTCTATAAATCAGGCTATGAAAGATATATGAACAAAACCCTCTGATAAACCTTCAGGATATAGAAAACCAGCACATGTGAGGGCGACTGTAGTGGAGACTTCTAGTATGAGAACACTCGTTTTCAGAAACTGACAACAGCAAATGGGATTTTGAGTTTAGCTTTAAACCCTCCTTTTGTAGTTTCACGATTGGTTGCTAATACGAGGGATATTTCCATATTTGGATCAGGAGAGATTTGTGCAGGAGAAAAGCAGCTTTACAGTGAACCCTCATATGGCGTAGTGCATTAGATAACTGTTTGTGAATTTAGGAGAAATATACATACGCAATAATTAATTTATTATTATTAATTTAACAAAATCACAATGACATCTATGAATGTACATGTCTCATATGGAGGCAAACTGATATTACTGAAGTTAGCTTTGCGTGTAAATGTGATTATACGTGTTTCAGACCTCCCCTAAACAAATGTGTGCAAAGGAATGAGCTACCTGGTCCTTCGCCCGGCTCTCTCTGTCCCGGATATGAGCCGTCACAATTCTCTCTGTTTCTTCTTGCAGCCTGGGGAAGCAATCCAGCTGAAAACACACCACACAGCTTATCACTCCAATCCTGAATGTGATTTCTTCAATCTATCCATTCAACCGTCCCTCATTTCCTTATTGCTTGTAGTCTCAAGCCTTAAAACCCCAGCGCAAAGAAACCAACTGAGTCACCTTGTTGGAGCACTGGCGCACGGTGTTGATCAGTTCCTGAATGACCATGTCCACACACTTGATGCACGGCTCCTTTAGCTTTATGACCTGCTTCTTGACAATGGCCTCAAATGCCATGTCTGGGGTGAAGAGCCCAGTCCTGATGCCCACAAAGAGGAGGAGGAAAAAAAGGCATAATAGTAAGGAAAAGTTGTTCTTAAATATATACTCTGCCGTTCAAACGCTTGGGGTCACCCAGACAATTTAGTGCTTTCCATTTCATATGTGCTAACATGATTGCACAAGGGTTTTCTAATCATTCATTATCCTTCTGACGCAATGAGCAAACACATTGTTCCATTAGAACACTGGACTGATAGTTGCTGGAAATGGGCCTCTATACACCTATGTAGATACTGCACCAAAATCCAGACATTTGCAGCTAGAATAGTCAATTACCACATTAGCAATGTATAGAGTGTATTTCTGATTCTTTAAAGTTATCTTCATTGAAAAAAAACAGTGCTTTTCTCTCAAAAATAAGAAAATGTATAAGCGACCCCAAACTTTTGACCGGTAGTGTAGTATAACTAGATGACTTGGTAATATTGCTTTTGGTTCCACATTAGCAGTATATCGCCGCTTGTGACCATGTTTTACTCCCTACAGCCCGAGGTTAGTCATTACCAAAACCTTTTATTGATGTGGTAAAAACGGCCATTGTAGATATTGGATCTGTTATCTGTTTTTGGAAAGAATTCAGGCTAGAATGTGATGTTTCTTTAAATGGTACATTCTTTCTCAGTTGAGTCGGCAACCGCTGCCAAATCAGCATTTAGTTATAAAGTTACAGGTATAGTGCACCTTATGAAACATTTATATACGAGTCTGTTATATAGAAACACGCTGACGGGCCAGAGTGAACATAAAAAACAGAACACAAAAACAGAAAGCAATGCCATGCTCCTCCCTTCGTAGATTCCTATCTGAGCCATGAATTTTAAGCTGTTGGCAAACCAGATTGTAACATCTGTGGGGGTTTTTCAGTCTGTTATGATATCATAGTTAACATATTTGTCTCATCTGGCCATAGGCTGCACATTCATGTATTTATAATACCAACAAACTGAAAGTAGAGAGTTGTTGCATCACTGATAACTTAGTATAACTGAAACATTCGAGAGGAATCGTGCATCTATCAGGAGGAAAATTAAGAAAAAGGCCCGAGGACGAAAGAAGGAACCGCATATTTTAGCTCCCTAGACAAATCCCTACCTGATACCATGGATGTTCTTGATGGCGTAACTGATCTCGCGACGCATTTCCTTCTCATCGCACTCCATCTGATGGGAACAAAGGAGTTCAAACAGTGAACACGAAGAATGGGGTTGTTAAAATATTAAACATGACACAGAGTGAAAAAGAGAGAGAAAAAAAAAAGTTTGAGCAGCCATTGATAATAATGAAGCTATTTAGGGAGTGTTTAATCACTCCAGTGAGGACGGGGAGTTGGAAAGAACCGTGAAACGGATCTTTTGTAGAAACTTATTTAGTCGAATATTCAGCCTTCTTTCTTACAATAAATTTCTTCAGTGCGGGTGTCATTTTGCCAGCTGGTCTCTAAGGCAAATAATTGCACCTTATCAGCCGATATCTTCAAACTGAACATGGGAATCTTGTTTGATATATATCTATATCACCTTGACTAGTTCAAAGGGGAAACGCTCATGGAAGATGCGATTGATTTTTGCTCCACCGGACAGCTCCACCGTGTCCACCTGGTCTCCCGAACCCTCGATCCTCTTCTCAAAGTCCACAGAAAACTGCTGCACCATCCTGAAATGAAACAACCGTGTAATAACAGGCGAGACCGGCCATGGCTTCAGGCATCTTGAATACAAGGCGACGAAGGAAACGAGTCAAAGGAGTCTTTTTTTTCCTTCAGAGTTAAAGAAATCCTGCATCAAACATATTTACTATGAACTTTTGCTGGCGAAGGAACGGGGGCTACTGACTGCAACAGCTGCTTGGTTTTGCGGGACGGGTCATCGGGTCGGTATCCCCGGTATTCCTCTGCCTCTTTGTCCAGACCCAACAGCTGGGACTGCAGCTTGCTGCGGAACGCTGGCAGGGTGTCCCGGATGTGATTGGTCAGTTGCTATGGATACAAAAAGCCAGCGAAACCAATGCACAAATTATAACCACATATATGGCCAGCAGTGATTAGATTATGTCATTGGAATTTTCAGGGGGGCATAGCAGTAAATTTTAATGTCAGTGGGCATGAGCAAAAATATATATATATTTAAACAAACATTTTAAGCTACAATCATATTGGATTATATTGATTATTGGTTCTTTATTTTATTTATTTTATATTATTCATTATTTCACCACCTGAATTGATGCAGTTTTCCTACTTGTGCTAAAATACCTAAAGCATTATGGAAGATTTGTGCTTATGTGCTAACAATTGAATTATGACACCACTTAACTGGAGGGCTCAATTTGTTCATTCATCACAAAAAAAAAGAAATCAGGATTTTTTTGGGTCAATAATCAATAAACCATAAGAGAAACATGTTAAATGCCTGCACAAGTGAAATTTATAAATTATTAGGATGCCTTTTCCCACCTGCTGACATTCTTGTATCACCCACACTGACATGACAATGGAAGTGGAAAAACAGGCCACCCTCTCATTAATTATGTAAAGTATAGAGTACCTCGTTGAGCACTTTCTGTAGGCGCGGGGTTCCCATTCTATCAGCCATGTGCCTGTACGAAGAGTGGGAGAAGAAGAACTTCCTCTCTGCTTCCAAAGCCGCCCTGATGTCTTTCTTCCCATCGATGTCCTTCTGGCTGCGGTTCACCACTCCGATATAACCTGGCAACAAGCGACACGGGACACGAAAAAACCCAGAGAGCAGTTCAACGATAGCAGGAGCAACATACATGAAAGCAGGAAGAGAATCCGGCAGCAAGGAGGACAAGAGAGACGCTGGAAAAGTGAATGTGATTGGCATACAGCGACTCACTCATGTTACAAATAAGGCTGCAGATTTCATTACAACTTAGACACAACGGTGGCATTCACACAAAAGTAGTTTAGGTTTTTTTTGGGGGGGGGGCATCAATAATAACACCGGTGTGGGCTATAATTATCTGCCGACTTTTAGGTCATCACTATGCATATTTGCCTGTTTTACAGAGCTTCCAGCACAGTGTTTGCTTGCTCACTCTCCAGCAGCAGGTCTGTTTGTGACTTTGTATTCAGGTTCATCAGTCATCAGTTAGTAGACTGTATATGGGTCAGATCACTGAGGAGGATACTCAGGGGGGGGGAACACAATCAAAACCTTCAAAAAAACTGTGTTTATGTGTGAATAATGGAGTGGAGTCAGGTTGTATTAAAATATATTGTTGGTTATTTTATTTTAGAAATAATGTAATGGAGGAGGGGACAACTTAATTTTTTTTTCGATGATAAACGCACCTCTTCTCAGTGGCAGCAGCTTGTTCTCCAGTACATCCCGGGCATCTGTGCCCTCGTCCATCAGATCCAGTTTGGTGATCACTCCTATAGTCCTCAGGCCTAGAAAAAAGGGTAAAAAAAAAATGATCCGATGAGTGAGTGAAGGAAGTCATGCAAATATCTGAAATGCTTTTTGGTAGTTTGAGGGCACCGTTTGTCTTGGCTTGCCTAGGTTTGTTGAAAATATAAAACCTGTAAAACCTCAACCCTGTAATGCACAGACATGCTGTACACATCTTTTTTTCAGGATAACATGGACTATATGAATATCTATGCTGCAGTGATTCCATTTGAATGTAAATGTAAGTGATCTAACTGATTCTGATCAAAAGTGTTTTAGATATGTACAAAAAAATACACTTTCTTACACTTAAATACACTTTATTACACTAAAATATACTGGACTACATAAAAGGGTCAGTAAAAAAAAGAAGAGAAGAAGAGTTACTTCCGGCTGGATCAGCCTCTGATTGGTCAAAAGATTCTTGCAATGCTTTATGGGAAGCAAATATGGCCATTAGCATCAATGCTAGCTACAATATATATGATAATTGATCAAATATGGACAATAAAATGCTCAATATTGGATCTACCCACATGGATTTATGTCCCCTTAAAGGGATATGAATTCCAGGGTGGATAAAAAACCTTCTATACTGGCTAGAATCACATCAAAGGCAGCATCTGGCTAAAAAACAAGCAAGGAGCTATGATTTATTGATCAAAAGTCATTTCAAAGTTAAATGAACTGTGCAGGATTTTGTCATCCACAATGATTTAGGTTTCATAGGGTTAAACACAACAAGCAATGCAAAAATGCTGCTATTTTGCACTGTCTTTGCATGTAGAGAATACAATATATCAGGCTTTGGATACACACAATACGCAAGAAGGATGAGTTCATTACTGGACTGGCACCAAACATGAGGTTTGTTGACAGTAAGAGAAGATAATCACCGCCTTATCCTTTAACCCTCCCTATTCTTCAGCTTTTAAATACCCATAAATTACAGTGCACACAGCAACAACTTCATACTCGTAAACTGGGGTCAGCTTGTTAGTCGGAACTCGATTAAACGCCAATGTGCGAAAATTCCCTCTGAGGAGTTGCCCACTTTATTAATTAGCTTTGCACCTATCCAATCCTCCTTCTGCCTCTTCTTCCTTTCCAAGTATCTTTGGCCGTCAGCATCCTTTCCCCTCCCTAGTCCCTCCCATCCTCCTCCACCTGATCTCCTCCATTATAATTCCTCTCTGCCTCAAGGTTGCTTCGTCCAAGTGCTCCTCTTCTACCGGGCATATTCATCCTCCTCTCCTCTCGCGTGTCTCCCTGCCTGAAGGTCAGACTCTCTGGGAAATTAAATTAAGTTGATCATTTTCTCCATCCTAACCTTTCCAGTGTCTCCTTTCTCCCTCGCTATGCGTCTTCCACTTTCCCCGGCCTCCTTTCTCCCCTTCCCTCAGCCCCGCGCTGCTAATAATAATGTGACACTTGATCGATCCCTGTAGGGGAATTCTGTTTCCACATTCAGGGAAGTCAAAACAAGGTCAGATGCACAACAGCATGCCTGGAGCTGATACAGATTCTGGCTTTGTTGAGGATCTCTCCGCTAACCACAAGGCCAGATTTGCCTCCCTGCTTCATTTTCCTTCCCTCCCATCATCCCGATATTCACTAAAAGGCTGTATAACAGCTTTACCCTGTGGATCAACGTCCTTCGCCAGCTTCAGGGCATCGGAGTTGGCCAGGTCGGTGTTGGCAGGGGTGACGGCCAGGATCAAGCAGCTCTCTCTGGTGATGAACTGCATGATCATTTCCCTGATCTGCTGCTCGATGTCGGCCGGCTGGTCTCCAACCGGCACCTTCGTGATCCCCGGCAGGTCGATGAGAGTCAGGTTCAGCACTGCACGGTCAGAAGAAATGCGGTATAAGAAGTTGCAATCGCCTATTCCACGTTTCTGTGATCGGTATCTTTAACATTAGCCCTCTGCAGCTGGACAAAACAGACGATACTGTGACATGCGGCCATACGCGTCTAGACCTGTCCACCAACAAGTTGAAATGTAGTTAGAGAAAAAGATACCCATTTATCATAACATATACACCTCTGGAATTTTTTTTTTCTGAAATCAGTATCTCTACATGTATTGCAGCCATTCCATTTCATCGTCTATTGAATTTCAACACATGCACACCTCATTCTGCTTAAAGAGGTACCAGGAGTGGAATAAAGTCACCCAAAAACAATAGTAAAGACTTGAGGAGAGCATGACAAGACGCATGAAAGCTGGGATTAAAAATAAGGGTTATTGCACTAAATATTGATTTCTGAACTCTTCTTAAGTGTCATTTGTCATTTTTCTTTAATGTAATTTATGTGAAAATCTCCACTTCACCAATCACTTACATAGTAACAAGGCAAAGACTGAAAACAATTCACATGATCAGATTCATTCTGATTGAAGCTCTGTAAGAAGCAGAAGATCACAGACAGTTGACAGCTGAACTCATTAGTCCGTTCATTTCAAGCTCTCTTCACTTCAAACAGTGTGGTTACACATAGCAAACCAATAGTAAATAGATAACTCAAGTTAAGTTACATATTCTAAATTGCAGGGATTACTTTTGGAATGATTCAAAACTGTTTTGCTGAGCCCATTAGCCTGGGTGACATTGAATGTAGTTAACACTTTAGGAATGACCTAATTAGGCTACAGAGAAGAAGTTGTGGAGGACGAATTTGATTTCAAAATCATGGAAAAATAAGCAGCATTCTCTGCTCTGAAAGCCGACACTGAACTGAACAGCTTTGTTAATAAAGTAATACCTTACTATACATTTCCAATCTATATGTTACTCACATTTTGTATTTTAAAATAGAACTCAGATATTTGAATTGCATTGCTCCCCAACAGAGGACGGCATTCACTGTTACCATGCAAACAATCTAGGAACAGTAGGCCGCAGCATATCTGAGAGCTAACATTCAACTACATTAACAAAGAGCTTTTGAAGTGTCTGTTATGTTGCCGACAAGTAATTAAAGCATATATCATCTTTTCCTAGAAATGAGCTGTTTTATAGAACCATTGTCTGTCAGCTGTCTCTACAAAGAGCTCACATATAATGACTCACATTTTGTCACAGTGTATTTTGATTCAGAAGTGGCATGCGTTTCATTTCAACAATTCGTCAGTGGGGATGGATGAAATTTTCTGCACTCTGGTGAAATTTTATGTAGCAATTAATAATTATTATTAATAATAATTAATAAATACATATAGGAAAAATAGATTCTAAATATAACAGGATATAATGCAGTAATAAAGTCATTCCCTATTGCTTTTTAAATATTCACTCACGCTTTTCTCATTTAATACTATCTCTGCTGAGTCAACACATATACAGGCTTGATTATTGATTATTATTTCAAAATAAAAGTCCTCTGCTTCTTTCATGCTTTCATTGGAGGAGACAAATGCAAGTATTCTAAATATCGAGAGGGACGTACACTACTGTTTCAAAGGCTTAGGGTCACCCAGACACTGAGTTGCAAAATGAATAGAACATTTCTGAAGCAGTGAGCAAACACAGTTGCTGAAGTTGCTGAAAATGAGCCTCTAATACACGTATATGTAGCAACAAAAACCAGACATTTGCAGCTAGAATAGTCATTTACCACATTAGCAATGTATAGAGTGTATTTTTATTAGTTTACAGTTGTCTGCATTGAAAAAAAGCAGCGCTTTTCTTTCAAAAACAAGGAAATTTCCAAGTGACCCCAAACTTTTGAACAGTAGTGTATCCCCGAGCCTGAAATCTACCCCTTAAATTGTTACTGGGTGCTGTTACTTGACAGCGAAAGGAGTTATGGCCTCTCACCGTTAGGGGAGTAAACCCTCAGGTTGATGGGCACAGGAGATATGCCTTTGTTGGCTCCCGTGACCCGGTCCGTCTCCGCCTCGATCTCCTGGCGAACCTCGTCGAAGTCCGTTAACTTTTTCCCTTTGAGGTGGAGAAATTCAGCCCATTCTGAGGAGAGGAAAACGAAGGATATATGACACGGATTAGCGGCTGCCGTGAGAGGGAAAAATAATGCCAGTGCGAGAGAGAAAAGAAAAAGAACATAGCGCCGATTAAAAAAAAAAAAAAAAAGGAAGAATCATTTTGTGTGCATGCGAGCTCGTGTGGGTGTGTGAATGTGTGGGCACCCACCTGCTGTGGCGCTGATAAGCTGCAGAACCAGGGGCCTGCGGGTGACGATACCAGACCCACGGGGCAGAAAGTCCCTGAGAAAAAGCAGCCAATCAGAGCGCATATGAATATCAAATCACATTACCATCAAAGCGCAGCAAATACTTATCAGAGAGTACAGGTTTTGTTCTTAAATGCTTGGTTTATAATTGCATCTATGCCTATATAATAGCAAGCAAGCTACATTCAATGTGATTCAATTTTTAAGCCCCTTGCTATCTGAGAGGAATAGTGGCCATTTTAAAACACAGCAACTCCTGCAGATTTCAGCTGCTGCTGCAATAAGTGGAACAATCTGACTCGATAAACAACAGGTCAAAATGAAGAGCTGCCTCGCTGACCGGGAGCTGTCTCATTTGAAAAACGATGACTTCACCATTTCCTGGGGGCTTCCACACCGACTGATCGCGTGCGTGCATGTAAACTGCCCGTGCACACCCCGTCATTCCACACAACACGCCTCCTATGCTAAAGGTCGGCTCCAAGAAACCTTATTAGCACATATCGACCCTCAGGAATGCCTCAAAACGGGATGAGGGGAAAAAAAAATAGACGAAGAATCCCCCACTTCTTGTCCATTCAGCGTTTTGCAGCGTCACGTCTGGACAGACGGACCATCTATCACTCAGCGACGCATCACTCACTGAGAGCGGGACAGGATCAATGCATCCATCTGAGACTGAACACGCTACGTCAAGTCTGCACAAGATGCACCATTCAGTCACACTACAGAGAAAACTAGCTTCCACTTCCATGATGATGGGGCGATTTGTGAGAGATGAATTTGAAAAAAATAAATGGTCAAAACCAGGCTGAGGTATCCTGGCTTTTAGATCCTTTAGATCCAAAAACATATTAGTTTTAGGCTCTTTCATGGCTGGATGCTTAGATAACTAGGTGCAAATTTGCACAAGTAAGAGGCGAGCACTGTTCGAGATGATTAACTGGACATTTTTACCGTAACATATGGACATTTTTCCTTTTAAATTGGACAATTTTCGTCATGTTTTAACCCAAATCTGTTACCTTTCCCTAAATCTAACCTTTTTTTTGTGCCTAAACATAACCAGACCTTAACCACAGTGTGTGGTCACATCATAAAACAGTTATAATATCAATCATACAGATGTTAAAGGGTAGTAGTAGTAGTCCATAGCCACCGCCGTAGCGATACTTAATTGCTCATGCTGCTGGACAAAATAGTGCGTAGCTTTTCATAAGATATCCTTTCTTGACAACGCCGTGCATAATTCAACTCCATGGAAACTTTCATAAGACGTTCGCTGCATGTTAAACGCCCTCACTTTTAGCTTCAATAGTCCATTTATAACTGAGGTCGACACCTTATAACAAGGATCTTTTCAAAACTAACAGATAATGATATTTACAGCTGTTTACAGGCTGAAAAAAAGACTAAACATACGGTTTTAATTCGTTCCCGCTCTAAAGCAGTTGATTCCACTGTCTTTATATTAGAAGGTACACGTATAGAATCAACTCCTACAAGTACTTGCACATGGGATGTGCCTATTCTTAGTCTTCTTTTCCATAAAAGATGTTTCCTGTATGAAGCCAGAGCGAAATTTTGACCTAAATTGTCATCTGTAGAGTAGATTATGGTGATATAATTCACATGTATGCAACTTTGACCCTAGGTTGCACTAAGATCTTTGTAAAACTGCTTTTTTTCCCTTTATGCGCCTTGGGAATGGAGCGAGTTACCATTACCTAAGAAGCAAGCCCTTCTTTGGGTACCTTTAAAGGTCTTTTACAACCTACCCTGAAGAAAACACAATGCTGTTTTATATAACCTCGACTTGAAGTGGACTGTGTTATGGATATAATGGAACGGCCTTTGTGTTTCTCTTCCCTTGTGTAGCTTTTATGTTTTGTGTGCATCCTATGACGTGAAATTGGGGGGAGAACGGGGCTTGCGCTTCTAAGGTCACTCCAATTAAAATGCAGAGCTGTAAAACACGATAAAGAAACCTTTGTACAATACAAGGTTTCCCACCAGACAAAAGCAAATCATGGACCTTGATGCACATTTGTTTCCTTGCTTTGTACAACCTCATTTCTAGATCAAATATAAAGCCTGATATTTAAATGGTAAATGGACTGCATTTGTCGTCCCGACCACTCAAGCACTTAGTTGTACTGTTTAAAAAAAAAAATGCAGCTGCTGATAATATATTTGTTTTAAGCGAGCAAAACCTACCTGATGAATATTCCCAAGTGTTCCCATTGACGCAGGAACCGACACCGCTGCATGATTCATTTTTCTTTCTTTTTTTTAAATAACGTTACGTGATGTCATGTGTCCCTGCAATGTGCATCACATTCAGAGGGTCAGTGGCGGATAATGAATTAAAAAAAGAGGATGTTGGAAGCTGTAAAGGATATTTCTAGGTACTGCGTGACTTGCAGTCTGTGCTGGTTTGGGCTGAGCTCCCCAAGGTGCTGCTGTAACCCAAATACTGCCCCTGTTAGTGGCCAGGACTCTGTGTGTTTGAAATAACGCTGTGCAGCAGGAGAACAGCACTGAAGGTCTCTGCTCATCACACACACACACACACAGGCTCCATAGGCCTCTTATGTCATCCTCAAGGTTAACGGGGGAAAAAGGGGATTATCCTCCTGCTTGTTTTTTTTTTTTTTTTTTTACCTGCCCACAAAGTTCTCCAGCACGGAGCTTTTCCCTGCGCTCTGGCCGCCGACCACAGCGATCTGCGGCAGGTCCAGGTTGCAGGACTGGCCGATGGAGCTGAAGGCATCCTGCAGGCTGTTGACCAGAGGGATTAGTTCCTCCATGCCACGGTTTCCCATGGTGCCTTTAGACGGGAGGACCCGGGATCAGCGAATGGAGAGAGAGAAAGAGACGGAGAGAGAGAGAAGAGGAAGAGGAAGAGGAGGAGGAGGAGGAGGAGGGGGTGGGGGCTGGGGAGGGAGATGTGGCGCTGCTATATTAGTCCAGGATACCGCGGCGCTTGTTGATGTAGTGAAGTCATCTAGCTGCGCGATGCCCCGAGCCAAGCAAGGGTCTGACCGACTGAGAGAGAGAGAGAGAGAGAGAGAGAGAGAGAGAGAGAGAGAGAGAGAGAGAGAGAGAGAGAGAGAGAGAGGGGGGGGGTGCAGAAAACAGAGATATGAACAGACAGGGACAGACAATTGCGCAGTTGCTTACCACCACCATAACCCCTTCTCTCTCTCTCTTTCCATCTCTCTCCCCCTCTCTCGTTCTATCTTCCTCTAACAGGCACACGCATACACATTACGCACGCGCGCACACGCGCGCGCACACTCATTCAAACCCGAGCAGCACGAAGCCTGTAGTTTCAAGGGCATTTGTTGAGCGGTAGCTCCGTAGATCCGTGCAAAGGAGCAAAACGCTCGATCAAATGACAAAATAATAACAACAATAAAAGCGCCGTCCGCAGCGGACGCAGATGAAACATCGCACCGCGCAGAGCTGCGTTTTATTGCAGATATATTTATAGCCCTAATCCCCGGGTGCAGTGCGGCGTGTTTGTATGAGCCAGCCTACCCCGCCTCAGGATTCCCTCGCTGCGGAGCGGTCGTCCGACGGTTCCCCCCCCCGGTCGCTGTCCAAGTGCTGAAACGGCGAGCGCGACAGCTTCAGGCGACGGAGACGAGCAACAAGACGCCCGGACGATTATACAAGCGCCACCTGCTATGGCGGCGCGTCGAATCCCGAATTCCTGTGCATTCGTACGTGCGCTCTCGCCCCGTCCACGGAAGGCTACGGTTTACGCGTCGGCCGAACGTCAGAGCCGTCTCATCCCGAACACACATTCGTTGACAGATTAATCATTTTTTTTCTTCCCCCCCCCTACACACACACGCGCTCTCTCTCTCTCTCTCTCTCTCCCCCTTCTCCTGACAGCGGTGTAATTTGCGAAAGCTTGCGCTTCGGCTTCTTTGCAGCGTATCGACGCGGCGGCGGACCAATGGCGAGCGCGGAGCCGGACGCCGCGGCGGAGGGAACGCGGCGCCCCATTGGCCGGGCAGGTGCAGGTTAGGCCTACCTGAGCCCGCCCCCTGTTTACATCCGTGCGATTTTCTCGCCGCCGCGAGTGTGTGAGTCATGCGGCACGGCTGCGCATCGCTGCAACAGAGGATGGAGAGAGGGGGAGGGAGGGAGGGAGGGAGAGAGAGAGAGAAGTGGATGCGCTCCTCCGGGTCCCCCGCAGTAGGAGCAGAAACCAGCTGCTCTGTCGTAAATTCCACGCGCGCGCTACAGGCCACAGCGCGGTCACGTTTTTTTTTTTCCTTGCCTCGATTTGTGCATATTAAACATGTTGTGGTGGGGAAGGAGAAAGGCGCCGCCTGGTTATACGGAGCCTGACAGGGTCTCTGCTAACTGACTGGGGGTGTAGGGGGGGTGGTGTGGGGTGATGCTTGGTTCCAGATTGTCACTGGAGGCCACGGCTGGTGGACGCCGTCATGCGGAAAGGACGCTGCCATTCCGCCTTAACCTCTCCACAGCCAACATCTGTGCCAGATACAGACAAGTGTCTCTCCTCCACTGTTAACGACTCATAGCGCACATTCCTAAGAGAAGACCCGACGTGCGCAAAGCTCCGCGCGCCTCCTCCGTTTGTCTACGGCGGTTAAATCTCATCGATCTGTCGCTATTTGCCCCTTTTCATTATGGTCAAGCCTCTAATAGGTCTAACCGGCACATTAGGTTGTAGTTAGCTGGATTGACACTAGGTGGCAGTGGAGATTTACCTTAATATATCTTGTTGAGGGGGGAAAAAAACCTGAATCTCACAAGGGAACCATAAGTCCTGATGAAAATATGGAAATTCATGTCAAATGATTTTTGAAGCAGACTAAAGTAATTGTCATCGTGAGAGAAGAAGAAAAAAACAACAACTTGGGAGTGTATTTTCTGAAAACGAAGGCGGTAACCCGAGTTGTACCAACCCCTCTGACCTTAGCCCGGTAAAAGCATCCTGATCACATGAACTCACATTCTGTTTCCAAGGGGAGTTCACATAATCAGGATGCTTTCACCAGGCTACTCTCACCTTACCTGACGGAGGAAGGATGTCCCGGTCCGAGCATGGGGGGGGGGGGATCCGGTAACGTCAGCATCAATCCAACGCCTCGCTCTCTCCCTGTCCATCTCCTGCTAAAGATCCGGTTTCCTGAGGTATCTCGGGGGCGACAGGAGATTTGGTCTCCAGGTCACGATTTGAGGCTTAAAAATAAAGGTGGACCCGTTTTTAGATGAGGGGACAGGCAGTCACTCCAACACTGACCCGTCCACCGTTAAAAAACAGACCCTGAATGCGTCAGGGGTCACGGGGATGGACAGAGGTCATAGACTTGTTTATAATATAGGAAATGTAGCATTTCTAGGGCTGCTTCTGCCACCTGGACATCTGGCTGACAGCAGAATGGTAGAATTTGATGCTACATTATATTTTATATTATTATAGAGAATAATAATCTTAGTATTGTGCAGTAAGTATTTATTGTACTGTGTTCCTCTGTCATATCCCTACTGGCTAATTTGAAATTGAAACAATTTATCATCTTAATCAACATCTTTTACTGTTATATTTGTTATTTATTTTAGGTTTTTATTAAGCATATGACTACAAAAAGTACAATTCAAGAAAACAAACAGAAAAAAAATAATACAAGCATATACCCAGCCTCTCCCCATTCCAATCCTTACACTAAAACAAATTTAATAACCGAATGAAATGAAGGAAATGAAATAAAAAAATACATTGCCCAGTTTTTATCCTGCGTATTTGAGTATTTTAACATTAAAATAGATCAGAATCCCTGTTTTATTTTCTTCTTGTAAATAGTATTATATTATATATTTGATTTGGAGTTTACAAAAGTTCAATCAATCAACTCTGTTATCATTTAAAACTGAATGACATACAGTATACTGCATGTTTCCTCATTAGAATAAATGATAACAGTTTAAAACAGGAATCCAGAGCTTGTTTAAATGACATGAGAGACTTTGTGTGTTTACTTGTGTGTATTTGTCATTATATGTGTATTATATGAATTAGAGACAGATGGTGGAGTCCTGGACCAGGTTACTGGCTTTGGGTCAGAAAAAGGCCAACATGCTGCTCCCCATGTGCCGCTCCATAATTGTCCTGGATCACCGTTTACTTACGACTCAATGCGGCGCAGCGTTTGGACCACGCGGTTTCTCAGAAGGACCCCGCTGTGTCGGGTTTGAGCGCTACCACATCCTGTGCTGCTGTTTCAAGTCGGGCCACTGTTCTTTTCTGCAAATCACACAAGTCACAGACTGTACTGCACACGCAGCTAAACACAGCTGCTGAATTTGATACCACCTTCGATTTCAATCTGTTTCAGGGGAAGGAATTCAGTTAACCTTGACCTTTTTTTCCTTTTCTCAAATGAGATTACAAGGCCGCCGAGGTGAGCTGAGGAGAAAAATATGAGCTCCTGTTGCTTCGGTGTGTGCAGTCTAGTCACTCAAGTCTCTCTCATTTACATCTGCACTGTTGACTGCAGCAGCCAAAGTTAGATTTTTTTTATTTTACACTTTTTATACACCGACTACTGACTTATCCACAATCCATAACATTTTATTTGTTTGTTTCTTTAATTATGTAATTTCTTTATTATAAAGGGGCAATAAATATAATTTTTGACTTTGAAATCATGTGTGGACTCCCACTGTGTTAGATTCTTGGAATGTAACATTGATGCAAGGTTGCAAACTGCTCAAGGCCCCAAAGTTAATAAATAAATAATTTAATAAAAATACTTTTTTTTTCCTCTTTTGAGCTAGTCAGGTGGCTCTTGTTTTTAAACTGTCATAAATGGGGGAAAACAGAGGCCCCATTACATAACAGGCACCATGGACGGCCCAGTCACAAAGTGTACTAACTGCATAATACACACACACACTTACTGCAACTGTTGAATGTAGACTTTAAAGCAAGCAGAGTCCTGTAAACCTCTACTTATATAATAAAGCAACATGCCTGGAGAGTGATGCTCTGTGAGGATGGAGGATATATTACTGGAATTACAATGAGCAGGAATCACATTATTTTTACACTGTGTATTTAGATGATGTAATGTCTCAAAAAACAGAGACAGGGACTATTTCGTTGAAAATTTCTGCTAAATCGCAAAGTTTAGTGGTGAGCTCATGCTGCATTGATAGGTCACTAAGTAAGGTCTAATAAACAAATATTTTTTTTAAAAAAAAAGGTCTTTTGAAGGAATAGTTTTACCTAGAGTGAGATGATTATTTACTTTGTCGTTAAATATGAAGCTACAGCCATCAGCCTGTTAGCTTAGCTTAGCATGAAGCTAGGGAGAAACAGCTAGCCTAAAACAGAAGTTAGCTCTGACAGTCCCTGGGCAAAAGAGAGCCCAGCACCTTATTGTAATACCACAATTTGCACTTCTAGAATTCTATTTCTTCGATGATTAAACTTATGGAGTAAAATGTGTTAAATATGTTGTTTTATTCAGGCTAGTAGAGTTTGTGTGACCTTTGGGCAAGCTAGCTATTTCCCCCGTTTCCAGTCTTTATGCTAAGCTAACTGTCTAACGCGCAACAGAATTCTTGGCAAACTTCCACTCTGAAAATAGCCAAACAGCCGACTAGGACATGAACATCAACATCCAAGTGGTGTCGTGTCACTGGTGAATTTATGTTTAAACACCCAGGTACAGGAAAGCCACACAATAGAACTAAATGATTAAATTAAATGTCTGTGTTGAACGGTGCCATCTCTGAAAATATCAAACTAATTTCTGAAATGTATATAGCTCCATCTATGTTGAAGCAGCTACAGTTTCATATTTAACATCTATAAAAGGCTTAAAAAATATATATTAATTATAGTGACAAAGCTCACTGTGGGAAAAAAAAATTAAATGTCAGTGCCCCGTTTGAGTCGTGAATGCACGCACTACCGCTTGTATGTTGAAGTCCGTGTCCGACCAGGGATGGGAATCGAAAACCGGTTCCTGTAGAGAACCGGTTCCGTATCACTCCATCGATTCCAACCATCACGAATGTACGTCACGTCATTTACGCAAGTTACGCACGCTCAAATCCAGCAAGCCCGACGTGATGACGTTACGCCGGTTTAGCACGTCGTAAACAATAATGGCGCCCACCAGATTCAAACGCTCCAAAGTTTGGCTTCACTTTATGACAACAGATGACAACAAGGCGCCTTGAAGTCATTGAAAAATGGACATAACCGCGTTGGGAGGGAACACGATATATATGCGCAAACATTTGCGCACACAACATGGAATTACGTTCAAGGAGTGTCGTTTTTTTCAACCCAGCAGCAGCTGCAGTAGCCAAGCTATCACCTTTACGGTTACGAAAGGCAACTCTGGTAAGTAGCTATCCTGCCTATGTGCTTATTTGTAACACATGCTATAGCATTAGCTTCGATAAGATAAATATCTTATAAGATCAATTATAATCGATAAAGAATAGAATCGTTAAGCAGTATCGATAATGGAATCGACGCAGCGAAACATTATTGTACTGATTTAAGACAAACACCCTGGGAATATATCATGTTAAAAGATAGTAGTCCCGTTGCCAAAAGACATTAAAATTGTTCATTTTAGCACCAACTTCCTTCTTTTTGTTACAAAACAACTATTTTAGTGTTCATAACTGATTTGCTTGAAGACAGACTTGAACATTTATGGCCCAATTTCTTAAAGAAGTAACGATACCATTTCATGAAACCCTACATCACCTCGGAGGACTCCTACAGCACCTGACAGCGAGCGATAAAGCTGTTGTGTCAGTATGTGTTTGTCTATGCATGCGAGACCGTCTGTATCAGTAATGAGAAGCTCTGGTGTAACACCTGTACTGGCCTGTCAAAGACCAAACAACACCTACTGCACTGTGGGGTTTCGTGTGTGTGATCCACAGTGATTACAATCTGGTAGTCTGAGCAGACGGAAGGCTGTTCTTAATGCTTATGTCAAAATCATCTCGCCCTACCCTCGTATGACTGTTGAACATTAAGCTGTAAAATGACAGTAATAAATGCCCTGTTTTCCCTTTAATTTGTCAATTGCTCACCATGAATCAATCCTAATGACTCATCATCACTGTTTGTATTATACAGTAGTGTTCAAAATAATAGCAGTCCAATGTGACTAACCAGACTAATCCAGGTTTTTATTATATTCTTTTATTGCTACATGGGAAACAGTTTACCAGTAGGTGCAGTAGATTCTCAGAAAACCAACAAGACCCAGCAATAATGATATGCAGCCCTTAAGGCTGTGGAATTGGGCAATTAGTTAAAAGTGGTGTGTTTAAAAAAAAAATAGCAGCCTCTGCTGTTGACTTTACAAACTCAAAACTATTTTGTACTGACTTTTTTGTTTCTACGATTTAGAAATCCTGTGAATCGCTACACTAATAATTAGTTGTATGACCACGGTTTTGCAACATGGAGTCATTTTTAAGGCATTGGAGATCATTTTAGCTGAACAGGTACGCTGTTCTTCTGAACAATTTCTCGATCGATCCATTTTCCTCAGGCTTTCAAAGAGAAATGCATATTCAATATGCATATTCATATTCAACAAGTGCTGGCTTCATCCTTAAACCTGGGTCTTGTTGGTTTTCTGAGAATCTACTGTACCTGCTGTTAAATTGTTTGCCAGGTAGCAATAAAAAACATAATAATTAATCTGGTTAGTCACATTGGACTGCTATAATTTTAACACTACTGTATAAATCCCTATCATTCAGTTATCCCATTCTATGCTGTTTGTGCTGAAATTTGTGTTGGTAATGTTATTCTGTTCAGTGTTGCGTGCTATAATTTGTTTTATTTGTTGTTATTCTGTTCATTGTTGCGTGCTTTAATCTGTCCGTTATGGATAAGGGATCCTGAGGTTTGTTCTGTTTTTTGTTTTTTTTCCTGTTCCCTGTCCTTCGAGGGCCTAAGGACAGCGATTGTTGTTTTGCTGTACAGATCGTAAAGCTCCCTGAGGAAAAAACTGTCTCTCTCTCCAATACACGTGAAAACAGACTTTCCAAAAAATAATAAATAAATAAAGCATTCAAGCTCAGTGTTCCAGTCTGAGCACTGAGGGCATATTGTTACGTTCAGGTGGGAGGTGATGTTGAAGGGTGTTAAACCTACTCTGGAGACTGACTGCTTCATTTCCGCATTGCATTGAAAATCAACAAGCCAGACTGGCACCCATATAAGAGTGTGTTACGCAACACTTGACACCTGTAAATGCACATCTGGGGAGTCAATATTTGCAAAAAATCAAAGCAGCTACTGGAAAATGATGTCGTCACTGTCGTAAAGACTCACTACGAGAGAAATGACACATTTAATTTGCGACCGAGCCCACTTTTTCTTCTCCAAAAGAGCCTTTCGGCCCAACGGCTAAATCAATTATCAGATTTTACTGGATGTCATGTAAACAGCTCTAATGGCAAAGCAATTCATTTTCCACATATCTGTCCTAACACTGTTTCTCTCATCTGCGACAGCACTTCCCTCTTGCTTCTGTTGCATAATATTATATAATTCAATGTCCCTCCAGAACAGTGGAAATGCTATACTGCCAAGATTGCACTAAAAGCCTTCATAATCTACTATTTTCTATGTTTTTCCACTAATTCTATTACCGCTATCTATCTATCTATCTATCTATCTATCTATCTATCTATCTATCTATCTATCAACTTCTTCCTTACTGTTTTGAAGATAGGACTACCGTTTATGTCAAGCTTGATATTGGATAAATTTATATAAAATTATGAACAAGACAGAATATTCATATTTGAAAGAATGATGGAGCTATAAAAAATAATAATCACAGCATGGGTTTGTAAATCATTCAACCTCCATATGGCTTCAATAAAGACCTGTAACATGCTGATCTTATAAAACATATCTGTCAGACTTTGAAATATCGGTATACTTAAAACAAAGGAAATATCTAATGTTCTTAAGTATAAATATAAATCATCATTACAAAGTGCGTCATTTATCTTAAACTGTGCATTGTGCCTTTTAGCAGGTAAACATGGAGTCCCGTCTCCCAGGGAAGCAACATTCTGCAGAGGTTGTGCACACACGTTGGTGTCCTCTATACTTTCGGGGCCAAAAGAGGGGCCTGTGCTGACTTTTACTGGAGTCATAATGTTATATAAGAAAAAAAACACACACCTCAGTAGTGTAAATATTGTGGAATAGCCTACTGGTAGCTTTCTACGGGCCATAAACTGGACAGGTTAACTGGCAGCAGACTGATCTTGTGGAACCAAATACAGATGTGCACTGCAAGCTTCTTGAGGGAAGGAACAGTTGCTGCTGCTGCTGTCAGTATTTATAGGCTTTGAAATATTTTTGTAATGGTCATGGAGGACAGACACAGCACTTTGATTAAGGAAAAACAAACTGAGAGAAAGCCCTCCCATTTTGTAACAGGCAATGGTGGCCTATAGCCCCTTAGGGACTGAAAAGAATGTTTTTTGCACACTTACAATGGGTATATTCGTGTTGGACTCAGCAGTGATATATTTGCTATTTCCCCTCTCCAAATCCCAGATGTCTAGGCAAAGAGATGAGCCACACGTGTGTAAAATTTTTCTGAGAACTATTACTCAGACTGCCATGAAATTTTGTGCCGACATTCACGTTATAATCGGTTACATGTATATGCAGATGACACAGATGATTGATCACCAACAAACTCCGCCAGATCGATCATGCCATCAACTCACCAGAAATAAAGCAGACAGCATGTTCTGTTCTAAAAAGGCATCTACTGTAGATCTAGCTCCAGATTTAAAAAAATAAAAAAAATTAAATTCTGAGGGGAAAAACTAAAATGAGTTGAAATATTTCTTGATCCCTGATTGACTCAAATTTCATGCATTTAAAGATAGTTTGTCACAGGGTAAGGTATAATCTAACTTCAGATTCATGAGCAACTCGATGACAACAGATGCAGCCAGTTTACACATGAATGCAATGATAATGTCACACACACACACACACACACACACACACACACACACACACACACACACACACACACACACACACACACACACACACACACACACACACACACACACACACACACACACACACACACACACACACACACACACACACACACACACACACACACACACACACACACACACACAGCATGACAAGTTTTGCACAAGCCACTAAAACAACACTTAAGCCACTTGAACAATTGTACAAACAAGCTCTTAAAGTTTTGGAATGACAGCCGAATGAAAGCCAAATACCTACCACCTCCGTCTTTTGAGTGTGGATAATGTTATTTAATATGCAAATTTGCTGTGTCATATTTTCAAAATCTTGCATCAGTCTGCCTGCCCTCACATTCAAACACTCATTACACAGGGGTCAAATACTAACCAAGCAACCAGGGGTCCAACCCGAGGCGACTGTGTTGCATTCTCAGTTAAGGCATCACAGGAATGGAATTCAGCACCGTTGCATATTAGAGTACTCACTACTTACCGTTCCTTCACAGCTGAAATTACAGCTTATTGAATGTCAGCAGCCATGTACACATTAGCACGATGCTTCTGCCGGCATCTTACAAACTGCCTTTTCCTGCTTGCACGTCTTTCTATCTAATATGTGCATTTGTCCTGCTCGTGTTATTGTCCACAAAAATGTGTAAAATTCGCTATATGTCTATGTTGTGTAGTGAAAGGTGAAATTGCAAAAAGACACGAAACTGGGGTAGAGAAAAAGCAAAGTTCCACGGCCGCAGACATTATAGGCGTGTGATAATGTCGGCTACTAGTGCTCGCTGATATTAGCATTTAGCTGTGCCGTTTCACAGAGATTGTGAAAATAAAAAGGTAACGTTTCCACTATGATGTGTCCAGTACAAAAAAGAATCCATGTTTTTGGAGAGTTTCAGAAGATAAGAAAAAATTGTATTCGTCCCACAGTGGGGAAATTGCATTTGCGACAGAAGAATTAAGAGTAACCACAAATTTCTTGCCAGACAGCCAGGTCCTCCTTTACAACATCCTGCCCAGCTGTGGTGCAGGCTAGAGACTACCAATCAGGTCCTTTGAAGGACCATGTCGCCTCGCTAGCTGGCAAATGGCGGCTTCAAAACCCCGGATTTTCAAACACCCAGGTCGCAAAACTGGGTTTACAGTAAATTGCGCAGTGGTTTTATAGTAAAACCATCAGTTACGGAGCAAGTAAACAGCTCTGCAGGTGACAGACAGACACATAAAAGAGTTGCCGTCCAGTCAAAACAACCTGCAGAGACATACCGACTGCTGAGACACAATGGAGGAATCTCCTACAGGAAAGAAAACTAACTTCAAATGGAATATTTTTCCACTGATACTGCAAGATTTGTACATTGTTCCTTTCAGCGAGAGCTGGGCAACATGAACGACATCAAATATCACAATGTTTTTGACCCAATACCTACATTTTTACAACAATATTGCACAAATATATATATCCAAATTAGACTTGTATCCTAACCTTGATATGATATAAACATACTTCCCCACTCTACTTTCAGCACATCTCATCCCACCACCAAAAAAAAAACAAAAAAACACGTGGACCCTTAAACACAATCCACACCCCTTGGCTATTTCACTCCCTGCCACACTCCTCGTCCCCTCCCACTCTGTGACAGTTAACTGTATAAATATCCCACTCAGCATTGCTGAAATTCAGACACTGGCCTATAGTGACCAGAGATACTCAGGTGAGGAAAAGACTAGCCTAAGAAAGAAAAAATTTAATATTTAAGGAGTCCAGAATTGTGCAAAAGTGCAAAAAAGGGGGTTCTCCTCTTAAAGGATTTAAGCAATTTCATCTTTGAAAATATCTCCAAAAAAGAAGAGTATCGACTGTCCGACCCTCCAGAATGTGGCTCCAGGTGTCTCTTCTGTCTCTGTCCCTCTTAACTCTGGCCAGCTCCAGCCAGGCTGAAGACCGAGCCTCCGTCCAACGCTCCAATGACCGCGCCGGACGCTGCCACTACACCTTCACTGTGGCCAGTCCGGAGGAGTCCAGCTGCCCCGGGGGCAGTGGGAAACCAGAAACTGATGGAGTCTTGTCCCGGCTGACCGTGCTGGAGGCTCTGGTCAGCCGCCTGATTGCAGGAGCGGACACCAACGCCAGGACTGAGGTCAAGGCTCAACCCGAAAAGGACCACCAGCAGGTTTACTCTCAGGTCACAAGGGAACGGAACCAGCTGCAGCAGGACAAGGAGCGTCTGAGCAGGCAGGTCCAGGAGCTCCAGAAGCAGTTGGCTGCGCTTAGCCAGGAGGCGGAGAACCTCCGGCAGAGACCCTGCCAACAGACAATCACCTCAGTAGGGGCTCAGTACGAAAACAGCCACAGACCTGCCAGTGGTATGTACACCGCGGAGTAAAGGGAAAGCAAGTCAAATCCTGAATTATTTTCAATCACAACATCAGAGTGCCTTTTCTTTCTTGCTTGCTTGCTTTTTAGTTTTTCCTGATAAATGTCTCTGAGGTCAACTTAGCTATGAAAAGTCTCCTAGGACAGCAGGTCAGGTTGCAGTTATCTGTCCCAGATGGAGTAAGAGGATTGGAATTCACAGCAGAGACTCTACTTTTACAGCTTTGTCACTCATGCATGTGTGTTTATGTGCACATGATCATTTGCAGGAGAGCAATAGCAGCGTTATAGGTTGTAACCTGTTGAGCTCTGAGGCAAATAAATGTGCCACTGAGACTTTGATGTGAAAGTGCTCTGGAGGGGGGCTACTTTATTTGTAGCCTGCTACCAACTATCTACAATCCAATTCAAATTCTTTTCATGCAATTCTCTTTCATTTTATTTCTACCAGACCCTGCATATGATTTGAGCAATGGTGCATACCAGGAGGTGAAGGCTGAGGTATCAGAGGTCCCAGCATCCCACCTCATTCCTGAGGGAAATCAAAACTTCACAGGTAAAGTTGTTGGTTGGTGAAGTTGTTCTTGTTTGAAACCGTTTTTTACGAGATGCCATAAAGTTCAACTCTGTTACAGGCTGTGGAGAGCTGCTCTCAGTGGGAGATCCCGTGTTACACAGAAAGGCTGACGGGATCACAGGGAAGTATGGAGTGTGGCTGCAGGATCCCGAGCCCCTGCGCTCTCACTACACCAATAAGACCGTGTGGCGCATCGACACGGTGGGCAAAGACGTCCGTCAGCTTTTTGCATATGAAGACATGAATCAGTTCTCCCGTGGCTTCCCTATGAAGGTCATGATCCTTCCAGAGGCCGTGGAGAGCACAGGGGCAACGATGTACCGCAGCTCCCTCTACTACCAGCGCAAACGCAGCCGCACCCTGATCCGCTTTGACCTCGACTCTGAGGCTCTGGTATCGCGCAGGGAGCTACCCAACGCCGGCTTCCACGGTCAGCACCCTTACTCCTGGGGAGGCTACACGGACATCGACCTGGCGGTGGACGAACAAGGCCTGTGGGCCATCTACAGCACGAGCAAGGCGAAGGGCGCCATCGTGATCTCCCAGCTTGACCTGGAGAGCCTGGAGGTGAAGCAGACCTGGGAGACCAACATCAGGAAGCACACGGTGGCCAACGCCTTCATGGTGTGCGGGCGGCTGTACACGGTGGCTAGCTACACGGCACCCAACACCACCCTCAACTATATGTTTGACACAGCCACCAGTACGGGGCGCGCCATCGCCGTGCCCTTCAAGAACATGTACCGTTACAACAGCATGGTGGACTACAACCACGCCCAGAGGAAGCTGTATGCTTGGGACAACTTCCACATGGTCACCTACGACGTCAGACTGGGCAGGGCAAACCATGGCAGCAGCTAGAGAGAAGAAAAACAGAAAGGGACTATGCCAATGCAGGAGCAGGTCAATGAGATGAAACACATAATCATTTGAATGAATATCGCGTAGCTTTTTTTGTTTTTGCATCACTAGAATCTATTTTTTCTATCACTGTTGTAAATAAGATGTATTGTGACCATACATAATATCCATAGAGCAGTAATGTAGCTGTGTTACAACCAATGATGAATGTTTTTCTTATCTGTTAATGTTACTGTTATTTAATTTCTCAATAAAAATGTAGATAGTATGATTTTGTCTGAGTCATAATTCCCTGTTAAACTATTCAGACACACATTCTTTACAAATGGTGAGCAGACAATGATATGTCACCTTTTATTGTTTGATAATAAGATGGAGTATCGACATCATATTAATGCCCATTGAATGGAGGGAGATACACAGGACACATCTGTTATTTGCTCATGAATGCTATAAGAAATGAAATTGCCCAAAACATAGTTTTTGTGCTCATTTTCTTATGTATTGTAATTTTATTGTAAATACTTTGGTAAGCAGCTGAAGAAATACAATGTTTCATTAAATATTTACATGCAATTAATTAAAAAGGCTAACAATAGTTAAAATAAGGTGTTTTGTTAATATGAAAACTGCAGTAAAGGAGTACTTATGATAAAACGCACACAATATAGTTGATTTACAAATGTATATAAAGTGGGAATAGTGTCCTGTCTAATTGCTGCTAGGTTCCTATTGTATTTCTGTATATGTATTGAATAGTAACCTGATAAAATGCAGCTTTCAGGGGAGCCCTTTAAAACTTTGATTAGAAAATAGGAACACATTATATTAATTACACCAATAAACATGATCCCAGTCGGCCACATGGGGGCACCAAGTCTAGATCATATAGCACAACTGAGACATTTAACAATATGTTAAATGTAAAATGAACTAAGTTGATTAATAACTATTCAAATGAACGTTTAAACGTTTAAGCTACAAGTCACTGAACTGGAAGTCAGCTGGGTCTTAGCACTCGTCACTGACCTTTGACCCTGCCGCAAAATTTAATAAAAACGAATCCTGATTCATTATTTTCGCAGAGCCTTTATGATACAAAACAAGCATCACTAAAGCAACTAAACATAAAACTCATCCAGAGACGGTCACAGCTAGCTTTTAAAACATAAATATACTTCTCTGTACTCAATCCATTGATCCAGTCCAATCCATCCATCAGTACAAATGGGCCTGGTGACAGATTGTGTACGTTTTGGATCAAATTTGCTGAAATGAATATATATCCATCATTAACATGAAGCACTGTGACTCTTAATAGGTTACAAAGCCCTGCGCTGCAGTTTGGCCGTATTCTAGTTACATGCTGCCCCTCTGTGGACAAACTGCATCTGTATTATGCCTCGTGCAGCTTTCAGTTCCAACTGGAGGACTTATAACAAAGGTCTACTTGCACGGATCGGTTCTGGAGGCTGCAACGTGATATTAAAAGGTGGTACAACACTGTAAGAGGAGATGGGATGAGATTTAATGACAGTCGAGAGACTCTGCAGCAGCTGATGGAAACTTGGGTGAGTGTGAGCTGACTTTCCCACACGAGTGCCCCCACTACATTGTAATAGCTCAACCGACACAAGCTGCCGTGCCAACGAACATGGACCACAAACTCGCATTTCAACAGGAAGTTCTGTGTCCTTTCTCACGTTCAGCAAGCAGCTCTCTTCTCTTTCGGTAACATATAAAACTGAGATTTCAACATTGTGCAAATAAGCTGTGCACAAGTGACGAGAATTATTATTTTTTTTTTTACTGTATTCCTTTAAAAATGAAACTTGTTCCATACACGAACAGAGATATAGATTAACAAAACATAAGAATATTCAACTAACTTTGCTATGATAAAATGAATAAAGTTCACTTTTTTTCTAACAGCAGGGAACTTTTTAATTACACACTACAAAGCCCCCCTCCCCTTAATATTTCCACTCTGCCATCCAGAGTCCACCATAAACTCTGTTGAGTCTCTCCTGCAGCCTCATGAGCAGCAGGTCCTGCAGGCAGTCCCAGGTCACCCACAACCGCTCCACTATGCCGTACTGACAGTAGCCCATGACCAAACCGAAGCCCACGTCTGTCACATAGTGGCGGGCGAGCAGCAGCCGGGAGAGGCTCACCAGGCCGGCCAGCCCCACCACCAGCACCCGCATGGAGGCCGTGTCCACCAGCTGGGCCAGAAGGAAGCGGGCGCACATGGCCGCCCGCGTGGCGTAGCCCGAGGGGAAGGAGTAGCGGTCCAGGAAGAAGCCGGAGAGGATGTCCGTGCGGTTCTGGGTCGGCCTTCGACGTCTCACCAGGGTCTTTACCACTCTGACCAGCAACAGGTCGAACAGCAGAGCTGGGAGGCGGAAAGGAAGAAACAGCATTGGTTTCACTCTGCAAACTCACATTCTCTATTTTTTTTTCCAAACATTTCCTTTTACAGTAATCCATTGCAGGATATGACTCTGCAACCTACTTTCTTCTCTAACACAGCAGTGATTCAGATTCTTTACTAGCAACGGAAACATGCACCGCAACAAATTATTATTTTTTTAAAAATCTTACTCAAATAATACAGAAGTATTACTGCAGCAGAATGGCTCTTCAAAATCTTAAAATATTCAAACATTCATGACTTCAATAATATATATATATATGGCTCAGCTATGTTGAACTTTTCTTAATTTAACCTGCAGCATTTTGTTTTATAAGGTCATAAATGGAACTAGCTGTTGAATAAATCCAGTGAAATAAAAATTCTTGCCTCTCAAATTTAAAACCTGTATTTGGATAAAATACCGATGAATCAAAGACCTAAAAAGACAAAGCAATAATACAAAGGAGTAATGATTTTGTTTTGATATCTCAAAGTCACCGTTGACTGCCTGCCAGTGGCTTCACTTTGGAACTGGCACAAATATGTCTAAGTATATATATATATATATATATAGTATTTATAACACATTTATATAAAGGTTATTAGAAAAAGGTGACAAGCAAGCTCTAATTAAAGATTTTAAACATGCTATTAAACTTTTCACATGCGACCTGACCTTATAGCAAATGTAACGTAATTAACAAAATTATTATTAAATTATTATTATTTTTTTTTAAATCAGTCAAATGGAATGAGAATGGATGTACAACATCATCAATTTCTGTTTGATTGAAGAGTTTATAGCCCCGATATTTTCCAAAACACTGTCAGCTTAGTGTATATGTGCCGAGAATAGCTCTGGTATTTCACTGCATCACAGTACAGTACAACAGCAGCACAGGACTTGACCTCAAAGTCAGTCAACAAATATAATCTTCACGTGCACATAAAGCATCACTCCTGCCGCGCGCATGTCACTCAGCTGGCGAGAAAAGTTTCCATGGCTGCGCTGCTGCTGCTGCTGCTGTCTCTGGGTTAATGGTGGAGCGACTGCAGCTGTGGCCTGGAAGGTTGTGCCATTTAAAAAAGCCATTAACATGATATCGTTTTGATACCTCAAAGTCACCGCTGACTACCAGCGGCTTCACTTTGGAATTGGCACAAATGTGCGTAATGACGCACAGCCACGAACGCCGCTAATGTGGAATTAAACATCTAAATATATAAGAGGAGGTTAAAATCTCATGCTACATTGCGTCTAAGTATTAAAGATAAATGCGCAAAAATGTGGCAAATATGACAACGTGGCGTGAGGCTGACTAAAATTAGTATTTGTTGGACTTCGTTTCCATCCAAACGTCTAAATATAAACGTCCGGCCTTGACCATCTTGCTTTTGTCTCTCCTGATCACCAACAATTCAAACAGCCGTCACCCGTTCGCTCACCCAGGACCAAGTTCAGCATGATCTCCTGCTCCGCCGCGGTCTCCCCGCGGAGCAGCGCGTACAGGGTGCCGACGAGCCACGGGATTCCGTGCCCGAAGAACTCCACCAGCCGCACCAGGGGCCGTATGCCGCCCAACGGAGACTCCTCGGAGACGCACACCCCGAGCCGCTTGGACAGCCACAGGTCTATGGCCAACAGGAACCGCAGCGTTATGGTGAAGACCGAAGTCTCCTCCGTCTGCCCTCCCGAGGCGAAGTACGAGCAGCTGGAGGCTCTGCGGCGGACATGATGGCACTCGGACGATGCCCGGCCGCCGCACTGGCTTCCGCGGCAGCTGTTCCGTCTGGACGCCGCTGCTGTCGAAGACATGTTTCCGTTTGACGAAGTGGCGTCGAGAAACACGCGCGTCCCGCTTGGTCGACCACCCGCGTGGCCAGTAAAACACTCGAATCCCGGCTGCGCTCAGACGCGAAACATCCCGCAAACCGGGGACTCCCGCACGGTGCGTAAAATGCGACCAAGTTTAGACCTGGACCGCTTAGGTCACGTGGCTGAATTATTCCACTATTGGCAAGTCATTGAACTTTTAAGATGGTGTTTAACTCTACATTTACAAAGTCAAATGTCTTTTTAATCACTTTATGATATTGCAGAGGTGGCATCCTCATTTATTTTGTGATTAAATATAATTTAATTATAACGCTATTATCTTCAGGTGGAGAAACGTCACACTCTAATAATAACACATCCAGATCCTTGATGGGGAAACCGGTGCGCGCGAAACGACGGCGTCATTTACCCAAAGCGCGACCTGCCACCGTGTGAGCGTGAACTTCGTCTATTATTCGCAAAGTGGATGCTGATGTAAATTCAGCTTCCTGTTCGGGGCCAAGTATCCGCCTCCGCCGCGTCTGACCACAGTCAGAGCTGCGGAGGACAGACTGTCACTCTGAATATGCCGGGGCTGCTGCTAGGAGATGTATTCCCCGATTTTGAAGCGGAGACCACCAATGGCAAAATCAAACTCCACGAATTTCTCGGTGACTCGTAAGTAGCCAAGAGATTATGAAATATATATATTTCCCAACTGTATTTTGGTTCACCGAGAATTAAGAGCTCGTGAGATTGCAAACGTCCAGTTCCTGTTACTCCTGTCTAACTTCTGCTTTATACCAGCATCTACCAACCTGAAATGACTGGAGTGTAGCTTTTTAAAAGCTGAGGGCAGTCATGTCATGTAAAGGACAAATGGTCACAGATCAGTATCAGATGATTTCATTCATTCATATATATATAAGCAGACTTCTGAAGATAATAAAATAAAACAAATTAATCCAAAAGGTGGATGGTTGCTGGTCTCTTTACAACTCTGAAACACATTCCATAAAAATATATCAAGTCTTCAAATCTTACTTAAGCAAGACAGAATTGCTACCAGAAAAATGCATAAACGTAAATTCCGCAGCATAATGGATTTTCAAAGTGTTACAAGATTAAAACACTTAAGATTTTGCCTAAATCGTAACAACTATCGAATTTGAACTAATCTAAGTAATGTTGGTTAGTTAAATCTGCAGCGATTCAGCAGTTTGTTTTTTTTATATACCATCAATATAACTAATTAAAAAGTCCAATTTACAAAGTATATTTTGTAGCAGAATGGCTTCTTAAAGTGTTGGAATATAATCTCTATTGATTCATCATATTTTAAGGTTTTATATGTAAATTTGCAATCAGCAAATTAACCAGTAACAAGCTCTCAAATAAACGTCTATGGATAAATATTCTCACCTCTGTACAAGAGTCTATATTTGGGTAAATTAAAGCTTACGAGTCACGAGGTATGAGATAAGAGAAAGTCCTTCCTGTCCTCTTTATTTTTGCAGCTTCCTGCAGGTTTCAGATGCATCGTTCACTATGACGTAAAATATGTGCCTCTATATATGAGAAGAGGAAACCGAGCTCATTGTGAAACCTCAGATTACACCTCCCTATTACAGAAGTGGTGAGTCTTACCTTTGACCTGACACCAATTTTTGTAAAATTCTAGATGGGGCATCCTGTTCTCCCACCCCCGGGACTACACCCCCGTGTGCACCACGGAGCTGGGCCGAGCTGCCAGGCTGAGCGGCGAGTTCTGCAAACGCGGCGTCAAACTGATCGGCCTGTCCATCGACTGCCTGGAGAATCACCACGGATGGAGCAAGGTGGGACTTGTGTGAGGTTTTTATCCTATTATGTATTATCTGTAATATTCAAATTTTTAAATGAACCAGACACATGAATCTATTTTAACTGGGCTGAATTTAAAAGTCATCTAAATACCTTTACCCTGGAGGGTGCACGGGAGTTCGCCGAACCAGTCTAAAGGTGTTATGTGGACTTGGAGAAGGTGTTTTACCTTGTCCCTGAGGGACTCCTGTGGGGGGGTGCTCCTCCAGGAGTATGGGGTTCCAGACCCGCTGACATGGGCCAGTTTCCAGTGGGCGTTGGACTCTACCTGGGCTCCCATTCGTCGTCATTTCTAGGTGCAGCCAGGGCGTTTAGGGTCTGATGTTTGGTTGCTGCTTCTTGCTTGTTGCTCTACTTCTCTCAGCTGGTCTGGGAACACCTTGAGGTTCCCCTGGAAGAGCTGGACGACATGAGAGGAGAGGGAAGTCCGGGCCTCTCCGCTGAGGCTGCCGTGACCCGACCCGGATAAGCAGTAGAAGACGATACAAGTTTAAACGTCACAGTTTTTGGTCGTCACATCTCACCCAGACTCATAACCAAATCTTGTTTAAATAAATCTCTATTTATCCACTTGTATCTTTACAGGGTGTGCTGCTTGCACCACATATGCATTTTAATAATGATTTATATTTGATATAGACGTGAGCTCCGACACCGTGGCACTGTCTTCTTTCGAATCACCTCTCTACTGACTAGGACATCCTGGCGTATAACTGTGAGGAGGAGGAGACTTCGCTGCCCTACCCCATCATAGCGGACAGTAAGCGGGATCTGGCAGTGTCCCTCGGCATGCTGGACCCTGATGAGAAGGACAAAGATGGCATGCCGCTCACCGCCCGCTGTGTGAGTGTCTCCTCTCTGCCAAACACCTTGCAACCTACAAAATTAGTGTTTTATCCGCTTTCACGCCTATAGGAATATCAGCTGATGTTCTCTTTCTTTTGGGGGGGGGCGCAGGTGTTCATCATTGGCCCCGACAAACGGTTGAAACTGTCGCTGCTCTACCCGGCCACCACGGGACGTAACTTCGACGAGATCTTGAGGGTGGTGGACTCGCTCCAGCTCACAGCAGGGAGACGAGTGGCCACACCTGCCGACTGGCAGGTACGTCACGTCTTCCAAAAGTAACCTTGGTATTTCAGTAGCTGAATACAGCAGGTGCTTCTAGTGTCCTGCACATACACTTTGATAAAATTTTAATTTGGGTAATTAAACTAAATATTACAAGTTTATTATGGGTTTGCTCAGGCTCTACTAACCTACAAGTTTTATATTGTAATGACTTTTAACTGTTATTTGTGCTAACTCTCTTGAAAATTGCTAATGCTATGACAATGGGCTTATTTTAAAAATGTTGAACTGTCCTTTTAACACAACACCAACCAGTCAGAAGACACGCCATCCTATTTGAATGGGATTTTCCCAGACAAGCTAATGTTAGTGGCTAACTGCTGCAGCCCTGCTAGCTTCAGCTAGCATCAGCTAGCTGCTAACTGCTAAGGATTGAAAAGCTGTGTTTAAATGTTGGAAACGTGTACGTCTCTTTCTCCATGACACAACTCAAAATTAAATTCCTTCATCATTTAACATTAAAATAAATACAATTTAAAGTAGAACTAATGTTCTGTAAGAAAAACTAATGTTTTAAACTAAAGTAGTTTAGAACTAACATTAGACAAGCTAATGTTAGTGGCTAACTGCTGCAGCCCTGCTAGCTTCAGCTAGCATCAGCTAGCTGCTAACTGCTAAGGACTGAAAAGCTGTGTTTAAATGTTGAAAACGTGTACGTTGCTTTCTCCATTATGACACAACTCAAAATTAAATTCCTTTATCATTTATCATTAAAATAAATACAATTTAAAGTAGTTTAAAACTAATGTTTTAAACTAAAATAGTTTAGAACTAACATTAGACAAGCTAATGTTAGTGGCTAACTGCTGCAGCCCTGCTAGCTTCAGCTAGCATCAGTTAGCTGCTAAGGACTGAAAAGCTGTGTGTTTAATGTTGAAAACGTGTAGGTCGCTTTCTCCATTATGACACAACTCAAAATTAAATTCCTTTATCATTTATCATTAAAATAAATACAATTTAAAGTAGTTTAAAACTAATGTTTTAAACTAAAGTAGTTTAAAACTAACATTAGACAAGCTAATGTTAGTGGCTAAGTGCTGCAGCCCTGCTAGCTTCAGCTAGCATCAGTTAGCCGCTAACTCCTAAGGCTTGAAAAGCTGTGTGTTTAAATGTTGAACACTGTAGGTCGCCTTCTTCATTATGACACAATTCAAAATTAAATTCCTTTATCATTTATCATTAACACAAATACAATTTAAAGTAGTTTAAAACTTACCCGTGTGGACCCAAGCTGCTGGCAGCAGTACAGCCACAACAAGACTTAAAAAATATCAACTCAGAAAGTCGGTTTCACCAAATTTCACAACAATAGAAAAAAAAGAGTTAGCGGAATTGTTGTCCCTTATATTGAACCTCAATTTAAGGACGTCTTTCTATGTTGTACTAACTTACATTATTGCCTTAAATGTCAATCATTTATATTTTCAAGTTTTACTAACAGACTGTTTTAGACCAAAAAAAAAGACAAAGTGGCTTTTTTCCCAGCGTGGCTGCTCAGCGTGCAAGCCATCGATCACAAAGTGACAATGAAGTAGTCGTTTTCACCGGGCCTAACGATTGACAATTTCTTTACTTTCATCCTGTCGTCCCGTTTATTTAACAATACAAATGCACCCGTCTAGAATAACCAGTCGTCTTCTTCCCTCCAGCCTGGAGACTGTGTGATGGTCCCGCCCAGCATGTCCGAGGAGGAGGCCGCCTCTTTGTTCCCAGACGGGGTTTACACCAAAGAGCTGCCCTCTGGCAAGAAGTACCTACGCTACACACCACAGCCATAAGCAGAGAGACAGACACGATGCTCACTTCTGTCATCACCACTCACCACTTCATCCTTTACCACTGTTAGTGCCTTAATGCAGACGTGTTTTAACCCTCATGTTGTGTTCTAGGTCAAATCTGACCACTTCAAAGTTTTGGTCTCTGAAAAATGTGGTTAATTTGATCAGATTTACCCAAGATTCCATGACTTGGTCCACAAAGAGGATTTCAGCACACACAATAAAAACTATATTAATTTACATATAATTTTGTGTGTTTTATTCAACTTTTTCCAGGCAAAATTGACCACTCATTAGAAATGAATGGGCGAGACCAGAGTTAATGTAAGAAGTTGAACTCGGGTACAGCACACACACGCACGCGCGCACACACACACACACTTTAAATGGTTTCAAAACAAATGTCCTTGGTAACTTTGACCCAAATGAGTCTGTGATAAACAGTAGATGATGTTTCATCTGATTGTTTCATATGGTTAAAATAAGAAAATGTGAATTAAAGATGTAAAAAATTAAATCAATGAGACATACAGGCTATAGATTATGTTCACATGAAGTTATGTTGATTAAAAAAAAAAATCTAATACAATAAGAGGTGATAATATATGTATGATAATATATGTATTATTACCATTTTTAATATAAGTTTTAATGGAACGGTCAAATTTAACCGGGAACACCAAACTGATTAAGATGAAACAAACAACATGAGGGTTAATATTCAGGCTACTTTTCTCTGTTCATACGCGATATTCGTTTTTAATTTATTTATTTTAATTAACACCAAAAACCTATATACTAACTCTATGTACTATATACAGCAGAAGCGGTTTCTGTCCTGCAGCTGGGGGGTTAAAAATGAATGAGTGTCACTGTTGAGTTGAAGCACACTAAATTATAAATCACAACATCTTAGCTGAGAGTGAAAAGCATTTAACTATTTATTAGGAATACATTTGATGATCATCACAGTACTTGATATTGTCTGTATTCGAACCAGAATAGATTCTATTAACTCTCAAGTCTGAAATCTCCCAATAACTCGTAATATATCAATTATTTTGAAGCTGCTTTTCTTCTAAGTTATTGAGAATAATTAAAAAAGAAAAAAAGAAAACCTGCACCGGTACTGACGAAAGCAGCGGGATAAAGACGTCTGTCCTTGTTTCCAGTGTCCTGTGCGTGTGTCATCACTATTATGTGTCTGACGTGCAGCTCCGCCGCGTCATCTCTGGCTCATCAGGGCCTGGTACTCCCTCTGGTGGGCGACCAGACGCAGGAACACCTTGTACTTCCTGTCATAGAAGCTGAAATAAAAGGCGGCAAATTCCGTTAGGCGACGGGACGTCTTTATCGTTAAATAGGTGAATTCCTTAAATTAGTTAAATTGCAGATATCTTAGAAATCGGGTAACACTTTACTTGAATGGGGATTTATAAGACTGTCATAACATTGTCATAACCGTGACAGTGAATGTCGTCGTTAAGTGCCATTCGGTAAATTATGTCTCTTTTGATGCAAAGTTGACAATTTGACATAAACTAAGACATAACTCAATAGTTTAAAAGTCACTAGTTTTTAGTTTTCAATAGTTTAAACAATGTCAACTTTGCATTAAAGTGATATAATTAACTATAAGCATTCATTAATGCTCATGACAGGTGTCATGTCATGCTTATGACACTGTTATTACAGACTTATGAACCCCCATTTAAGTAAAGAGTTACCGAAACACGTCTTGCACCTAGAGTAGGCTCGAGGTGCAAGACGTGTTTAGGGGGCTTAATTATTTTTGACATATGATTTGTTTTCCAAAAGAGGCGGTTTTCAACCCAAATGTTTGAAAAAAAAGAAGAAGAGAGGATGAATTCTCTGCCTCACCTCTGGAGTTCACTGTCAGGCTGAACAACTTTTCCCACTTTAGCCATTTTCCCCATCGCCTCCTGAAACACGAAACGCACGGGAGAAAAAAGCGTCACTCAATAATGAATAGCGTTTTGGGGGGTTTTTTCTTGCCGGGGGCCCCTCTGCTGTCAAACCCAGCCCCGTTCACTGGGTGCAGCTCAGGGGGATCAGACACAACAACTGCCTGCTGCAGTTATGGCTGGGAACGGGCTGACAGGTGCAGCCTAGTCCAAACAATAACGTCTTATTTTTAGCATATCTGGCTTAAAGGCTTGCCAGGCTCTTGTGCTGCGAGCTCCGGTACAGAGGCATGATGGGAGAATAGGCTGACCTGACAAAAAGGTTAATCCGCACTATATATCTTTAAAACATTGCGCACGAATCAGACTCGGCTGTGAGAAAAAGCAGCAGATCACGCCAATAGGCTTTGTACACTTTTCAGTCCGACCCAGCAGATGGAAGCATCGAGTCAGTGATCGCTTATTGTGATCTGTGCTGCGTCATGTGGCTTTGGGCTTTTTGAGGTCAATTTGAATGGAAAGAAAAAGGGAAAGATCGGATTGCGATCTCTAAATAAAGATCACTATATAAATATAGTGCTAAATAAAGACTGAACCCAAGAAACATCAGCCCCCACCTGGATTTTGTTTCATTTTCTTTGCAAAACGATCGGATTTAAAAAAGGGCCACTCCGCCTATTTCATGCATGAAGTTGCATGTTAAGAGGATTAATACACAACCTGTGTGGAAATAGGGGTATAATGTCTTCTGTGGCTCTGGAAGAGAGATTTACAAAAAGGCAGGGAATAAAAATAACCTTGATGATGGTTTTGAGGCTTAAAAACAGAGGTGGAGACTTGAGCCAAAATCAGAAAGACGCCATTCGGTTGCATTGTGGGAAACGTAGTTTCCTTTTTCGCTTCAGTTCTGCTTCAGTTTACATGTCTTTTCTTTTTCACCCATCGCAACACTCACACATCATATAAGCGCAATGCCGAATTAGCTGTATCGACCTTTTAACAGTAAATTCAATAAATATCCAACAGATTTGCTTATTATTTATATTTGCAAATATCGGCATGACACCTTATGTTTATTGCATCGAAAGGTATTAACATCATCGACAGGCACAGATAGAACAGGTGGCGCTCTGACTAAATAACACGTTTGTTCTATTTCTTTTTTTCTAATATATATCTATTTTAGATTTTGAACCAAAATGCAATATCACACTATGTTTTACTCAATCGCTCAATATTGAAATAATATTGCAGGGATGACTGTTGGTGCTTTTGGGCTATCCGAGAAGAATAGCACAGATAAATATCAACTTTTATATATATATTCCATCATTTTTGCTTCCCTTCCTGTCGTATGAGTATCTTGCAGTTAGCCTAAGGTTTATATAGTTTGTTATATAATATAATCGCATATAACACATCATATTATTTCTACTTATCTCCTTTATTCTTCTTGCATCTACATTTTTACCAACTAGGACTGTCTATATACTATAATCCAAACTGGGAAAAGACAACACTTACAACAGCTATATCACGAAAAAGAAAAATCCTAAATGATATTTACTCTGATCCCATCAACGACAGATGTGTAATATGAATTCATGTATTTATGTTATGTTTATGTACCACATGTGTGTGTCACTCCACCTGTATAGTGCCGTAGTCCCGTGATGCACATGCACCCAGGACTGCTGCTCCCACTAAAACAGCCTCCGTCTGCTCTGGCAGCACCATAGGTAAACCTGAAAGTGATAGATGTCAGTCATTTTCTATACCTGCTTATTCCTCATTAGGGTCACAGGGGTCAGCTGGAGCCAATCCCAGCGCGTTACGGCGAGAGGCAGGGATACACCCCAGATGGTCGCCAGCCAATCGTGGGGCACACACACCATTCACTCACACACTCACACCTACGGGCAATTTAGAGTCTCCAATTACCTCAGCATGTTTTTGGACTGTGGGAGGAAGCCGGAGTACCTGGTGAAAACCCACGCAGACACGGGGAGAACATGCAAACTCCACACAGAAAGGTCCCAGACCCAGGACCAAGGAGGTCTTGAACCTGTGACTTTCTTGCTGTGAGGCAACAGCGCTAACCCCTGCGCCACCGTGTCACCAGTGATAGATGTTGTAAAAGAAAAAGAAATTTCACAAGTGGAAAATCTTGTAATAGTGAGAGTTTTTGGCTATAAATAAGTAGTTTTGGGCTGAAAATGTCTCTATGGCTAGTTTGTTGTCATCATTCCTTGTTAGGATTTTATACCTGTAGCGTTGGCGTGAATCTGTACATACAGAGCGTTTTTGCTCAACCCGCCGCACAGGAAGACGGTCCTGATATCGTGGCCCGCTTGTTTCATGGCCTCCAGAATATGACGCGTACCAAGCTGCAAACCAGAGAAGAAGACACGAGAGGAAAGGGATTACCAAAAAGAAACAAACGAACAGGAAAAAAAAAAAAAAACAGAACCCTTTCTTCCAAGGATGTCAAGACTGAGGCTCGGAGGAAGTGGTTTGAAAATTAAAAACACAGACTCACGGCGAGGGCTTGTACCGCGGCCAAATACAGCAGAGCCAAGTCCTCCAAGGTTTGCGAGAGAGACAGTCCGATCACCTGCCGAACAGCAACGACGGAGAATCACGGATGGGGAAAAAAGAACGTCTCGGTAATAGGAGGAAACAGAGGAGTGCATTCGCTCATCGCAAATCACCAGTGATTCGGTCAAAAGCACATTCGCCGGCGCTCTGTTCCTCCGGTTTCCTGCCCGGCCTGCCAACAATTATTAGCTTACAGAACACAGAAAAATCATTTCGGTGGCTTATCGGCTCCAATCTTCAACCGAGATGCACTCTCGCGTTTAAGAAACGAGCTTATTGTCTCCGCTGATAGAATCAGAATTGCATGTTTTGTAAGTATCTTAGTAGGGACTGTAAAAGCCTGTCAGTGAAAGGCCAACAAAAAGAAAGGAAACTTTAATCAAAATAGTATATTTTATTCATAGAGAGCAGGCCAGCTGCTTCCATCTGCCTCCAGTCTTTGTGATAAAGGCTGATCTGCTGCTTCACGCTTGACACACTGAAATAAGAGAGCAAATTGATATTTTCACTCGTCTACAGGCTACAATCTATGTTGAAAGTGAGTTACTATGCACTTTTTCCTGTATAGTCTAACAACCCGGGCATGTTACTGTTATATCCCTTTATAAATAAATGAGTTTAGGCCCAGATTCCCTTCAGTTAGGTGACAGCGCTGGGATTTCCTGAGGGTCCCTGAAGGCGGATGCGGCCCACGATACATGTTGAACTACTCCTTTAAACAAAAGAAAGGTGCATTGCAGCCAAGAAGATTAGATTCACTTTGTAGTCTTCTTGGCTGTATTAGACTTTTTTTCTTTTTTAAAGGAGTAGTTCGACATTTTAGAAAATCAGCTCCATGAGGGGAGATAAATCCAACTGCATTTTCGACCACAACCCTCCGCCGCTGCGTCCTCACCATGCCCTTCAGAGTGGGGTCGGCCAGGGGCGACCTGTTGCCGTGGAAGTCGGGCCACACGTGGAGGCTGGAGCCCAGCAGGTCGACAGCAGGATGCGACTTAGCCATCGCCCTCAGGTGGCTGTTCAGGTAGTTGGAGACGTTCTCGCCGGTGAAGGGAGAGCTGGGGAAACAAATTTAAGAACCCAGGCTGAAATATTGTTGTACGGATGGCAAAAAGCGACCTTTGAAATGTGAATGAAATTTTCAAAGCGGACTTTTGACATGTCGGAGGAGGAAAAGGACTAGAACCGACGCAACGGTATGGTAAGTTGTAAGTAATGTTATTAATTACACCTGTCTGCAAAAGGCTAATAGAGGGGAAAAAAGTCATTTAAAGGGATAATTCAACATTTTAGAAAATTTGCCCATAGTCGATACAAGCTGTTTCCAGACCAGCGGAGCAGAGCTACATGCCGCTCTGAGGCTACTACATGGCTAATGGTATTTTTTGGTTTCCCTCATCAAACTCAGTTATTGTTCCATGGCGTGGTGAATGTGCAGGTCACAACTGGTCCACCACGGCGTTTGGGAGTTGCCGGATTGTGCGTTTGCTGATTTTGATGCGGGAAACCGAAAAATACCATTAGACGCGTAGTAGTAACTGCTGGTATTGGCAAAAAAAACTGAACTATCCCTTTAATGACAGAATATTCATTAGGACGACACTGCATATCACTGTTCATGATGTGAGAACTAAACAGGCTTTAAGAGACACTTTAAGCTACTGTTATATATATTATTATCATTATTAGGATAATCACAGCATTACATAATCAGTTTCCTCAGAATACTCTATAATGAGAGGGAAGTCACACACACACACACACACACACACACACACACACACACACACAACACACGACCTTACTAAGCTTCTAATCTCGCTAAAGCTTACTAAACGTTATTATACGTCAGCTGTACAAGGATGACAGCTGTGCTCAAACATTTTTTTTTTTTTTGGAGTGCATCAGCTGACCTCTGCCGTGCCTGCTGCTGGAGCTGGGCGAAGGCGGCGTGACCTTTCACCACGTGGTCGATCTGAGGGAAGAGAGAGAGCAAACGTGGTCACACAACGACAAGTCGCTCAATCACACGCCACAGCCGCTCACATTAAGACGCTTTTTTTGATCGATGCGTTTATTTCCTTGCGATTATTCAGATCAGTCATATAATCCATAATCTGTACTTTTTATCTACTGTTCATTACTTATTTATCTAGATTTTTATTATTCATTCATGATATTTCGAGTTTTTTTATTGATAGCGTTTCCTCAGTGTCTGTTTTTATTGAGGTTTATTATTTATTGTTTGGAAAAAAAAATCCCCAAGGTATAAAATAGAAGCCAGAAGCCGCGTGAGAAGCCAGAAAACATTGTGTTTTTTAGTGCAAATTTTTACGTCTGTTTTTTTTTAAACTGCCTTGTGTTCAGATGTGATCCAGTTGAATTATATTACCAGCTGATAATTAAACATAGCATATCATCAATGGCCTGTGTCATTTTTTGACAAAAGTGAGTTTTTAGACCTTTTAATGATTCTTCACATCTGGTAAAGTCACCTTAATCCTGAGTTAAAAGGGATCTTCATGCCCCGTAGGACAATGTCCATTTTATGCCCATTTTAATTTATGGCAAAGTCAAAGTTTTTTTGCCCAAGTCAGGATAAAAATGACAATTTAACCAGCTTTTATGATTACGGCTGCTTCAAGAAGCAAGAAGAAGCTCCAAACATGATTCTAGAATTAACTTCTACTGATTGATACGGTTTATTATCATATTCTAAATTTAATAAAATTGTGCTCTAATAATATTAAGTGCAATGCTCATCAATAAATTGTATAAATATGCAGCCAAATATAAAGACAGAAAGGAAGTTCTTGGATCTTCAACTCATTAAACATGTGTCATCACTTCATTGAAAATTTGCCACAAAAGTTGCCAAAACTTGGACGTTGGAAATGAGTTAGTTAAAAAAAATGGCAACCAACCTGACTTTTGTTTAATTTAACTCCAGGTAAATGGAATGAAGTTTAATCTAGGGTTTAAAGTTGCCTTCAAAAATCAGCCTGAGTCACTTTATTCTTTAATGTTACACTCCCAACGTTCTATGTATGTCCACAATCCACTGTCAAACCTTTATGATTGAAGCTTTTTGTGTTTCCCCAAAAACTTGGGAAAAAAAATGACATAGGTCATTATTTTAACATATTTATAAATATCTGAATATTTTCCCATAGTTTTACACTTTTCCTAGGTTTTATTGGAAGTTGTGATCTCCATAACAACATGTATTTGTAGATTTAAGAACCAAAAGAAGCTGGACAGAAACGACAGGTTGTTTGGTGCCTGTTTGTGCACATTATGAAGAAGGTTATTATTATCATTATGAAGATTTGTAGATGTTTTACCACTGACCAGCCTTCCCGTGGCGCTCTGTCCTCCCTCATTGAGCCACATATCGGGCACCATAGCCGACAGGCAGGGTCCCCACACTCCCGGCACGAACAGAGGCTGCTCGCTGATCTGTTGCATTCGAAGGAGGAAACACTTTAATCGGACATTTGCATATCGATAAATCGCATTAAAATCAGTCCACAAAAAGAAAGGTACTGCAATACGCAAAGCACGAAACAGTAGCGCTCTGTAGATTTCAAATGGAAAAAGAAGACGTGCGAAGAATTTTAGTCAAGAAGTTAGTAATGTTGGCCCAGTGATACTTTTAAGTCTGTAAAAAATAAATGACAGAATGGAAGAATTCAGAAGAAGTCGTGTCAGCAGCGTTAACAGGAAGCTGGGGGGGGACATTTTTTATTTATTTTTTATTTTTTTATTAATCAGACACCTCTACCTACGCTGCTTCTCACTGCTGATTCATTATGGGATGGTTTTTGCATGAATCACGCGGCGACCGGCTTTAGAAAGTCGCAGCTGCTGAGAATAACGAGTCATGCGTTTGCCCAAATTAATAAAAGGTTGATTCTCGCCGTTTTCTGAGAAGTCAGGTGAGCTGCACCAGTGATTCTTGTGTCACGGAGCCTTTAAACTCACAAAAACTCCACCACGGACCCCATCGGATGAGATTTTTGCTTCCCGTGTTTTTAAAGTGTAGGAAACACATGGACAAAATTATGGAGGAGGAATGGAACTGCCTGAACAAAGATAAATACATGAATGACTCATTCATGAATGAATATGACAGTTAATGCGCACATTTATTTAATTTCCCATTTAAATCAATTTATTTATTTGTGTTTTGCACATAAATGTATTTATTTATATATATTCACCCCACCCCCTGTTTGTAATATCTTTATTTAAAAAGAGCAAGGTGAAAATAATACACAAATAACCGGAAATTAATATGTCTTGTTAAATAAATAAATATATTATTGCCATTATTGTATTTTTTAAATATGGCAGTCCTCCTTTTACCCATCGATGGAATTAAGAGTGGGAAAAAAAATGATTCTCCTTTTTTCTGGGGGGGGGACGCCTGGGGGGGTCCCCGGATCTCGCTTTGAGAACCGCAGAGTTACAACGCTCACCGCCATGTGACAGGACGACGTCCCGCAGATCATCGCCATGCGCGACGTGATCGGCCGGTCCTCGCACGGCAGGTGGAAGCCTTTCACGTCGGCGCCGATCACACCTGGAGGGAGACAAAAAAAACAGGTAATAGGTAATATCACTAAAAAAAAAAAGTCCTATAACCTAAAACAGCAGGACTTAGCGTTAGCGTCGGGTCAGGGCCGAACGGCCGTGATTTGCGGCTTCTCGTCCTTTGAAGAGGCTTCTCCGACCTTCACGCGGAATTCGGCGGTGACACTAACTGCTGGAATAATGTTTGTCAAGCTGGTTTGAGTTTAAGGTAGAAGGTTCATCCTGGCGCGGGGAACGTCACCGTGACACGTACGAACGGCCGCGAGGGAGAAAAGAATGTTTTAACCTCTGGCTGATACAACAATGCGTGATCGGCAGAGGTCGCAGCTGCGGGTCAGAGAGCGGAGTTCACAAACAGTTTAACTCCCAGAACAAAAACCAGATGCTCAGGGAGAAGGGGGGGTAACAGACTCGGTTTACGGCAGCAGCTGCATCTCAAACTGTTCCCAGACCTTGTTTATTACTTGTTAATTATTTTTTTACCCAAAATATTAAAAAAACGTGTCATAGCAGTCAACGTTATCGCGACTCATCCTCGACACTCTCTGCTTTTATCTTAGAAAATAAAAAATAAAAGAAGAAGTGATAAACTGCAAACAAAATGAAATTTTAACAGGTGAAGATATCTTGTTTTTGGCACAATTAGTCCGATATTATTATTATTTCAATCCACTGGCAGATAATTTATCTTATTTCATGTTTTTTTTCCCCATGATTTGGGTTAATTTGGTCAAAACAAGACCAACATTTTTCTTTAAAAATGATTAAATTTACTAATATCAAGAAAAAAAACTGGAAATAAGCTAAGATATTTGCGTGGAATAAGATTATTCTACACGATATTGGACTAATTATACAAAAAAATATATATATTTTTTTTTTTATAATTATTTTTATTTTCTTGCTTTCAGTCAATTTAATCTTTTTTTTCTTTTTTTAATTTAAGAAATATTTTCTTAAATCAAAACCAAATTGACCCAAATCAGGAAAATAAAAGATAAATTACGTGTATAATAGGATTATCCTCTTCAATATTGGACCAAAAACAAACTATATTCACCTGTTAAGAGTTCAGTTTTTGCCGTGTACTTTGTTAGTTGGTGTGTCCTCTGTTGTCGTGACGACGACAGGTCCAGATCGCTAAGAATAGCGATTCTGGATATTCACACATGATCCTTAATTATATAAAGATCAAATTGGAAAATTGGAAAATCCACTGCATGTGTTTATGCTCCCTAGAGGATTAACTTTGTTTATTTGTTTGCTTTTACATGCTGGGGCCTTTATTCTATACCTACCACAGACCAGAATATCAACTTTGCACACAAGGTATCGCCAACATCAGCTCTGTGTTTGTTTTAAATGTACAGCTAAACTTCATGTTTCTGAAAAAGTTAGAGGATCCAAAAATGACAACGGAAGAATTTCATCTTACAGTTTACATTAAATGTCCCATATTGTTCAGTTTTCCTGGGTTTTATTCAAAGTTAAGTGATATCCCTAACAAGATATAAGTGTAGTTTTAGGAAGCAAAAATCACCTCAATATACACTACCGATCAAAAGTTTGGGGTCACTTAGAAATGTCCTTATATTTGAAAGAAAAGCCCTGTTTTTCCAATAAAGATAACTTTAAACTTATCAGAAATACATTCTATACATTTCTAATGTGGTAAATGACTATTCTAGCTGCAAATGTCTGGTTTTTGGTGCAATATCTACACAGGTGTATAGAGGCGCATTTCCAGCAACTATCAGTCCAGTGTCCAAAGTTCGCAAAGCAAAGTTTAAAGAAAAAAAATATTACACAAAATATAACACATGGTGACCCCAAACTTTTGAACGATAGCGTATGATAAATCTCTTACTTTGTACTTTTATATTTGTATATAGAGGCCCATTTCCAGCAACTATCAGTCCAGTGTTCTAATGGAACAATGTGTTTGCTCATTGCATCAGAAGGCTAATGGATGATTAGAAAACCCTTGTGCGATCATGTTAACACAAAACTGACCTTCCTTTCCTATTATTTCAAATACAAATCATTATTTTTAACTTTGTCGATGCCTTGACTATATTTTCTATTCATTTTACACAGATGGCGGCAAATAAAAGTGACTTTTTATGGAAAACACTAAATTGTCAGGGTGACCCCAATCGGTAGTGGAGCTTAACATCACGCTGACCTTCTTATCATCAACACCTTACTTCCTACGATACGGGACCCTACCTAGGCCTCCGGCGTGAGCGTCGATGAGGGAAGCGCCGACCGCGGTCCCGGGTTCCAAACCCAGATCTGCCGCCGCCTCCCGGGTGAGGCCGCCCCCCAGCGGGCTCCCCGGGGAACACGTCTCGCTGCCTGCAGGACACGAATGACACTGTGAGAACTGAAATCACAACAGGTCAAAACAGGTGAGTCTCAACAGGTGAAATCATAACAGGGGAATCTTATTTTTAGTACAATTAGTCCAATATTGAGTAGAATTATCTTATTCCACTGGTGGATAATTAAGCTTTTTTTCCCCTGATTTGGGTCAATTTGGTCTCGATTTAAACTCATTTAAGCCCAGATTTCATGCATCAGCTGAGTTGAGTCACTAACAATCATGTTATGCATCTATTTTTTTCTTAGCTGGAAATTTCATTTTAATGGCTGTTATAGTTGCAACTTACAAAAACTGCCCAGAAACAAAGAAACTATTTATCCCTTGTACAAAATAGAGAGCTGAATGATTAAATAGATATGTCAGGGTTGAAAATCCTAATTATCTAAATAAAATGATCTTTCTGGGAGCGTTTGACTTTTGTCAAGTTGATGACGAATATGAGAGGAAGCATTTGGGAACTTAATTTATTTATTTTTTTGCTTAAACGTAAAAAGTTGTCTACTATTATGTCAGAAAAAAAAGCTGTATGAGTAACATTTCTATTTTTTTAAGTATAAAATGACAGTCATAGATTTAAAGGCTCATAGCCTTAAATGGCTTAAGAAAACAAGACTAACAATTTATTTAAAAAAAATTAAATTAAATAGATTAAAATCAAGAAAAAAAAATGACACTGCTGTTCTCTATCTAACAAGGACAAAAATGGAATTATCCTAGAATTTAATTGTCTAAGGATAGTGGTGATACACTGTAAAAGCTGGAATCTTAGCAGGTGAAGATATATTGTTTTTTGGCACAATTAGTCCAATATTGAGTAGAATTATTTGATTTCACTGGCAGATAATTTATCTTTTTTCAAGTTTTTTTTCTCCTGATTTGGGCCAATTTGGTCTTGTTTTAAGAAAACAATATTACCTGCCAGTGGAATAAAATAATTCTATTTGATATTGGACTAATTTTTCTTGATTCTAGTCATTTTAATCTCATATAAAAATTTGTCCTTTTTTTCTTAAAACAAGACCAAATTGACCCAAATCAGGAAAATCGTAATGAAAATATCTACCAGTAGAATAAGATAATTCTACTCAATACTGGACTAATTGTACCAAAAACAAGATATCTTCACCTAATTAAGATTTGCAGCTTTTGCAGTGAACTCTGGTGTTAAATCAGGACATAAATGGTCCGAGAACCTTCTTTACGACATTTCATTCTGTTCATTAAATAGCAGAGTTTGACCTATTTTGGAAGCGTTGTTTTCCATGAGGTCCTCCAGTCCGATGCTGGTCCAGAAACTGCCGTCCCATCCTTCCGGAGGACAGTACGTCCACTTACACACCAGGGTACATAAGGATCTGTTCAGAGGTTGGAGGACAGGACTTCAACGTGCTTATGCATTTCTATTCAGCAGCATCAGGCAGAGATTAATCGGTATCTGGTGAAGGCCACGGATGACGATAGAAGACTTTTGTTAGGGAGTAGCCGTGGTATCGAGAGGCTTTTTCTGCCTTTTAAAAACAGACATCCGATACAAGGAGACCGCTCCGTGATGCGGTTTCTACTCCGCGCGCGCGCGTCGCTGCGTTCGTATCGCGTGTGGAAGCAGGAAAGAGCTCACCTCGTCAGAGAGCCCGTCGCCTTCCAGGACAGGAAGTCTGGGAGGTCAAAGAAGTGAGCGGCTTTGTTCCAGCAGCTTTCTTTGAGATTCTGCGAGGCAGAGACAGAAGATCGCAAGGAAACTGTCAGATCAGAAGCCTCCCGGGAAAAAGATGTGCGAGGCCTGAAAAAGGTCTAAAGCAAAAAAAAAAAAAGGGCGAGCAGATGCCGCCCCGCCGGCGGATTAATGCACCAATAAAACATCCAGTCACCGGCGGCGACCTCGCTCACCTCTCACCTCTTTGAGCCACAGCAGCTTAGGGGGCTGCATCTCCGGTGACATGACCCCGCCCACCCTTCTCAGGACGCCGTGGCCGGTGTCAGTGATGCGTGCGGCCTGCTCCGCGGCGCGGTGGTCCATCCACATCACGATGTTCCTCCGGGCGTCGCCTAAATATATATAAAATAAATAAAACTAAACAATATTACAAAATTACCAAAACTTGTAAAGAAAACGTCCTAAGCTTTCATCTTTTAGAGACTTTGTTTTTTACTTTGACATGTGAATAGATTTTATATAATGGTCTGATGTTTTGTTGAGTTCTTCTATTTGTTTCTGACCTTTTTGAATCTCACCACTGACAAACACCCAAGTAGAAAAACTACTTTAAAAACTAATTTAAACAAACCACAACCAGAAAATTAAAAGTAAAAAGTAAATAAAAACTAATAAAAAAAAAAATTCCCATACTATTATCACCTTGCTACAAAATAACCAATCAAACTTATGGATTATCATACAACCAGCATAGTGGTTTCAATGCAATAATGGTGAGCTGCCTTTATTTATTTATATATATATATATATATATATATATATATATATATATATATATATATATATATATATATATATATATATATATATACACAGTATAGAGTGTGTAAAGTGTAAAGTAACAGTGTAAAGCTCCGTATCTCTGCTCCTCCTCATGTTGCTTCCCAGCACATTATTACAGTTCAAAGCTGTTAGCTGGTTTAGCTGCTACTTTATTCCTCGTGCTAACACAGGTTACTGTGGCTGTAGCCAATGCCAAAACAACAAACACACTCCATTTCCTGATTCACTCCAAAACGTGTTCACGGACCCTCAGGAATTCCCAGCACTATCGCCTAACAGAATAGAATCTGGGCCTAAACTCATTTATTCAGAAACACCTACAACAGTCACATGCCCAGGTCATTACTGTATATAAGAAAAAGTACAAAGTAAGAGATTTATCATACGCTATCATTCAAAAGTTTGGGGTCACCATGTGTTTTCCGTGAAAAGTCAGACTTTTATTTACCACCATGAGTTGTAAAATGAATGGAAAATATAGTCAAGACATTGACAAGGTTAGAAATAATGATTTGTATTTGAAATAATATTTCTTTTCTTTAAACTTTGCTTTGCGAACTTTGAACACTGGACTGATAGTTGCTGGAAATGGGCCTCTATACGCCTATGTAGATATTGCACCAAAAACCAGACATTTACAGCTGGAATAGTCATTTACCACATTAGCAATGTACAAGGTGTATTTATGATTAGTTTAATGTTATCTTCATTGAAAAAAAACAGTGCTTTTCTTTCAAAAATAAGAAAATTTCTAAGCGTCCCCAAACTTTTGAACGGTAGTGTAAGTCCGCCAAACGTGAAAAATCTTCCGCTCTTCTATAGGAACACATACGTCCTACAGGCATTGCACTAGTAGAAAAAAAAAAATAGGAAATGTCTTTATGGTTCCTCGTGTAAAGGTGACGCCACCCTCTCCGTACAGCAGCTGCAGCAGCACAGTGAGTGATATTTCAGGGTATGTTATTACATGCAGACGTGTTGCTTTACGAACACTTCCACAGGTGTAACAAGGTGTAACAAGATGTAACTTAGCTTCAGGGCGGTTATTCAAGTTGTTAGGTCTGGTTTAGGTTGGACGTGTATTGTCCCTGAGGGAAAATTAGTCTTGAGCACAGTTGCTTCATGAACAAGAAAATAAGACACGATACAACAAGATGAGACGTTCTCCGCCGGCGAGCTGATCGGGTGATTGATGCTTTTTAAAGGTTAGAATGAAACCGACCAATCAGAAATGTTGTTGCGTCCCCTCGCTTTCAATAGACTTCACAGATAATAATCATGGCTGTCGTGTTCTCCTGTGAGGTCATCGAACCTAAAGTAAACATTCTCTGAAACAACAGCCAATAAAGCCCCAGAATTATTTTCTTTCCCCCACTTTTCCTGCTATAAATAACAACAAATATGGAATATCTCTACAACCACAAAGGTTATGGACTTAAACCTGTTATCAAAAGAAATCTATTACATGTGAGGTGACTACAGAAGCGTCAGAATCAATTTATGTTGCCGTTACGGAGCAAATATAGTTAGAATATTGCAAGGATGCATAAAATCATAGAAATCGCACTGAAGATCATTACAGAACATTAAGAGTATATACTGTAAGGTATTTAAAAAGGAGATTATAAAGGACCCAATGGTTGTTAGTTGCAGCCCTACTACTGATATTAGATTAAAATATGTTCTTATTTTATTGATGATGTGAATAGTGACGATATATACTGATACAGTCCCAGTAACATTGTGTTTTACTACAGATACTTTATTTAGTGTTGTAGCTGAGGTTTTCCTATGCAATATATGCAGAAAAGTCAATGCTGCAACCATATCGGGGGGTTTTAACAGGTTAAGGAAAGATTAATTACCCGTTTATTAATGACTGATAAGATATCTATGAATGCAAAATACATCTGTGGTTCCAAATGTAATGCAGGACTGATTATAAGGGGATGTTGGTGCTGCTGCATACTGTGAAGGGTCAGAATACGAACAATATGCAAGGGGTTAACTGAAAAAAAACCATGAATCCTCATCAGCCCTGAGGGTTGTCCTCTGTAGCTGACTCTGATATATGACCTCCCTGCATGTGGAGGAGGGGATTTTACCTTCAGGGATCAATAAAGGATCCTTTTACATTAAACTAAAATGCGTCGACCGAGCAAATCCCAAACAACTGCAAAGGATTTTTCCCCAAATACAGCCTGTCATGTTAAGATTTTTTAAAAAAGCGCAAATTTCATATAGTTTCCTCATAAAACAAAGGGGACAGACGCGCGAGTCGACGTGGGAACAAACGCCCGTGGAAACCGTTCACTCACCGTCCTGATTGACTGGAACAGGCTGAAAGCTTTGGTCCAAAACCACCAGAGAGCAGGTGGCGTCGAAGCCGATCCCCCGCACACGGCTCTTCTCCGTCACTCCCTGAGTCACTTTCTGAAACAGATGCACGTTAACGTGTTTTAGATCAGTGGTTCGAACACTTCTTCACATCGAGGACCTTTAAACTCAGGACTGAAACTGCCGTAATCAAGAGAAAATAAATAATGACTCAGTACATGAATAAATATACCAGGAAATTTCCACATTTATTTGATTTTACATTTTATTTATTATTTTTTTAATTTATTTATTTACTCACCCTATTCATTTTTACCTCGATATATAAAATGGAAAATAACATTTTTAATTAAATTAATGTAATGTTAATACACAAATAATAGTAAATAAATACTACTAAATAAATACATTTGTATAGTCCTCTATACAAATGTGGAATTATAGTGAAAATAAATTATTCTCCTTTTTTCTGGGGACCCCCTGGCACCTCTTTAAGGACCCCTGAAGGTCCCCGGACCCCAGTTTGAGAACCATCATTTTAAATGTCTTCTGTCTTCTCACGTTATGGAAGTAAATGTCCCACCAGATTTTGAAATGTAAAAGCCTAAAGCTGAGAGCACTTAAAATAATAAATATTCCAAGTTATTGTAATTCAATTCAGATCCTGAGTTTCAAATTTAAATTTTTAAAAACTAAGATTAAACAACCTTTAATACCAAGGATAAGCAACTAATTCTGCCTCAAACTGAACCAACGCCCGTCCAATCAACTCCATTGGTCATGTGACGCCCATCCTTGAAATTACAGAAAGGCGGTCTGCTAATCTGACTTTAACTCAATGTGTAGAATAGGAATCAAATTTAAGCAACTTCAATATATATTATTTTCATTTTTTTAAACACTGAAAAATAACGTGACAATGACTTTTGGCAAATTTGAGTACTAATCCTTGACGAAAGAAATTCTTAGTTTGAATTGTCATCCGATTTACCGACGATTCACTCACTTTTGATTAATCTACAACTCTGGAAAAAAAATTAAGTGACCACTGCGAAATTATCAGTTTTTCTAATTTTACTACTTAAATGTATGTGTTTGGGCAAAAGGAACATTTTTGTTTGAGTCTATAAACTACTAACGACATTTCCCCCAAATTCTATATAAAATTATCATCATTTAGAGCATTTATTTGCAGAAAATAACTCAAAGATAAGTTCAAATTCATTTTAAAACAACATAATACTAGTGATTACACAGTTCAGAAATCAATATTTGGTGTATTAACCTTTATTTTTAATCCCAGCTTTCATGGCATGCTCTCCACAGTCTTTACCATTGTTCTTTGGTGACTTTATTCCACTTCTGGTACCCATTTAAGCAGAATGAGATGTGCATATGTTGGAATTTAACAGATATACACCAATTTCATTAACAAATATGTAAAATTTGATTTTTTCCCACATGCAATAACGCAGAAGGGCCTCTTCAAACCTAATGCTTATCGGAGATGTGCTTATCAAACTGACCGTTAATCAACTCTGAAAATTCTGATAGAATTTAAATGCAAAAAAATATATATATATACAGTAATAATCTGCTAAAACAAATGTATTTCCATATCACCTTTACGACTGTGCAGCATTTCTCCCAGATCTCCGTGGAGGACTGCACATAGTGGTCGGGCTGAGGCTCCCAGATGCTGATGGGCTCCTCCGCGGTCCGCTCCTGCAGACCCTCCCTGGTCACCAGGGCGGCCCTCACGCTGGCTGTGCCCACGTCCACGCCGACATAATACGGCCCTGCCATGAGGAGGCTGCTGGGGTCCAGGAGGAGGAGGAGGAGGAGGAGTTGATCATTAACTTCTGTGACTGTCAGTATTTAACAGCTCATCACGTGTGCGTATATATATCTTGCATTTGCCCTTTTTTAACGATGTGTCGTGTATAACTTTCAGATCAGACTCATTCGGCAGCAGCAGCAGCAGCAGCAGCGACGCTAAAGTTTCAAAGATGTTTCACCAATGAATGAGCGAAACTGATTTAAAAACACTGAACCGGACACGGTCGGAATTGACCGGGATTAAAGTACATTAGCGGGCATAACGTCTGGGAACTCACCCGGCGATCGAAGTCTGATTTCAGCCGCGGAAAAACATGATTACAGAGTTTGTAGACAGCAGCAGCAGCAGCGCACTTTGAGCTGGAGATGCTATTTACGGACGGAACGCGAGAGCGGACAAAAAGCGCAAAGTCGCGTTTTTTTTTTCTTTTCTCCTGCTGAGTGCGCTGAGCGTCATGAACGGGTTGTTTTGATATGTCTCCTTCTGTCCTCCATCGTAGTCATGTCCACGTGGAGTGGAGGTTTTATTTAAATAAAACGAGAGGTTTTATTAAGTTAACTGGGCAATGATCAATAAACATGTTATTTAGTTTTGTGCACCATTGCAACTTTATACAGCCATGTTCAGTGTTGTTAAATGTCATTTTCTGTATTTTATCTGGACCAAAAGTATGATTTTTTGGGGGGGGAAAAGATCATCATGATAAATCACAGTGGCCCCAGAAGCTGTGTCAGTGTCTGTGAGTTTCATATCATTAAATCACAGTATGAAATAATAAATCTATGGCACAGTATTATTATCATATTATTCTCTAATCTTGTAGCCTGTCTTTTAGAGCAGTGGTTCTCAACATTTGTCATAACAAGGACCCCTAAACTGATTTTGTCCCAGGGTTCCCATCTGGTAAGATTTTTCTTTTAGATATTAAAGAAAATTGTATGAAACCCATGTCAAAAAATGTCAGTGCTACTTATGGATGGACTTATAATTAAAATTAATTATTCTCCTTTTTGCTGGGGACTCCCTGGAACCACCTCAAGGACCCCTGGGGGTCCCCGGACCCCGCTTTGAGAAACACGGTTATAGAGGTCCCCTGTGTCAAAATTCATTTTAAATATTGGTTTTCGGATAAGAAAATGGGAAAAATTACATTGTTACAGCAGCAAAGTGCATAAAATCTTTTACATGTGTAGGAAAAAGAAAAGCTAGATATCGTAGATGTAAAGAATAGCAATAGAATATATACACCATGAACATGAGGAAAAAAAGGGCTAGTGAATTACCTGGTGGAATAGTGATTATTGCAAATTATTATTTTTTGCAGAGATGTGACTGAGTCCTTAAGTGTGTGTGTGGTCTACCGGGGTCAGTGCTGACAGTCTGACAGCAGCAGGAAGGAAGGATCTATGATATCTCTCCTCTTCCATCCTAAATAAACTTTCAGAGAAGTAGAACAATCCGACCCCATAGAAAATGCATGGGGTCAGTTTCGTTGTAGAGGTCAGGTTATAGTTCTCTGTACAAGGAGCTCAAGCCGCTGTTTGTAGTCGACTCTGTACTAATTAATGAGGAATTGGAGTCGTCAACTTCAACAACATTGGGATTTGGCCCACATTACAATATGTTTCATAATTAGTATCATTTTATGAGACATACGTCTCTCATTGACCACTTGTCAACAATGTGTAGAAAATGTGTATCATTTTGTATTACTTCAGTTTTATTTGTACAATTGTAATTCTATATCGCCACCCTATTAAAATAATGGCCTGTCATTTTTTGACAAAAGTGAGTTTTTGGCCTAAATCATCTTGATGGTGCTGCCACATCTGATAATTTCACCTTAATCCTGAGTTAAAAGGATCATACTCTTTATGCCCAATAGGACAATACCCATTTTACATGGATCATTTTTACTTAGATCAGTTTTTTTTTCTCAAATCAGGATAAAAAGCTCATTTATCAAGCTTTCATGATGGTGGAAGAATGCCGAAGAAGCTAAACATGTTAAATTTAAATTAACACAATTTAAACATGATTCTTGAGTCGATTTCTACTATTGCTGAGTGACAAAGGCTATAATGTTTTATAGTAATTAAGTCTCAATTTCACAAGTTATGCTTTAATAATAATTGAATATACGGGGCTGTGTATATCAATAAATTCAATAAATATGTAAACAAATATAAATAAATAAAGGATCTTTAGTCAATTAAACATGTTTAAATTTGCCATGTCTCAGTATTAAAAAATCTGTCAAAACTGGATGTTGGAAATGAGTTCAATATAAAACTGGCAAAAAAAAAAACTGTGAAATTGATGAACCAGACTAGTTTGATTTACCGCAAAAAAAGCAACAACAACAACAAAAAAAGACAGTAAAGCGTATTTACGAGCGTATTGCAGCACTGTTTGCAACATGTAAGCCTCATGCAGCAAAGAGGTGACGTCCTTTTGAATGAATTCCACGTCAGTCAGTCATTTTCAATACCTGCTTATTCCTCATTAGGGTCACAGGTCATAGCCAATCCCAGCGCGTTACAGCAAGAGGCAGGGATACACCCCAGATGGTCGCCAGCCAATCGTGGGGCACACACACCATTCACTCACACACTCACACCTATGGGCAATTTAGAGTCTCCAATTAACCTCAGCATGTTTTTGGACTGTGGGAGGAAGCTGGAGTACCTGGTGAAAACCCACGCAGACACGGGGAGAACATGCAAACTCCACACAGAAAGGTCCCAGACCCAGGACCAAGGAGGTCTTGAACCTGCGACCTTCTTGCTGTGAGGCAACAGCGCTAACCCCTGCTCCACCGTGTCACCCTGAGGTCCATGTTACCCACATAAATAGTTTGTAATTCTACATGTGTTGTAGTTCTTTGTGCAACATGACAAACTTCTCTGTTTACAAGAGCTGATCCTGAGATGTGGATAAAGTGTTTTATTGTATTATTGCGTTTGGCCTGTGAGGTTCAGCGTACGCTGAACAAACCTGTCTGGACAGTTTAGAAGAAAGTGAAGAGAAATATGCGTTACCACATGGAGAAAAACAAACAAAACAAAAACAACTCGTATCTTGTCTTCTCCCAATAATCAAACGAATTACGGGTAACCACCATTTAACCGCAATATAAACCTCGATCGTGTTTAAACAAGTTTTCAACAAGTCGAGGTCTTGGGAGCAACTAATAACTCAGGATGTTTGTTCCTTCAGCTGATACTGTGTTCACAAAGAAATGTGCAATTAATCAAAATACCAAAAACAAAAACACACACTGCTTAGCTCACTTTGTCAGGAAATAAAAAAAGGACACCGAGGACACGGAGGACATTTGTCCTGTCATGATTATTTCATCACTCTGTAAAAAGACGGTGTCAGAGCATGCACGGTGCACATGTACCAACCACCGACATGTGAGCTGAATAGCTTTCGTGAGGGTAAAAACTGGACTGTGACAGATAATCATCTGTTTCACTGATGTTCGGGCTTTTGTTTCTAAAAGCAGAGACATTAACCTGCCATAAAAACACACACACACACACATCAACTCTCCTCTATTGTGTTCTTTTCTTAGAGGGGATAAACAGCTGTCAAAAGGAAACCGGTGCTGGCTGTGGTCAGGTTGTTTGGACCGGGAACGCTCAGCAGAGACGGAGCAAAGAGGAGGAAAAAAAAAAAAAAAAAAAAAAACGAGCGGCAGGACAGGAAGAAACAGATGGTCTTCAACAAACACAGCACAGACAGTGTTTGAAATCTCATCTGTCTCTCTCGCTGCTCGCCGAGCCTGTGTGTGTGTGTGTGCGTGCGCGTCCCTATAGCGCGCGCTTGAAGGTAATCAAAACTTTGATACATCAACACATGCACATATAGTCCTCCTCTGTGTTCTGCTCTCATGAGTGTTTCCATGGTCCCTGGACTGGAACCACCTCTGGACAACAAAAGCGGGCCTGTTGGGAGGCGGGCGGGCTCAAGTCCTGATTAAAAACTGCATGCAGTGGAAACAGCTGGCCCGGGCCGGGGAGGAGGAAAGCGTTGTTATCTGAAGGGTCGACCCCGCCGTGGCCAGCGGAGGAGGAGGAGGAGGGGGGGGAAGCGGACAGAGAAACAGGAAGTACAGGCCAGGAGCACGTGGTGCTTTTAATATGAGAAACGCTCCTCTGTGGCCACAGGTGTAGTGCAGAGGGAGATCCGCCGGCTTTTTAGAAACGTTCAATGAAAAGCACTGCTGCGTGAGAGAGGGGGGGGAGATAAAATATGAAGTAAGCAGATGTAGGTCTGCAAAAGTGACACGCAAGAGAGGAAAAATAACATGCCGGGGCCGCGTTCGCCGTTTCTGAAGCGTTCCGGCGCTGGGTTTCTACTTCAGGGTGTCAAATACTTCCAAACGGGTGTCGCACGGCCGTGATGTGAGGACTACGTGTCATCTCAAGAGCGTTGACCTCACGCAGACAGCCATGCTTCTCCCAGGCTGTCTGGGGCTGTTAACTTATTTATAGTTGGCTTGAGGAGAACGTGTTGAATAATACAATGGGAGAGGCCAGACAGACCGGACTGCAGCCGCACGGAGCCGTCACTTATTAGTGGAGATTCTAATCTATACAACACACGCATTTAGTTTGATAATTTTAACATCAGTGCTTTATTTGTTTCAATGGGTGCATACATACACACTACCATTCAAAAGTTTGGGCTCACCCAGATTATTTTTGTGTTTTCCATGAAGAGTCACACTTTTATTAACAACCGCGAGTTGTAACATGAATAGAAAATATAGTCAAGGCATTGACAAGGTTAGAAATAATAATTTGTATTTGAAATAATGCATTTGTTCATCAAGGTAGAGTCGGTTTTCTAGCTTCTCTAATCTGCTAGCATGTTTTCAGCTGTGCCAACATGATTGCACAAGGGTTTTCTAATCATCCATTAATTAGCCTTCTGATGCAATGAGCAAACACATTGTTCCATTAGAGCACTGGACTGATAGTTGCTGGAAATGGTCCTCTATACATCTATGTAGATATTACACCAAAAACCAGACATTTGCAGCTGGAATAGTCATTTACCACATTAGCAATGTATAGAGTGTATTTCTGATTAGTTTAAAGTTATCTTCATTGAAAAAAAACAGTGCTTTTCTTTCAAAAATAAGAAAATGTCAAAATTTTTTGGACGGTAATGCGTGTGTGTCTATATGTAGAAATGAATGAATATGAGTAAACTGATAGTCACAAAGGTATAAAAGGTTTAAATGTTAGGATTTTTATATTAATGGTGTTATATATTGTATATTGCAATGCATATTACAGTATGAGAAAAATGCACCAGTGTTACAATTTACACACATGTAGAAACATATAGAATGGGGTAAAGAAAATCTTAGATAACTTTATTGGTTGTGGAGTCATTATCATTTTGGTTATATCGAAATTAAAGTATTACAATTTGCCAGTAAATCTGTGTTTTTATTTTTCTTCATGATAAAATATTTATCTCCTGTTCTTTTGTATGATGGAACTTTTAACCGGATTTTTAACACCCTTCTGTGGATTTTTCTGTCAGATGAAATTAGAGTTATTCAGCTAATTCTGGGACAGTCCATGGTCATATTGAGATTCACAGGTGAGGTGTGTGTGTGTGTGCGCCACAATATCCTCATTTCACTGCAAAGAAAGCTACAAACCACTTCAAACCCTGCACAGCTGTAGGCTACTAATAAAAATTTTAAATCTCTCATTTCCACCTCTCCTCTGTATCTCCTTCAAATATTCTCACCAACACCTTCCATTCTCGAATATTCCGATTTCTGACTACATTTTAAAATAAAACACTAAAGCTGTAACAATCAAGTCGATTGATTAATCAGCCAGACAAGGAATTAACTGCCCCCTATTTTTCATGCTTTATTAATAATTAAACCCTTTTTTATTAACAGTCCGCCGCTTGAGAATCCTCTGCCGTTTCCCGTCTATTCCCGTTTGATTAAATGAAGCTGCTTGCAGGTTTTTTGGACTGCAAAATAAGACGCTTGGTGACGTCACCCTCTGCTCTAAGAAACTGTGATGTCATATCGACCGAATAACGAATCAATTAAACGAAAAAAATAATAAAACCAATCGGTTCTGAAACTATTAAAATGAATATTTCATCCATCGTGACCTCATGTTTTCATTTGCTCCCGAGTGACATGATAAACTTCACTCTGTAAGCAACATGTTCCTCAACGAAAGCGTCTTATTAAACAGATTATTGATAATTATCGATTTGCTGGGCGCGTGTTAATCAAGGTGACGCTCCGCAGAGCATCCGGGCCAGTTTGGGTGATGGGTAACTAACTAATAATTGAGCGGGTAACTAAATATTCAAAAACACTACGTAATCCCAGAGTACATTGCTCCACTGTCTGCATTACCTAATCCCATAAGCCATCGCGGGGGAGGGCGGGGACATGGCTCGTTGTCAGAGCAACCTGCATGTCATTAGACAAGCCCCGCCCGCCAAATCATCTCCGGCCAATCGGAAGCCGTAGAGATGACATCATTGTTATTTTCAGTAGAGCTGCAGCTTAGAGGTGGATAAAGTTCGTCTCCACGTTGGAAGTGATAGAAAGTATTATCCCCTATTCAGCCACTGTTTCTAGTTTTTTCGGGGCAGGATATTGAATCAAAGCGGATCCCGAAAAAGACGCAGGATTCGGCGGCGGGAAGGTGCGTTTCCTTTTTTTCTCTTTTTTTTTCTCCCCCCCTTCCGCTGTGTTATTGATGGTCGCGGTTCACGAGAGGAAAGTTTTCTCAGGACACAAAGTTGTCAAGTGAGTAGAAGTTCAACAATAGGCGGACTATCACAAGACAGCGGATAGACACGGAGTCACAGGACACATGTAAACCGCCGATCTAGGATTGTTTTTCCCTTCTTATTTATTATTTTTTTTTTAAAAAAAAGGAGAAAACCCTCCCTTCAAGGTGAATAAAACTTTATGTCCAGAAAAATGGAAGCGACGTTCTACGACGAAGCCGTGAACGCGTCCAACTCCCAGCATGACGGCCCGAGGGTGTACGGCTTCAACCCGAAAACCCTCAAACAGACCATGACCCTGAACCTGAACGACCCGAAAAACTTCAAGCCTCAGCTGGGCGCCAAGGCCCTGGACCTCCTGACGTCCCCGGACGTCGGGTTGCTGAAGCTGGCCTCGCCTGAACTGGAGAGGCTGATCATCCAGTCCTGCACCGGGCTGACGACTCCCACCCCGACCCAGTTCGTCTGTCCCAAGAACATCACGGACGAGCAGGAGGGCTTCGCCGAAGGCTTCGTCCGGGCTCTGGCCGAACTCCACTACCAGCAGCAGATACCCGCCGCGCACCCTGACGCGCAGACCGGCGCCGCTGGAGGCGGCAGCGGCAGCAGCAGCGGCGGCAACGGCGGCGGCGCGGCGTCCGGATCCGCCGCGTCCGAGAGCGGCGGGATTCCCTACAGCTGCACGGTGCGCCCCGAGCCGCCGGAGTACACTAACTTGGGCACTTTCCGGGGTGTGGGCGCTGCGTCCGCACCTGCCGGCGAGAGGAACCCACCCTCCGGTTACCCGGCCGCCCCGCAACCGCCCCACGGCCACATGGACCAGCAACTTGCTGCTGCTGCTGCGGCGGCTGCGGCTGCGGCGGCGGGGACGCGGCACACGCGGCTACACGCTCTGAAAGAGGAGCCCCAGACGGTGCCCGAGATGTCCGGCGACACCCCGCCGCTCTCCCCCATCGACATGGAGTCCCAGGAGCGCATCAAAGCGGAGAGGAAGCGCATGAGGAACAGGGTGGCCGCGTCCAAATGCCGGAAAAGGAAGCTGGAGAGGATCTCCCGGCTGGAGGACCGGGTCAAAAACCTCAAGAGCCAGAACACGGAGTTGGTTTCCTCCGCCAACGTCCTCCGGGACGAGCTGGCTCTGCTCAAGCAAAAGGTCATGGACCACGTTAACAGCGGCTGCCAGCTCATCTTGACGCAGCAGCTCCAGGCTTTCTAGACTGTCGCGGTGAAGGGGGGTGGGAGAAAAAGAGACATGGAGGGGGGGGGACATTTCTTGGGGACCAAATGCGGCTCCAAGTGGCCCGTTCAGCTTCGCAGGAGAAGGGGGAGGGGGGGGAGAGAACCCCTGCGGTCTAATGACAAGTTTTCCACCAAATTATCCGCTCAGGCTGTATCCACTAAGTTTCTGTAGACAAAGAGCAACGCTTGGTGACTGATAAGATACTTGGAACTGGTCAGTACGATGAGCCGTACGGAGCAGAGGCGCGCGCAGCTCAGAGGGAACATTTTTTGCTCCACACAGCCGCCTCCTCTGATGGGACTATTTCAAAGTAGCTTTCTGTCTTTTTTTTTTATCATTATTATTATATTATTATGATATATATATATATATACTCCATCCAAGACTACAAGCTCAAACTTGTATTCAGTCAAGCCAAGGCGATATGGCAAGTGTCCATACCTTGCTATAAATGTCAATTAATTACGGTCTTACGCAGTCTTGCGTCCTGACAAGAGAATCTGTCGGAGCCTGTTTGGGATGTTTGTGAGCAGGTCTTGCCCTGCGCAGAAAAAAAAAGAGAAGATATTCCACTATGTCAAGTAGCAATTTATGCATTTGAGTCAAGCACTGAGTATCCCACCAGCGATTATTATGTACAGAGCAACACTAACATGCATCGTTTCACACCTTTAAGCAAAAAAAAAACAAAAAAAAACATGACCCGTAGCGTTTACTGACAGAAACCGCCTTACTTTCGTAACCTTTACGTTGATACAACTTTGTGATAACGGTGTAACTAACGTTAGACCCGAGAATAACACTTTGTAATATTTGTACGCTGTATTTTGAGCACTTCAGACCTGTACATACGACTAAATAAAAATGTTGGACACGCGTGATGGTGTGTGCGAGTGTTTTCTTTCTGTGCGTAACGGCGAATGAAGATAAATCGAGGAGGAGGAGGAGGGAGGAGGGGGGGGGGGGTTTGGGTAGACTTGCAGCGCGATAGGAGGAAAAGTGTTTTGTTATTGGAGGAACTGGGGACGGACGGGATATTGAGTCACCAGTGCAGTGTGCGGTTCACCCACGGTTGGGGAGGCGATAACGGCGTCCCATTGGTCGGCGGGGCGTCGGAAGTGAGCCGCAGGCAGCCAAATATGGCGAGAGGTCCTCGGTGCGCACTGGGACAAATCTGAATCACCGTCCCTCCCACCAGCCTACAGCTGGCGAGATTCCTAGAAGAAACCCTTTTTCTTTTTTTCTTTTAAGGCGGAAGCAGGTCTGTTTACAGCTTTAGGGGAGTGTGTTGAGGTACAGAAACAATATTTGGATGTAAAGGAACTATTCTCAAATCAATCACCGACTTATACAAAAAAATAAATAAAGATGCGTTTTTTTTTGGTATTTATTTACTGGATAACCCTCTGTAATACAAAAAGAAATAATGTGTAGAAAATGTTACAAATTTATACAACAATTGAACCTGAACTAGATGCTGCACACACATATGTATGTGCACTGAGACATATACAAGTTATCTACACACACACATACACAGTGTGGACCACCAGCATTGATGGATATGCACGAGCAAATATTTTAGGAAAACCTTCAACATGTGTTCAAGAAGCGTAAGACACAGGATGCAGCTGTTTCTGGTCATTTTTTTTAAGACCACACACACACACAGGTGTTTTCACTTATTGATTGATTGGACCACAGGACAGAGTGGACACCGGTCTGTTTGATTGACATCTGTCACTCCTCGTCTTCATCGTTCCTATCGGCTCCTTGAGAATCAGCTGAATTAAGTGAAAGCACCCGTGTGGCTGTAACGTGCCGCTTTAAATACGTTTTAATTTGCTTTCCTGTAGAACGCCGTGACCTCGTTTTAGTTTGTATCGACTGTTCGAGCGAGCACACAGTGCTGCGCGATTAGATACTGGCGGTCATGTTTCCTTGTGAATCACATACGTGAGGTGCTTCGTGGGCGTATTTAACACAGACACTATGAACTCTGCTATGTTTCCATCTATTAAATATGGCTTTTTTTTAAACAACACCCCCCCCCCCCCATGCACACACACAGACGGAAGACTGTGCACCCTGGACAGCAACCTTAACCTTTCAGCCCAGCACACATAGCTGCGGTTTTTATTGCCTAAAATGAAACACTTTCAATATTTTAACCACCAAATTAGATTCTCACTTCAGAACTGGAAGTTCCGAGTGACGCCTGGGGCCACTGCCAAATGGCTGCTGGAGCGGGCGAGAAATAAAGCAGCTAACGGTGAGAATTTGCCAGTTACTGGCCCGCTCTGTGTCCACTGTCCAACTGTTTTGTTTCATCTCGCTCCACTTATCGTTTATCTCTGCGCAAGAGGGATGTGATGTTCCGCATATTACAAGGTTTTTGGACACGCCGTGTGCGCTTCCCCCTCCCTCCCTCCCTCCCTCCCCTCCCTCCCCAACCCCCCACTGTCTCCATTTGAGGATTACTTGTGTGCTTGGTTCCTGATATTTTTCATAAGTCCACATACAGTCCCTGTGGCGGCGGCTGATTTCAGCTGACGAGCACGCCCTCCTTCGCGGCGAGCCGCTGCCGGTGCACGTGGTCCTGTTCCAGTTCTTCGTGGCTGGGGTGCCAGAGCCGCGACAGGATGCGCTCCATGTTCAGGGCGTACATGGTGTGGGAGGGCATCACGCCGTGGTGAACCTACACGCGCCAGAAACATGTTAAAATCAAACCAACCTCTGGTGGTTTAACAGCAACAGCTACTCAGTCCAATTAAAACTAATAATGACGTCCAAAGAAATCATTTAGAATATTCTGACAATTTAAAAAGAATCAAGACAAGATAAATATCAGCTTCCACTGATGATGATTTCCTGTTTAAATACATGTTGCGGCTTGATGGGTATTAAAGGTATTATAAGATGTTTAAGTATTAGGCTCCAGTGGTATCAGGGTGTCTAGAAATCCTGATGCTAGGATTTTCACTAGCGTCAAAAATACAGACGCTCCTCTTTTTATTAAACTGACACGGACACGGCGCGTTAGGTGGCTAAATTTCATTACATCGGAGCCGACTGATGTGAAAAACTGTTTTCCAGGTATTAGTCAGACCCCATGCGTTTCCGTGGAAACGGAGACAACGCTAGCAAAAACAAATTGAATGACCTTAAACTGAACTCTGGCACTTTGTTTTTCCTCCAGAAACACTGTGTGCGTGCCAGCTTTTCAGTTTTCTTTTTTTTTTTTTTTGTAAAAAAAAAATGGAGGATGCTGGGTAATGTAGTGGATGAGTCACAGCTCTTTCTGATACAGTCCCTCAGGAGTGGACGTGGACTTCCTCAAATCACAATTGTGCAGACTGCAGTGAGTTCACATAGTGTACAGCACAGTGAAATAAAAACATAGATTCAAGTCTACAAAGTTATATTCTATAATAACATTCAACATACTACATAGTTAAATGCAAGTCTTTTTAAAACCATTAATATAAAACTTAATATCCATATCACACACCTACTGGCAAAGGAAATCCTTTAGTTTCTTTATTTATCTTTTCCCTAAATCACCTGTATTAGTGAATATATATTGTGGACAGATGTACTACAGCAAACAGAATAATAAAAAGCCTATTAATTGTTCTTTAGTATTAAACGCATACTACGTCCATATAAAACATTTACTAAAACCTCACAGTGAAATTACTTACTGCGCACATTTTAAGAACCAGATGTCAAAATTCAAAAGACTTTTTACAAGTCTGTTAGGTATTATTTCCAAATTCATAAATTCAATGCTTTTAAGACTTTTTAAGGCCCGACAGGAACCCTATCAAAATACAAGGTCATAACTTATGACAAATTATTATATGAAACATATGATTCTAGAGTAATGTCTCTTGATTTGGTTATTTATTCCAAACTGTGCCTGCATTCACCGATTACAAACCAAATAATTATTACCTTCAATAGAGTATCATGAAGTGTTTGTAAAGTTTGGGACGGTACATGACCACAGCAGCAGATTGACATCATGAGTTATTGCCGTGTTTATGAAATTCACCTAAACTCCTGACTTTAACTTTTTGTTCTGCTTAAAAACATCATGAAATCGTTTGCGATAGCTTAGATACGCTAAGTGCTTGTTGAGAGTAATGAGACCGGGGACTTGCACGAGCCATCGTGTCTTACCTGTAAAGCCTCCAGGAGATCAAACATGCTGATTGGTGGGAGGGGCGCGCAGAGGTTGTCAGCCGAACAAGCCAGTAAGTGAACGGCTTGTTGCTCGGCGTCATCTGGGGACACCTGAGGTGGCGGACCGGCGGGTAGAGAAGCACTCGGAGGGGGGCTGGAAGAAAATAACCGTGCTTAGCGTTGCCGTTATATTCAGCCGACCTTTACCGACAACCTGCATGAAGCGCATCGGCTGCTGGGAGCTGCTGTTCCTCCTACCATTCAGTCACGCTGTGATAAGCGGCGAGGCTGTTTTTCAGATAAGGCTGTGGCGTGACGTCACTGCCGAAGGCGTAGGGGAAGTGACCGTCACGCAACCGATACGCCTTCCTCCGGGTGATCACAGCAGTCAGGACGTCTTTCAGGTGGTGCTGGAATAAATCAGATCGCCAAGTCAGGGTTTGTTCAATCTCCTGGTTAAACACAGCTGTCAGTCATACTCTCCCTGTTAAGTTCCATCTTCGCTAGGTTGAGTATAGGACTGTAACGATATGCGTATCAATAAGCCATGAACCTGTGTCGCCGTTTAAGAAGCAGAATCGCAAGGTGCCCTTTTAAACTCCCCGTTTTCCTTCAGTCCAGAACCAGTCACGTGATACGATATCATTCGTATATTTGTGCGAATATACCCATGTCAAAAACAGCAGCACTTCACAGTCAAAGTCACGGGTTGGTTTCCGAGGAAACGTGAAGCTCTGCTCATGGTGCAGCCCTGCGCCGTTCGGACCCGAGTGACAACCAAGTCGTGTTAATGTGAACCGTAGAGCTTCAAAATGACACAAAAGTGATCATTTTCACACTGCATGATATCTTGAATCATTTGGCAGTGCACCAGTTTTTTTTTTCCCCACTCTCCAAGTGGCTGGTTCGTCGACTTTCTTTACTCGCCAACGAGTCAAAATCATCACAGTGGCTGCTGATTTTGAACCCTTTGTGAAAATGATCACTTTTGTTAAATTTTTTAAGGGGTCCGCACTACGAGCAGAGCGTCATGTTTCCTAGGCAACGGAAATGGATCTCGATTTCGACTGCTGTGCTGCCGTTTTTGTGCGACCGGAGTTGACTGTGAAGTGAATTGGCAGCATTTCTCTCTCGCAGTTGTTTTGGGGGTTTGTGTGGTTTTGATATTTGCACCGTTTTCCTTTTGCATTTCGTTTTGTAGGTCAGTCTTTGCTTCGTTTCTGTGACTGCATTTTTTTTTTTTATGCGTTTGTGTGTTTCTTGTTTTGCATCATTTCTGTGTTTGCAGAATTTTTCCGTTTGTGGCGCATTTGTCCCTGTTAGACACAGTAGAAAGGTCATCATATGACGTGTGGTTGAAGGATGATTACAGGTGTATTATGGAGTGTATATCGAACCATGGGTCAGAAATACTGATATGAACCGAATCGTGAGTTGGTGTATCGTTACAGCCTTAGTTGAGTATGACCTGCACCTCATTACAAAAGAAGTCATACCCCTCTCTCCTGGTGGACATTATCACACACCTCAACAGCATAGATCATGGTACCGACGGCATCCTCCGTGATGTTATCCAGGCCCAGCTCAAAGGCCGTCACCATCATGCGAGCCTCCAGCTGGTTCCGCGTGGGGAGCAGCAGAGTGTGGGAGCTGAGACGCAGCTCCTCCTCCTCGCCTCCCACCTCCCGTGGGCTGAACGGCTGGGCGGCGCTCAGGGGATTCTGAGGCTGGAAACGATGCTGAAGAACCCAAACAGGACAAACAGGCATCCATGTGATACGTTAGATGGCAATAACCTTTATCTGAGATGCTCCAGCATTGGACAACAGACAGCTAGGGTGCAGCGTCGAACATTTAAACGAGTACTTACATCAAATTTCTGTCTAGAGGAACATTTCTTCTTCCCTTTTGGTTTGCCAGGCTTTGAAGCAGAGCCACCTTGCCATTGTAATGGCCCTGCGCCCTCTGGAGGACAGAAAAAGAACACAAATAATATCTCAAATTTAAAAATCTATGTATGATATATCTGTTGCTAATACAGTAGATCGGTCTTAACATTATGAGTGAAATACAGATCGGCTTCAACATCAAAAGAAACTCGCTTGTAATTTCAGAGAAATTAATTATTGAAAACAGCAACCACCTACCAGGCGTGGAGACGATGATCTGGCAGCGTGTGAGGATGGCCAGGAGGAAATCATTGTGAATGTGCACTGAGGAAGAGGAAAGTAAGAAATACAGAATTAACGACATTTTTTCTCAGATGAAGCTGGCTTTCCCAATGAAGTTTCTCCTGCCGACGAACCATTCTCCTGAGCCAACAGACGTCGTGCCTCAACGTCAAACTCCTCCTTGCTGATCTTCTGTTTGAACCATAACTTCAGGTTTGCCCAGTAGCTGCATGGACAGAAAACACACATAAAAAACATCAATGTTACGCACACACAGGCACGAATGCATTCCATAAACTCACGTAATGGTACACATAATGTGGATTTCTTGTGTTATTATTCGACATTATACATCATAATCCCCACAAAAACTGCAACAAGTTTTTTCAACTGCTCTAGTCTCATTAATACATAATTTATAACATATCAAAAGTCCTAAGAAATTCTAGTGGTGGAAAGTATTGAAAAATACAGAAATCTGTGGCATTAAAAGGTCCAGTACTGTCCACAATATGCTCTTTGAAAATGAATAATAACGACTGTGTTTTTGAATTGTGAGCATTTTATTTAAATTTATAGCACCTTAGGTCTTCCCAGTGAAATCTGTCCTGGCCATTACTAGGTGTTGCAGTGGGTCACACCTATTGTTTGATGATGAATGATAATGAACATGAACGCACGCCAACTTAACTTCAACGCTACAAGCTGATTTCATTAAAACTATTCCCTACCATGCCATAGGGACACGAATTTCCAGACAACATAAACATTTATGATCTTCCAGAAATTATTTTAATTATTAATTACTCATTATACAAGTATAAACATTTGTCTGATGTCTTTTAACTGCGAGCTTTACTGTTGCTCCTCATAAATGTAGACTTAAAACTTTAAATCAAGACGCCCATTAACTATCATGTTTTTTTCTCTTGATTCATCCTCACCTTATTTTCTTATTTATTTGCACTTCACCTACACATCCATATATAGTGTAACCAATTCATACTAAAGCGGATATAACTCAATACACGTGTGAAAATATACGTAATTTCGTCTTAATAAACACGGAATAAGTTACCTGCAAAGAAACATGTTTATTAGTAAGAAACTGTTACTGTTAAAAATGCTGCAAACATTATCGAAAGCTAGCGAGGAGCTAATGTACACAGAGCTAGCTAATGGCTATATCGCGTTGCATTTCACGGGAAAGTGAACAAATAGGATCGAAAACAACCAGCGACAGAAAATACACAACCATAAGCGAATAATAAACTCACTGCTTGACATTATCTCCTATTGCATCCGTTAAATTCTTCTTCGCAATCTCAAGCTCGCTAGCGTGAGCTGCCATAGCGCTCGTGTAAACGCCTGCGACAACGATGACGTCATCACCGGGCGACGACTAGTCCTTTTTTCTTCCATTTTTTTGTAGAAGCTTTATTGTTAAAAAAAGAAAAAGGATTAAACACAATTCACGGAAACATTTGGAAACATATTACTCAACAAGACGTGTTATCAAATATTCATCACTCACTACTCTTTACTTAAAATTAATTTATATATAGTAGAATAGTAATATATATATAGAGAGAATTATAGTAAATAGAGAATTATAGGGGGCGCTCTTGCCATTGCAATCATATTCAAATCATTTGCCAATTATTGAAAGATCCTTTTGATCAACTCTTCACTAAACCAAAGCATAATTTATTTTTTTTTAACAAACGTGCATTTTAATTTCAGTTGTATTTAGAAAGATTTATTCATAACACAACCTAATAAAATAATCATAGTTTACAATTTGCGTTTAAGGTCCAAAAACAAGATTTTTGGAACATTCAATGGTCACTGGGGAGGTAATTAAATTATATCAAGCAATAAAAAAAAAATTGCATATCTTTTAGGTTTTTACTGTAAAGATATTCCACAATCGTAATGTGTGGGACTCGATTAATCATGATCTTGATCGATTTCAAGCGGATGTAGTGTAAATGTTTATCATCAATGACAAACCATTTCCCCCCCCACCCAGCTTCCTCACAGTGAAGACCAGCAATAGCACGAGTGGTATGGTGATGTAGAAAAATCATTCCACCACTAGATGGTATAATGGTATGATTTAATCCTGAAGAGCCCAGTCAGCTCACAGTAAACCTGAGCTGCAAAAGAAAAAGAAAACTGCAATAATAAGAAGGCGTTTGAAATATGATGTCATCATCATTACATGTTACACAGTAGCAAATCCCAGGTACATTTTACCCCGAGATTCTGCTCTTTATTAAAAAGCCTAATTCATCCCTGCCCTTCAAATCCAAGGTGAAGTTATCCGGCGGGATTGCATGTTTTGTAGCTCATTATTTTTCGAGATTCAGCGTGTGTTGTTTCATATGAAACTCCAGGCTCAGCGAAGCTTATGATGATCACATAATACATCTTATTGCTGCTGTGCAAGTCTAATCAGTGCCAAACATGTGACTGGAAAAAACAACAACCTTAAAAAAAATGTCCTTTTCCACCAGCTTCCCAGCTCAGGAAATGTATTATTTATGTTGATGTTCAGTAAGGTTGATCTGAATGGGATTTGTTTGGTTCACTATAGTTCCAGAAAAGGGATTAGTTCTAATGATCTCAGTAACTCCCTTCCAGTACGGAGCCGGCTGCCAGAATCTAACTTGTTTTATTAAAGTTGGAGACTGTCGTCATTTAGAAACAAAAGTATCAGATTTCATTTTAGCCACTGAAATTCCTGCCTCATTCAGAAGTCACTTATAACTGCAGCAACTTTAGAACGGAGCAGCTAAAACATGAGAAGAACATTTTCTAATCATATTTAAACACTGCCATGTTATGACAGCAGATTAAAAAAAATGATTTCCTGTCAGTGATTAACTGAACACATCAAGTCCTAAATACATTTGTAAAAACCTTATTATAAATCATAAAAACCTTATCATCTTCTATTTATTTAACCATTTGCCCTCTGTTAATGTTGTTTCAGTTCTTGGGCTGTTACTATTTTACATTTCATCACCCAATCAAAATAATGAGTCTTTTTTTTTTTGCATTTTGGCCTAAATCAAGTCTTAATGGTGCTTGGCCACATCTGGTAAAATCACCTTAATCCTGAGTTGAAAGGATCATACTCTATATGCCCTATAATGGCAGCGAAGTGTTTATTATCATAAAACCTCTAGGTAATAGATATGCAGCCAAATATAAAGAAAGAAAGGAAGTTCCAGGCTCCTCAGTCCATTAAACGTGTGTCATCACTTCATTGAGAATTTGCCACATTCGCAAGTTTCAAAAGATTGTCAAAGTAGACCTGGGAAAGTGATAAAAAAAAAAAAGAGAACTGCCTCCTGAACAATTTGATTTAATTTAACTGTAATATACGTTTGCAATATGGGATGAAAGGACAGTTTAAACCAGGTTTAAAGTTGTTAAAGTCACACTAGAATGTTCAAAAACTGATCTAAGTGACGTTTTTTGATTGAAATGATGAATGAAAAACATAATATGCTCTGCATTTGATCATTTTTTTTGTGTTTTCCCACAAAACCTGAAAAAAATGACTTAGGCCGTTATTTTAATAGGATGATGATTTGTATTTCTCTTCTAGGAAATCAACAAAACTGAGTAGTGTAAGCTCCAGACTTGCTGTGGCAAAAGCTGCCGTAAATCCTCCCCCCTCCCTCCCTCTCCGCCGGACTGGATGTGAAATATTTCTATGGTTCCTATGTGTCGATCTCCGTGTCCCTTCGGCGCACTCGAGCAGGTCTAGGCTTGGGGGCCCTTTTTTGTTTTTCATTGTTTTCTCTGCGGAGTAAAAACAGTGGAGCAGTCAGGGCAAGTCGTCCTTGGGCTCTGTTCTCCCCAGGCGGTCGTGAAGCCTTTAACAGACGTCCGTGACTCACGCTATTCATCATAACGAGCGGATTCATACGGCCGGCGCACATACGGTTAACAGTCCTACTGTAGGCTATTAGATGGTCCCCCAGTTCAGTGACTAACGCTGACTCCACACTGTTCTGAAGTCATACGTTTTACACAGGAGATCCATTTGATCAACGGCTGAGTCTAGAATAAACAAGCGTGTCATGCCAACCGCATTAACGATGAAAACCATCTGAAGTCGGGGTCGCTAATAGACATATTTCGCTGCCTATGTGTCTGTTAATAAGCAGCTGAAACCTAAGGAGCTGGAACTGCTCACGTCTCCGACGTTCCTTTGTTTATTATCTCTGGGTTACGTCCTGCGCTTAGATCGACTGCTTTCTACAATGGAAAAGACCCCCTTAAAATAAATCCCGTTTTCACAACCTCAGCAACTGGGTTGGTGTGCTTCCGTCCCCTCTCCTGGACTGGTTGGAGGACATTAAGGGATGGATGGCAAACAATTTCCTCCAGCTTAACAGTAACAGGACCGGAGGGATTATCTTTAGTCCTCCTAGTAAGCTCCTCGCTCCTAGTAAGTCTAGGAGCCATCTCGCCAGGAAGCTAGACCACCGCAGCCCATATGTGGAGTCGCACGCGAGAAACCTGGGCGTTAAATTAGACTCTGAGAGCTGCCTCGATAAACAAATCAACTCTGTTATTAAAGTCAACCCGGCATCAGTTAAGAAACATTTCCAAATTCAAGCCGGTTCTTTCATTCGTTCCTTTATTTAGGCCTTCTCCTAAAGGGGGTGGACCCTTCATGGCCCGATTGTTGAAAAATGTGTGCTAAATGTGTGATAAAGTGTGTTAAAGTGCCATCTAGAGGCTAAAACACATGCTAAAGTGCCTTCTAGGAGCCAAAATGCATGATAAAGTGCCCTCTAGGAACCAAAACGCGTACTAAAGTTGTTGAAAAATGTGTGCTAAAGTACCCTCTAGGAGCCAAATGTGTGTTAAATGTGTGTTAAAGTGCCATCTAGAGACCAAAACACATGCTAAAGTGCCTTCTAGGAACCAAAACGTGTACTAAAGTGCCCTCATGGCAGGCAAAACATATGCTAAAGTGCCCTCTACCACCCGAAATGCATGCTAAAGTGCTGTCTTGGGAGCTAAAAACCATATTAAATTGCCTTTTTGGGAGCTAACATGTGTGCTAAAGTGCTAAAAGAGCTAAAACATGTTAAAAGTGCCCTCTATCAGCCAAAGCGTATGCTAAAGTTCCCTCTCGGAGCCCAAACATGTGCTAAAGTGCTTTTTTGGGAGTTAGAAAGCATGTGAAAGTACCCTCTTGGGAGCCAAAACCAAAACTTACTAAAATGCCCTCTAGGATCCACTATGCATGTGCCATCTTGGAAGCTAAAAAGTGTCTTAAAGTGCTCTCACTTGCTAAAACGCATGCTAAAGTGCCCTCTCCAGCAGCAAGGACACACTCTATGTGTCCTTGCCCTTTCCTGCCCTTCAAAAACAATCCGTGCACGTCAACCACGTCGCCTGCAGAGGATCCAAAATGCAGCTGTGGGGATGTTGACTGGTAGGAAGCATGAGGACATCCTCTCTTAGCCTCTCTTTATTGGCTCCCTGTTCATTTCAGAATACAAGTTAAGACCCTGTTGATTGATTTCAAAGCTCTTATAATAGTTAAGCCCCGTCATATATCTCAGACCTTATCTGCCGGCACTCTGCTCCTTGCTGTCTCAGATCAGATGATAAATTTCTCCTGCAAGTCCCACGGTCTTGACTGAAACTGAAAGACGACCCGATCTTTGCAGTTATATATATATATATATATATATATATATATATATATATATATATAGTAAGATCAAGCTGTCTTAAATGGGATCCTATTATGAAGGGAAAAAAAACACTTTCAGTTGCTTGTGTGTAAATATTTAGGTCTCTGGTGTTCCTGCCCACTCGTCCTGCGGTGGCCTGGCTGCCTCTGTAGCTGAAACCTGGCTGAACACGAACCTTTTAGAAACGGCTCCTCTTGTGATGTCACAACAGGAGTGGAAGGTAATAGCGACTGCCCCTAGATCCATGTAGATGCCACCGTACTTTCAGGCCATAGAAACATAGCACATTTTTATAAATGCAACACAAGAATATAAATATTAAACTAGGAAAATGGGCAAATAGGTCCCCTTTAAATGTGCTCTAGAAATAAACTTAGCTACTTGCTTCGCACTAAATGGAATACTATTAGATTAACAATAAGAGTGAGTGGAAACTGCAGCTGTTCTGCAACCGTCTGAACCTTAACAGATCCCTCCGAATGATCGTCCAAGAAACAAGTGTCTGTTAAGCTTAAGTAAAAAGGGCCTTCAGGGTTGCTTAACTCCTCTCGGTAAAGGCAGAAATTAGTCACGATGCTTGTTTTCAATGAAAACACATCCACATCCTGTCTGTTGATTTGCTGGTTGATGCTAACTGAGTTTTTGTGGGCTAATGAGTCACTCTCACAGACATCTCCTCCCCCCCCCCCAACCCCCAGCAGATGTCCTTCAGCAAACAGCAGCGGGGCTGTGGAGCCAGCGTTTTCCAGAAATCTTCCGATCCCGGTGCCATTTTGGTGGTGAGGTCCGTAGACAGCGAACCTTCACTCACTGACAAAGAGGGCTTTCAACCTCTAAAACCTCCGGAGGACCACACGGCACCGGCGCCCCGGCCGTCCCCGATTTGTTGATGACCAGGTATTCGACGCGGCGCGAGGCCCGAGTGTGGTCGGCCCCCTCCGTGCCAGGGATGTCACCTTCTCTGTTCCAACGTCTGACTGCGCATGATTTTGTTTTTTTGTGGGCTGATCATTCATTTCCATATACCCCCCCCCATGAGGCAGCTTAAATGTAAGGGTTCAGTGTGTGGTGGGCAGAGTTCTTGGAAGACGTCGGTTGCAGCAGCGCCTGTGGCGACGACGCATCCCACACAGCGGGCGGTCTGTGTGGTGGTGAGCGTGTGAAAAGCGGACTTGTGACAGGACGGTGGCCCCTTCGAATCCCTGTACCGACTTGGAAAATGTGTATTAATACGAATCTATATATATATATATATATATATATAATCCATAACTCATCACCTTCAACAACCACTGCTGAAGCCAATCCCAAACAGCATTTCAAGTATCTAACGTCCATATCGTGTCCTATTTAAACAGCATATACACAGGAGGGACAGAATTTGGGCGGAATTTGATTGGATCATTGATAAATGGACGTATTCTAGCGTGCAGAGGGAATAGAGCAGCAGCTACCATTCATCTTACATTCTATCATGGAGGACACTAGCCTTGATTAAGCAGATGTAATGATACTATTGGTTGAAGTCGCTCTAACAAGGTTCACGTTCTTTTTAAGATGAGAAATTGTGATATATATAATATATATTTCATATTAGGGCGACACGGTGGAGCAGGGGTTAGCGCTGTTGCCTCACAGCGTGAAGGTCACAGGTTCAAGACCTCCTTGGTCCTGGGTCTGGGACCTTTCTGTGTGGAGTTTGCATGTTCTCCCCGTGTCTGTGTGGGTTTTCACCAGGTACTCCGGCTTCCTCCCACAGTCCAAAAACATGCTGAGGTTAATTGGAGACTCTAAATTGCCCGTAGGTGTGAGTGTGTGAGTGAATGGTGTGTGTGCCCCACGATTGGCTGGTGACCATCTGGGGTGTATCTCTGCCTCTCGCCGTAATGCGCTGGGATTGGCTCCAGCAGACCATGTGACCCTAATGAGGAATAAGCAGGTATAGGAGATGAGATATTTCATATTATATATTCTAGTGCGGTACCTGTGGGAATGTATTTCTATAGAAAAGTGGAAGCTTAAGTCGATTTTTCATGTTTGGTCAAATGAGGATGTGTTGGACTGTTTCATAGTCTTAAAAGAGAAATTGTACATTGGGTAAGACATAAGGAGAGACGTGCAAATATAAATATTATAAGGAAAAAGTGTGGATCCTAATTTACGGATCAGTTTTGAAATCATGTTGACAGGCCAAGTAAAAGCAGACAAAATCTCTTATTCTGTACTTTTTTTCCTGTATATTGTAATGACCTGGGCATGTTAATGTTATATGTGCTTATAAATAAATGAGTTTAGTTCCGTTAGGTGATAGTTCTGGGATTTTCTGAGGGTCTGTGAATGCATCCTGGAGTAAGACAGCTGCTACCTGCAGTAGTCCGTGTTAGCGTGAGGAATAAAGTAGCAACTAAACTGAAAACTAAATCTTAGCCTGTGATTTTTTTAGATACTTTATACTTTCGTTATATTGGCTGCACGATCGGTGTAGGAAGAAATGGGACAACAGAGCTTTGAATTGTAATGAAAGTGCTGGGAATCAACATAAGGAGGAGGGTCATGATACAGCGCTTTAGACTGTAAATAATGCTGTCATAGTAAGTCTATGGGATTTTAACTTCTAATGATAATGTTTTAAATACCTATCCAAAAGAAAATCCACAAAAAAAAGAAATGCACCATTATGCCATGTGCAAGCTATATCTGAAAGCTGAGTCCTAAAGATGCTGGAGCCACAGACACACACACTCCTTCTTTTGATAGATAATTTTGGTGTAGTTTTTTGTATGTTTTGTGGCACATATAGATAAATAAATGAAATATGTCCAGGAATATGATCTAAAATGACATTTCAGGAGGATTTTAATGGTTCTGTAATGTTCAAGCGGAGCTGCTGAGTAGCTTAACAGTGACGGACAGGACGCATGAAGGGAACAGTGTTGAAAGAACAGCTGCGCTCAGCTGTTGGAAGACAAGCGTCTGACCCCTTGACCTCGTGCATTGTAATGAGCCGGCCGGCGTTGGGACAGGCGCGCAACTTTCCGTTGTCACATACGCGGCGCGCTTTCATTTGATTCGCACGTCAAGTCACAGTGTGCAATCAGGTGGCAAAGTTTGACAATTTCAGGAAATGTGCTCATTTACTCCCCGAATCCTGAGAGCCAGCAGGCAGATGGCCCGCTTAAGAAAGATTGGCCACAGGACCAAACAGCGAGCCCAGCTGGCTCCGTCCGAAGTTTTAAAAATCTGCAGCACAAATAAACACATTCTAGCTGTCTTTTTTTTTTTCTTGGCCAAGAAATAATTGCAGCATGAAACTCTCCCTCTCCCCCCCCCCCCCATAAAATCACAAGCAGTTTTATATTTCGGTTTTTGTACAGAACAGGATATAGTGACGCAGGTGTTAATTAGTGTGGGGAGGCAGATATTCAGTGGTGGAATGTTAGATTTACCCAAGAGCTGTGCGACTGCTTAAGTAAGTTTTGGGCTACTTGTACTTTAAGTATTTTTTTTACTCCACTACATGTATTTTACAGCTTTAGTTAATTTTCAGATTCAAATATGAACATAACTATAAATTCTACTACATGGCATTTGTAAATATTAGTTCCCCGAACTTATTGTCTTGTGGTTCTTTACAAAAAAAAACAGCGTGTAGTTCTATCTGCTGCTCATGTTTCAGATGTCAGAGCTGTCAGCAGTTCCACCAAAGGCACATTTCCCCTCTAAATATTCATCACGTGGTTTAAAATAAATAACCGTCCGAGGCCCGAAGAGGTAAAACTCTCTAGTATTAAAAAAACAACATAAAAGTCAAAAAAAAGACTATTTGAAAAATGAATCCTAATTTATGTAGCAGAACGATATATTTTTTTTCTCTTTTCCTCCTCAATCTATCATCTCAAACCCCCTCAGATTTAGGCTAAATGACGCGTGCGGGCGTGTAGACACACAGATCGTAAGTATCAGCCTGTGAAAACAGACGTTTCGCGGTGTGACAAACGCGGTAATGAACAGGTAACTCGGTTCAAGTCGTGACTCAGGCTTGAGAACAAGACATGAATGGATGACTTGATGACTGTCCAGTCATCGCGTAGATATTACCACTCGAAACGTGACGTCTCAGCGATTTACCCGTCTGTCATTTCCTGACCTGTTGGTGCCAGAACAAGGAGCAAAACAGCCGCGCGCGTTTAAGAAAAGAGAAAGTTTGTCCAAATACTTGACTGATTTAACCAGATATGGACGAAACAATTTGCACGACTCACCCCACGAGATAAGCTTGGCATGTGCGAATAATCTTAAGCGCTAACAACACGCAATTGTGACATTTTTTTAACAGTAGAAGTAGCATGGAAAACAGGAAAAAAAGCTCTTTTGATTCTCAATAAACAAGAAACATCCCCTGAACTTCCCTAGTGTTTCCCATTTATTGACTGTTAGTTGAGTAACGTCGTCCTGCCAAGTATTGTTATTCATCTGGTTCAGCTTATATGGCTGCTTTTAACATTATAATGGGATTTTTTTTTTATTACACACCGCTCCTTCACATGTCCATAAATATGATTCCTGCTGGGTTTGACCTGTATCCCAGCTTTGTGCTTTTTGTACTTCATAAAAGTGTCGTTAAAGTGATGGGTGTGAGGGCCATTGCGGTCGATAAGAAAAACAGTACAATACAACGGGTCTATTTTCAGCTCGGAGACCAAAGGCTGTCGGTCTTTCATGTGTGCTGTGGATGCGGTGCTGCCGTTCAAAGCGGACCCACCAGTTCAAACCCCTCCACTCCCCTCTCCTCCGGTTTCCCCAGAAGGATGCAACTTTCCTTCCATACCCGTGATTACAGAGCGCAGGGACCCATGACTTTGTCAATGAAAGATACTTTTAAGAAAACATACAGTTCAAGCACTTTTGAGTGGAAAGAATGTAAATTTCTCTGTATTTAAAAGGAAGAGGGGGGAAAATAAGTTGGAAATTTGGACCGATTCCATCCCAGTTTCATCCCCTCCCCTCCTCTCTCCTCTTTTTTCTCTCTCCATCCTGTCTGGCTTTTAGCAATGTGTTTCTCGTTGTCTGTCCCGTTGCCTATAACTCTCAACACGCTTGGGTCGGCATATTTTTCGTGCTCAAAAACCACTGAAAACAGAACGTAATTCCATCTTTTCTCTCTCTCTCTCTCTCTTTCTCTCTCTCTCAACAATGCTTGTTTTTTTTTTCCAGAGTCATACTGAAATTTAATCAACAGCCAAATGAGAAAAACACATAACAGCAATTTACGTGCAAGCACACTTTGAGAATGATCATCATATATACAGTGGAGGAAATTTGTTCTATTTTCTGTGGGATCATTTACCGTTCCCTCAGGACACCTGGCCCTTTTCACTGTTATGATAAGTTAATTGTACACATAAATTATCCTTTCTGGTCATCTGTGCTTGTACAAAGTAGTTAAACATACATTATAAAGGTCATTTTAAGTGTAGAGAGGAAAAAAAAAAAATAACATTGGCACAGTTTTTTTTTTTTTGGAATCAAACGTACTGTAGGCTACATACAATGGCTCCAACGTCTTAAAGGTCCAATATTGTTCAATGTTCCCGGGTTTCATTTGAAATTTTGAGACCTCTAACGAGACAAATTTGTGGTTTTCAGCGCCAGCTCCTCAAAATGACCTGTTCTTACCGGAGTACCAGAGAGAAGCTTAAACCAACAATATATTAGGGCTATCAAAATTTCAAATAAAACCCCAGTGAAGGTATAAAATATGGGACCTTTAATGTTTGATCTGGAAACGGATACAGAGTCTAAATAAATCTATATAGATAGTAACAAAATGAATTTTCCAGCAACTTAGCACAAGTTGAATACCATGTATGTAATGTGTGTGTATGTCTTTCCCCCCGGACGTTTATCTTGGCGAGGTAGGAAGATCCTGCATTTAGATCCTGTGATGCTAAAGCTTATGAATGAAATCAATACAGGTGAAATACTGTGATGCCTCCTGGGTGACCGAGTAATGAGGAAAACATGGTTTTCTTAACCAGATAGACAGCTTACATTATTTAGCTGTAACGTATCTGCACCCGCAGTTCTTAATATCCCTTCCCCCATCATATACATTTGGTGGTTAAAGGGGATGTATGGCTTATAAATAGTCATGTCCCCTAAACCCCTCTATTTATGCATCTATTGTGATATACAGTAAAGAGAACAACACACAGTCCGTGTCGGTTACAGGAGGCGATTCAAGTCACAACTGATGGTTGGTATTGGTCCATTGTTGTCGTTCTTTTAACTAGGATCAACCGGTCGCTGATGACATATACAGTTCACCATTTAGAGTGAGGTTCAAAGCGTGCCCTGGCCTCCACAGCTGCTGCCGCACAGTATCTCCTCAGTCTATGGGCCTGATCATGATGCGGACAGACTTCATGGAGTAGAAGCCTCCGCCGTAGTCGGCCCAGAAGATCCCATCTTGGAATTTGCTTCGGTAGACACCCCCGGTGTACCAGACACCGTTGAGATTAGCTTGGCCGCAAGCGTTGTACCACCAGCCTCCTTTATGGAAATGGGCACAGTTACCTGTTGTGGGGGGGGAGAAAAGAGTGAGGATCTGGATTTTTATGCCTTTCAAGATTGATTCTATGTAGTGAATGAGTTCTGAGGTTCTGAGTAGTCTGAGGGTGCTACCACACCAACAGTAGTTGGTGCACGCCAACCGATCCATTTGACCCAAATGCACTTAGTTCTTTTTTTGGTGGTGTGAAAGCATCAGTCGCACTTGGGTGCACACTAAATCAAGCAGACCAACACCCAAAAAGATGTGGTCTGGGTCCCCTTGACTCCGCACCATAGTTTGTAATTTGGTGCGTAATTTGGTCCCGCTGGTGAGAACACAAACTCCGGTCCAAATGAGCGGATTCTAATTATTTCATAGTGTACTTTGTGGGTCTTTGGTACAATGTTTGTCCCATATGTCTATATGCTAATTAGTAACAGTTTTATTGCCTATGGCGGACCAAATAATCAAACTAGTGGTGTAAAAGCTCCCTGATAGACTTTCTACTTACAGATTTTACTTCATTTTGCCATGTTCTCTTTGGGAGACACTCTAATTCTGCCCCAACCAACAAGTAGAGAGTCATGCATCCATCTGCTTCAATGGCTGAAAATATCAGCTGGAATGATCATTGCAGGTATTCACCTGTCTAAATTGTCAGTCCCTGGTATTTAGACTAACTTAATCAAACTTGCGTTGCAGTTTTTCTGTCCAATTGCAATAGCATTTAAAAATAGAAGAAAATATCCATCGCGATTTCCCGGAGCCTGGGTGGTATCATCAGATTGTTTGTTTTGTCCGACCAACAATCCAAAACCCAAAGATATAATTTACAATGATACAAAAGAGAAAAACCACAAAGGTCCTCATTTGAGAGGGTGGAACCAGAAATCAACTTACCTAAATGATGGAGTATCAGAACAGCTGATGATTCATATCAACTTATCAATAAATTGAGTGATCTGTAGACATTCAATACTTCAATAAAACATATGTTGCACTTCTAAAGAGCCTGTTCTCAAACCCCAATGCCATGTACCTGAGAAGGCATCCTTGTCTCGATCCAGAGTAGTGAACTGTTTGCCGTTGTGGCTGCTGAGGGAGTCCCCAGCGTTGCCCTGGTAGATGCCGAGCCGCAGGCGGTAGCCCTCGCTCTCCGGCTCCAGGTGGAAGCTGTTGTACTGGGCATAGACCTTCTTGCCCATCCAGTCCTCCAGTTCTACCAGCAGCTTGTAGTCCTCCTGCCTTCCCAGTTTGTAGATGCCTTCCAGACCAAGCCAGTACTCTCCGTCTATGTTTCCGAAGCCGCTCTGAGTCACAGGAAGATTAAAAGGAAGGTTTCAGGAAATAATGTGCATTGTTTGTTATGTGGTATCCCGAAAAGTTTAGAGAGACATGATTTCATTGTTTAGGAACCTAAAACCCTCCTGTAGAAGAGGCAGTCGGAACAAATGCAAATTCTTTTTTTTTCTCTTTTTGATGACGTTTTGGATCATGGTTCTCTAGCTAACAAAATCTCCAGTGGAGAGGCAGAGTGGCAAAGGAATCCCACCCTGTCTTCAAAATTCCTTGAAAAAAGACATCTTGTAGTATGTATGCTGGAAAACAATCATCAATCTTCAGATTGCTGGTTCATCGTTCAAACCCCAAATTCAAGATCTCTTGGATGACTAATGTCTAAAAAGGCCCGGGTGCTTGTGTCAAATAACCGCAAGCAATCTATGTCTGGCCATGTGCCTCCAGAACACTTCACTTGGTGGAGAAGTTTGAGGTTTGTGATTGTGGATTAGCTGGGTAGAGCCAGCAAAGATGATGAATGATGTAGGGTTTCAGTCCGAGGCCTCCTCTCCGGTGCTGTGTGTATGTGTAGGTCTGTGTGTGTGTGTGTACATGTGGTAGCTTTGTGGGAGAGCGCAGAGGCAAATCAATGTTGAAGAGAGCAATTTAGCTTCCAGTTACACATGCACAAACCTGGCCGGGCTGAATGGAACACTGAATCGCCAAGGCTGCCAGCTGTGATATACTCCATCTCATTCTCACAGAGCTTTGATGAGTGGGGCTATACGGTGTTGTGCAACCAACCATCCAGGAAGGCACCACACTAGTAGCGGTTTTGGAAAGAAATGCCTAGAGATTGAGCTGTGGAACATACCTTTCCTAGTGGGCCATCTAATGTTTCATAATGGGATTCTCAAACTAAGTGACCTCGGACGAATAGTGCTGCTGACAGGGCATTATATTTTACAGTAAGTGAAAACACACATATTCTGGCCTAGAAATAGTCCCAAAGACCCCAGATGGTTCCAGAAGGTGGGTCAAATAACGGCACTACTGTTATCTCTGGATGAGCCAAATGTTCTGAGGCCGAGAGAGAGAGGAAAGCAGAGAGAGAGAGAAATACAGTCAGACAGGGCAGGGCAAGTGTCGTTGTCATCACCTTGTAGTTATCCCAGTTCCTGAAGAAGTTAACCGATCCGTCTCTCCTGGTCTGGATCACAGTCCAGCCCCCGTTGTCTATATCCTGTTCACACCAGACCTGCAGCGACCGCTCTGCTTCATCTGGTCTGATCAGGTACATGCCGCTGGTGCTGTGGCCAGCTTCCTGTGCCTCAAGACAATCTCTGAATGGGCCTGAAGGAAAGGTTATAAGAAGAGAAGGTAGGCTTTAATATAGACCAGTGACGGATACTGGTTATAATAAAAGATAAATAAATCACTGGACCAGGGTACTTTTGTAATTATGTAGTGCTTTCTGTGCCTAAGGCACAAGACATTTTGCTTTGTGTGACAGTTTGGGCCACTTTTGTCACCAAAGGCCTGAGACACCAACAATGACAATTAAATGTCTGATAGAGGGTTAAATAGGAAAATCTAAACCACGGAAGCAATAGAAAATGAATTTATATCGGCCTACATATATAAATTTGTCTTATCCTCATCCTCACAGAACAGCAGAGTAGCATGGGGCTAATTAAAACACTCAAATAATGGCTCGCCTTCACTTGAGGTCCAAAATCCAAAAATATAAAACCTAATATAAATATATAAAATCTAAAATCTTGTCAACCCACTGTATAAGTCTGCATTTCGTCAAGGTTGTTATTATTACAAGATTTTTAATTACAATCGCATGTGCAGTGAGTTTATATAATGGTAGAGTAACCTCCACCCAGCTAATAACATACTCTATTAATAATATAAAGGTATAGTCCATTCTCATTATTAAGTGTACCAGAAGGGCCTCAACTGTGGTTTGCAGGAGTCTATCATGCCAGCCTGAGTTTTGTCTCACATGCAATGGAACAGTCTTGTAAAGGATAATTTTCATATACAGCTGCACTGAAATCCTTAATACTTTATTATTCTTGGGCGAGGGCAATCTAGATGTGTCAGGAATGTCTGTTGATGAGCGAAATCCCACTGGTTAGGTCTTTCTTTGCTTTGCTTTAAATCCCCAGCCTCGGTTCAGACGTTACAACATTTTTATTTCCATCCTGGTTTGTGCGCCTTCTGTTATGCAGGGAGCAGAGCTCCAGCTGAATTTGCAAATCTTTAACCTTTGAAAACGACGCCGCTGGCCCACCTGCAGCTGTATCCAAAGTTGGGGAATATCATTTTGTTATAGTTGGCCTGCAAAGTCATGACTGTTCGAGATTTCACCATGACTGTTTTGTAATTTGGGGCCCGAGTGAATGAATGAATCCATGAAAATGCTCAGTATGTATGAATCACTGGACGGATCTGGATGCGTGTCACTCACCTTCAGCACTGAAGTTCCTCTCAGGAGGTTTCTGGACTTCCAAGGTACCGGTTGTGGGTGAAGGCCCGGAGCGAGAGCCCCTTTCCCTGGCAAACCTAGTGTTGTCTCTCTGGATCTCGTTTGTGAAACGTGGCACATTAACAGGAATATTCTCAGGCACCACCTGCACCAGCGGAGGTCCCATGGGTGGTTGCTCATGTCTGCGGCTGTACACCTGCATACAACGCTCTTCCAGCGCTCCGATCAATACTGACTGGTTGTTCACTATTGCAGACAGGGCAGAGTATTTGGACTCCAGTTCCCTGTAGCGGGAGGCCAGACGCAGTGACTCAGTGGTGGCATTAAGGATTCGCGTCTCCAGCTGTGCCAGCTCCAGTGAGTTGTCCCTCTTCCTGATGATTTCGTGCAGCAGCTGCATGTAGAGCTGGGTCACCCTCGAGTTCATGTTCCTGCTCTCCTTCCTCAACAGCTTCATCTCGTTCACCAGGTTGCCGTCCACATCCACCACCAGCTTCAAAGTCTCCATCTCCCGACGCTGCTTTGACAGAAGGTCACGCACCGAAGCCACATCAAGGCGCGTCACCCGGTCCTTGTCGGTTGTGTAACCGCGGGCTGCACAGATGGGGCCTGTGATCTTCTGCTCGGGGACCAGGAAGGTGTAGGAGCACTTCTTGTTTTCTCCATTGGCCTCCGGAGCCCTTCGTATCCGGGAGAGGATAGGGTTCTTGCTGAGGGCTTGGCCATTGCTCCAGAGGGAGAGACCAAACAGAATAAGTAGGCTCCACTTTCCAGGTCCCATGGTTTATCCTTGATTTATCCCCAAACCAGCAAGAGATCTATAAAAAAAAAGAAAAGTGATGTGCAGTCTGTTTTACTGAAAAAAAATAAGGTTGGTGTAGGTATATTTCTCATATTGCCAATGAATTCTGGGAAAACACCACAATTTGTTCCTAATGATGACGATAACTTTTAAAAATGGATCATGAAACCCAAAGTTTTCAATTTCATAGCTTCCCAAAGCAGCTGGGTATTGTAATTTTTAGCAAATGCTGCTCAAAGAGGAGTCGGTTGTGCATTTTTGGGGGCACTTTTTCCAGACATGGTCTAATACACATGAGCGCTCCCGGAGTATAACTGCACCAGAACTGGAACTATGATAAACTACAGTGCCTATGTTTATCTAAATTTTGGAACATGTCACCAGCGCAATGTTGAGGCTCGCTGGTGTGTTTTAATGAGAAGAATAAGTTATACCAGGCTTTAAGTACACAGACAACAGTTGTTGGCAGGGTTAAGTTGTACATGGTTTTTGATCTCTTCATTAGACTTGTCAACAGAATGAAAATACAGAGGTTTTCGTTGCCACTCATCCTGTACTTTTTGTTCTGTTTCCTACCAGACACACTTCCTGAAGACTACACTGTTATGCAGATGTTTTCTTTTCTCCTCTAATCCAATATAATCCAATCTAAACACTGCGTCTGCAAAGCTAAAAGTCCCCCCTCCACTCAAAACGTTGTTTTTCTTGGATGCTTGAGCTTCACTGTGCAGAATGATGTATGGGCAGAGGTTGACACTAGAAGGATGTTTTCACATTCATCTGCTGAAAGTGGAAAGTTTCAGAGTTCATTGTAAATCAAAGGGGGCAGCCCCACGAGCATGATTTGTGACATATATCAGACCGGCACGTACAGGTACAAAATGTAATGGTCCTGCCTCCTTCTGGGGAACAGGAAACCTCACATCCTGTAACTCAGTCAATGCAATGACATTTTTTAGCTACTGATTTTGAAAATGTACATTCATTCATTGGCTGTACAAACCTTTGTTTTATAGACCAATCTAAAATTTGTTTTCTACCTTGCCTGAACCTTAGCATTGGCAATAGCTTAGATAATGAAGGTTGATTAGGCAGCCATCATGCTTCTTTAGAACTATAGCCTCCATTTGTCTATGTTTGACAGTGACCCAACAACATGGCCAGACAGTTTATTCCATTGTATTCAGGTGATTCTTTCCATCAGAAGGGGGAAAGAATGGAAAGCCAAACATGGAGCTTGATGATGCTAAACTGGTCTTATCCAATATATAACAATATGTAACAAATATGGAAGCCAATCCTGCTCTATATTTAATTTACAAGTGTGATATGGAAAGTTGAAGCCTCCGATGCAAAATCACTGAGAATGGGCTTAAACTGAAGTAGAAGGCATGTGACAAACTTCTGAAATGACACATATTTGCGTTATCAAAATGTTAGTATTTTTAATGAGAGAGTAGGGAGTTGATAATTGAACATTTCAAAGCACTCTAAAGTGTTTCATACATCTTATAGTCCACCCGAAACAGCTTTTCGAGAGTCTCTAACATCCATATCATGATGTCGCTATGCTGTAAACCAGGAGTCTCCAACCGTGGTCCTGGAGATCTACTGTGGGTGCAGGTTTTTGTTCCAACCAAGCAGGAACACACCTGATTCTACTCATCAACCATTAGGGCCTTTGCTAGGGAGCTTCATTAGTAGAACCAGGTGTGTTCCTGCTTGGTTGAAACAAAAACCTGCACCCACAGTAGATCTCCGGGACCAGGGTTGGAGACCCTTGCTGTAAACTGTGTATACAGGTGGGACCAAATGTTGGGAGGAATTTTATTGGACCGTTAAAAAGTAGATATTCATGTGCATGTACAGAACAGGTCGTGCAGCACATGGATCGAGCCTCCAAGGGAGTGAAATATTGGCAGCCTCATAGCGTAATTGCCTAGGTCCTGTTAGCCCGAATGGGACTTACAGTAGGCAGTTATAATATTCAAAGAGCATCTGTTGGCATGATTCAGAAGAAAACTTCTAGTCCGAGCCAGTACAGCTGGTCTCACACATCGAGGACATTTCTGGCTCACGTTTGGTGGAGTAAGAGTGGTGCCACCCACCCACTGCAAATCTGTTAACTTATATTTTCAATACATTCCCTCTTGGCTTCTCTTTCATGAGGGCCCTTACCACATTGGTATCAGGTGTCTGGGTGTGCACAAGTGCAGGATCTGTTTTTCATATTTCTGTAGATCTTGCAGCTCAGACCTTATATGAACCGCCCCTATAGCCTTTCGGTGTATACCTGCGCTGGCGTGGAGAATTAGTACGTTAAAAAAAAGATTTGACTAAAAAGGAAAGCCAAACATGTCAACAGGGTAGCGTCGGCTGTCAGTCCCCGATAGGAGAAGCCAGCAGGTGATCATCAGGCCTGATTAAATTTATCTCATGTCACCCTGGCTAGAACAAATAGATAAATCAGAATCCGATGAAGAATAAAGTGTGCTTTAGAAGCAGCGGGGGTAGCAGGAATCCCTGATTTATGAGTAGTGTTTTCTGGAGTCTATTTTTGGAACGAAAGCTTTGTTGTGATCTTATTGGTTTTGACAGCAAAACGAATGGAGCAGTGGTGGGTGACGTTTGAAAATACATGCTAAGTGAAAGCCTTCCATATTCAATAGCTAGGCTTGGCTCTGGAAGTAGAGCTATCGGCGGGCCAACTACGGGCTGATTTTGGCAGCAGGGCCAAGCTCAACCAGAAAGTCGTCTGGTGGCTGTAAGGAGGTTAAACAACCTTCACCTCACACTTCAGATGGGCACCCGCTTCATATCGAAGCTCATCAAAACAAAATCGGCCGAAGGTTCCAGCGTATGCCAAGGAAGCAGTATGAAAACGCATCCGAGACAGAGACGGCGGGGGCTTTGAGTTACTTCTGTGGTCTCTTCTTGATGTTTAGTTGCACTGAAGAGTCCTGACCACAGTTAATGGGACAGATCCCAGAGCATTACCTAAACTCCAACTGCTGCTGAGGCAGAATAAAACTCTTTCATCATTGTCAGAGGAAAAAAAACATGCTTACCTCAGGGGAAATATATAATAGCGATTTTTTTTATTCATACAGCGCAAAGATTTATTAACAGAAAGTTAATATTATATGGCAGGAGTTCTAAAACGTATGTGTTTTAGCTGTACCATATGGACCGCAGTTGCAGCAGTTTGTTTTTTTGCCATCTGAGGGTAAAGAGGAAGGCACTTTACGGAAAAAAAAAAAACGGGCCATGTGTCAGAACTCAGAAACACCTTGGCACTGTCAGTCAGTTATTATTACCCAGAGAGTACGATTCTTTCCGTAATCACAGGTCATCCCCTTTCAATAGCTCGGCCTCAGAAATTGGCTCGTCTGCACGTCTCCGACCCCGCAACATGAATCTCGCAGGCCCCGGCCTGACAGGAGTGACAGTGTTTACACAGAGGCTCCTCAGCCCAGGGCTGTGAATCTCATCGGCAGGTTTCCCCGTCGGTCGCACACCCCTGCTGGTCTTCATCAAGTCGGCCGCAGCGGCCTCTCTTTTTTTGTCGACTTATTAAAAGGGATTTTTTTTCTCTCTCTCTCTCTCCTCTCCCTCTCCAGAGCCAGACCTGACCAGATTCGACCACCTCATTCATATTAATGCGTGTCTTTTCGCAACCAGACAGGTCAAAACTTCTGCGGCGGCTGTTCCCCCCCCGCCGTCGAGGAGGTACCGGGAGGATGGTGCCAACCGACTCTTAAGTGGCACCACTGAGCTCGCACTGTCTGCTGGTAAGCTTCTCAATTAAAAGATTTCCTTTTAGCCTACACTTAAGTGGGACAGGGAATACCACATAACATTCCCCTAATTGGTTTCCCTAATTTCATTCCAACATCATTTCAACAGACAGTATATAAATACATATTGCAGATCAGAAAATCCCCACTTTTCCATCTTAACTTTGTTGTGGGTTTCTGCGTTGGGCCAAGCAGAGTTTCTGGACTCTGCCAATTAGCCCACAAGTTATTCTGATGGTGCCACTGATTAGGTCTGTCTGCTGAGGAGATGATGCATGAGCTTTGTACGTGGTAAAAATGATCAAAGGGTTTCCACCAAATCTACAGTTTAATACAAAAGTTTTCATAGTGTTTTTTTTTATTAATTCATGAACAAGCGTGAAGGTCTAGTACACTTTTTTTTTTTTTACAGGGATGATTGAGGTTTCAGCAGAAATGTTTTCTACAGAGAATTAAAAAAAAAGAACAAAAAAAGGGTCCTACCTTTGTCAGAGAGATCGGTCAGTGGTCCAGGAGGCAGCAGGTAGGAGCCAGGTTGCTGTCTCAGTCGCTTTTCCCATGAAGTCTCATGCTCTCCATTCTCCTCGCCTCGCGCTCGGTCCCCCCTCTGTCTTTGCTCTCATTCAGAATGAAGGCCTGCGCACAGCGATGGGTCTTACAAGCAAACACTGCCCAGCCGGAGAACAGTAGAGGGTGCTCCATATACGGGAAGAGGGAGGCTGCGAGGTGTGATTTTCTCTTTAGTTTGAGGAGAGGGAGTCTTGGCCCTGCCTTCCTCCTCTGATGTCACCACCAAGTTTCGGGGAGAAAAGAAAAGACCTCCTCCTAATGTTTCAGCCTCGACCTCGACAAAGTACGTGATGAACCCGATTGGCTGAGAGTCAGCGGAGTTATGGAGGCTCTCACGCTCCGAATCAGTCTTGCTGTCACCATTTAAGTCCCGGTGGATTTCTCCCACACGCCCGAAAATCCCACTGACAGGCTTGAGGAGGCTGATGACATGCTTATAAACTTTCGCTGTCATGCACAAGTAAGCACTCTTTTGTCAGCTTCCTTCATATAAGCACCATTTGTCAGAGTCCTATACCTACTCCTCTGCACAAAGCTGTTTCCTATCAGCTCTAATCTAATGACTGAGTGATTCTGGCGGGCCCGGTAGCTTTAGGATTACAATGGGAGGTCTGTGTGTTGGATGAGAGCGTCCACTCTTGCGTTTTCACCGTATATGGGATGTGTATGTGTCTCTTGTGGCAGTCTGAGAGCTATTGGCAGCTGTGTTTATTTGGTTATGAGGACAATATGCAGAGGGGCTCTGCAGACAAAAAGAACACCCCTGAGCTAAATGTTTTGAAATGAGGAGGAAGCACAGGCTTTAATGCATGGGGATCCTCTGCGTGGGGAGGCATAACCTAGTACTTCACCATGTGGGAGGACAGGTCTGCTTATGAGCCACTGAGTCAAGACATATTGTAGAAGTGAGTGTGCATGCTGGAATGGGCGCTTGCGTGTGACCTATAAACAGGAACATATGTTTGAGAGTGCGCATCCTCGTGTTGTTTGGTTGCGTATAATACGGGCCCTCCAATTTAAATAAACGGGCCTATGTATAGATGAACATGTGGTCTGGGGAGGGGGAGGGGGGGTAGAAAAAGCTTGAGAACAACACAACATGCTAATTCAAGCCATGCCTGGAAACAACATTGTCTGTGTGCACTCTGCATTTAAAGTCCCACTGTTGTGTCTTGAGTAGTTTAGATCAGTTGTCCACAATTTTGAGGTCAAGGAAAAGCAAAAACAAAGGCTACGTTTGTGTTGGATGCCCCTTTTTTTCCCTTTTTCTTGTTAATTAAAAGTGAAATCGCTGTTTGGTTGAACTGCTTAAAATTCATGTTCACAGACATAGATTGCAATAAGAGCATAGTAGAATTTCTTTGGTACCCAATGCTGATAATTATCTCCATTGAAACAATACTTGTGTGTCTTGATAAAACTGTTCCATGAAACATCACAGCAGAGGGGCCTGTGAGTGAGATAATGCCCTTCCTAATGTGAGTCTGTTAATGGAGGGGTTCCCTTTTTTTATTTTTGCCCCCGACCATAAAAAAACGTTTGAATGCCACTGCTTATAATAGTCTTTGCATTCATGCAAAGTAGGGGTTTGGATCTTTGTGTTTGTTGATTTTCACATAGTTTAGAAAAATCACTTTTTAAGCTTCACCAGTCACACTCATTAAAGTTCTGCCCTCTCTGTGAGCCCCTCCTTGTGGCTAAATGACTTTACTACCCTCCTCACATTCACAGTTCATGCAGGTCCAAGTGGGAGGAGAAAAATAAATAATTGGGTACAATGAATGACTTTTTAAAACTTTTTAAACAATAAAATGAATTATTAAGACAAACAGAAGTGTAGGTAAATAATAAAATAAAAAAGTAATGAATAATAAATAAATATGGATCAATTAACACATTTTTAATTGAATATATAACATAAGATTTCCTTTATTGTCCTTCAATGGGAAAATTCACCTTGTTGCAGCAGCAACTATCCAAAGTGAATAGTGGAAGAGAAAACAGAAGAAGGGAGTCAATAATAAAATAATTTAATAATAAGGAAGAGAAGAAGAGCTATGGATATTGTAGAAGTAGAGAATAATAATATAATTCAAACAATAGGTATAGGAGAAAACAAAAAAAAACAGAAAATACACAACAGGTAACAACAATAGCAGTAGTTGCACATAAGCTAAACATTGCACAATGGAATAGTGGTTATTGCACATTATTAATTATTTCAGAGAAGTTACTGAGCGTAGCTTAGTGTGTGTGTGTGGTCTACTGGTGCTGGTTGTCTAACAGAAGTCTAACAGCAGCAGGAAGGAAGGAATTCCTAAAAATAAGTGCTCATAAGTTTTTACAGCTTGTTATTTTTTACAATCATATGTTGAAGGAATGTATTGTTTGAGCAGGAAGCAGAAAGCTCTGGAAAAGTTGGTTTCTTGCTTGAGAATTTAGTTCTATGCATGTAATATTTGGCTAAGATAAGCGAATTGATCACCAAATTTTTTTTTTTTAAATCTTATTCCCATTTCATCATTTTTTATAAGTCTTTTAAAATATGAATCTATTTTAGCTTATATATGCAATAATACAATTATTATTTTATAATACTAATATGTAACTAAATGTATTATGATTTTTTTTTTTACTAAGCCTTACATTAGGCAGACATTAAGTTGCTAATGTGCCATTAACATCATTTCTAACAACAATGCCCCTTTTGCTTTTGGATGGTAAACATAAAGTTATTGTCAAACCCGTCAAAACATAATATAATAAAAATAACATAAATAATTCAAACTTTTTTTTCCTGGAAAATCTATAATTTCATTCAGTACCCCTCTGAGTGTGGATGTATTATTTTTTAAATATACCTTTAAATGAAAATTCTACATTTAATAGGAGTCAAAGAACAAGCGGGCTCTCGGTGACGTCACGCCGACCGACCAATGAGCGCGCTCCGTCGGTGGCTCCGTCGACATTCAGCAACAGGCGTGAAACAACACAGAGGAATAACTTAACTACATTTATCACGACTTTTCTCAGCTGTAGTCTTTTCCTGTGTAGTTTTTGTGACATTACTGTCGTCGTTCAGTCAGCCACCGGCTCCACGTGCTGCTGACAGTTTGCTTTTATTTCCCTGTCGACTCTTTTTTACTTTTGCAGCATGGTGAGTTTGGGATCGACCCCCCCCCCTTCTCCCCCTTTCCCCTCCTCCTCCCTCCCGTGAAATGTTGCCCATGTTTTACTTACGTGCACTTCATGTCAATGTCAAACGCTTATAGGTTAGGCTGGACCAAATGCTTTTGTCCATTTGGATCATGGCTGGATTATGCGATTTAATCGGCTTTGCTTATGCGCCGCGCTTCATCTGTTGTGGATAAAATTAGCCCGAAGCGGTACAGATCCTGTGTCACTGTGGATCTGTTCAGTCCCGAGGGAGAAAACGTGTTCAAATGGCTGCAATACATAAAATCCTTTAAACGGCGTTACTGCGCACATATCTGTCTATCTAGAAACTGATAAAAAAAAGTATTGAATAAAAACCAATGTGTGGACACTAGTTGGAGTAATTAAATTGTTGAAATGATCAATTTTTATGAATTTGACACAAATTCTGTCATCATAGCTCGCATTCAGATTGCACACTTGGAATTTTATTTATATACAGCTTCTTTGTAATTTATAAAAATGCATTTTTAGGTAAATAAGTGTATATTGTTGAAAGGCCTAACCAGGGACTGGGGTTGCCATGGTATCATTTTTGCAACTTGGTGCATTGTTTTTGTATTGTCCCTGACAAATAAACATAAATAAATAAATCTATCTTATCTATCTAGTCTGTCCAAAAGTTCTCTATTTGCATGAAAAGCATATTGCTTTAAATAAATAAAAACAAGTAAGCACAATTATGCAATTCAGAGAATAAATATAACTTAAAGTGTGCATGTATCTGTTAAAAATATAAATACAATAAATCACTCTACATAAACAAATCTGCCTTGATCTTTTCAGTCCCGGGACATATTTTACAAATATCTGCAATAAAATACTTTAAACAGCGTAACTGCACAGATATATGATGCATATACTGTATTTATATAGAGATATACATCTATCTATTATCCATCCACCCATTAATTCATCCATCCATCCTATAACATACTGTTTTAAATAAATAAAAACTAACAAAGTAAGTACATTTGTACAATATTTAAGATAACTTAAAATAACATGTGCACATTGCTATTACATTGTCTACATAGACAAATCTGCCTTGAATAATGCTGTTTTTCCACAAAAAAAAAAGTTGAGTAACCATGATGAAAACTCTCTAAATTACATCATTTCCCCCTCAAAATGAAATTATGACCGTTGAACGCAAGATGTTTTCACTCTGAGGTCAGATTTCAAGTTTCCACGTTCCGCTCGTGTTGCAGGACTCGGAGGAGGAGAGCCCCCTGGCCCTGGGCGACCTCTGCCTGGCTCAGGTGTGCCGCAGTCTGGACGCTCTGTCCAGCGAGCGGCCAGACGGCTCCCTGAGCCTCAGCTGGGCCCCGCTCTTCCCGCAGGAGATGGCGGACCAGCTCCTGCGTAAGATGGCGACTGAAGGTCGGTGAAGGCTCAAAAAAAAATAAAACAAATCTTATTGACAGAGGGACTGTAGCTAGTTATGTGGATTGTAGAAAAACGGACAAAGAGACTCACACCATGGAAAAAGTGACTCCCCTTTGACCCTCAGTTAGTCAGCCATTCTTCGAACATGCCACTTCCTGTGTAATCAAAGTTAATTACAATGTCGGGACACTTACCCTTTCATCATACGAGTTATTAGTTCACTCCGTACGATGCCAGGCTGAAATGGTGGGAAAATTCTATTCCACAAACGTACGTGTGGCTAAACTGATGCTACTTTTTCCTACAACATTGCTCTGTTTGCTTCTCCCTACTCAAGGGCTACTGAATGACGCGACTGTTGGGATTTTCCGAAACGCCAAAGGGCTCCGCCTGCGCAGAGCCTCCATCCGCTGCTGCCCGGTGTCTGCGGAAGCCTTCCGCCTGGCCCTGTGCCCCCACCGCCTCCAGGAACTAGACGCCTCCTGGGTGCCCGGCGACCTCACCGGTGCTAAAGTCGTCTCGGGCCTTGCCGCCAACCAGGACTGCAGGTCCAGCCTGCAGAGGCTGTCCCTGAACGGGTTACGTCTGGACTGGGAGTCTCTGAGGGGGGACGGCACGGCCCAGGTCGGCTTCAGCTCCCTGCGGGGCCTGAGGGTGCTCAACCTGGCCAACACGGACCTGACCGACGCCGTTCTGGAAGACGTCTGCGCTCTCCCTTGTCTTGAAAGCCTGGACGTCTCCTGCAGCGCCGTCTCCAACCTCACGGCGCTCCTCCGGTGCAAGAACACCCTGAGATCTTTGATCGCCCACGGGCTCAGGACGCTCGATATGTCACCAGCCAGCTTCCTCTTCGTCCTCAGCCGGCTTCAAGCGCTCAGGCACATGGACTTCTCGGACGACCACTTCGCGCCCGACGACAGCGACGGGAGGGACGGAGACGAGGTGGTGAAGCAGCTCCTGGAGGGGAGCCCCCAAGTCCTCCCTTCGCTGGTTTCTTTAGACGTGTCGGGCCGGAAGAGGATCACCGAGGCGGCAGTCAGGGCGTTCGTGGAGGCCAGGGGCGGACTGGTGTTCTTGGGCCTTTTAGCGACCGGGGTTAGCGCCTGTGACGTCCTCACTTCGCAGACAAGCCTCAAAGTAAGGATCCAGCACTAGAATAGAATCATGAGCTTTGACTCGTGCTTCTTGTGTGTCTCTGACCTCTGCTAACCGAACATGCCCCACCGCGTTTCCTGCCTGTCTGACCGTGCTGATCTGCTGTGTGTGTTCAGGTAACTGGAGAGGCTAATGAGAACCAGGTGTGTGAGGCCCTAAGGAGGTACAGAGACAGGGAGTGTTTCACACGAGAGGCCCTCGTCCATCTCTACAATCTAACCACCGACATTAGCAGACCACGACCGGATATGCTCAAGGTGCTGTAGCCATGTTCATTTTAATTCGCTTAACCCTTAAAGGTCCCATATTGTAGAAAGTGGGATTTTTAATCCTTTTGAAATATAAGAAGTTCTATACATTTTGCCCCATGTTTCAAAAGGCTCAATCCACAGAGATGTGCACGCATTCCTATTCAGAAACGGTGCCTTAAAAGGAGCTGTCGTGACTTCTGTGAAGTTGTGATGTCACAACTATACAGTCACCACCCACCACCTCATTCACATAGTTGATTTTTGGTACTTAAAACCACAAATATACAGCTCTGGGAAAAAAAAAATAAGAGACCATCGCACTTTTTTTTTTCTGAAATCAGCATCTCTACATGTATTCCAGCTAGGGCTGCCACAAACCATTATTTTGATAGTCGACTAATCGGATCATACATAAATTGACTGTAAAACATAAGGCGGTACCGCACCAGCTGATTGGATCATTAGCTTTTAGCTTGAAGTGTTTAAGGTACATTCTAACTGAAAATAAAAACAAGATGATAGTTCATTGACCTTTTAATGAGATATGAAGCTTGATATGAACAGAGCAGCAAACAGTTTGGGGTTTTCGGGTGTGTCTGCCATGGCTCTGGCATCAAACATATCAAACATAGCACATTTATATAAAATTAAGTAGGCGCCTGATATCCATTTCTATACAGACAATGACTGTAGGCTACGCACTATGTTGATTAAAACCCCCAAAACTTGTGCAGGATCTACAAAGTGTAGCCAATTGAAAAATAAGGAAAAAGCTGTGTATTAATATCGGTATAAAACAAGAGACATACGTGCGTAAACTGTATTTAGAGGTGGGTAAACTATGCTTGGGAGCGCGTAAACTATATTTAGAGGTTCAGAAACGCTATTTCCTTAAATCTGGAGGTGGCGTTCACGTGCGTTTACGCAGAACTACATCCCTGGTCAGGACGTTAGCTTGTTGTAGCAAGTAGCAAGAAAGCTCACCGTTTACCCTAATATCGGCAGCTAACTAGCCGGTTTGCTTACCGAGACGACGAACCCTCTTCAGAATCATCCACAATGACGTGTATTCTCTTCAGATGCTCATGCTTAGCCGTTGTGAACGCTTTTCTCGCCACTTTTCTTAAAACGCTCCCACACTTTGGAGCTTCGTTGCCGGGTAGCCATGATACTGTTATGGTATCATTTATGGTAAAGTCAGGCCTGTCGCCGATTACCACTACTGCGCATGTGCGCAGGTGTGTGGGTGTGTGTGAGAGACAGAAAGCAGACGCGCAGTTTCGTGAGAAAAGCAAAGTTAAAAAAAAATGCGTCGACTACTAAATTAGCTGTCGACGATTATAATTATGACTAATCGACTAATCGTGGCAGCCCTAATTCCAGTCACTCAAGACGCGTGGAAGCTGTGATTAAAAATAATGTTAATTGCACCAAATATTGATTTATTTAGTATTAAGTTGTTTTAAAATGAATTTGATCTAGTTTCTTTGCATTGTTTGAGGTCTGAAAACATTGTATCTTTTTTGCTATTTTGAGGATTTTTCATCTAGAATTTTTTTTAATTTATTTAAAATTTAGGGGAAATGTCAGTAGTTTATAGACACAAACAAAAATGTTCCCTTTGCCCAAACACGTACTTAGAAGCAGTAAAATCAGAAAAACTGATCATTTTGCAGTGGTCTCTTTGTTTTTCCAGAGCTGTGTATTATCAGGGATACCACAATTTCAAATAAAGCCCAGGAAAAGTGTAATATGGGAGCTTTAACATTCTTTTTTAACTTTCGATGCTGAGAAAAATCAACTGGGGTAAAAAAAACACGACCGGTCCAATAATCAGACTGTCAAGCAAGCCAAAAGTTTGGTTTTGCAAGACTATATGAACCGCTTTATATATCAAGGTTAAACTGAAGGTGACCGCACCTTAAATGTCACTCATAGTCACGCATTGCACAGGAAAAAGCACAGAAATGGATCCAGGCTGTTAATCTGCAAACACGCAAATCCCAGATCTCAGCAATCTGTTTAGTCACTCATAGAAAACTACAGAAAAAAAGGACCAGATCGTATAGAAGATTATCTCTGATCTCTTCAGGATTATAAACTGTAATTTTACTCAGTTAGGTAGTTAATAGTTTATATAAACAGATCAAGAGCTCTTTCTCAAAGGGAGACCTGTGCACAACTGAATAACACAATGAATTTGCAACAGCAGTATATTTAAAACCACTTTTGCAAGCTCAGTTTGAACATGCGGCGGAGCTGAATTAAAATGTCCTGTGACCTGACAACCCTAATTACTGTACTTAGACGTGATTGGGAGAGCCGAGGTAATGAGAACGTTCCCCTGCAGAGCAAATGCAATGCAGCTCCGCAGCTGGCTTTGTCTGTGGTTTTTAGAAAGTGGGTTATATAAATGCATATTAGTATCTGAAGGATGCCTCATCGCTGTCCTGTTTCTGCAGTAAAGCAGCGACTTGGTACGTAAATACATCCACATGGTAGTTGGAGAGGGAAATAAGAGCCTTATGATACCTTCGCCCTCACATCCGGCCCACGGCGGTTTGCTGACCCCGAAGCGCGACTTTATTATGACCCGCGCTTCCTGTCTCCCGTAGCTGGTGGTGAGCGCCATGCGGAGCCACCCCGCCTCCCTGCACGTCCACCTGGTGGCCACGGCGTGCGTGTTCAACCTGACCACCCACGACCTGGCAGACGCCATGCCCATCGGGGCGCTGAGCTCCGCCGTCGCCCGGCTGCTGTACGCCATGAAGACCTTCCCCAACCATCAGCAGGTTCGTAGGGACGATGCCCGGCGTCTCGGATTACACGTCCGCGTCAGCGTAATGCCGTTACGCAATATTTCAACGCAAACCGCGGCACGGAACGGTTCTGCCGCTACCAGCTGGCTTGTAATTCACCGGATTTGAAGCCAGCCTTTGGCCTTTGGATGTTGCATTTGGTTGCAGCTGCCATTTGGCCACTTTCAGACATTATTTTGTAGTCGCTACCTAATAAAATTATTATTTATTTCTTATTTTTAGTTTTCTTTGTTTTATAGTATTTTGTTATATTGTGATCTTAAGCATCTATTTAATTGTTACCTACTTTTTAGAGCTTTTATCCCTTTTTTTTCCCCCATTAATTTATTCAAGCAGGCGACACGGTGGAATAGTGGGTACAGCTGTTACCTAACAAGGTCGCAGGTTCAAGACCTTGATCGGGGACCTTTTTGTGTGAAGTTTGCATGTTCTCCCTGTGTCTGTGTGGGTTTTCTTCAGGTTCTCCTGTTGAAATACTGTTAATTGGAGAATCTAAATAGGTGTGAGTGTGTGAGTGAATGGTGCCCCACGATAGACTTTATTAATTACACAGTAATCTGTGTGTGTCCTTCTCTCCAGGTGCAGAAGAACTGCCTGCTGGCACTCTGCAGCGACTACATCCTCCAGGATGTCCCCTTTGACAAGTTAGTTTGCTCTCGCTCAGTTATAATATGATGTTTGAGTTCGTGGTCATGCAGTAGCCAAGATAATCAGTGCACTCACAGAGTGCCACTGTGGTGTTTTTCCAACAAATTGTGATCGAGCTAAAATATATATTTGCCTTGAGACGCAACTGCCAAAAGAAACAGTTCCCCCCAGATGTGCGAGCGCGAGAAACGATGTGTCGGATTTTTGGATTTTTTTTTCCCCCCGAGGCTCGTCTGCGCATTATTTGCATATCTCCGTAACGCTGTGATGCTTAACTGTGTATCCCTGCTGTGATCATGGTTCAGGTATTTAGCGGCAACGCTGGTGATCAACTGGCTGAGCAGTCACGAGGACCCCACCCTTCAGAGGATGGCCGTGGCTGTCATCTCCATTCTGGTGGCCAAGGTCAAGACACATTAGCCTCTCCACAGTAAAACAGTATGGCACCTGCTAATGCCACCTGTCAACAGACCCATTCAGTAGCCAGGTCCCTGCGACCCCTGTGACCCTAGATGGCTCTGTGCTTTGTTAAACGCTGCCGTTTTTTCCTGTGGGCTAAAAACAACAGCTTGTTCTAAATTAGGTCGACGTTTAGGAAAATGGCTCGAAAATCAAACCAGCGCTGATCTCCCTCTGTTTCATCGACAGTTGTCCACGGAGGAGACGGCCCAGCTCGGCAAGGACGCTTTTATTATGAAGGTACGTTTACACTTCCCGGGTGTTTAGTTTCATACCTACACGGCATTCCAGGCTTAGCAGTAGACACGCACAAATGTATTTCTAGTTCTCTCTCTCATTTATTGTCTCCTACATTTTCCATTACCTACTGTATATTTGGGAGCACCATTTGCTGCTCCCTGCTCCCGCCCCTCTCGGGTTTACTGTGACTCTGTTGTTCAGTCGCCTCCATTTCCTCTGCCGCCAATATGTGATAATCACATCAACGCGCATTGGCGCGCACTTTGCTGACTCCGCCCGCGGCCGCTTTCCGTATTCCTGCGAACGCAAAACACCCGCCAACTCGCGTCGCATCTCCTCCAACAGCAGCTGCTTGCTATCGTGCAGCAGAAGGCCATGTTAGGGGTGGTGGACTCCACGCTGAAGTTCGCCTTGAGCGCTCTGTGGAACCTGACAGACGAGACGCCCACGGCCGCACGCAGCTTCATCGAGTGCCAAGGCCTGGAGCTGTACGAGGAGGTCCTGGAGGTAGGCGGAGCCCCCCCCCCCCCCCCACCACCGCCCCAAAAAAGAAAAAAAATTAATAGATGCACATGATAATACACAAATAAACCTCTCATGCTATCCCTTTCCTTGCGTTGCAGTCCTACTACACCGAATCATCTGTGCAGCAGAAGGTTCTTGGCCTCCTGGTGGGTTCAGCCAGTGTGTTCAGTGTGTGTGTGTGTTTATGCTGACAACTATTGAATATGATTTTATGGTTTTCATTAGGCACCACATCTGCCAGAGTACTGAATGGTTTTGGCTCCGTGGCCGTGTTTAAACTAACATCCAAAATCGTATTCTCATTTCCTTTTCGTATGTCATTCCAACGTAGTGTGACAACCGGCGGCGCCTGACTAAGGCATCGCTTTCGAAATATGTAGAAAGAAGGAAAAACAATAAAAATCCCCCCGCGGGCAATGTGACGTTAAGCAGCAACCCGTCGCTAACGCCCGTCTGCCGGGTTGCGGTCACCGAGGCTGTGATTCGTCTCGCTTTGTCGCAGAACAACATAGCGGAGGTGGAGGAGCTGCAGGCGGACCTGATGGAGGAAGACCTGCTGGAGCACATCCTCAGCCTGCTGCGGGACTCCCAGGTGGAGGTGGGGGTCCGGTATTTCGCTGGAGGGATCCTGGCGCATCTCGCCTCCAGACCAGAGGCCTGGACCCTGGATGAAGAGCTCCGTACCACCGTACTGAAACAGCTGGTGTGTGTGTGGGTGTGAGAGAGAGAGAGACAAACGTTTTGGATGCTGGTTTTCATATGATGAACAGTTAAAAATCAGTGTCGTGTTTTGTCCCTTGCAGCATTCTTCAATAGTGACATGGACCCAAATGGAGAGAGAAATGGTCTCTTACAGGTGAGACAAGCTCTTTGTTGCCGGTTCAATGTAAAAAATGTATTCAATTCATTCATTTAAAAGATCTGTAATTACCTCAAAGTTTAAGTGCTCAGACACTCACAAGAAAAGCAATTTAAAAAAATCCATTCTAATTGATTTTAGGTCATGGGAATGGCGCCTTTAATTTTTTACTATGACCTCTGTTTAAACTCTGTAATACATTGAGGTAGGGGCCGAGTACAAAAAAATTCGATCCAAGGAACATAGAATAAATATTTAAAAAGAAAAGTAAGTAAAATAATGAAACATCAAGAGGGGAAAAAAAAAATAATTCAAACGTATCACCTAAAAAAAAAAGAAGCGAAATAGAATGAGGTGAGCTTCAGACCGTTCGGCATTTTATTCCAGGTTAAAAGTGCACAGTATGAAAAACTGGATTTACCTAGTACAGCGAAAACAGCTGGCGCCCGCAACGTAATCCAATCATTTCAGTGTGTTTGATAAGGGCCCGCATTAAAACACAGTAATGAGGCGACGACCTCGGCTCACATTCTTTGGAATGCGCCGACACAGGCGAAAAACATAAAAACATCTGGTACTCGCAGGCGAAAAACAAAGGGGAAAAAAAAAAAACACCACTCTGGATTATTAAAATATGCGCTTCTTTCGCTCACTGTTTTAATCGCATGCGTTCTGTCTCCTTGTGTCCAAATTATAGGTCATTCTGTCCATTTTGCCCGCTGCTTCACACTCGGCAGCCGTCAGGAGTGCAGCTGTGGGCAGTCTGGGCCATACATCTGGTCTGCTGTCAAAACAGTAAGACACATAAACAGACTACTGTGGGGATCTTGTGTGTGTGTGTGTGTGTGTGTGTGTGTGTGTGTGTGTGTGTGTGTGTGTGTGTGTGTGTGTGTGTGTGTGTGTGTGTGTGTGTGTGTGTTGGGGGGGGGGGGGGTGTCACTTGCATTTTACCTCATTTTAAATCTAATTGCAGGAGCTGTGCTCACAACAGGCATTAATGGCCAGGCATGCTATAGATAACCAGTTGTTTGAATAGAGCCAATAAAATGTGTGTGTGGAGGGGGGGAGCTGTGGAGCACATGGGTGGTGGTTTACCATACAGTATTGTATGTGTATGATATCGTCCATTATTGTTATCATTGGAAAGTTTATCTGCCTCTTTATATTAGTGGTTCCCAACCTGGGAGGGTCAGGATTCCACAAAGGGGTTGTGAAATGATAGGACAGGATGGGATACAGAAATAAAAACACATATTTTGTACACATCATGGTATCGTTTGCTTTAGTTCCCGCAGATTAGTGTCAGATCAAATTAAATATCCAGACAAAACGGAGCTGGAAGATAAGTCAACAGAAGATCTTGACCTTGGTTTATCGCTTTTCTTTGTGGAACCCAAATAATTTCACTATTTGCTTGAAGCCATGTTTGACTAAACTAGGTAGGCTTTTTTAGGGTTGGGAACCGCTGCCGCTGTGTGTGATGTTAACTACTGATGGACCGACGTGTAACTCGTCTGGCGTATTAATATTCAAGCGCCGGTGTCGTGTTCTTATTTGCTGTCCTCCGTCCCCCAGCTTCACATTACAGCGGCATGCTGGAGCAAGAAGGCGTGACTGAGCTCCTGAAGGCTTTGGTTGCACATCCCGACACACACGGCGACGTCAAAGGACTATCGGGCAGCATCTTGAGCGTGGTGGAGAACCACCGGCGTCAATCCGGACCTTCCATCGACCAGACGGGGCCTCGGAGCTCTTGACAAAAGGGCAAAGATATTTATTCCATGTTATTTTATGTCAACACGCTGTGCCTAAAATATGCGGGTTGCAGACACGGGTCTATAGCGGAGCTTAGCTACAGGCAGTTAATGTCAATCCCATTGGGTTTAATATTTAATAGAGTAAATTATATATATTCTGTATTTTTATATCGAGTGATCACTGGTTGTGTAATGATTTTGATCCCCGAGGTAAACTGTTAATTTCGTTTTAAATAATTAGAAAAAAAATATAAAGAGAGAGAGAATTCCTTATACAGTATTTTGAAGTCAAAATAACATCAATATAGAAAATCTGATCTTAAGGAAGCGTTCCGGATAGACTTGGAGAACACAGGTTGAGATAAATCCCATCACTAGAGGGTGCCTTAGGACCGTAGCTCCAGGGATGTTTTGCCCTTAAGCTGCGTTTGTGCGAAAATATTCAGCCATTAAATGTATAGATGCAATACCATATATGATCAGCGGCAAGACGTCACCCTGAATGGGCTGTGTTTGTGTATCAGTGTGTACTGAGGGCGTCGTTATAAACCAGTCATGCTCAAAAATAAATGATCTCTCCTCTCCCTCTCTCTCTCGCTCACTGTCTCTCCCCCCACTGGTATCCTAGATGCTGAATTCATTATATTTTATGTAACACAGCTGGAAGACAGAACAGCTCGTAGGCATCTACAGAGTCTATTCTAAGTTGGCCTATTAATAATTCCTTTTGAAAAGTGGATTAACAGGCTCACATGCATATTTGAGTTATAGCACCATGTTCAACTTTTAAGTGTCAAATCCCCTTGATTCACATTTTATTAAATCCCCCTGAAGGAATTGAGAGGGATCTACTAAACAGAATATGGCTGCTCATGCTTGAGATTCAGCCACGTCAAGTCATTTCCTTGCCAGCGGTAGCGTCGGCTAATATGTTAGAGGAGAGCGAGGTAACGTGATCCAACAGCTTCTACGGCCCCCCTGTCCGGCCGGATCAGAGGTCATGTGCCCCATAGTGAACGTGGTGTGAGGTAACAGTGAGAAGTTCAAGTCGCGAAAAGTGTGGGAAAAAAAAAACAAAAAAAACGGCGCCGCTTTCCGGGGGGATGTTAATTATTCGGCCGCGTACGCGGAAAAACCTTGCGTGCTAGGGGGTTAATTTGAACAGGAGGAACCGAAGGGTGATAGAAGCGTGCGTTGCATCAATTAGGTCTTAAGTTTCTGTCCCATCAATAATCAAGTGACACGTGAACCGGAGACAAACAGAAGGGCTACATCAGAAAGGCAGGAGAAAAAAAAACACACGGGTAGTAGGACAGGAGTTTAGGGAATAACTTACAGGTATTTGCTTTCTCGCTGAGAGTTGGGTGACGGTATTGATACCATTTACATGTCGGTGCGGTAAATGTGAAGCATGAAGACGGTTAGCTTAGCATAGCTTAGCATTAGCAATGTCTGAAAATGGGGGGGGGGGACTGCTAGGCTGGCTCAGTACTTTTAAAGCTTAATTAATTAACACATTGCGCTTAATTTGTAAAACCTCCGTTTTTATTTATTTTTACAGGTTTGAACGTATCACAGGTTAAATAGAGAGCTTAAAGGTACGGTGTCTAGTTTCTCGCGACACCTATTGGTGACGTTGTACATTGCAACTAGCTGAATTTGTACGTGGCCACAAAGACTTGAAAGGCCATCTCTACAGTAGAGGCATATTTTTGGTTTGTCCAATCTGGGCTTCTGTAGAAACGTGCAACATGGTCCTCCATGGAGGGAGACCTGCTCCCTGTATCGATAATACATACTTAAGGTAATAAATACATAACAGTCCTTACTTTGACTGAACTATATACAAATTAAAAATAAAATACTTATAGATATTATGTACCATTTCAGCCACTGTACCTTTAAAGTAATTTAGAGCAGTGGTTCTCAAAGTGGGCCCTCAGGGCAATTTTATTATTAATATGATTCCATTCATGTGTAATACAATGATAGAATATGACTATTGTATTTTTGATCATCAGTTTCATACACTTTCTGTAATAAAACATCCAAAATCGTATCTGATGGGGGCGTCTGGTGTAGTTTATATCGGTTTATGTGACCTGTTAGCTTCGGATACTACAGACATTATAAGATTATCAGTCTTCTATTCGAACTCAACAAAGCACATAATCTCATGTCGCCAAGAACATCTCATTTGAGAGGAGAGCAGACGGGAAGGCAAATGGCGAAGAAGGACAGAAATAGAGATGCCTACAGAGAAATTGACAAGAGCAAAAAATAGAACTTCTGGTCCAAAATATCTTCAGAAAAGACAATCAAAGCAAGGGAGGGATAACGAGAGATAAAGGGAATAAAGTGAGTCAAGGCACATTAAGGACTCTTTCATGCTCCGCGATTGTTGGTGCAAAAATACCGGCGACCAATTTGCAGATTCCCTGTCTCAGTTCGAAATAGCAGCAATGTGCTGCTTTTGAGTTGCAGCTTAGTGTAAGCATTTCATTATCTCAACTGTGCAGACAGCTCTATTGGATTAACATAACTGTGGACCAGACTGGGCACACAATACAACGCACCACATCTGTATCTCGGTATTAGCTTGTATGCATATGTGTGTCTGCCCTTGTGCAGGTAGATCTGTGAGCTAAAGTGTCCCCGGTGTAGACTAATAGGTCAACAAGGCCTACGGGTTTTTTTTTTTCTGACTTGGATGCTAATTTGCTAAGATAACCGCTAACCTAAATACCCAGAGAGCAAAAGGGCAGGAAAAGTACAAAGAGTAGGAGAGGTCGAACAACAAAACAAAGCAAAAAAAAAAAAAAAAGAATACTCTCCAGGCAGAACTATGATGCACAAAAGGACACACCATCTCCTCTCAAATGACCTTTTATTGCTGGGGAAGGATACAGAGTTGGCAGGCCCCTGAGCCTGTGTGCAGATATGTAACAGCAGTAGGACCCTCCTCCTCTCTGCCAAGCGGAGGCAGGGACGCACTCCTCATCGTTAATCAATAGCCACTTAGGAGGGCTAAGTAGAGCTCATCAATATCAAGTCCAATAAAAAACGTACAGTATGTAACATGAGAATGTACACATTATTTCATTCATTTGAAATAAACTGGAAAAAATCATTTCTTTTTAATGGATTTGATGATAGAGAAAGTCACGGAACGGAAGTTAGACTCTTGAAAGTCTAACTCAAAGCCGGGTGTTGAGTTATTACCCTCATCATTCTTTCCGTGCCTCAGCGCGGTCAATCTATGAAGTTAAGTGACAAATCAATAAAGGTCTCATGTCGTAAAAAAGTGGGTTTGGAATTGCTTTATGATTACAAGAACGTCAAGGCGTTATAAATAGGTTTTAAAACGCTCAATACTCAAAGAAATGCAGCTATACAGCCAGCAACCCAATTACAGCCATTAAAATCAGAGAAGAGGCTCATTGATATTAATGAGACAGAGACAAAGGGACCCGCTCTTTCTAGAGCTCCAGAGAGAAGACGTAAAAAATATATTCAGAGCATTTTTTGCCACCAGTATATCTAGTCAGGGATACACACTTCAAATAAAACCCAAGAAAAGTGTCAAATATGGGACCTTTAAAGCGAAAAGAAAGTGCACGACAGGAGCGCTCATTAATAGTTTGTTTACAATTGTAAGCATAAGACATATTTTCTAACTTAATATAAGTTGCAGCGGTTCCTTATGTCCCAGTTTAGCACAGCAGTATGTGGCAGCGATGACTGATGAAATTTTCTTGAAATGACTGAAACGCAGGCGCCCAGTTTCCGAAGCATGAGTCACTGGAAACATGTCCCTCATTTCTAAATTCGGCGGAAGTCACTCCGATGCTCCGTGACTAAAGGATTTTCTCCCCGTTTTCTGTGCGTGCGTGCGTGCGTGCACGTGTGAGTGAGTGTGTTTCTAAGTAGATGTGTCAGAGGGCTATTACGGTCGGTTAGAGCTGCTCTTACTTGATGTCACATCTCCCATCTGCGGGCGTTTCGCTGCGGCCAGTCGGCCTTCAGCTCGGATGTACACAATATCGCAAAAAAAAAACACGACCACAAGGCGGGGAAAACGGGAGCTTTCGGCCTCCCGGTCGCTCCGTGTATTTTCCTCGGTGTGTTCGGTGCACTGCCTCGCAGTCACTGCTGTGCTATTGATGTGACCCCAGCCAGCTGAGTGCATCTCTGTCCCGAAGCAGATCCTGACCACTAGCTCAGTCTGGATGGTGAATTATGGTATACGGACACGCGAACATGTATCCGGTCATGTGAAACGACTAATTACTTTCACCAAGATTGCGAAAAATAAACGAATCAAATCGATTTTCATGTCTGACGGCCTCCGATTAGCGTCAGTGATGCTTGCCACAGCGTATTCCGCCCCGAGCTCTGCATCGGGAGGAGGCAGGACTGACACGTTTGCGTGCATACAGTACGTTGCCTGAATGTGGTGAGTTTACACTATGCACGGGAGCATAAAAAAGTACAGAACGTTGGAATTCAAATCAGCCCCTTTAGTATGTTATTGAAATCCAGCGCGGTCAGCCGTTTCACTGTACTACCAGGTGTCCATATGGAGCAAAAAGCTGTCAATACTGTCGGAGCTTTCGGAGCCAGGTGGCCGCTCGGCTCTGAAAACATGTTTATTAGGAAAGGAAGACGCGGCGGCATTCCTTATCATTCCATCTGTGTCACCGTGTTGACATGAATTAGAGCACCCAGCTGTAACTATTTCCAGACTGCACCGTCACCCTAAACTTCATGTGGCATCACATGGCCCCGATCAGTGTGCTTAGCAGAATGTAATACACCCCTCATGGTCAAGACTATCTAGAATATGCATCGTGTGTAGATATGAGAGTTTTACTTCATAGACCTCAATAGACATGCATATAAATGCAATGCATACCGTTTATACTGAAAGGCCCCATGCAAATGTAAGAGCAACCAGCAACCGGTGGTTAAATGTCGCGAGGCATCTCAGCAACGAACTGCTTTGGTACAGTCCATGAGTCGCCGAACCTGGATTTTGCCACTAAGTACGTTTAGGCCGGTACATGCATAGTTATACAGTGCATATTGCTATGAGTCAAGATCAGTCACTAACATGAAGAGCAAGGGAGCAAGCAAACGTACACACACACATTCATTCCTGAGTGTCTTCTATCAGTGATGTAATGGTGAAATATTACACTTTTACCACAGAATTGCTTTGTTTTTCTCCAACTGCAACAGCAAAAAAAAAAGAAAAACCTTAACAATAGATGTTTCATTTGATAGCAGGAAATGCGCAGGTGTATATAATTACATTAATGATGACTCTATTCCGTTAAGTGTCTGAGTAAAGCCGTGCCAGTATGTGTGACATCAGAGTGCTGAAACTGGAAATGGGATCAAGTCTGCTTTAAAAGAAGATCTATAATGTTCTACACGTGGCCACTCAACCAAATATAAACTGCATGCTAATACTGTTGACTATACTACTGTTATTATACTGTTAATTCATAAGTTAAACCCATAACCTTGTGTATATTTCAATATTTTATTTTGGACAAACTCCAACCATTTGCACATGATAGCGCCAGTGAAAGTTCCTCAGCAGTATGTCAGGTCATGTTTCAGATCATCTCACCATTTTTTGTGATCCTTGTACTAAACAATTACTTCTAAACGCCAAAGAAAAACAGGTTTTCACAGATGTACTTTATCATTAAAAGCCGCATGATACCAACATACCGTTTGATTGCTGGTGCAATTGCAAGTTATTATATTGGACTCGATACATCCAAAAAGTATCAGCATTAAATTTGTATAAAGTAAAATCTGCACAACATACTATAAAATGAGAAGAAAAAAAAAAACAGCTGGTCCAAACATTTTGAGAAGACGCCCTCATTTTCAGGTCCTTCAAACGTTACATTTTGTTATTAAGTAAATAATTCAACTGATTGTACAGATGCACACAAAAAACAGCATAGTAGAGCAGCCAGTTTTGATCCCATTCAATAAGGATTTCCTGCTCTTTCCTAAGTTTGTAACAGTCAATGTCAGGGTCAATGGAGTGGTGCAGCTAGCTAAAAAGAATGGAGTGGTGCAGCTAGCTAACTAGAATGGAGCGGTGCAGCTAGCTAACTAGAATGGAGTGGTGCAGCTAGCTAACTAGAAGCAACACTATGAAAGAATTGAATTTGTGATCTGGGATGATGCCCACTGAGGAATATCAAACCTCAAATAAAAGAGAGTTATGACATTTACCTTTTCTGGCTTAAATAATTCCTTTCCCTGTTTTTCTTGATAGCATTCACGGTCTTATTGCTGTAACACTGTAGATTGATTGAACAGACCCATCAGGGTTGGAATGAATTCCTTGTAAACTCAATCAATTCAAAGTGTAAAATGTGAAACTGTCTTTCTAAGAATTGAGGAATATGGATTTTTTAATGAGCCCCCAATGATTATATGTAGAAACTTGTATATGTGGCAGTAAATCCCGTTTCTTTCTTTATTTATTCAAACCCTCTTGTAGACAGGTGTTGTAAATTAGCATTCCGCTACGGACACTACAGTACATCTGGCGTCTGCACATAATTGTATGTTGCTGCTCCAATGCAAATTGATGTCCATGTCAAATAAAATCAACTTAACACCTCATAAGGCTTCTCGGTGCGTCAACAGTGCATGCAGAAACAGAGAGGACACTGCACTCAAACCACGGGACAGAGCAGAAATCAATTATCACGTTTGCCTGCTTACTTGCCATCCAGCAGAGCCCGCTGCCAAAACAGACCTCAGCAGTTGGCACACGTCGGCTCGCCGCCTCATAAATACAGTGGATCTTCAACACAAAAGCCTTGACTGTTTGTTTCTGCGCAGAAGTTTGACAAAACCACATATGCGCAAATATCAGTCGCACGTACAGCTAAATCGTACGCTCAAGATTGACGTAGATCCTTTGTTTGAATAAGATGTTATCCTGTCCTGCGCCCACGCTGCTTTCCATTTCATGTAGCGGCTTGGAAGTTGTGTCACAATGCTCCTACTGTGATTGGTGCCAACGTTGAGGTCCACTAGAGAATCGTTTATGGGCAAACAATCTGCAATATTGTTGTGAAATCCAGTTAGTAGCGTGTGTAGATCCAATTTATAACATTATGAAAACAAGCACATTTTCTATTTCGTATACTTTGAATTAGAATTTGGCAAACAAAAGGTTTCTGGTAGTAATTCCCATCGGAGTTAGTGGCTAATACTGAAATTGTATTTGTCATTAAGCAAATTACTCATAATACTAAAACCATTTTATAGAGTAAGGGAATCTCTTCTGAAATGAAACATCCTACTTAAAGTTTATAGTGATTTTGATACTGATACCACTTTCATATACTCCCCATTTGTTGTGAAGATGGACCCGGGAGATGTTAGCTTAGCTTAGCATAAGGGCTGAAAACAGAGGGCAACAGCTAGCCTGGCTCTGTTCAAGGGTCACAAACTCTGCACATTTGAAGATCAAGAGTTAACAAGTTATATCTTGTTTGTTTAATCCATGAAACACATGTGTAAAAGAAGTTATGTTATGTGCTGGACTGTTTCTTGGCTTTCTGCAGTCTTGCTGTGAATTTGCCAGGCAACTGATAAGAGACTCCTAGCCTGGCTAACACCGGGACCTTATCTCATTGTAGATTCGCTCTGGGAACCGTCAGTTCATATATGAAAGCCCAGAGCTGTTTATTGGGCGCTACGAATGTCTATCAAATGCATCTTATAGCCAATCATATCAATCATACTTGATGACGTATACCCTATGACAATGAGATAGTTTAGCCCTAAAAGTTGCTGATTTTTGAAAATAAATTTGCAGCCTCAACTCTTTAGAACACTTTCTGAGGCTGCATCGGAAGGAATTACTATCTCCTGCCATGTTGGATCCAAAATTATCAACAAAGTCCTTTCTGTGATTGGTCATTGTCTTGTTCCACCCTTAACTGTTGTGTGATTGGCCTTGGCTCCCTTGCTGAGGGGAAAATTGGCTCCTTGGTGTCCTGACTGAAATGCAGAGCAAAGTGAATTCGCGTTCAAGGAGGGATGGGTGTACCCAGGCTAAGAGACTCCAGGAATTCCCTGCCCTGAGCCAATAGATAGTTCAGCACATAACCCCCATAAACCCTGTCTTTACGCTATGCAAAACTAATATGAGAGCGGCATCGATATTCCAAACTGTTCCTTTAAATGTGACCTTTGATACTTGATACATGTGCCTGGAATATCTAGTATTGATTGCCAGCTAAAACGGTGTCTTATGGTCAGAACAGCTGCTTCAAAGACAATCAGCTCGGTTGATACAGCCTCCTTTTCGGTCTGGATGACCACTTTCCAGTCAGATATTACAAATCGATAAACCAAAGTAACATATTTGCATATATAGTCAAGGGCTGGGGACCTCCGCGATGGCAGTCGGAGTGTGTCACGTCACCTGAAAGCCCACTAATAGACAATGACATTTCTGCCCTCTGATGAAGCCTGTTCTTTTTGCCTTTCACAGCTGAGCCTGTTAAAATGACTGTCTGGAGTTCCGTTAGACTTCACAGACAGTCCTGGAAGTGGACAGGAGGCACTGTGGGAATCCATAGCAGGGCAAAGTAGGTGGTGGTGGGGGGGGATCTTTCAAACAGTATGTGAGGTTTTTAAATTCCCGTTGCCGTGGTCACTCCTGGCCCGCGAGGGCCGTCCCGTCTCGCCGGCTTCCCCCTCGTCGTTAGGATCCAGCTGCTCGCCCTTCTTCTTGATGTAGCGCTCGTAGAGCACCATGATGACGCCCATCACCCAGGCCGACACCGTGCCGGCCGCAAAGATGACAAAGCCGATGATGACAAAGAAAAGGTAGTCCCAGGAGCCCAGAGTCTGGTGGCATAACGTCCTCAGCTGGATCCCGACCTCGCCAAGGCGGCGGCCCTGCATGTCGGCCGGTGAGCCGCACACCGTCTGACCCTCATCTGTCACACAGACACACACAACAATGTACGATGAGGACTTCTGATAGAGAAATACAGGGTATGATTTCTAACAACAGGAGACAACCTAGGTCAACTGACAGACGACATCAGACCTTTTCACAGCAGGCATATTGACACGGGGTGTTGTATAGCACTTTGTGCTACATTTTATATGTATGAAAAGTACTTTATAAACAAAGACTGATTGATTAAAGATTGAACTAGTAGGGTAACGTAGGAGAAGGCTTGCAGAATCAGTGACTTATTTTAAATAATTTCTTTCTCAATTCAACACATTTTAATGTAATTGTGTAATTGTTGTTATTGTTATTCTTTCTTTTAGTTCTCTTATCTTTTATCCTACCTTTTATTCTATTTTTGCATCTTTTGCTTTAACTTAACCTTGCCTTAACTTAACTGCACACAACTCTTGCTTTGCAAATGCAGCCTGGTCTGTGCAGGTCTTACAAACAATTGCATTTACAAGACTTGCAGAGAATTTCATTTGCATACATGACATACATCTCATCTCCCTTGTAAGGCATCCTCCAAGGCACCATCCAGCAAACTCGACATGTGCTTCAAGTCTTTATATATCCATGGATATGAAGGTAAGTCAATAGTCTTTAAAACCTTTTAGCTTACATTAGCAAAAAGTCCGCTAATAAACCGTCTGTGACCATACGTGTGGTAGTGTTTTATTGTTTGTATGCACGTTCTCAGCCATTTAAAAGGAATCCCCACTCCTATGTGAAATTTTGTCATTCCTCACAGTCCCCAGAGGAATCACTACATTTCCGTTAGCTTAGCATTGCATAGGCGCTATGATGTAGAGCTGCAACGACGTACTAGCTAGCAACTATGCATTGCTAAACTAACGGCGGTTAGTTGCCAGTTTAGGGCAATGGCTGAGCAGGATAAAGTTTAGAGGAAAAAAATCTCACGACTGTGGTTTTATCTTGACTTGGCAGGAAACAAGCGTGTAACCGTCAAGCCATGCACACCTCAAAGCAGCAGGAAAAGCCAAGACAAAAACACAACAAACCTCTCATGTAAAATGACTAAAACTGCTCTAACTTTTGCCAGAACATATTGGTGTTCTTTCGAGACCCCACACTGAAACCCAGGCCTTTGGAAATGCAATTTACTCCTGAGCTGCTGCGCTAATATCAAGTACTTTACTTAGCTTCACATTATACAGTAATTAGCATATGGTTTTTAGGATCCTTTGATGTTGTGAGTACTGTAACAGAATGCACAAGTAACCTAGCATGGGAAATATTATACATATGGCATTCAACTGGGGACTCTGTTAAATAATTCAAACGTACTATGTGTCGTTTTGCATAACATTTGCAAATTATGAGATATCCATATTCAGCTTCACACAGCCAGAAGACCAAAATGCAGAAATCTGCACGCTAGCGTAACAATGTTGCCTTCGCTATCAGAAAACTACAAAGCTTTTGCTTCCTGTGTACTAGACTCTTGAGTTGATGTAGCATTAAATTACAAAAAAAAAAAAAATATGGATGAATTATTTAAACTCCTTTCTCCCCCACAGGATTAGAGAGAGACTTAGGCCTTTGTGTCTGCCTGAAGCCACAGATAATAAGGTTTCTCATCATGAGGCACCGGGCATGACTATGACTAAGACCTGACTGAAATCTACCAAATCCTCATAGAAACGTTGCTTTTTTTCAGAAAGCTACAATAAATATATACAATTTCAAGGGTCTGCCAGTCAATATTAAAAACTCCACATGATGGATGTTGAGTTATGCAGCAACTGACGAGAGAATTCAGAATAATAATCCTGAAGCCTGGCTGAATATTTTGTTACTGTGAGCAGAAACTGAATGCAACACAACAAACAAGATAAGAATCTTGTCGTTTCTGTACGGCCACAGCTTTTTTTTTTAATTGGCTTCTGTTTTTTTTTTTTTTTCAAAGCTTCTGTGCTCGGGGTGGGAGGGAATTCCCGCTGGGAGAGATCGAAAGACTTGGAAGTTTCCGCACAGGGGAACCGTTTCCTGTAACCTTGTTTTCTACGCCAACGGCCTCCAAACCTCTTATGTTTTTCTATGAAAAATGCGGTTGGTGCACATGTGTAGGTGAACGTTGAATCCGCACGTGTGGCTTTGACAAGCTATCTTGGGAAAATGAGGCATGTCACGCATTGTGCGGCATATCGCAGTTCGAAGCGTGTCTCGATACAGAATAAATAAAATATTCCACCGCTGTTATAAATGTGTGGATATTTATGTTTGATGTCAAATTAAAAGGAACTCTGTTGTGGTAATTGCATCACGATCGATTCTTGATTCCTGCGGTGACTGCAAAGGCCGACGGAAGATGCACGTTTTTTTTTATAACTCTATGACTTCATTTCATGGAAGAATTTGAAAATAATATTTTATTCAGTCTGCGGAAAATCTCGGTTCTTGTCCTCATAGAAGCTCTCTCTGTGGCTCACAGATATGAGAGCGAGCAGCCAAAGAACACGAGGGCATTCCACTTCTCTAAGCTCTATCTACCACAGAGAATTCAAAGCCTACTCTGATCCTCTCAACGGCTGCCTCTGTGCACTGTGCACAATATGCTGTCAGACTCTCACTATAACACACATGCATGCATGCAGACACATGTCCATACACACACTTAACATCCATGGAGACAAGCCCACTCCACAAGAATTAATCTTCTATCTCTGTCCTTGCAGAGTTTACTTATGCATGTGTGTGTGTGTGGTTGACAGCTAGAAGGAAACCTCCTCTGGCTTCATCCATCCCCTCCTCCTTCTTAACCCAAAGGGACTGGCATCAAATGAGAGAGGGCTTTCCCTTTCTCCTTCCCCCATCCACACTCCGCTCTATTTCTAGACGCTCTCCTTATATAACAGTTGGGAGTGCTAATCCAGCCAAGAAGGCGAGACAAGAGGTGAATTTGTCAGCTCCTTCCTGAAGCTTGATTTCTGATTTGTCTCTCCTTCGCTATTGGTGCGTTCCCTTAACTGGCGTGGAGATGAGTGAGCTGCGTTGCATGAACCCTGGACGAGAGATTTAAAATTAAAAAAAAAAGAGCTTGCCAACCAAGCCAAGAAACGTCTGCATCCAAAGTGTTATCCGTCCCGTTTCCCACCCTCAAGCGCTAAAATTGTGGCATTATAAAGTCAGTGCGTGTGTGTGTGTGTGCAAGTTTGCATGCATGTGCGCATTTAATTGTGTGTGGTGCCACATGTTTAAGGAGACACGGCCCTTGGAGGTTATTGTCTGCGTTGGTGTCTGCTTTAAAGAGATGCATGACAGAGGTGGAGAATGTGTGTGTGTATCACTCGCGGGCAGCTGTCACTGGAGGAGGCTCCGCTCCAAATTAACTTAGACAAAAGGCAGTGAGCAGCAGGAAAATAGGACAGCTCTTGCAGGATTCATTTTGGACTAAGCTGCACAGGGGACTATGTGTGTGTGTGTGTGTGTGTGTGTGTGTGTGTGTGGGAGTTAGAAACAGGGGATGCCTTTTCAGTAAGCGTGGCTCGTGCATTATAGCTTTGGTGTTAGAATTACGACTTGGCTATTTCTTCAGAAAGACGCTATAAATAGTCGATGCCCTTTTGCATAGTGACACATCAGAGAACAGGCGTATAATTCAAAGTAAGAAAAGATTGTGGAAATATCCGATGTATCTATCAGCTTGACAGCAATAAAAACAAAAGGGAGGAGGGGGGTGGGGGGGGGGATCGATACTAATCTGATCCCGCAGCTGTGATCCATTAATCTCACCTGCAGCCCAGTGTTCTGTTAGAGCCGGACAAAACAGAGATTGATTAGTCATTTCGAGGTAATGTTTTCCTCCCAAAGAGAAAGCGTTGCAGGGCTGAACAGATGAGCACAGTTGCCAGAAGAAAAAAAAAATTAAACGGCTGAGATCTTCTTTCAGCCTCTTTTGTCATTTGAGTAGTCAGAATGCTGTCACGGCCCGCTGCCGTCACCTGTGTCTCATCTGCGTCTCTGAAAGCTGAGGAACGGGTGAACGTTGCAAATCTACCTCCATAAAGCTACGTTATGTAAATCCTACACTGCAAAGTTTGGGCTCACCCGGACAATTTTGTGTTTCGCATGAAAAGTCACTTTTATTTACCACCATGAGTTGTAAAATGAATAGAAAATTAGCTTTCTGATGCAATGAGCAAACACTTTGTAGCATTAGAACACTGGACTGATAGTTGCTGGAAATGGGCCTCTATACAACTATGTAGATATTGCACCAAAAACCAGATTTTGCAGCTAGAATAGTCATTTACCACATTAGCAATGCATAGAGTGTATCTCTGATTAGTTTAAAGGTATCTTCATTGAAAATAGCAGCGTTTTTCTTTCAAAAATAAGGACATTTTGAAGTCATTTGAACAGTAGTGTATGTGGTTTGATGCACTTTCTACCTGTGAAAGTTAGTCAGACATGTATTTGTATTATGTTGGTAGTTTATCATATACTTGACTTTTATCATGTCTTATTTGTTTCTTGTGTTGTTGGTTCTGCTGCTGATTACGAAGTATTGCTGCCAAAACTGTATTTTGTTGTGTAGTAATATGCAATGGAATAAATGACCTGTCTATTTAGTATAATAATATATTCTTCATGATGGAGCTAACAATTATCTGTTGTGTGTGCAGCTGCAGATGTAACAGTTTATTTATTTATTTTTGTGATGTGTCATGCTGTGTGAGGGAATTCCAGAAAAGTGTTATGAGACATTCCTTCCTTAAAATGCGTCTAAGAGAAACTGCATTTTTGTTATGAAACACCCTTTGATGTTTTTTTCCATTTTTTTTTTGCATATTTCATCATACTGTTATTTAAATTAAATATTTTTGCCTGAATGCACTACAATTGGGACAACTTTTGGGTTGCCAGGTTGTGGCTGCTCTTATCCTCCTCCAGCAGGCTCCAGTTTGGCCTTTTTACCTCCTAAATTCAGCAGGAAAACCCTCGAATGAACTGTTTGACCTCTGACCTTCTGGACACATTCACTACAAAATTTGATTACTGCAGAAAATGATTTCATGACGAGTCATACATTGTTGTCCAACACAAAAAAACAACTTACTCTTCATTTTAGACTTATTACTATTAATGACCACATCTAACCAAAAAGTTTTATTATTATTGGCCTATAGCTATTCAATAAAGTATTAATGGTTTACTATAATTTATAAACTCATCACATACTGCTTATAAACTTTATAATGAATTAAGTTACTGTTATCAGTATTGGCCACAGGCTGTTGTATGGATAAAAATGCATTATCCAGTTCTTATCTGAATATAGGCTACCGCTTGGAACAGTTGAGTTTGTCACCTTATATGACTTGTTTGAATAAAGTATCCTACAGTCTATATATGTATGAACCTTGAAATTTGAAGCCCTCCAGGTGAACCCACAGGCAGAGGTCCTCGTTGTCGCACTCGCAGCTCCAGGGGTTCCCGCTGAGCCCCACGGAGCGCAGGGAGGGCAGCGCGAGCAGGGACGTGATGTTGAGGACCGTCAAGTTGTTCCTGCTCACGTCCAGCACCTGCAGGGCCGCGTTTTCCGCGAAGGCGTCCGGGTGGATCTCCGAGAGCCCCGGGTTGTCCGTCAACCTCAGCATCACCATGCTCGCCAAGGGGCCGAACGTCCGGTCCTCGACGCGGGCCAAGGTATTGAAGGAGAGGTCCAGGTAGGCCAGCTTCCGCAGGTTCCCGAAGGTGGACTCGGATATCTCCGTGAGGGAGTTGTTGCTGCAGTCCAGGTACACCAGGTCGGAAAGGTAGTTGAGCGCCAGCGGCGGCAGCTCCACGATGCGGTTGTTGGAGATGATGAGCTGCCGCGTGGCCAGCGGCAGGTTGACCGGGAACGTGGTCAGGTGCTGCCCGGCGCATTGGACCACCAGCTGGTCATCGCACACGCAGCGCTCCGGGCAGCCGGTGGACAGCACCGGGGACGCGGTCGCCCCCGCGGTGAGGACGAGCAGAACTATCAGACGCAAGGGTTGCGCGCTCGGCTGCGGGGCAAGACGCATGACACCGCCGAGGGCTTCATCAACCCCGTTCGGAGACAGTCAGACGCAGTCGCATGCTTCATTGATACATGCTCTCACCGAGTCGTTTGTCCCAGAATGATTCTTACCATTTCCACAAAGGTCAAAACTGACTGCTCGCCCCTGGCCTGACCTCCCGCGCGTAACGTCTCAGTGCATCCCGTCCGCCGCTGGATCCGGGCGCGCATCCACTCACTGTGCTGAACTTGACAGCCAGAAGCCTCCGCGTTGTTTCAGATGTCATTGATTCATCGGGTTTCTCCCATCGCGGCACAGTTCCGCGCGCGCGCGCGCACGCCTGCGAAAGGCTCACAACGCGTCCTGCACGCTGCGCTGCTCGCGGTGAATCACGCTCAGTTGTTTCCACTACATGTTTGCCATCCTCTCGCTCTCTCGAAACTGGATTCACGCGAGGGGGGCGCGCTGAGCTGCGCGGAGGGGAGGGGGGTGAAGGAGGGTGGGGGGGGGGGGCGCGCGCTGTGGAGTGATCTCACGCTTTGGAGTGAGCTGGAGCGAGAGTGGAAGCTCTGGACAGCGGCGGTAATAGAAAAGACATGAAATAGGCCTGTGGAGTGAAGCAAATAAGTGTGATCCACGCAGAGTTGTGGAACCTACGATAACTGTGATCTACTACAGCTGAGGACGCAGTGATCACCGTCCACACGTGCCTCAAGTGTGTGTGTGTCAAAAAGATCAAATGTTTCATTTACTATTACAAACGGATTCGTATTGTTTTAATAAAATACCAATTTATTTATATGTTGCATAAAATGAATGATACCTTTCTTTAATATAAATGTCAGCTTTTATCAAATAGAATCCATATTAAATCGTATTAACCATAGTTTGAGATGCTATCATTTAGCAAATTAACAAAAGAGCAAACTCAAACAAACATTATTTGCAATATTATTACTTGGGCCTATGTTTATATGATGTAATCACACAGTCATTTTGTAAAATAACTCAAATAAACCCAAAGTTATTCAACTTTTTTGGAAAATTTGATTTGTCTTTCAATACAAAAACGGAGAGTTTGCTCTCAGGATGATAAATGCAAGGTTGGGTAATTGCGAATCAAATTGAATCTGTCTTTCTGATTGACAGAGTGCCCCTTCATAGTGTCTGATACTTTTAATTAGGTCACGTGACTAAATAAATAGTCCCACACTGTATTAAAATGGCATATTGGAATTAATAGAAATTGGTTATTGAGTGGGGTAAATACCAATATATTGGTATTTAAAAAAAAAAATCACAATTCAACACAGAAGCAGAGGACAGTGATATCATAGGGAAAAAAAACATTTTAGCATGGACCAATGAGAATGAATGATGACAATATTTGTGTGTGGGTGTGTGGGGTTGTATTTATATAACATTCATTTCTTATATGATAATGATTGACATTTCAGCCAGATACGCCCCCCCCCCCCCAAAATTCAAACTCTACCCAGTGCCCTTGTGGCAGGGATGAGATGCGATGGGACAGGGTGGTCTCATCCAGCAGTTGTTTTTCCTCCTCTCTCCGGTCTCAGTATGAGTCCTGATGCTATTCTTGGATCTCTGTGTAGGTGTTGAAGTGCTGAATCAGACTCAGCATGATGGAGGAGGAGGACAGATGTGCCGCTGACAGTCCGCGATAGAAACTACCCTGAGCTGACAGTCAACAACCCACCACATGAGGATCACGCTCACACACACATCCACACACAACAAAAAGTTAAGCCTATTATATATATTCGCCTGATGCCAAAAAAAAAATAGCATGTCGCAATGTAGCATGTAGCAATTTTCACACATCCTGTGGACTGAACTAATCCACACAGCTGTTTTGTATCAAGGGTGTTCCGTGACCCCATGCCATTCATTGATTTAACATATTTTACATGTGACGTTCTTTTAACTCTTAAATGATCTTTTTTTTGTATTTAAACGTATTTGTACAATGTGTTTCTTTTATATTTTGCTTTGATGCCATTTATACTCTATGTAAAGCACTTTGAATTGCCTCGTTAAAATGTGCTCGCCTACAAATAAACTAGCTTTGCTTATGAGGACATCTAGTGATGGATTCTTGGTAATGTTTTGTGAAAGGAGCTGTTATTGCAGCATGCAGCACTCGCTGTTATGAGGCGCCTAGATACAGAAGGCATTGTATTGAACTTTGCGAAATCGTTATTGCATCATTTTTGATGACAACATGCAGATCTATCATTTTAGTATCTGATAATATCGGATAAGAAAACTGTTTTGCAGCATCTGTACAAGTAATCTTATATCTGTCTGCAGGTTTTAGTGGGGGAGGAGAAGGAGGAGGAAGGGACAATTCATATATGTAATCACATTTTCGCTCCAAAAACAATATTTCTTGTATCTGTTTTATGCAATTGGGGGACATTTTCTCTGGAGGCTTTCTGGAAGGTAAATCACTTCTTCTCTTTGGCAGAGGAGCCGTAGCTACTTCAGATAATTGGTTCTCAACATCTTTGGCCTATGACCCCTGAAAGTTCACAAGTTGAATTTTTCCCTCTCAACTTCTCAAATGTGTCATTTAATTTAGAATTGATTTACCGCTTGTTTTTTTAAAGTCTTGAATAGTGAGATCGACTAACTGATCCTGATCTACTAACTCCCCATCACTGCTCGAGATCTGTTATTGGTTCCAGAATTACAAGGTGACCAGGTTTTTGCTGTTCGAGCCTCTCAGCTGTGGAGCTCCCAGCCAGGCTGTAACCACCTCTTGTCCAAAGATAATCTCAGACAGGTAATAAATATCCCTAATGCTGCATTGTGGAATCTTTACATATAAATGAGATGATATGAGAAATGAGAAATATATCCGAGATGAGATCACACAATGCTGATTAAGCCTGTCCACACTGAATGAGGGGGAGTCTATGGGCACCACAGATTTTTTTCAGTGCATACAGAACAGCAGACAGCATGCAGAGAGTGAGGAGATATTTCCTTTGACAAAAGTGTATTGCGTCAGAATCGTGGACTATACCTTTAATCCATCATATATATATATATATATATATATATATATATATATATTTCACTGCCAGCAGAGAGACAGAAGTCCAACACTAGCTTTAAAACTCACTTCTACCATACAGTTTTTTTGTATTTGTTAATTTGTTGAAATTATTGATATATATATATATAATATTATAATAATATATTTATATTAACAGTAAAGCACTTTGTAACGTTTCGAAAGAGAAAAAAGTGAAAGTTGCTGTACAGATTTTTTTTTTATAATTTTTTTAATAAATCCTCAAAATCTCAAAATGTAAATCTATTAGAAAGGGAAATTATAAATTATTCTTCCCAATAAATTCTCCTTGGTTACCGTTTATACAGTCTATGTTGGTAACCTAGGTAACGGACGTAGGCTACATAACATTAGCAATTTAGCTTCCCTGTGGTTTACGACGCATGTCAGATGACGGAAATGAGGAAATAGCTATGGAGCACTGTGCTACATTAGAAAGTGTTGCCTTGATATTCGTCACATAGCTATAAAACGAGTAAAGTATCTTTTAAAGACGGACGCTCTGTTGGAAGCTAAAGATCTAGAAGAAGAAGAAGCTACAAGTGGCCTCACACGCCCTCGTGTGACGTCAGCACGTTACGCATTACGCACAGGGCGCAGAGACGAGGGACACAGTAGGAAACTTCAGTGAGTCACTGGTCGGATTAGTCGCCGTGTTATCAGCAGAGTCACAGCTTTACATCTTTAAGGTAAGCGCTTATATGTCAGTGAGTGCCGTGGTGTTTACATGTTTACTGTTAAACCTGCAGCTGTAATGTCATAATGGTGCCGCCGGGATCCTTATTTGACCTTCCGTTTTCAAGACGTCCTTGCTCTGCGCTGTCCATTTTTACTGCATCAAACTTCTATTTGAATCAGCTTGTTAAAGGATGCTAAATAGCAGCAGAAATATTGTGCTCATTTACACGTGTAAAGCATTATGCATTCATACGCATGAAAACAGCAGCTTTTTGTGTTAGCATTTGCCTGAAAAAGAACTATATTCAAATCGAAAGTCATGATAAAATGGTAGGCTATAGAATATGCATTTTTCTTGGAATATCCCAAACTACCTAAGCTGAGCTAGGCTAACCAGCGTGGGACATCGAAGCTAATTTCGCACCAAATTTCAATGAATAAGATTTCTGTCAAATTTGACTAGTGTCATGTAATTGAAATGAGTTTGGGTCAGGGCAATCTTCCAACAGGAAATGCTTCCTGTGAAGTCCAGTCCAAAGATCAGTGAAGAAGGATTTATGGCAATTCCATGTTAAGGACATCAATCAATTGTTTTAACAGCAGTCCTATTGACACAGGAGTTAACAGTGATACTAATTAAGGTTCCATTCAGTGTAGCAGAGTGTTTCCAGTAAGCCAACATACACAATAGCAGTACCCTGACTCAGTTTGACCCGAATGGAAAGAGACATTAATTAATATAATTAGTAACACCTGTGTTTACCCACTATTTCATGTGAATGTATCTGCTGTCAAAAAAAGTCCATTTGTCATAAATTCAGCAATGTTGTTAACTGACCCTCCCTGTGCCCCACCCATTCAACTCTGTGACTAGTAGTAGATAAACATGGGTGTTACCATTGATACTAAGGTTCTGCTCCATTCAGGCCAAACAGTCAGGGTGCTGCAATCGTATATTGTCGGCGTGCTGCAAAAGGCTCTGCTACACTAAGTGGAACACAACCTTAATCAGTATCATTGATAACTATTTCATGTCAATATGACTGCTGTAAAAAAAAAAAGGTCTATGACAATTGAGCAACTTTTAGGGTTTCCATGCATCCTGGAAAACCTGCAAAATTATCCACTCATGGAAAACCTACGGAGAGAAAAAATGTCAAATGTCCTGGAAATTATTGAGTTACCCTGGAAACGTATGGCAGTGAAAACTTAAAGTACCCTATTACATGTTCATTTGAACTTCCCACTGTTGTTAGCATAAATGAACGTGATTCAACGTGGCTAAATTAAAGCTATCAATCACACAATTTGACTTTATTCAAGAGTCTTTATTGTCATTATCCTGGATAATGACACAGTTTATTATCATACAACAGAATAATAAATACAATAATAAAGGTACATATTAATAAATAAAAAGTATTGCATATTAAGGAACATATTAAAGAGGAATGTATTAGTGTATGACATGATAGGATGTCGGTAGCAACAGGAAATGTCCTGGAAAAGTCCTAATTTTAAGTTAGAAGTGGGAATCCTGAACGTTGGTAGCTAGCAGAACCTCAGTCAACTTTCCCCTTTCCTCTATAGTGAGATATGCTATGTGTTTATCTTGTTTATGTTTAAAAGAAAACCAAATTTAGTTGAAAGTAATTGTCAGGGACACATTACATTAGTGATATCTTGGACTAGCTGACATGGAATTGCCAACAACGTCAGTTAAGTTAACTTCTTCCTTATTTCTGTTGTAAAATTCCGAAACATTGTCCAGAAAAGACCAAAGCTAATGTTGCTTTGTATATATTATTTCTGTAAGGCTGTGTGCTGCCCCAAAGTAACTTTTGGTGTTATTTAATTAATTTTTACTTAGTTTTATGCAGGTTACAAGTCATATTTTTACTAATGCTAATGCGTTCATTCCCTCTGTAACAGCAAAACCCGATTAACACTATAATTACTGAAATGTCCAAATGTGAGGATGCACTTTGGCCTTTAGTGTTACTAACATTTTTATTGTATGAATTTTCATCCTCCCAATGAGTGTCAGATGTCAGATGTCAGCCTGGACTGTCCCACATGAGGAAACACATATAATGTGGGATAAATTGGGAACTCTTTTATATTTGCCAATTCTATTTATGAGTGTCACATCTCCGTTGTCTTCTGATATGATTAGAAAACACCTCTGTGTTCTCAGAATGGTATTTTGGGTGCAGATATAATGTCATGCCAATTGCAGAAGTTGCCCCACATTACACTTATTCACCCTATTTTCCCTCTTACAGGTTTCTCAAAATGGTCGTGCTTTCCAAAGAGTTTGGATATGTGGCGTTGACTGGTGTTGCCAGCATGGTGATGATCGGACACTTGGCCATTAAAGTTGGCCAAGCCCGCAAGAAGTACAACGTGCAGGTCAGCTTAGATGTTGGCGCTCAATTATCATCCTCCCTTCCTTTTTTACTCTGTTAATCATCTGCACCCACCTATTCAAACACCTCCGCAACATGCCTCTAGGTAGTTGGCGTCGTTTCGTGTAACTTGCTGTTGAAAGGCGTGAGTGCGTTCAAATGAATTTTCCTTGGTTTGCAGTATCCCCAGATGTACAGCGATGACCCAGAAACTGGAAACATTTTCAACTGTATCCAGCGTGCACATCAAAACACGTGAGTGTTAGCTGAAGTGTAGCTTGAATCACCTGTTCCTTGCACTGAGTGGTCATGCTTCACGGTAGGTAACAATGGAAAAGGCGGTTAAAGTTAACGTGCTGTCATCACCCCATCAGGCTGGAGGTCTACCCTGCCTTCCTCTTCTGCTTGGCTGTCGGAGGTTTACACTGTCCTGTAAGTTTATTTTTGCACCGTCATGCTCTACTTAGCTGCACCATCCTAACTCTTTCAAATTAGGCTGTTTAATACATATCATAACCGGTGTATTGTTGGGAACATGAGTAGGCAGAGTCCTGATGCATTTAGGGCAGACGCTATAATAAAAACATGTATGTTCAGGAATGTAACTTCTGAACTTTAAGTCTCAGAATAAACTCGTCAATAAAATCATCATATCCATATAAACATGCTTATTTTCATTTCATTTCAATTTTGTGGTAGTGAATTTATAAGATTTAATTTGCAACATTGTTGCTGCAATGAAATTTTAATAAATTTTTCCAGGTGTCCTGTAGCTGACCCTCATTTGCTTGAATGCAGCAGCTTGAATGCATATATATATATATATATATATATATATACACACACACACACACAGTACAGGACATCAAAACTATGAATGAACACATGTTCATGGTGTTATGTACTTAATAAAAAAAGGTGAAATAACTGAAAACATGTTTTATATTCTAGTTTCTTCAAAATAGCCACCCTTTTCTCTGATTACTGCTTTGCACACTCTTGGCATTCTCTTGATGAACTACTCTCTTGATTTCAAGTACTCACCTGAAATGGTTTTCACTTCATAGGTGTGTCTTATCAGGGTTAACTAGTGGAATTTATGGCTTTATCAATCAGAGCAAAGGGTGATTATTTTGAAGAAACTAGAATATAAAACATTTTTTTCAGTGTACATAACGCCACATGTGTTCATTCATAGTTTTGATGCCTTCAGTGAGAATCTACAATGTAAATAGTCATGAAAATAAAGAAAACACATTGAATGAGAAGGTTTTGGCCTGCAAGCAACACTAACAGTAGCTAATCAATGGGCCCATTCTGAAGAGGCACGGCACTAGTTACACAAATCGAGAGGAACGAACACTTTTTAACTAATGTGACCATCCTATATGGAAATTACATTTGTAGTAACTTGTGGGATTATCTGCGTGTGTTTGTCACAGCGTCTCACCAGCGGACTCGGAGTTGTGTGGATTATAAGCAGAGAAGTGTACGCACATGGGTATTCTACAGGAGGTAAGGCAGCGGTAGTTTGTTTTTTCTGCTCGTTCAGTTGCAGCAGCATTTTAAAGGTACACTTGTCTTAATTCCATCAGATCCTAAAAAAAGATTGAGAGGAGGTTTTGGGAACGTTGCTCTGCTCGGGATGATGCTGACCACCGCCAACTTTGGCCGCCACCTCTTGGGCTGGACAGGACCGCGGATGGGGTCCTTCGGTCACGGGCAATGTTGCCACTGAAGGGGTTGAACTCAATCATTAATATATCGGCGGCCACTTCACAGAAACCATATACCCTGCACTCGCAGTAAGGTCCGCTTAACCTAGATTGGCGTAAGTGACCATTTGCAATTTCACCTGCACTCTCATTTTGATGTTTGATGGACTTTTAGGGAATATTAATGTTTGCATTTACTATAATGTAAAAGTCTTGATTTTTGTACAATCATGGATAACTGGACATGGTTGGACAAAATCCTGCTGTTGTAGAGTAAAACTCTCCATCATGACCTTCTTTTTCTTATATTATGAATCCATTCCAGTTCATATAAATATGTAAGTTCTTCGCAGAAATGACGAAAAAAGTGCTTGTTTTAGTTCTCAAAGAGAAGATTGTCATACTGATGTTATTAAATGTTATACGTTGGTTATAAATAATTCTGCTGCTTTTTTCTTTACTCTCTGCGTGCATATGACTGTGTATGTGGCTCTTTCCTTTATACCGACTAATTGTTCAAAGACGGGTGAATTAATAACTCCGCTGGTCTCAAATCAAGCTGAATTTCTTATTGGGATTTCTCATTCATTTTGGAAAAAAGGACCTGTCCATACAGGTAACGATGACTCAGCATAATTTTTAAGAAGCAATGAAACAACATCCCACTCTGCCAGCAATATAGTGGTAGTAGTTTCTATTTTATTATCAAACAATACAAGGAAATTCTTATACCAATAAGTTCTTATAATGCACAATTCACTGTCAGCACTTAACAGCAACGTAACTTGAAATAAAACTAGGTAAAAAAAACGATACAACAACTCAGTTCTAGCACATTTGCATGACACTCCAGCCGATACAGATACAGGTGATGACAGCTTGAACTTGAAAACTCCATCGACACTTCCTCCCATGTCCCCAACTTAAAGCGTTAGACACATGATGTGTGGAAACATAAACACCCTTTTAGAAATACGAACAAGTTCAACAATAATAGTGTTTTACCATTACAATTTATTCATACTAATTCATACTTTTTTCAGTGTGCACTGCTGAATTACACATTCATCAACAACAGGTTGACCAAATTCAAGTTTTATACTGTATATACCAGCATCTGACATGATTTACACTAGTTAACACACACAGCAAAGGCTGAAACATTATATATTTCCCATGTATCATTTTTTGAAATTCTTTCTTAAAATCTTTTTCCAAGGTTAAGGCTTTTGGATTTTTAAAATCTCTTGATTTTTGAAGTAGAACCTCAGAGTAAGACCTCAGATGTCATTTTTTTAAGACAACTAATTTGATTTCGAAGTGCACTTCTTCAATATTTGGCCAGCTAAGGGATTATAAATGATGTTACTTCCTAGTTTTGGGCAACTTTCCAATGTTTCCTGAAGCGCTTCGTTTCCTCACTCTGCCTCTCACATTCATATTCCTGAGGTTGTCTCTTTACTACAGTGGAGGACTTAATGCTACCTTGATCCGTTTTTACCTCAGATGTCCCGTAGGGGGCATTGTGACCTTTTCATGCCACGTTAAAGTGCTGTGCAGACTCTAAAGAGTCGGTCGGGGATGCAGAGGTACAGATGACAAAAAGCTTCCCATCGGACTGTAGACCTTCAGAAGTTTAAAGGGAATGTGGAAAAACGTTATACCAAAATTGCCCATTTATGAATCCTTTTTTTTTTTTATCACTAGGCTAAAACTCTCAGTCACAGGGGAAAGCTCGTCCGCAGAGATGCATCCAGGTCAAGGCTTTGCTTGGATTCCTTGCTGGTCTTACTTTGGTGTCTGCTTTGCTTCTGTTCTCTGAGTATAGTGGAAGTGACAGACTTCCATCAGTAGGTGTATCTGGACAGCGGCGTGTCCTCCATCAAATCATCCTGGAAAAGACGGATACAACCTTTAGAAGAGTCATGTTAACTTTAGAGCTTTAATTAATGAATGAATTAATGTCTAATATATTATATATAGTATGTCTGATGACTTCTACAGAGCTCTCGATTCTAGGGGCTCAGTATATATAATGTCAGTCAGTCAGTCATTTTCTATACCTGCTTATTCCTCATTAGGGTCACATGGTCTGCTGGAGCCAATCCCAGCGCGTTACAGCGAGAGGCAGGGATACACCCCAGATGGTCGCCAGCCAATCGTGGGGCACACACACCATTCACTCACACACTCACACCTACGGGCAATTTAGAGTTATATATAATGTGTAAATACATATCGACATATCAGGAGTGGTGAGACTAAACTCTTATAAGTTAAACTTATCTGAACATCCTTGTACTTTTTTGTACTGCATGTACAAATATGCATGCATTTTCTATATATTTCGATGATTTTTGGAGGGTGTCTTTAACAACCTCACCGTACCACATGCAGTAAGAAGTGTACCTCACCATAGGTAGATCCTGCAGTCGATGGAACTCTGGGTGGTTGGTCCGCTGGCGGAACTTGAGGAAGAGGATGACGAAGACGACGGCAGTGGTGACGATGAAGACTGACAGCAGACTGGCGAGCAGGGGGTCTAGAGGGGAGCCGTAGTGGGGGCCCTTTAAGCCTACATGACGCAGGAACACACAAGGAATAAAAGGTGGTTTTGCACGTCGTTAGCCTCGAGTCATACTTCAATGTTTTTGGAAAACAAGAAAAAAACTTGGAAATCACATTTTAGCAGATGTGTAAAGAAATAGACTCATCATCAATTGTCTAAGGAGTAAATCAATTGACTTAGGAGTCTTGTGGGAAAAAAAGGTCATTTTAAGTTTAAATACACAGTTCATAATCCCTTTAATTGACTTCACTTGTGGTCTGCCGCTTCTTCCTCTGCAGCTTTGCTTCCATCAAAACTTACGAAGTCAAATGAATGACTTAGTCGGATAGATGGTCACTTAAGTCAAATGTATGACTTTGGCAGATAGAGGTTTTGGATTCTAATAAGTGTTGTGATTGGCAGAAAGACGGGATGATGATTTAAAACCATACTCCGTCACCTGCCCGTTCGATTACCTTCATCTCCAACGTTGAGTTCAGACGGGACCTCCTGGTGCGTTGGGCCAGCAGGGCCCCGGCCTGGAGCCAGCGTCAAAGTCCCTCCAGCGGTTGCAGTGGTCGCTGCGGCCTGTGTCGAGGCCGTCGTCGGTGATTCAGACCTCGGCAGCGTGGAGGCGTGAGCCGTGGAGTTGGTATCCTGGTCTGGCTGAGATGAAAGGGTGCTGAGGGGGCTTCTGGTCAGGGAGGCTCCGCCCTCAGTGGGTGAAACCTGCCGTGGAGCGACGGTGCTCCGCACAGCCGGCGCGGATGAAAGGCTGTCTGCAGCAGCTGGAAAAAATCGGGATGTGAGGGCTGTGCTTTGTCAGTTCAAAACAATACAAAGAATTCTTCAAAGGAAGTGCTGCCTACACACAGACATTGAAGCTGCAATAAAAAAAAGAAGCGTTTGTCTTCGGGTCCCATCTGTGCTGCGGAAGCCACAGAAGCATCAAAATGGACAATTTCGTTAGTTTTATAGACCAAAGAATGAATTAATAAAATCACCAGCAGTTCAAATCATTTAAGCCCCAGGCCTATTTTTTTCAGTTTTCCTGCTATAATTGATAATAAATATAGAATATCTCTACAACCACAGAGGTTATGGACTTAAACGTGGCATCAAAGGAAATCTACAACATGTCAATCAATTTATGTTGCTGTTATAGATCAATTATAGCTAGAATATTGCAACAAAAAACATTTTGTTTTACTACAGATAAAAAAATACAAGACCAAACTGACCCAAATCAGGGAAAAAAATGAAATAAGTTAAATTATCTGCAATGCAAAGTTTAAACTATCAATTATTTATCTATAAAAATCATAGGAATCACACTGACGGTCATTACAGAACATGAATATATTCTGTAAGGAGATTATAAAGGACCAACGTCTCAAATCTAAATTAAATATCAAAATAACCGGTAGTTGCAGCCCCACATACTGATATTGTATTAAACTATTTTCCTATTGTATTGATGATGTGGATATTGACGATATACAGTATATTGATGCTGTAACGGCAACATTGTCTTTTACTACAGATAAAAAATACTTTATTAATTGTTCTAGCTGAGGTTTTCTCATGTGATATATGCTTAAAACTCAATGCTGTCCCTGTTTCAGGGTTTAGGATTTCCAGATTCACAGGACCTTATTGTTAACATTTCATCTTCTTTATAGGCTCTGTGCACATTTTCTCATTCATGAGAACTGGAAGGTGTTTTCAAACCTCTGACTGGGTCTAGTCTTGCCTTCCTTTAAGCATGTGTGGCTGCTTACATCAAGCTTGACAGCTCATGGTGACAGCTGAGGAGGGGGGGGGGAAGCATGACGTTACTTGTCTCTGCAGTTCATCTACAGGCCATAATGAAGGGACCTGGCAGCCGTCCGTGCTCCTGGGGGAAAAATGGCCAACAGGAGCCATGGCAGAGTATATCGCCTATAAGCTGACATAGCGACTACACCCTGATACCCTGAGTGATAATAGCGGCTCGTGAGGGGGTGAGAGAGTGAAAACTGGATATTGTTTGTTATTTCCGAGCAGCTCAAAGAGGCGAGAGTGCATCAGCTGACGGGGGGGTTATATTTATCTGATCTATAAAAGGGAATCTCTTAAACATTTTGACACACATTCTCAATCTCAATCATGCAGGGGGTCAGGGGAGGACTACGTTCCTGGAGTGCTGCCGTCACTGGAGCTGAGTCAGAGGAGGGTGTCTTGTCTTTGCAAACAGGCGTCTTTCAGTGCGATGTTTAATCTTAAGATCCAGAAGATGCATAATTATGCTAGGGGTCTAAAAAAGGGATGCAGGTTTGTCTTGGTCACCTGTTGGAGAGGCATGGTCGGGCAGAGCGGTCACGACAACGGGCACATTCACGGGTGGAGACGGAGTCGCCCCTGCAGCCAACGCGTGCGTTGGTTTCACCGCGTTTGTTGCGGCCTCTGAAGAGTCTGACCCTTCCATCTCGGTAGCGGCCGTGGGTTCAGCCGAGTCTCTCCCGCCGCCTGCAGGATCAGGTGTCTGCTGTGGGACCTTCTTCCCAGAATCCTCTGTGGGGTCAGGAGATGCTGAGGAGCCAGCATGATCCGGGAAGGCAGCCAGGGGGAGGACAGGAGGCGAAGCAGTGCTCTGAGCTGTAAAATAAAGCTCTCTTTTTTTTTAAATCATCGTAAAAGCAGCATTTCTTCAAGAATAGTGTAAAACTATTGCGGCTAATGAGCATTGACGGTTTCGGTTTATCTGCTGATTGCTTTCATGATTAACCCGTAGAGCGTTTTGTCTATAAAATGTCACAGAATTACCCCTCAAAATTCCCCAGAGCAGAACTCTGAAATTGGGAATCTGTCTCTTTAAAACTAAAGATATTCCATTTACAACAATGAAGGACAGGGAACATCAGGAAACACACACACTGAAGAAGCCGAAACCAGATCATTTCATTACAAATGACTAATTTTCAGCAATGAACTTAATTATCAAATGTATCAACTGATAATTTTCCAATTTCAATTTTAGAATAGAGTATATGGACTGATTGTATTTGTAAGGAAGTGAAGTCTAAAAGAAGCAAATATGTGGCTAAAAGATTCTCATAAATAAACAGGAGGATGGACACAAAATATACAACAAATACGCAAGAGGTGCTGAGTGGACAGAATTAAGTTGCAGCAACTAAACACGTTTTAATAACGATCAAACGGACACAATACCGTGTTTTAACCTTTTATATTATCAGCAACTGACCTTCGAGAGCATCATGTGCTGAATCAATACGAGTCCAACTCGCCCCCGCCCCTCCCCGCCCACACACACACACACACACACACACACACACACGCACACACACGCACACACACACACCGTGGATGACACCCTACCTCTTGCCTGCGATGAGCCGGTAAGGACCACCAACGCGCACAACACCAAATTCATTTCAAATTTCATCTCGCTCCCGGGATTTACGGTAAAGCTGGACAAAAGCGGGCTCTCCGGTCCGGGCGGCTCTCTTCTTTCGCTCTGAGGTTGTTTCCGTTACGTGATTTGACAGGGCGCATCATCAGCGCTAAAAATATCCTGAGGGAGTCGGGCAGAAGAGGAGCAGGGGTGGGGCTGCATGCGGGCGGCGGCGGGAGCGCCGGAGACACGCGCGTCTTATTCCGAGCGGCGACAGAATATGTCACCGATCCCCGGTCCGCAGACTCATCACTCAGCGCCGGCTTTGCGTCCGTCGCCCTCCGCGGTAACTCATCTCTGCCCCGGCGAAAAGCATCAGTTGGCACCCCACTGTTGCTCCGCCGCGGCGCACTCCAATCAGATGCCAGTGCGTCAGAGACGCAGTTGTCTGCGTCAGGAGCGCCTGTTGTAGAACGCCGTAGCGCGCGCACACACGCACACACACAGACGCGTTACCGAGCCGCTGGGCGCGTTTGGCCGCTCTTTATGACTCGCAGGGGTTGATTTATAGATATTAAACAGAAGTTTATAGGTGTCAGTGTTTGCTTCGAGCGCGAAGCGGCAAACTTTCCGGTTCCCACAGAGGTCAGTATGCCGTCCTGCCCGCGCGCACTGCCCACATGTGTTCAGTGTGGACAGCTGAGTGACCCGCCGCGTCCTCTGGCAGCCTGCTCCGAAACACACTTCAGAGGACTTTAGAGTCATTAGATCGCACCCATCGGCCCTTTTCGTTTCTAAAGGACGCCCAGGGGCGCCGGGGAGAGACCTTCGCGCTGATCCGGATGGAGCCTCCGGCCAACCCGGGGGAGGACAGCCCGGTGGAGCTGGAGTTAACGGTGGAGAACGTGGAGTCGGTGAGTTATCCGCTTGTCAATATTCGGCCGCTTCGCTGAGTGGCTGTTGGTTTTGGATTAGACCCACGGATAGCGATAAACAAACAAACAAACAAAAAACAGCACGTGTCGGTAGAAAAAGAAAGATATTTCACGCAATAACCGGCACCGACAGTTAAAAGAAAGGCGGTGCGTATGAAAGCAAAGACGCGTGCGTTAATTGTAGTCTAACATATGGAGATTAGGCTCACTGGAACTTTTGTAACATGACACCAGCTATAAACATATGCTGTCCTAATAATAACTAACACCATGTGCTTCGGATTAGTTGCTATGACAACACATTTTATTGGCTCTATTCAAACAACTGGTTATCTATAGCATGCCTGGTCATTAATGCCTGTTGTGAGCACAGCTCCTGCAATTAGATTTAAAATGAGGTAAAATGCAAGTGACACCCCCCCCCCCCCCAACACACACACACACACACACACACACACACACACACACACACACACACACACACACACACACCAAACTAAATATGAAGGAAATATGTGAACATTGATTGATTAGTAGACTTGTTTCTTTTGGCTCTTCTGTCCTCCCGCAGGCCCTCTACCAGCTCTACTTTGACCCAGACATGGCGCGTAAGAATGTGGCCCAGAAGTGGCTGACCCAGGCCCAGGCCTCTGCACAGGCCTGGCACTTCTGCTGGGCTCTGCTGAGCCCAGACAAGGTCTGTACTTTTTTTTTTTTCCTTGCTTCAAACATGTCTACCATTGCACGCCCATCTGCCACTATTGCATCTGCTGAGTTTAAAACAGCTGTTCCAGCATCTGCTCCGGTGTCTTCATGCGGCCGTGTGAATCTTGTCTCTTTAAAGCTCCCGGAGGTTCAGTTTTTCGGCGCCAGCACCCTCCACACCAAGATCTCCCGCCACTGGAGCGACCTCCCCGCTGACCAGCATGAGAGCCTGAGGATGCAGCTCCTCTCCCACGTCCTGCACTTCTCCTCCGGGCCCAAGATGGTGCTGACCAGACTGTGTGTGGGGCTGGCCTCCATGGCTCTTAACTTAATCCCCCAAGCTTGGTCCCAGCCGGTCGCAGACATGGTGAGAGCCTTCCAGCCCCAGAAACCCGAGCCTGAAGGCGGCCCCGGCGCAGAGGCCGCTCCGGATCCCCAGGCGCACTGCCTGGCGTTGCTGGAGCTGCTCACCGTGCTCCCGGAGGAGTTCCAGAGCAGCAGGCTGGCCCAGGCCCGCCGGGCCCAGCTGAGGGAAGCCCTGGCCGGGGAGTGGACGGTTGTGTGCCCCATGCTGCGCCAGCTGCTCCAAAGCCAGGACTCGTCCAACCAGGTGAAGGAGAAGGTGCTCCGCTGCCTGTCCAGCTGGGTGGGGCTGGACGTGCCACTGGGGGAGAGCCAGGAGCTGGTCCAGGACTGTTTCACCGCGCTGTCCGACCAGGAGCTGTTTGACACAGCTGTCGAGACAATAGTTAACGCCATCTCGCAGCCCGACTGCCAGAGGTGAGGCCGGATTTTTTCAGGCAGGGGTGTCAAACTGCGATACTGGAGGGCCGGTTAGGTGCAGGCTTTTGTTCCAACCAAAAAAATCACAAACTTGATTCTACTAATCAACCACAAGAGCCCTTGCTAAGGACCTTCATTAATAGAATCAGGTGTTTTCCTGCTTGGTTTTCGTTTCGTTTCGTTTTCTCCCGCTTATCCATATTTGGATCACAGGGGCAGCAGCTTCAGCAAAGAAGCCTAGAATTCCCTCTCCCTGGACACTTCGTCCAGCTCTTCCAAGGGGACCCCAAGGCGTTCCCAGGCCATCCGAGAGACATACTCTCTCCAGCATGGCCTGGGTCTTCCCCAGGGCCACCACCCTGAGGGACATGCCCGGAACACCTCACCAGGGAGGCATCCAGGAGGCTCCTCACTGGCTCAACTGGCTCCTCTCAATGCGGAGCAGCAGCGGTTCTACTCTGAGCTCCTCAGGGATGACTGAGCTTCTCACCCTATCTCTAAGGGAGAGCCCAGCCACCCTGTGGCTAATTTCGGCCTCTTGTATTTGCGATCTTGTTCTTTTGGTCACTACCCAAAGCTCGTGACCATCGGTGACCAAACCTGCACCCACACCGAAACTCCAGGATCGCAGTTTACCACCCCCGTTTTAAGGTCATCAGCTTTCAGCGTGTGACAGTGCAATCGTGCAATCTGCAGGTACATCGACGCTCTGGTGAACTTGATGCCTCTGGTGCTGGGTCTCCACGACCAGCTGAAGACGGCAGCCCAGGACGGGGACATGGAGACATCGCACGGTATCTGCCGCATCGCCGTCGCTATGGGGGAAACCCACTCCAGGTAGACGCACACACAACGCCCGCCAAGTCTATCATCTGTGGATCGCCCTCGGTATATGCTTTTATTTCTTAATTGGGGTCATTGTGTTTGTGTATGACAGGGTTTTGTTGGAACAGGTGGAACACTGGCAAGAGTATCTGGCCTTGGTCAACATGATTCTGTTCTGTACCGGAATCCCCGGGCACTACCCAGTCAGCGAAACCACCAGCTCCCTCACACTCACCTTCTGGTACACCCTGCAGGTAAGAGTGACGGCGAGAATGATTTTTTCGCAGTTTAGTTATATTATAAATTCTTTATGATGCAACCTGTGGTTTGCCAAACGTTCTCTGTGATACTCGCCGCCTCTTCCAGGACGACATCTTGTCATTCGAGGAGGAGAAGCAGGCCGTTTACCTGCAGGTCTACAGGCCAGTTTACTTCCAACTGGTGGATGTGTTGCTACATAAATCCCACTACCCCTCCCAGGAGGACTACACGTCCTGGTCCTCTGATGACAAGGAGCAGTTCAGAATCTACAGGTAAGACACAGAATCTAAAGGCGGTTCTTCTCACATCACTAACAACCATGTACGCACTTTCTTTTACGTGATTGATCGATGGATTTTTTTTCCTTTCAGAGTGGACATCTCTGACACTCTGATGTATGTCTATGAAATGTTGGGTGCAGAGCTGCTCAGTAACCTCTATGACAGGCTGGGTAGGCAGCTGATGGACCCCCAACAGTCAACAGTGTGGCAGGTAACCCATGAAAACCACTTGTTAAAATAAAATACTTGTTCAGATAGTCGTCACAATGTGTGATTACGAACCTCTTTTGATGTACATCTGCTGTCTAGCCAAGCCAAATCTGAATATTCTGTCATTTATTTAAATTTTACTATCGTCTTGGTTTGTGCAAGTGTTTCCTCCTCCTCTTCTCATTTTCTAATATCATACTTTTTCTCCTTTTCAAAGGACACAGAGGCCTTATTGTTTGGCTTCCAGTCCATCGCCGAGACCATAGACGTGAATTACTCGGATGTTATCCCCGGTCTTATTGGTCTCATCCCCAGAATCAACATCAGCAACGTTATGTTGGCCGACACTGTCATGTACACAATAGGTAGCATTCACATCTAAATCATATATTCTTAATGCATGTATGCATTGTATATGCACGGTCATATTTCTTTCCTACTTCTACTTACTTTAAGTGGATTTATGCAGGAGCCAGTTACTAGGCAACACCATACTGTCAATTGCATGTCAATCATATCAAATTTAATAATAATAAAAAAGAATCTTGTATCTAAAAAAAAGTTAAGACACCAGATTATTTCTAATCTAGATTTAATGGAAACAGATTTGCATATTTGTGTTTTGGCTCCAGTGGTTGAAGATAGTCCAGTGGACTATCGAATCCTTTGAACATTCATTGAAATGAAAATATATGAGAAGCTTAGCGCTTAGCACTATTTGCTGAAGCTATTAACTATTAACTTATTAAACTAAACTAATTAAACTATAACTTAAGATGTCAAATAAGTGTAGAGGAGTAGAGAGTACAGCATTTACCTCTGAAATGTAGAGAAGTGGAAGTATAAAGTATGATAAAATGGAAATACCTAAGTACAAGTACCTCAAAATTGTATATTATAGTACTTGAGTAAATTTACTTAACTATTTTCCAACCCTGTTGGCTTTGCACTGAACTACAACAAATGCATTTTATTTTAAGTTTACCCCCTTCTACTTTTCTCCTGTTGCCCAGGTTCCCTGGCGGAGTGGCTCGCTGACCACCCGGTGATGCTCGGTGGCATTTTACCCATGGTGCTCCAGGGTCTTGTGAAAGCGGAGCTGTCTGTGTCCAGCGTGTCGACTCTGAAGAGGATCTGCAGAGAGTGTCGCCACGACCTCGGCCCCTACGCCCAGGACATCCTGTCAGTGTCGCAGGTCAGACGCAGAGCCACTCTATGCGTTTTAAACGTCGGCGCGATCCGCTGTTTTGTCAAATTATTGACATTTTTTTTCTCTTCTGCAGGACGTGCTGGTTAAAGAGATCCATAAGGTGAGTAAACAGCCTTCAATATTTAACGGTTCAGACTCATCCTGGAAACATTAAGCGCAGCAGCCGTCTCTGAGGACAGCATTTATGATGCGTACCATGTTTTTTTTTATACGTGTCTGTGTGCAGAGCAGCCAGTGCATGTGGCTCATGCAGGCTCTGGGTTTCCTGCTGTCCGCCCTGCCAGTAGAGGAGATTCTGGGCAGACTTCACTCGCTCATCACCCCTCACGTCCAGCGGCTGGATACACTGGCCCAGCAAGAGGTACAGCACAAGAAAAGCATACCAAATAGCAGAAAAGTATATTATTCAGTATTTGAGTATATGTCCTAAGTTACTTTCCACCACTGAGTATTTTATACTGAGTACTTTTTACTTACAGTTACATAACAGTACCTTACTGTACAACAATTACACTAAATAGTCAATATGAATTAAGTTGTTATTAAAATTTATTCTTAGGAGTACATTTAAAATAGAGTAAATATTTATATGAATGTACCTTTAATGCATTATCTTTAAAAATTGCACTACAAATCAATTCAGTATTAGATCTGGTAAAAATGTGTACAGATTAGTGGCAGCAACTCAAATTGAACATGCAAGATGTGTGTAATACATCCATTAATTAAAACTATACTTATACTGTACTTATAATGGGTCATTGTGTACAATTTAGATCAAAAAATAATGTAGAGCACAGGTATGAGAACACAGACAGATTAACAATCTCTTTTTATAGCAGCATGTTTGCTCCTTGGTGTCACAATTTGATTTTTATGTTTGATCTCCGTCACTACGAGGCTTCTACTGTTTCATGCCAGACCCGTTCTTGTTCCCTCTGCCCGTGCAGCCCGATCCTACTAACAAACAGTCGATCATCCACATCCTGGGGATGCTGTCCAGTCTCTTCACCACTCTGGACATCAACCGACAGGCAGACAGTGTAGAAGGAGCCACCAGCCCCAGACTCGCAGCCTCCCAGACAACGCGCAACCCCGTAAGTTCAGCTTGTCGCCCTCACATCCACGAGTGTGGTGGAATTTGAACAGCGGTGGAAGAAATACTCTAATTGCTAATTAAAGGTATCAATACCGGAATGTAAAAATACTCACTAACTCTAATTATAGACATATTACCAACTAAATATCCTTAAAAGTACTAAATTAAAAACATGAGTTTTGACTGATATATGAGATACATATAGATTTAATTGTACTTAAGTACAGTACATTGGTACAGCATTGGTACATTGGACCCATGCTTATGAACATAGATGCCGCAAATCCTGTCTCATATATAATTTATCCTGGATTCTGGGCCAGGAAATAAATTGTAGCCTCCATTAACGGTTCTTAATAATTCATTCAGTAATTTGTGGTTTCATCCTCAAAACTGAAATTGTGCGTCATTTTTTCGCCGAGCATGGAAAATGTTTAAATGTTCTGCAATGAAATGAAAACAACTTCATAGATTAAAAAAGTAAAAACACGTTTTTTGGGTTCATATGAAATGTATTTAAATAAATAACTCAGCCGCTTATTATTCCATTCATTCATAGCTGAATATCTTGCATTTTATTAAAGATAATACAAATAAATATCAGCTACCTTCGTTTTACCCCGTGAAATAAAGTAAAAATCATCAATCTTTTTAGATTAGATTAGATTAATTCATATAAGCCTGAATTTGAATCAATGATTTAAAATGGCCATTTATCTACTGCAACTTCACAGGCAAGAAGCTCTAGAGCCAAATTGAAACAGACTGGTAATAGTGGACATTCATGACTTATGGATCGAAATAATTGGAAAGGCTCAGAAATGATTCTAGTGACTGAGGCAGTTGTTCTGTTTTAGAAGGGGATTAATCCGCCTGCAGTCCAAATCAATGAAATCCACTCGGTGTTTTATATATTGCTCCGCAACTGATGATAAATTTTGAAATATGTGTTTTTAGGTTGTGGTTGTGCTACAGCAAGTGTTCGCATTGATCCAGACCATTCTCAGCAAATGGCTCGATGACTCAGAGGTAGTCGAGGTAGGAGGGTTTTCACTGCTCGCATAAATATATATATGGCGTTATGTGTGTCATGTGTGCGTGTGTGGCTATTTTTCCGCATGTGTGTGTGTGTGCTGACTCACTCGATCTACTAAGTATCTCTCCCTCCCTCCAGGCAGTGTGTGGGGTATTTGATAAGTCAGTTCGAACCCTCCTACATGATTTCGGGCCCATGGTGGCTCAGCTGAGCGAGATGCTGGGGCAGATCTACAGTGCCTTCCCACAAGCCTCGGCTCTGGACCTGGCACGTCAGGTACGCCTCCGCGGATCACGGCCTGAATAACAGCATTATCCCTCCAAATGTAATAAAGGCTCCGAAACGCTTTTCGACCCAGATGCCTTTCTTTCTTCCTGTCTTTCTTTTAGATGGTTCTCATATTTTCTGGAGAGGAACATCACATGTCTTCCATAAAAAGCCTCATTGTAGTATTGACTTCTGCCACACTTGCAATATTTCAACAAGGTAAGACCGTACACGTTCACTTTATTCATTTCGCGTACAGCAGCTTCGCCTTTGAGTAGATTCTGTATTTTTCGACAGGTCCGAGGGATCATCCCGATATCGCCGAATCATTTATGCACCTTCACGCTCAGGTCAGTTGAATACACACCCGTCGTCCGTCTTTACGCAGTTGGGCATCACACAGAATCGTTCGCCTTAACGTTTTGTGTCTCTACTGTTAGATTCTTAAAAGGAAACCCGATATGTACCTGCCTGATGAGCTGGATGTTAAAGCGCTGTTCTACTGTGGTGAGTGTAAATGCTTTTTTTTGGCGCCACAGATAAGTGTTTCTCAAAGTGGGGTCCAGGGACCCCCGCGGGTCCTTGAAGAGGTGAAACGGGGTCCCCGGAAAAAAGGAGAATAATTTATTTTCACTATAATTCCACAAAGACAGAATGTAGAACCCTTTGTATAGGCGACTGCCATAATTTAAAATAAATATATTTATTAATTTTGTATTTATTCCTTATTATTTATGTATTTTTTCCTTTTTCACATGAATTTATTTAATTTCAAATTTTATATACTGAGGTGAGGGCGACATGGTGGTGCAGGGGTGCCTTGCCTCACAGCAAGAAGGTCACAGGTCCAAGACCTCCTTGGTCCTGGGTCTGGGACCTTTCTGTGTGGAGTTTGCATGTTCTCCCCGTGTCTGTGTGGGTTTTCACCAGGTACTCCGGCTTCCTCCCACAGTCCAAAAACATGCTGAGGTTAATTGGAGACTCTAAATTGCCCGTAGGTGTGAGTGTGTGAGTGAATGGTGTGTGTGCCCCACGATTGGCTGGCGACCATCTGGGGTGTATCCCTGCCTCTCGCCGTAACGCGCTGGGATTGGCTCCAGCAGACCCCTGTGACCCTAATGAGGAATAAGCAGGTATAGAAAATGACTGACTGATATACTGAGGTGAAAATTAATGAGTTGAGTAAATAAATAAATGATTGATTTAACAATTCATAAATTAAATGGAATATTAAATAATTGTGAAAATAATACACAAATAATTAAGGGGCCTTGATGTGAAGACGTTTGAGAATTACTGCCATAAATGAATCATTGCCACATGTATAACTTGTATATAACCACATTGTAAGGATCAGTAAATGCCCCCAAAAAAGGTTTATAACGAATGTCATTATAATATCCCTTCTATACGACTTTGCTCCAAACATTTCTACCTGTAATTTTATTTCCTCTCTTTTTTCCAGGTATTCTATCTCTTAAATTCCCAGAGACACCCACAGTAAAAGCTGCCAGTCTGTTCTTTGTAAGTCAAGACACGATTGAATTTCCCGCCATCATTTGTGCCTTTTTTTCCCCCCTAATTCATCAGCTTATAAAGTCTCATTATTTCTTCCTCATCTCCGGCAGACAGAGCTGTTGCCTCGTTGTAAAGACATGCCGGCTCTCGGTGAAGTCCTGCAGAGGGATGGAAAACTCCTCACAGAGACCGTACTCCAGGTAAAAGCCGGAAAATACACACCCACATCTTTTGTAAAGCAATTAACAGCTTGAAGTTCAGCTCGAGAGCCTGCGTTTAATCCCTCGGACTTAGTCTAAAATATAAAACTGTCAGCGCCTCCGCTAATGTCGTTACACTGTGCTTTTTTCTCTCCGTCTCAGGCGGTCGGAGGTGCGTCTCCTCGCAGTTTGACGGAGCACTTCTCTGACGTGCTGCTGAGCCTGAACAGACACTGCCCGGCCCTGCTGGCCCAGTGGCTCAAAGAAACCCTGCAGGCGCCAGGGTTCCCCTCTGCCCAGGTCTCCGCGGAGCAGAAACACGCCTTCAGTCAGCAGCTTCTGAGGTAATACGAGCCCGGTATTGAGAGAAAGTGACAAAAACGTTTCCACTTGTAAATGCAACCTTAAAAAGGTGTTCTCAAGTGTCTATAAAGAAAATACCGCAAAGAAAAAACTCAAAAATGTCTTTCGCATTCAATATTTTTCATGTTTTCTATGTGAGGACCAGAAAATTCAGCTAATGCATTTGCGGTCTCCAAACACAGTTGGTAAAAGTGCATTAAATCAATTAGGGAAAAGGGTTATATTAACAAAATGCGTGCATGTATATTTTCGTCTTTTATTGTATAATGTTCTCACTTGAAGCATATAAGGAAATAAAATACAGCATCATCACAAATCAGCGACTTGGATGACAGATCTCGTGCCGCACATCGCGTTGTTTCTTCTTCTTCCCAGGGAGCAAACCAACAAGCGCCACGTGAAGGAGATCGTGAAGGAGTTCTCGCTGCTCTGCCGAGGCCTGCAGGGGTCCGGATACTCCGATTACTAGCCGGAGCTGCTGCTGCTACAGTGTTGGAAAATAAGCGCCCCCTTAAAAAAAAAATTAAAAATTAAATAAAAACCAAAAAAAAATCTGTTTCGGTGGGAAACGGATTCAAATAGAACTCCTCACTTGGGGGAAGTGACGCTGGACTCAAAAGCCGCGATTGGCTGTCGCCGAGCCAAAGCAGAGACACGGCGGACTGCGACGATTGCTATTGTTGGCATGTGTGGGCTTTGTGCAACTTGTTTTTAATAAAATACCATTATCACATTGAAAGGGAGAAAAAAAATGTGTCATGGTAACAGTTAATGCCCTTTTCTTCATGTGGATGGATTCAAAAGAGAGTTCAAAAAACCACTAATAAACGATTTGTTGCTGTTGCATGAGCAACCGTGTGCGTGTTCATTATTTATTGTTTCTCCTCTTGTTGTATACTGTCTGTACATGGTATTCACACATTATCAAAATATAGAAACCCCCCTTCCCTCCCCCACACACACACCCAAGACAGGCTTCTTCTCCGTTACAAAGGAGAGCCTTCTTTTTTTTTTTTTCTTAAAAACGTGACGTCATTACATTATATAGCTTAGAACTCTTGTACACGTATACTTCTGCTAGTATATCATAAAACAACTTCATCACTTCCACAACAGAAAAGAAAACGAGACCAACATTATTTTGAAGCAGACATGTCCTGACAGCAGACTGCTTGTTACTTTTCTTGTTCTCTTTTTGAATCAGTGACATCACTTTGAGGGGTGGCAGTTGTCATTGAGAGTTGGAACTGCATCCTTCGTAGAAAAGAAGAAGAAGAAGAAAAAGGATTTGAGAAGTGCTGTAGTAGTGGTGGTCGGTGCACTGAGAGCGATGTCGGAGCGAGTGCGCGAGTGTCGTCGTTGCCTCTGTGCAGTTCAACCACAGCTTATATAACTGAGCCGGTCCTGTCCCGCGCCGTTCACTATCGTATCCTGGTGAAGAGGTTCAGCACTGACTTTGATTCCTGAGGAAAGTGAGGAAATGCAAATTAAATTAAATGTAAATACATGAAAATATGTCAAACTATCCTTGAATTTACATTTATTCATTTTCATTCACTCGCTAGAGACCTAAAAAGGTCCTTTAGGGTTGGATTTTTGTATTAATAATGCTGGCCGTGATTATGCTACAGTGTTAGTGTTATTTTCACTTTCAACCCCCAGCTCTTATATTAGATCTATAATAAACCGTAAAAGATATGAACAGTCAGCAACTTATGGCCTTTTTTAGGCTCCATTGCCACTTTTTTTTTGTATCCACGGCTGTTACAGCATAAAATCATGCATTCTATTTCATAAAGCTTTCAAACCAAACTCCAGGCTTCTTACTAATTCATTTTCCAGCTGATTGAGCCATTTTCCCTTTTTGTCCTATTATACATGCTACTTCCCTGGTTTCCACTAGGGGTTTTGAGAGGAATTTTTATGCATTGTCAAATTTTTGTAGGCCATTGGAACAATTTATTCATGTGAAATCGGTGTGTTTGTACCGATTGTCCCCAGCTAGTGTCTGCATGTGTATGGACAAATGTTTGTATCAGTGTGTATGAGTGCAGCTATAGACAATAATGATACATATGGGCTGCAAGTCACATTATTCCATCACAAAATAATGCGAAAAATTAATTAACCATTAACCATTTTAATCTATAATATTCTAATATCAGTTTTTAAGGAAAAATGGAGTTTTTTTTAAGTGAGGCATTAGGGTTCAATGAATCCTTGTTTGGTGAAATTCAAAAATGTAGCGGACATGATAACAACCATGTCATAACAGCTTTAAATGAGGAATCCTATTGTGAAAAAAACACTTTTTCAGTACTTGTGTGTAAATATTTAGGTCTCTGGTGTTCCTGCTAACACATAAACTGTTAAATAAGACCACCCACGCGTTCTGTTGTGTGTATACCTTGGTGCAACGTGTCTTACTGAAGACGTTCCAAAACCGTAGTGTCTCATCTCCGGCGCCTGTAACGATGGCCTCCCCATCTGGTGACACGGCCTGAGAGGGGAAGACAGAGCCATGAAGACGTTTTAGGCAGGATCCTTAGGAAGGATCAAAGCTCTCGAGAGATAAATTGTGTTACTTCTGCCAAACCAGGACTGAGCTAACGGCACATGTGTAACCTGTAGTCTTACCAGGTACAGCACTCTGTAGGAGTGTCCTGTCAGCTTGGCCACCTGTGTTAGTGACGGATACTTCCACACCAAGATCTGGTTCTGAGAGTAGCCATGAGTGCTCACCTTAAAGAAAAAAAGAAAACTTAAGTGCAAGTACATTGTACCTTTCTACATACCCTGAAATTCTGGAGTTGTACATTATGTAGGAATAATATAAAATATCACCACTAACTACAGCCTCAAACACAAACTGTACACTGATAAATTATTTTATTTTTTATTATGAGTTGTTAAATGAATTGTTAGATAGCTGACATGACTGCACAAGAGTTTTCTAATCATCTATTACCTTCTGATGCAATGAGCAAACACATTGTACCATTAGAACACTGGAGTGATAGTTGCTGGAAATGGGCCTCTATACACCTATGTAGATGTTGACCCCAAACTTTTGAACGGTAGTGTATATCATCATAGTTAGGGTTAGAATTTATAAGATTCGGTGTGTATTTGGTAGTAATACTATTATTACTATTACATTTGTTTATATAATTTTAGGTAGGAACTGTGGGAGCCCAAACTATTCATGCATTCTATATTTAAGTATTAAAAAAATCGACTGCATGACTAAATCAATATGTGCAGGGATTTAATTCTCTATAGAACGACAAGTGTGTGTGTGTCTTTACCAGCTCGTTGGCGTGTTTGGACCAGGCCAGGTTGCAGACCTGGGAGCCGGTGTCAGTGCTCTGCAGAGCCTGGCCCGTCAGCGTGTTCCAGAAGCGCAGGCAGCGGTCCGCGGTGCCGCCGCCGGACGCCAGCAGCCCGTGCTGGTGGGGCGACCAGGCGATGGCCTTCACCGCCGCCAGGTGGTCGCTGTACTGCTGCACGGGCAGCAGGCTGGAGCTGTTCCACACTAGCAACTGACAGGAAAGACGTGTCAGCGAAACAGAGGCCGCTTGCGGTGTTCCCGTTATGTTTAAAAATCGCTCGTCTCTCACCTTGTTGTCGTTGCCTCCGGACGCCAGGTGCTGGTGGTCCGGGGACCACTTGAGGCCGCACACTTCTTGCCGGTGGCCTTGCAGCCTCCTCTCGGCGGAAGGCGGGGTCCTGACGTCTCGCTGCAGGATCACTCTGTCCCGGCTTCCAGACGACAGCTGCTCCCCATTCCACGCCAGGGCACCTTGGGCACAAAGGGGAACAGGGGAGGGTTTCGTATTTCACTGAGGCTATCAAACTGGTTTAAAGGGTTCTTTGATGTATGATAATAAAACATTTGTATGATAATAAAACATTTAATACATAAAAAAATCAGAAAGAAATAAGACATCTTTTTTAAAACAGTTTTTTTTTTTCCTGGACAATTTAGCGTGAACGTCTGTTTCTTTCCCTGAAGGCAGACTGGAACAGACTCTAACCAGCCGTGTGTGACTCCACTTATCTTTGTTTGTGACTGACCTACGCGTGCTGAGTGACCCTCCAGGCTCGTTAGCTTCCTCCCTCCTGCCGCGTCCCAGATCTGAACGTACCCCTTGTGCGTTCCGACGGCGACCAGACTTCCCTGATTGGACCAGAGCCAAAAACACAGATCGGATTCAGGGGTAATCTAACCCTTCTTAAACAACAACTGTTCCTCTTACATCCCCGTCGTTGATTAGCAATGGATTCGGCACTGGCACAGCTCACCCTCTCATTCCAGCACACCGAAGTAACAGAGTCCCCGTCCACCGACAGGTCGCATAACCTTGTTACCTGTCGACACAGAAAAATATACGTTCACAGCTGTGCACACAGGCTACATTCCTCCCATTCAGGGCGTCAACTGCTAAATAGGGAGGGATGGGACCTGGCTGGTGCAGGCACTCCACAGGTAGACGCAGGCTCCCAGGCCGACGCTGAGCAGGTTGCCAGCAGACCAGTCTACCAGGTTGAGGTAGAAGTCGTCCTGCAGCTCCGGAGCATCCAGCACTTTGAAGGGGATCTTGGAGATCTTCCGGGCCGGCTTACGAGGAGAGCGAAGCAGCTTGTGACTGCAGGAATGTCAAAATAAGTGGTTAAGGCAAACGTCCCGAGCAGCGAGTCCCCACTGGTTTCTGCATGTCATTCCCCTACTTTTTTCTCCCTATCTACTGTCCTATATGAATAAAGGCAAAAATCCCCCCCCCCCCCCCCCCCCCCCAAAAAAAAGGAAGTCACCCAACCGGTTATCCGAAAGTACAGCTAAAGTGCAAAATCTGAGAAATGACATACCTCTTGTTACTAAGTGGAGAAAGGGAGTACGGCGAGACTTCATTGTCGCTATCAAAAGGCACTCGCTTTGTGTGGACAGCGTACTGTGGAGGATTAAACACAATCTTAGCTCAGAATATTACAGGCCGTTTGTTTTAGGGTTGCAAAGTTACAGGGATTTTCAAAGTTGGAACCTTTCCATGGGAATTAATGGAAACATATGGGAATAAATCCAACATTTCCGAAAATTGAAGAGTAGCCCTTAACGGGGAACTTATATATATGGTTGGGGAAAATATACTGTAGCATAATCTTAGCTAAAACAACCAGATTTAAAGGGATAGTTCAACATTTTTGAAAATTCGCCCCATTGTCACTGCAATAGGTGCCATACCTTTAACCCATAGTGACTACTATGCAGCTAATGGTATTTTTTGGTTTCCCTCATCAAACAGTTCCATCTGTTAATGTTCTGTTATCATCTCATATCATGGTGAAGTAAGTTTTGATAATATTCTGGGGTTGATCTATAAGTTATTAACATTTAACTTGCAAATATTAAATAAAAATGTATTCACACAGTAGCTAGCTAGTTAGACGCTAAATGTTGAATATTTCCAACATTCCCCAGCTTAACTTCCCATGAAATGTTTCTGGCAATTTACTGGAAATGTTCCGCCCTAATTAATTTTTTCTCATTTTTTTTCATGACTTGTACCCTAAACAGGCTGTGAGACTCTTGTGAGTGGACGGCGTGCCGCCGGTCGTCCGTGTGAGGGTCTGGCACCGTCTCTATCCCGGCGCCCAGCAACTCATTCCTCAACAGGGCGGCGTACGCCACAGCATCTGAAGGCAGCAGCAGAGGGAGCGGTGATGGCTGAGAGATAAAGCTAAGGGTTGAAATAAACCAAAAAAAAAAAAAAAAACACCATATAGCTCCATAGATGGATTAATACCTTTGCTTGAATCTGAACTGGCGTCCTTCGCTTTGTGGTTCTGGTTGGGAGAGCGGCAGTTTTCCTGCAGAGAACGCGCGAACAGTGCGTCAGCTTATTGAAGCTTTATAGTGTTTGGTGACTGGAAAGTGAACATGAACAGCTGATCCGGAGTAGATTTATAAATAAATGGCTCACATTGGCATAGTGGAAGTTGATGCTCCAGTTGCTTCCAGCCCGGGTGGGAATGAAGCGATCCCCTGACTTAACACTCACAGGACTGCAGGAAGCGTTTACACACTAGGATGAGAATCAGACAGAAAAGCTATAAAAAAAATAATCCAGATTAATTATTACTTTGTAAACGTAGCATATATTAAATACAATGCTGTTCCAAAGTTTGGGGTCACACTTTTTTACCATCATAAATTGTAAAATGAATAGAAAATATAGTCAAGGTTAGAAATAATGATTTGTATTTGAAAGAATTTTTTTTTTTCTTTCTAAACTTTGCTTTCATCAAAAGAAGGTCAGTTTTATAGCTTCTCTAACCAGCTAAACTGTTTTAGCTGTACTAGCATGATTGCACAAGGGTTTTCTATTCATCCATTAACCTTCTGATGCAATGAGCAAACACATTGTTCCATTAGAACACTGGAGTGATAGTTGCTGGAAATGGGCCTCTATACGCCTATGTAGATGTTGCACCAAAAACCAGACGTTTACAGCTAAAATAGTCACTTACTACATTAGCAATGTATAGAGTGTATTTCTGATTAGTTTATAGATCAGGAAAAAACTTGAAATACGCCATCTGCAATGCAAAGCTTGTATAATAAGACAACTCAAAGATCAATTATTTGTCCATAAGAATATATTCTGTAAGATGTTTAAAAAGGAGATTATAAAGGACCCATTCAAACAATTACACAAATGGCTCAAATCTAAATTAAATATCAAAATAGTGGTTAGTTGCAACCCTACTTCTGATATTATATTCTGATGTTACCATTTTCCTAATGTATTGATTGTGGTTGTTGATGACATATTGACACTGTCACAGTAACGTTGCATTTTACTAAAGATAATTCTTTATATGCATAAAACTCAATGCTGCCCCCACATCAGGGGGATATAACAAGTAATATGCCTCTGTACCACTAGCTTTCCACAAGTTCTGCAGAGTTTATGCATGTTATGTATAAAATATTGTTAGTATTTTTATATTAGTTGTATTGTATATATTTGTCCTATGATTATTTATACGTGCACATTATGGTGAAGCTTTAAATCTGATTGTACCTTGCATAATGACAATAAAGGCTTTCTATTCTAGGTTTCATGCAGGACTACTTAACATAAGGTGCACTGATCTTTGTTTTACTAAAGGACCTTGAGGTGCAGTGGAAGTGATGCACCTTAAGGGGCCTGTTCTGCGTTATAATCAGCTCATACCTGGATAGTGGATGCTCGGTGCCTCACCTTGGTCAGGCGGGCCTCTGGCGGCAGGTTCTGGTGGTTGATTTGCCTCAGCAGTCGCCTCTCGTACTCCTGGTCCATCTCTACAGGGAAAGGCCCCTCTCGCTGCCCCCCGCCTCCCTCCCCCCGCCCCCCCGCACCGTTTAAACCCCCGCTGCCTCCTCCCGGTGAGGAAATCCACACTGGACCCCCATCATCTCTGGAGAAAAAAAAAAAAAAAAAAAAAACAGGTTTAAACTACATCCAGAGCGGAAACTCCCGTTTTGCGACAAAAGTAGCGGCACATTTCGGGCTCGGACTACAACACCGCCCCCGGCCCCGACAAGCCTGGCGCACTCGAGTCACTATTTATTCAGCTGGTGTTGTCGTCACGTGGCTTTAAAAAACACACCGCCGCGCCGCGTTTCGATGCGCGTCCCTGTCCGCGAACCGCTAAAACGGACTGCGCGAGTGCGCTAAAACTGACAGCCTGCCGCACCGGTTGTCATGGCATCCTGCGGGGGCAACATCCCGTTTTACAACAACGTTACAACGTTAACGTCAGCTGACGACCAGCTGCCGCTACCGCTGCCGCTGCTGCGTCTCACCCGGCGGACACGGCGGCGGCTTCAGGTGACTACATCAACCGTCATCTCCGGGGGAAGCGGGGAGCGCTGCGGCGGGCTGGCTGCTGTCACTGGCTTCCGAGCGGCGGCGATACATACGAGCGCCGACGCGTAGCGGAGGAGAGAAGAAAACGCGGCCGGTGCTGTTTGTGTACGACGGAGCGAGAGAGAGAAAAAAAAGATGGCGACCGAATCAGCTGGAGCAGAAATAGTTTTGGTTTGACTTCTGCCGTCTGTGCGGTCAGAGAGCGGCGCTGCGGCGCAACAGCGACACCCGCCGGCCAGTCCCGCTCACTGCACGTTAATGGGAGATTATCCCGCATGCGGCCGCTGGGTGTCGCTGCAGCATCGCAAAACACTACGCAATGGAAGCACAAGTTTAGCTCTACAGTTCAATTTAGCTATTCTCTACTAGTGGTGGAAAGTAACAGAGTTGTGTTACCCAATTATAATTTAGAGGTACCTGTACTTTACTTGAGTATTTTTACGTGGTGCAGTTTTATACACAATTGTTCAAAAGTTTGGAGTCACTTAGAAATTTCCTTATTTTGAATATAGTCTTGACATGATAGTTTGTGCAGGAAAGAAGAAAAGAACACAGTTCTGCTATATTTCTTTAATATATATATTTTCACATTTTTGTGAATTATTTGACACCATGTAAGTGGAATTGGCTCTTTGTTGAAACAACTCAGACATCTGAAAGATGATATAAATACACATTTATTATAAAGGGTTTAACATTTTAGCATTTTTAGTAACTACTAACTAAATGTAGTGGAATAGAAATTACAATATTTCCATCTGAAATGAAACGTATTAAAGGATAAGGTAGCAAGGTAGGAAATAGTCAAATACACTTTCCTTATTTGGAAAGAAAAGCACTGTTTTTTTCAATGAAGATAATTTTAAACTAATCACAAATACACTCTATACAATGCTAATGTGGTAAATGACTGTTCCAGCTGCAAATGTCTGTTTTTTGGGGCAATATCTACATAGGTGTATAGAGGCCCATTTCCAGCAACTATCACTCAAGTGTTCTAATGGTACAATGTGTTTGCTCATTGCGTCAGAAGGCCAATGTAATAAAACTTGACTTTGATTCATTTTACAATTCATAGTTGTGGAAAATGGAAAACATTAAATTGTCTGGGTGACCCCAAACTTAATGGCAGTATACTTCACTACATTTCAAAGGTAATATTGTACATTCTTCACTACATACATCTGACAGCTTTAGTCACTCTTCGGATGAAGATTTTAATATTTTATGCAAATTAACATACTTTATTATATTATTTATATTCTATTAAATTGTCACTCTGTGCTTTTTATACACTTTCCATGCATTTTGTATGAAAGGTGCAGTATTGTTTTCATTCAGTGGGATGCACAGACTTTGAAGGGCAGGGGTCACCACTGAAGAGGGCACTTAAGCACAGGTTTTGGCTCCTAGGAGGCATTTTAGCACCCAAGAGGGCACTTGTATCCCACATGTATCTCAATTTGAAGATAATTTTGAGCCAGTATGGATGCAACACATTCAGCTTCTTATAATCAGCAAGTAAAATCTTGCTTTTTATGATATAACCTTTAAATAAAGAGACCATTTAGCTTAATTTTCAGTTTTCAAATGCTAGAGAATCTGTCTCATCTTTAACAAATGAAATATTGTTTATTTACAATACACAGAACAAAATGTGTTACTACCTTAAGTGGTGTAATAAAAAGGCTTAAAGGCCATTTCCATATTTTGTTCACCACTTCAGTACTTTTCTACATTTTGGCTTTTAATTAGGTGGGATTTATATTTTTACATTGCAGTCTCTGGCTCCCCAAACAAGACCCTCGACAAAACCAAGAGGCCTGGATCATCAACAGATGACCAACCCTTAAAAATCCATCTTTAATCAACTGATAAAAGCCTGCTTCTCACGTTAAATCGTCTGTGCTATGACCGATTGTGTGTCCAGCAGAGGGTGAGTGTATTGATGGCACATGCATGCCTAAAGGGCTCCTGTGAGCGCGCGACTTCAAAGTGAGTAAAGATCTTACAGTTGCCCTCAACTGATCCTACAATTTCCACCCCCTGCTAATAGCGCTGGAGAGAGCCCACTTTGCACAGGCAGATAAAAGTTCACTGTTTGAATTCTCCTTTCATGTGGTGGTTTCTGTTGTGAGCCGCACAAAAAAAAAGGAAAAAAAAAAACGGAGAGAAATAAAGAGGAGCAAGCTGCCCTGCTGCTGCCAGGCTTTTTAATGAGACTGACTGACATGGTAGAGTGGAGCTGAGGCATGGCATCTCTGGTGGCACTGTGATATCTGCACGTAGGCCTGTCTACTTCACTGCCTTTTGCCTTACTGCGACACACTCAGCCATACTAGCAAACAGAGGAATTTAGACAGACACTGTTTATAGATTAGCTGATAACTTTCCTGTGTCTTTAACTGTGCCTCTGTTGTCACTACAGACAAAAGACATACGCACAACCTCCATGTCTGGTGGGAAGTATTTACTCAAGTAGCTGCTATATTCATCTGACACTTAAGTTACACAATTTTGCATTATGTATTATTTGTCGTTTTTTCCCACTTACCCAGTTTAATATTTAAATTTCCATGGTTTATTTAGAGTATAATATTTTTTATGGCTATAGCAGCAATGGAGTCTGCCTTCTCACACACTCACTCAACATAAATTGTAGTGTTGCTCACTCTGTGCAGATGTGGATGCCTACGCTGGATGTTCTCCATGTTAAAGTAATCTCATAAGAAATATTTCTCAGGTTTCACCAGGCTGTTTTTATCTGCTTTCAAGTGTCATTCATTTTCCATAGGAATGCATGTCATTAGTTTACCGTGAAAACAGTTCTCTCTTGTTACGTTACATTATCATCTCATTGCGTGGTGAATGTGCAAGTCGAAACACGTCCACCACAGCGTTTGGGAGTTGTTGAATTGTGTATTTGTTGAGTTTGATGGGTGAATTCAAAAAATACCATTAGCGGCATAGTATTAGCAGCTGAGCAACTCGTAGCTCTGCTCCACTGGAAACAGCTGGTATTGGGTTATCGCTGTTGCCTCATAGCAAGAAGGTCACAGGTTCAAGACCTCCTTGGTCCTGGGACCTTTCTGTGTGGAGTTTGCATGTTCTCCCCGTGTCTGCGTGGGTTTTCACCGGGTACTCCGGCTTCCTCCCACAGTCCAAAAACATGCTGAGGTTAATTGGAGACTCTAAATTGCCCGTAGGTGTGAATGTGTGAGTGAATGGTGTGTGATAGGCTCCAGCAGACCCCTGCGACCCTAATGAGGAATAAGCAGGTATAGAAAATGACTGACTGACCTCTTGCTATGACTATGGGAATCAATATGATGGCAGAATTTTCAAAAAAAGCTGAACTATCCCTTTAACCCTCTTGTTTTATACCAGGGGACAACTTCACTTCCACTCCTCTTGTGACATCACAACCAGAGACATTTCAAAATAGCTCGTATTGAACGAGATTCCAGCAGCTCTACAGAGGAAGTCAGGCTGCAACAGAATGAGTGGGTGGTTTTATTTCACAGTTTGTGTGTTTGCAGGAACCGAAAAAAACATGTTTGTTTCACATTAGGGCCCCTTTAAAATATGCTTATAAAATACTACACATTCTTAAAAGTTAAACTAGTGGTTTCGGGTTTGGTGAACAATATCATGTTGCGGAGCCTTGTCATGTTCTAGTTGTCACATTATTCAAGTAAAATACCAGATCTTAAATGTAAAAGCACTCCATTACATGTACATTACTCATCAGTGACTTTTTGAAGGATAGGGGCAAAAAGGAAAAAAAAGAGGCACATACAGAGTGCCTTCACCACTGAAAAGGCCACTTTAACACACTTTTTAGCCACTTTAACATGCATTTTGGCTACTAGGTGGTACTTTAGCACACATTTTAGCTGCCATGAAGGCAGTTTAGCATGGTTTTTCAACAATTGGGCCCGTGAGGGGGGCGACCCCTCCCATGCACGCCCCTGTCAGTCACTGACGTAAATGATATAGGTACTTTTCCCCACTGTACATTGTAATCTAGAATCATGTTCACATGACTCCACGTGTAAAAATGCAGGCACACAGCGACACAAACACCATCGTCAGAGTTTGCTTTCAGACGGCACAGTCACAACAACCTTCCGTATCTGCATCCGCCATCAGCTCCACGCAGGGCAACGTGCAGCCAGGCTCACGATGCCTACGAGGAGGCCAGCGTCTGGGGAGGCGCAGAGCGGTCTACACCCCGGTCAGGGCGGAGGGGGGGGAAACAAGGAGGCCTTATCGCTCTCCTACTACAGCGCAGCTCGGTGAACACAGAGAGGAAGCTGGGGACTATGACTCTCCCTAATCCTTACAGGAATTCACAACAAAAGCAACAAAAGAGCTCTGACTAATCTCGTCTTGCGCATAGTGGTGAAAAAAAAAAAATTGTAGTTTCAGTATGGTTTTTGGAAATGGAAAAAAAAAAAAAATCTCACTGTAGGTGTTTCATTTTTACTGGCAAACCTCTCCAGTTGTTGTGGAACAACTGTTATGTATTACAATCCAGAAAAACAACAGACACACAGCGTCTTACTGGGAAACTACAAACTTATCTTTAAATCATGTCACTTGCGGAGTCACCGCCTCTATTATCCATTAGTGGCTGCACCATATTCAGTTTTACTGACATTTGTACTTTTTCTGGGTTTAATCTGAAACACGGGTTATATTTGTGCTTTTAAGTAGCAAAACTCATCTCAATATAGTTTCACATCTCCTCTCTCAAGCCCTCTGTCTGAAGCGCTACATTATAAAAAATAAATAGAACAATTCTGAATATTTTACATGGTTACATGATTAAATTCATTCATCAATGTATAATTTATAACAGTACATGTCTGTATGTATCTAATAGTGTTATAAGTGCAAAAAAACCCATTCATCATTAAAAAGTCAACAAATGCTCAATATTTCCTGTCAAATTAAAGCTATGAATGATTTTATTATTGAATGAGATGATTAGTTTATAATAACTTTATATTATAAACGTCTGATTGGCTGACTTGAATGGCTGTGAATAGGGGGGGGTGGGGGCTGACTGTATAGTTGTGACATCACAACTTCATTGAAGTTCTTTTAAGGCACAGTTTCTGAAGATTGTATGCACTTCTCTGTGGAATGAGGGTTTCAAAACATGGGACATGGGTATTTATATAAAACCCAGACCTTCTTATAATCAAAAAGCAATTAAAGTCTCGATATTCCGATAAGGGACCTCCAGGTTTTTTTTTTCTCAGCGATTTCCATGTAGACCACTGTGTTTTGATACAAGAGAAGTGCAACAATAAAGAAAGCACTGGGCTCAGATTCACATGTCAGCCTGGGGCGTACATCTACAGTAAATGACCTTTGATGACGTCTCTGAAGTTTACATTGTGCTGCAACCAGAAATCTTTTGTTTATCTCACCCCTATAGATGTGGCTGATGTGATATTTTCACATTGAGTAGGCCTCTCCTCTTTCCCTCTACCACAGGCTGTGTCACTGCAGTGCATGTTGAACATCTCCTCCCACGCATGTGCGCTCACTTTAACACACCAGAGAGAGGAGAGCTTCTCCCCCTCCGTGCTGTGTCTTTGTGTCAAATAAGGACTAGTATCGATCCGGGCTTAGAGAAGGCCACATGGTTTAAACATGATCCTGTTTACAGTAGAACGTCCAAGGGGAACAGCTGGTTATTTGCTAAAACATTGTTAACCTGTTTTTTTTTTTTCTTTTTTTAGAAATGAAATGACCGTTTTGGTGCACTGAAAACACAGTCCAATATTAAGTAGAATTATCTCATTCCACCGGTAGATAATTTCTTATTTCAAGTTATCTTTTTCCTGATTTGGGTCAATTTAAACTGAAAATTAAATTTACTAAAATTGAGAATAAAAAATCTAAAACAAGATATCTCCAATTGCTAAGAGTTCAATTTTTTCAGTGGAAATCTGACAATCTGACACCCGCAGTGTGTACCTGATGCTTGGATGGGGCAAGGTTTGAAATATTACAGATATATATATATATATATATATATATATATATATACTGAAAACAGCATCTCTCTCCACATGTATTCCAACAGATGCACACCTCATTCTGCTTATAGAGGTACCATTTTGCGTTTGGTGCTTGGTGTGACTCCAAACACTACTACCAGGGACCTAAAAGTTAACTGAAGTTAACCACTAGAATCCAAGAAGACTTCAAAAAAAGGAAATTAAATAAAACAGGAATAATGTGCACTACACCCCTAGTCTGAGTTGCAAACGCCGCGTGTTCAGCTCTTTTTGCAACCCAAAACATAGGAAGTAGGACACCAGAGCCTCAAAGAAATAACAAAACCATAAAGCACACACTCATGGTGCAAACTGGCAAAAAACAAAATGCCTTCCCAACAATAAAGATTCTCTTTGCACTAAGAACTATTCTTTTTATTTTATTTTCAGGCCGTCCCAAGCTAGAACCACCACTAGCTGTTACCGGCTCTGTGTATAGGCGACACTGAAGCAAATTGCTGAGGCAAAGCCTCTCTCTATATACTCTCCACCCAGGTGCAATCAATTACCAATTACCTGGTGCTACTCACACCTGTGCATGGGCATAGGCTTCCCTCAACTAATTACCAAAGCCCCAGCAATGTGAAAGAGGAACCAAAATATGTCTAGACTCTAGAGGGAACCCAGCTATGCTCCTCAGGGCCATAACCCTCCAAATCAACCAAGAACTGTACCCCTCTCCCCACTTGTCTCTCTGTCAGTATACGCCACACAGTATAAACAGGGCCACCCCCAACAACCCGAGGTGGTGGCGGCGGTTTATTAGCTGGAGCCAAGGCACTAGTAACCACTGGCTTAAGATGAGAAACATGAAAGATAGGGTGAATGCTCATTGACCGTGGCAATCGCAACTTAACAGTCACTGGATTGACCTTCTGGATGATTTTAAATGGGCCCACGAAACGGGGAACTAGCTTACGAGACTCCACTCTTAATGGGAGGTCCCGCGTGAAAAATGCATTTCGCCTTGCATCCAGGAGGGCCTTAAGGACCTGACGAACATGTCAGGCTGCTAGCCTGTAATCATCGGTCCCCTCCGGAGTTTCACCCTCAGACTCGACTTCTGAGCTCTCCCCTGAAGACTCACCCACTGGTGCTGCCCAATCATACATGGAGTCAAACTCTCCCTTCCTTCAGAGGTAGCCGATTGAGAGGGGACGCTGCTCTCCTCATCACTGTCAACCTCTGTCTCAGTCTCTAACCCTGGGCTGGAGGAGGGGAAGCTCATACTACAATGATCCACACAATTGGGGCCCCATTGAACGAGATTCAACTCTCTTCCCCAAATTAATGTATTGTTTGTGTCTCATTAACCATGAATGACCTAGAACTAGAGGGAAATTTGGTGAATTCACCAAAAAAAACAAAAAAAAAAAACAAAAAAAAAACCTAATCCTCTCTGAATGCCCCCCAAAAGAAATAAACATTGAAATAAAATCAGTCCTCTCACTGACCAAACCTGTGCCCAAAGGTCTACCGTCTAGGGCAGTTATAGATCGGGACTGTGCCAGTGGAAAAATGGGCATGCTGAGCTCTTTACACCATTTGGCATCAAAACAATCCACCACTCCTGAATCCAAAAATGCATTGACCTTTATTTTGTGTTGACCCCAGGCCAATTCAACCAGAATAAGTGTTCGAAAGTGTGCATGTATGTCCATCTAGCTCCTTTCGACCAGCGAGATGGACTTCCCATTTCCCTGAAACTCAGGACACGGTGGCTTAATATGCCCTAGTTTGTGGCAGTAATAACAAATAATCTTTCCATTTTGGCTTAGCTGCCTGCCGAACAAGAGAAGTGTCCACCTGCAAGGGCTCATAACTACAGCTGTCTGAAGAGGGCGCTCTAATCGCCTGGGATTTCAGATGGGTTTGACAAGAAACCACCAAGGGAGTTTTATTACCCTGATCCTGTCTCTCTCGCATGCGATTGTCAATTCATATCGCTGTTCTAACCAGAGCGTCAAGAGTGGGTGGCGGTTCCACCGTGGCGAGAGCATCTCCTACCAGTCCTGACAATGCTTGAATGAAAATAGTCTTAAGGGGAGCCTCTGGCCATCCGGTCTCACTGGCCAACGAACAGAATTTTACAGAGAACTCTGCCACACTACCTGTTCCCTGACATAAATGCATTAGTTTAGTTCCCGCATCATGACCTGTGACATCGTGATCAAACACGGATATGATCTCTTCCATTAACCTCTCTGCTGAACTAACAGGAGATTTACCCCGAACAAGAGGACCCACCCACGAAAGAGCTGTTCCTGTCCGAAGCGAAAGCTGGAGCTTAGGCTCTCAAACCGAATACAGAACTGATGAATTCGGTTCATCAGTTCTGTGAACCAGGGTCTGGTTGACTTTGTGGAACAACAGAAGTAGCATTGCTAGCCAGAACACAACTACTATCTGCCAACCCGGCCAGTATGTCTTCTTGGTGTTGCAAGCTACTATCCTGAGCACGTAAGCGTTCAATTAGTTCTAAGTGTTAGTAACATAGGCTATAATTTATTATGAAATCTAATATAGGCTAATAAAATCAGCGAAATCATAATTCTAAGAAAGAAATGGCTTATGTGACATAACCCGCTCCCCCTTCTCAACCTGTCAGTTGAGCCAGTCCAACTGTAATCAGGGATTCCCAAAGTGTGGTGCGGGAGTGGCCACTCAGGAGTGCGCAAGCTAAAAAATGTGATGTAGTAGTCTGGAGTGTTTTTAATAAAGTTTTTTCAAAGTGGGATTTTCCGACACAATAATGTCTAAATGTTTTGTCACATTAAATGGATATTCAACATCCCCTTATACACCTTCTCTCTGTTTAGACATGCCGGTTTCCAAACTTTTTTTTTTGGTCTTTATTCCTGCATCAGGTGACACACGGAAGTCACGCTCACATTTCCGCAGATTTGCGGAGATGTGGTTGAAGGAGAGACTCCACGCTGGTGAGATGTTGACTTGTTTATATAAAATAGACCTGACTATCCAAGGAAACCAACTATTTTCCGTTTAAAGTGACCAAATGACAGTGTGAAAGCCCCTCAGTGTCACATCCTTTTAACAAGATGATGAATCATTCATTCAAAAACATCAGCCAAACAGCAGCTATAACATAATATCCCATAATACCCTGCCGGGTATCATCAGACTAGGGTTGCTATGGTTTAAACACCCTGCTCCCCCCAACATACTTCCTGCTGCTAAGCCTCTCATCTCCTGCTATAAATTTTATTGTGTTGTATTATTTTAAACTTTGGTACATTTCAATTTAATTCAGATGCTCATTTGTTAATATGATCATTAGATGATGTGTTCTGGTTGAGCAGAATTAAACATGCTGCCTTAAGACATTTAGTTGCGTTTTTTGGAAAGTGTGGGAAATAGGGGGTGCGTCAACCAGGTTGGGATATAGATGGGGGTGCACGGCTAAAAAAGTTTGGGAACTGCTGGAATAGCGCATAGATGCTTTGGTTATTGGTTCATTAAGTATAGATGCTTTGCTTATTATTGAGACATCTGCTGTTTCATGCTGTTTTTTTAAAGCTTATATTCTTCTACTTTTTGGATAAAGACATTTCAATATGCCTATGTTTATTGTTGGTAGTTTTCAGTGAATTTGATAGGCTGATGTAGCCTACTTAATACATTCCCAATGAGAAAGAATGATGACCTGGTCTGTATGTATGCTACTACTTTGAGTGTGCAGTAGGTTACTGAACAAGCGAACGCACGGCCGGTGGGGGGGGGGGTACACTAGTGCCCAGGGGCACCACATTGGCTTAATCCGGCCCTGGTTGGCGACGTAATGTTTCGATTCCCCTACTGTGCTCATCTAACACAGCTTGCTGATTAGAGATCGCCTGTTCCATAGTCACTGGAGTCAGTTTGGCTTCAGCGTACTGTTGCGTTTGGTGTGACTCCAAGCGCGACTACCAGGGACCTAAAAGTTAACCGAAGTTAAGCACTAGAAGTCGGAAAGACTTAAAAAAAAAGGGAAAGGAAATAAAACAGAGGAATAATGTGCACTACACTCCTAGCCCGAGTTGCAAACGCTGCGTGTTCAGCTCCTTTTGCAACCCAAAACATAGGAAGTAGGACACCAGAGCCTCAAAGAAAAAAAACAAAACCATAAAGCGCACACTCATGGTGCAAACTGGCAAAAAAACAAAACAAAGATTCTCTTTTCAGGCCGTCCCAAGCTAGAACCACCACTAGCTGTTACCGGCTCTGTGTATAGGCAACACTGAAGCGAATTGCTGAGGCAAAGCCTCTCTCTATATACTCTCCACCCAGGTGCAATCAATTACCAATTACCTGCTGCTACTCACACCTGTGCATGGGCATAGGCTTCCCTCAACTAATTACCAAAGCCCCAGCAATGTGAAAGAGGAACATGAGAAAAGAAACTGGTTTTGCATTCACTTTAAACCACAACATAGGAATAAAGTAATTCAAGAACAATGGAGAAGAGCATGCCTAATGCTATATATATATATATATATATATATATATATATATATATATATATATATATATATATATATATATATATATATATAGACAGTCTGCTGTAGCCACAGGGTCGTTCCCCTCCATGTATGAACAATTCCTGGGCTGGCTGCAATGCATGCTGGGTAAAAAGCCCAGAGGGAATGGGCACAAATGTCAGGCTGGTGCTGTGTCCTTAAACGCGTCGTGACGGATGTGATCGGACACAGCAAGTGCCTCGACGTGCAGGCCGGGGGATCCGCTTACGTTCCCACCATCACGCGCTTTCTATGGCTGCGTTGCGTTTTGTGCTCTTGTGCGGTTGGAAAGCGAAGGTTCATAAACGCTATCAAGTCTGTTTCATATTTTGGGTGCGTTTTTTTTTTTTTTTCCCATTTCTCATGCGTTTACTCATCCTGCGGATTATATAACCGCTGCCGTACGCGTTCTATGCGCTTTTGGATATTTCAGACAGTTGCACGCAACAGCAAAAAAAAAAAGCAAAAAAAAAAACCACAGTCGGAGGAACAATGGCATATCTATGACTGCGTTGAGCACGTTTGATAACTAGATGATTTGTGACATTTTCTGGGAAGGACGCATCCTGTTATTGTCCAAATCCTGCATTTTAGAGTCCATGAAACACAAGACGCACACACACACACACAAGCAAGAGGCCTTCAGAGGAAGCTTACTGCCTCATCTGATCTTTTCCAGATTCATCATTTTTCTTCCGAACGGGGCATAGCTCTCTCTTCAGCTCACTTCCTCACCCATCTGTCTCAGCCACTCTGAGCTGATCTCTGCCATCCACACACACACACACACACACACACACACACAGACCGCTATTGAGTTATCCTGGAATGCCCCATATTATCCTGAATTCCTCCCATTGACTGCCCAGTCCTTACTGTCAATCCGACTTAAAAACAAACAGCAGCTGGCGATTAGAAGCACCAGGAAGACATTTGTTTTTATTAAGTGGACATGGAGAGAGCAGGTTTGTTTTGCTGGAAGTGGTTCTCTTCCTCTTGGCCCGGGGCCCTGGGCCCTACCAGGGCCTGGCCGGCGGAGGCGGGCTGTCAGCTGGACCGGCCGGCTGCAGGAGAACTCTAACTCTGGTCCAGCCTGAACCCCCAGGAGGTTTCACAGACGCTGGCGGCGGGAGCTAGGGGGCCCGGTCTGCCTCGGGCCTGCCGGTCTGACGTCAGGCGCAGAGAGAACCGCAAAGGCTTGTGTTAGAGTTTCAAACAAACCCGCTGCCCATTGCCATGGCAGTGGAGACCACCGCCATGGAAAGCGCCCCGGTCCTCGTCGTCTGTGGCAGTGTTTACTGTAAACACTCGCCTCGGCTTTCGCTGGATCCGAAAGAGGGCGAGCAGGAGGAGGAGGAGGAGGAGGAGGAGGAGGAGGAGGAGGAGGAGGAGGAGGGTTCAGGTTTCCTACTGTCATCTAGACTTGAAACTCCAAAGTAAACATGAACCTGAAGTCACAAAAAAAAACTCTTTAGCTTGTGTTAAATTGTGTCAAGGATAATCTGCCTCAGCACTGGTCTTTGAGTATAGCCAGGTTTCTGTCCAAAGAGTTTTTATACCTGAACGACTTTATAAACCATTTGAATTTGATGAAAAAACTGGCATATTTATAATAATAATAATAATAATAATAATAATAATAACCACTCTACAGTACATGACCAGGTCCAGAGCTTTAAATACAGCATATGATTTTGTGAACAATATTTAAAGGTCCTGTATCATAAAAAATTAAGATTATCATTGCTTCTTTTTTATAATAAGATCTAGTTGTTCGAAATGCATATAGCCCGTATTGAGAAACTATGCATTAAAAATATGCCATCAGTTATGACATCACAACTATACAGCCAATTACCCAATTTACTATTCAAATCAGCCAATCAGAGGAGAAGCTTATTGATATTAATAAAACAGACAGCTCCTGAGAGAAGTTGTAAAACTATGTTGAATCAGATATACGTTGTTAAGGATTTCAAAACATCAAATAAAGCCCAGGTAAAGTGTATTATAAGGCACCTTTAAAAATATAAATAACATTGTGTAGCCTCACTATTCCACAACAATGACCTATTATCTCTCATCACATAGAAACTGCAGTTCTCAGGCATTGTGAGGAGAAGCTCCAGATCATATCTGTCGAGTTTTCTGCGAAATCTGCCGTCATCTCTGTCTTCATGCTAATGCCACCTGCCGATCACGTATTCCAGATGCTTATCTGTTCGGGTCAGGGAGCTCAGGGCCATGGGAGAGTGAATGCCCTGAGGGCCCAGCACATAGCTCCACTATCTCTACCCTTCCTGTTTACACTGCCGGCTCGGCGTCCAGCAGCGAGTCAGTCACAGGAAGACATGTCACTGGTGTCGTCGCAGGAGGCGACTGAACACTCATTCCTTCTTCTTTCATTTCCACCCGGTTTTCCCCTCAAGAGTTGCACAACTGGAACTATGACGTGAACAAAAACCACAGCGGCTGGTATGCTGTAATTGCGGGCACATGTTTGTGAATGCAGCGCTGAAGATTCATTTAATGGTCATCGTCGTCGTCTCGTGCACCTCGCTGCCTGTTAGTCATGATTCCTATTTAATTTTTTTCTTTTGTTTCATTTTACGCTTCCTCCTTTTGTAGCTCTTTAGCTGTTATTCGCTTCCCTGTTGTATTAGCTTTTAACTTTTTTTTTTTTTTGTAACTGTTGTCTGTCCATGAGTTTTTACTTTGTCTTGTGAAGTAGTTTGTAGCTTTTTTTTTTTGAAAGAAGTAAAATTTATTATTAGTTATTATTATTATAATAAGATTGTTGGCCTATTTAAATAATTGGCCTAAATAATTTTTTGATGAAACTGAGTTTTTGGGTCTAAATCATCTCTTGATGCTGCCACGTCTGGTAAAAATCACATTAATCTTGAGGATCATACTCTTTATGCCCTATAGGACAATGGCCATTTTATGAAATTTATATAAAACTGCCATGACAATTTAACACGCTTTCATTATGGCTGTTGATTCAAGAAGCTTCTATGGTGCAGAAGAAGCTCTAAACATTATTCAACCAATTTCTACTGGTGAGTGATAAAAGCTATAGGCTATCATGTTTTATAGTAATTTTGTCTAAATTTCACACTTTAATAAAATTGTATATAAAGTGCTGTGCATATCGATACATTTAATAAACATGTAGTCAAATATAAAGAAAGAAAGGAAGTTCCAGGATCATCCTGTTGTGTCATCGCTTCACTGAAAATTTGATTTACCTGATATTTGTTTAATTTCAATCCAGGTAACGTAAATTTTGCCTGTGTAAATTTACTCTATGGAATAAAAGGACAGTTTAAAGTTTCATAAAGTCATTCTAGAATGTTCAAAAATTGACCTGAGTAACTTTTCTATGCATGTCCACAGTCTTCTGCTGTCAAGGTCTTTTTGATTGAAATGATAAAGTTTTTTCCAAAAACTTGAAAAAATTACATAGCTTTTATTTTAACAGGGTGATGATATGTAGGTCTTTCTATCACTCCTCCAGGTCAGACCAAAAAATTGTTTTTCTTATTGGTGGTGATTCGCAAACTCTTACGATCCAATAAAACTCGGGTTCACAAGATTCTGTAATACATGCCCATTTTAATAATCTGATAGAAAACATTTGTTGAGCACAACATATACCGTTTTACAATATATTGTGAGGAAAACACTGAAAAAATACATTTGAAACAATGTTTTACATATTTCAGCAAATATTCCTAAAGCTGTACAATGACCCGTCACCGTACTGCAGTAAATATCCAGCCTTCATAATCCGCCAGGAACAAAAAGAAAACAAAAAAAAGCCAGACTTCTTATGCGCCTCGAGCGAGGCCTTGTGGGTTCCAAACTGTACAAACGTTATTCTGGCAGGAATTTTCAAAAGATACATTTCAATTTGTCACAATTGAACTGCATAACTTTATGTTATGGTCTTATAGCAAAATAGCTTCGCGAAATACAATAAATCAGAACCACTGGACAAGTTCAGTCAAACTGGGATTTGACATGTGGTAGGGAATATAAATAATAACAAATATACAGTGAATATTATCAATCAATATCAATATTATCATATACAAGGAAAAGGTAATAAATACACTGTTACAAACAGCTGAAGGGTCAGCACAACACGGCTAGGTGCAACACAATTGTGCAACTCTGTAACCACACGCACACACTCACATGCACACAACACACACACACACATACACACACAGGAGAAGGTGCTAAACCTCCCCCCTCTTTTATTCTGAAGGTTGCACCTTACAATGTGGTACCTTTAAGGTAGTGCTGGACAGATCAGCAACCAGCTGCAGAACTGTCGACATATTCAAAGTGCTGCAATAAAAACTACGAGATACAATTATTATATCACTAACAGGTGTCTTTTTAAATGTGCACGCAGTCTACAGTCATTCAAAGTTCAATGTGTATACATGTATTCACGAGAAAGGAATGCTGTCAACCACAACAGGTGTGTGTGAGCTAATGAAAAGGGGGAATTACGGGGTGGAAACACATTTCCCACACTGGAACAGCTCAGCATGTTATGACGAGGTTATGGGATTATGTCTTGGAAACTTTTGGTAAAACCGGGGCTTAATAATTGGCTTTCGCTTGCTTGAACTCTTCCTCCAGCTACGGGAAGGATGCAAGACATCAATTTGACTTAAGGTTGAGGCCAGTGGCAGTGAATTCATCAAAGTGCTTTCTTTACATGATCTTTGGACTTTTTAAAAAAAGGTTTTTTGGATTTTTTTTTTTTTTTTTTAAATCAAATACAAAATGTTTTTTCCCCCCGCTTTCAAAGAATCTGTTTTGTGAGTTATTTAATTGCTTATGTGATGAATTACTGGGGGGATTAAAAAAAAAAAAAAAAAAAACTTAAAACAGCTGGACATATCAAATGAAATTATTGTTTTGGTTTTACGATCACATCTTCCGACGTTGGAAAATTACTGATATTTCGGCACAAAGTGCAAACTGTGCTGGGAAGTCAAATGATTTTAGAAATACATCCACTGAACGCTTGATTGTTATCAAGTTTATACTATTGCCAGAACATTAGGAAGACTGCGTGAGACAAATGTCCTTTTTTGTAGAAAAGGGTACACACTTTACAGCTACATGAATGTGTTCAATAAATTATATATATATATATATATATATATATATAAAAAAACATATACAAAAGTATACAGTTGTTTAAAAAAAAAAAAAAAGGCACACACATTTTTTTAGACAAGTGTTAAAAAAAAAACAACAAAACTACATGGTTGCTGACCAGTAGTTTCGGTTGGACACTTTATCACGTAGCATCCAATCCAAACACGATACAAAGAATCTAAATGAACGTAAAAAAAAATGTCCTGAAGTGCAAGAATTTTGACTTGTCCCGGTACACGGATTTATAATGTCCACCTCACCTTCTTTGTCAGTGAGAACCCAGATACAGCCCTGCCTCTGCAGTTCCATAGCAGTCCGTTCTTTAAAGAACAGAGAACTCCTTCCGTCTACTCAAAAAACAAACTGCCGCAGGGTTTCCAAGCCTCGTTTGCAGGGGTGCCTCACATGCAGTGAGGCCCTCTAAGGCAGCTCCAAAGAGCCGGGATTGCAGGATTTTCTCCACTGCAATAAAATGAATTTCAGCCAAAGCGGCGTGGCGCCCGCCGCGCTCTCGTCGACAGTTCGGTTCAGCTATGTTTCCGCCGGGGAGACGTCGCGCGTCGCCACGTCGACCCCGTCCGGGTCTATGGGATGGTTCTGCAGCGTCACGCCGTTGCAGCCGTCGGTCGTCTCCATCGTCCTGCTCTGCCCTTCTCTGCTCTGCTCGCCCATCGTCAGCTCGAACTGAAATTTGCTCGCCACGGGCACCCCCTCCACCTCCCCGTGCGGCGCCCCCTCCCCGTCGCTGGTGTAGAAGGGGGGGGAGGGGCTCTGGGGGATCATGCTCTGGTACCAGTTCCTGTTGTCTTCCAGCGTGTCCAGGATGTCCTGGGCGTCGGGGTGGACCAGGTCGGCCCACGTCTCCCACAGAGGATGGACGATGTAGTCGATGAAGCCCACCTTGAGAGGGATAAAGGGCAAGTTTGTAAAAGCGACTCACTTTGAACGTACGTGATAGATTTTTGCAGGCGGATGCGCTTCCTGTAGAGCAAGGTTTATTTGTATAACACATTTAAAACAAGACCATTCAAAGTGCTTTACATTAAACATTAATAGCATCAAGAGCCAGTGACAGCTGATAAAAAGGGGAAAAAAACTAAAATCTTAGATGAAAAATGAATTAAAATTCAATAAGATTAAAAAGGGAGAAAATCTATTTAAATTAAACAAAATATGAAGTTTAAATTATATTTTGATGCTTTTAATATTTTATGTAAAGCACTCTGAATTACCTCATTGTTGTAATGTGCTATACAAATAAACTTGCCTTACAGTGCAGTGACAAATAACTAAGAAGTGACATCAGCCATAGACGGCAGTAAACAGAAAAGTCTTCAGCTCTGACTCAGGTACCTGTGTCCTCTCCACTGAAGCGGTGTGTTTGTCACACATGGGGCTGATCTCCATCCCCCTCGCCCTCTCCCGGTCTCCCTGGTGGAAGAACTCGTCCATGATCCTGTCCGTCCACTGCCGGTACAGATCCAGAGGTTTGGTGGGATTGCTCAGATCGGCGCAGTGGACCATGTTACGGAGAACCTGAGGGAATCCGACCCGTTTAGCCACCTTTACGTCTTTCTGGTGCGCGTTAAAAGTGTCATTCATGCGGGTTTAGGAGCGCACGCCTCTTACCTGCATCCTGTCTGTGTAGTTGTCCAATAGGAGCACCCCGGAGCTGGTCACCTTCTTGGTTTCCACCATCGTCTTCAGGTCGGCCAGCAGGCTCATGTGTTTCGACATGTCGGTTGCCAGAACCTGAGAGAGAGAGGAAGCCGTTAGGAAAGACGTGAAGAAATCATTTAAAGAAAGGAAATAAAGGAACTGTCCTGTAGCCTCATATGAGCATGCCGACATTCTCCTCACCATGTCTATGACCATCCTCCTGAGCGACTGCCTCTGCTTCTTGGTGAGGTTTTGGAAGATGTCGCAGTTGTCCTCCTGCAGCAGTTTGAAGCCCACGGCCAGGTGGTGGTTCTCCAGCACTGACTCATCGTTGTACATCAGAGCCAGCTCGGAGTCTGCAGACAGGGAGAAGGAAGGAAGGAGAAATTAAACGGAGATTCAGCTTTTTTTAAACTCAGGTTAATTCGGCAAGCGTGCGAAAAAAAAAAGTTGTGGAAATGTGGCGACTTTTGTGACGGGCGCCGAAAGAGCACTTACTGGTGTTGATGAGGAACTGGTTTGACACTCCTGGGTGGTCCACGTCGTGGATCGCTGCGGCGAAAATGGCCGCCAAGATCTCCAGATCGGTGAAGACCGCCTGTGTTTGAGGAGAAGGAAGAAGAATAAAGGATGAATAAAAGAGACGAGCAGTTTCAGGGTTGTGCCAGTTTTAAAATCACAATTTAAAAGCTTGAGAAAAATGCGTCACAGCTTTAATAAAGGCAACAAACAGGAACTATTTTCAAACGTATATCGTTACTCATATTGTGAAAACTTAATTCTAATTAATAAGGGTTCCGTGATTAGAAACTATAAGTTTGTAAACTGTATTAGACATTTTGTGCCTTTACTATAAATTTAAATCATGAGATATATTGCAATTTATCCTGTTACATAAAGTGTGCTGTTAAATAATGTAAGTAACTTACATCCAGCGCGGGGGTGGACAGGAGGATGTGTGTGGACTGGGCCACGTCGGCAGCGTGCAGGCTGTTGTGGTAGGCAACGTCTGAGTGATAGTGACCCTCCAGGGTCAGCATGAACGTCACAAAGATGTCCGTTGGAATCCTGAACGTCCTCATCAGGTCTCGCTCCTGTGTGCGATGCAAGAAGAACAAACACCTTAACGGAGAGGCGCTACGGTTTAGAATTCAATTTCCAGTGTGAATTCTGAATCATGTACTGAATCATATGAGCCTGCTGAGATGATTCACGGTTCTAGCGGTTCTTCTACCAGTTGTTCCTGTAGTGACGCTGACAGCTGAATGTAACCGAGAACATATGCTCATATGCGCCTCCTGCCATCTAAAGCGTATGTGTGTGTGTGTGTGTGTGCATGTGAAGGCTTTTGCACTTTTTTCTGAACTCTCTGGCTTGACGAGGAGGTGGAAGGAGGATGAAAAGGTGAGGTGCTGACCTGAAAGATGGTGTACATGATGCATGTGAGCGGTCGGTTGTGGGAGTGCTCTGCCACCCTGAAGATATTCAGTCCCCACTTATTGATGTCTTCGAGGTCCTGTTACAGGGGTCAGAACACACAGAGAGGTACGTTTAAACCAGACGTCACGCGATTCTCGCGCTTCATTTCCCACCCCGCCTGAATAATTGGTCGGATCCCTTACCTTTGACAGCAGCTCCTCCTGGTCCGTCTTGACCCCGAAGCGATTGCTGGTGCCTCCAGATATGCTGGGCGTGTGGCTGACCTTCCTCACCCCGCTGATCTGAGTCATCATCCCGCCCTGCTGCTGTTGCTGCTGCTGTTGTTGCTGTTGTTGCTGCTGCTGCTGGCTCTGCCTCCTCTTCCTCTCCCTCGACTTGGGAACTGGACACGGCAGCTCCAGTTCATTCTGTTTGTCTGTGAGGAACAAAAAGGAGAAGGATGAGTGGTTTTACTTCAAAGACAAAAGCTAAGTGATGCTGGATAATAATTACACAGTTAACATGGGGTGATAGTTGACCTCTCACTTGTGACAGCGCAGTAAAGCCGCGCTGACAGCTACTTTAATTAGCAGGCAATCCGTCAGTTAGTGGCCTAAAAATTTATTTTTAATTAAATTTAAATTTCTGTTGACAAGTAGTTAAGGAAAAAAAATAAAACAAATATTTCTATGCAAAGGTGATGGAAATTTTATAATGACACACGTGTCATGAAGTCCTAATGAGATGTTTATGAAATCTGACGAGATCCTAAGTGGTCCGTGCATTCTGAGAAATCGGGTCATGTTGTATTAACAATCCGCGGAATTGTGGAAAGTTGGCACATATTAAGCTGCGATGTTTAGAGGAGGGACTTGCTGTTAGCATGCGGGTCTGTTTGGTGCGTGTGATTCAGCCCGTTTGTTGGCTGAGTGAGATTCTCACATGCTGCACGCAGCTGACAGTGTGAGAGCGAGACTCTGTATATGTGCAAACACACAAACACACTCGCGCACCGCAGTGAGAGAAAAAAAAAAAAAAAATCTTTGCCACGTCCTTCGCCGAGAAAAAAATAAAGAGACTGGTCTCGCTACACCTGACAGGTGCTCGCCGCAGAGCGGATGACGACGAAACCCGCCGAGCTTCAAAGATGAGCACAGCTTCCTCCTGCGCTTTCGTGTCTTGTTTCTTCTACGCAAGCAGCTCTTCTCATTTCCACTGCATGACTTCTGTTGTTACAAAACATCTCTTTTCTACACCGCCTTGTTCCTCTTTGCATTTTTTTTTTGTGTTTTTTGTGTGTTGTTGCTAGATATCATGCTGGTGCTAAACTGGATGCAAGGTGGATAATCTGTGGGGTAGGCTGGTATTGTTAGAAATGTTACTGAATAAATAATAATGAATGAATAATACAGCTTCTATCTGGACCCGATGGTACTGAATGCCCACACGTTAAACTAGGCAGCCTTGAGTGTACGCACACACACACACACACACACACACACACACACACACTCTCCTTCTCTCTCCCCCTGCTCTCTGGCCCTGATCTCTCCAGAGGGAAGTCTTCCCCGAGTACAACCCCTCCCTCCACATCTCTCTGCAGTCAGAGCGAGGGGACTCTGACTCTCTCTCCCAGACCAGATCGGACTGGTTTGAGAGAGCCAGTCGTGCAGCCCCCATCTAAAGACTTTCACCGCTACTTAGCACATGCCTCGTGTGACCTCACAACCTGCAGACAGACCCACAGTGTCATTCCTGAAGGATGTTGGCTCATCACACGCACCCGCGGTGACACATACAGCATATTCTGTGACGGCTGGTCTGTGCGTGCGTGCGTGCGCGTGCGTCTGTGTGAATATGTGCTGCTGTGCTCACCTAGGAAGGTGTTGGAGATGTACTCTGACACTTGGTTGCCTGAGCGACTCATCTCAGACAGGTGGCTCAGCTCCCGGTTCAGCATCCTCTTAAACTGGAAATTAAGGAGATAAAACAAACATTGAGGTTCAACAGAAAGAATAATTATGCTTTAAAAAAATCTAAAGGAAAATCATATTAATTAAATCATTTCTTTGCCAGTGTCACAGCAGAATGATAAAAGCATTGTCTTATATATTCCACTGGATTATGTCCCATGGGAACATGGCCTGTTTTTTTCCCCCCCTTCTATGCACCATATAAGGTCAGTGTTTATGTCTTCGAGGTCCTGGTTTGAGTTATAGCCACTAAGTCACTTGACTGCTGAGAATTTCAACAAACATCAGAAAGTGCATGATATACAAAATACTGTGTCATAAGTGTTTATGGACAATTCTTCCAGGGTAACAAAATGCAACAGTTTTTTTTTTTTTCCAGCACACACACACACACACGCACACACACACACGCACAACCACTGAGCTACAGCACGATGACAGGATCTGATCTAATACATGCAAGTATGTAATTGACAGAACAAATCAATCTGAGGCATTTTAACAGCTACAGAGAAAAGAAATTAACATACAAGCCTACACACACACACACACACACACACACACACTCCCATCTATGCAGTTTCTCCTCTGGGACACACCTTGATGTATCCCCAGGACACAGAGAACAGGTAGTTGGCCTCAGGCATGGTGCTGAGCTGTGCTGAGCCCCTGGCGCTCCCCAGCAGAAGCCCTGTACGCTCCTCTCTGAGTGGACCCCCAAGGCTGAGCTCAGCTATACAGCCTGAAGCTCACGGCGCCTCCAAATCACCGCCTTCCAACGCTCCAATGTGGTAAAAAAAACGCCCCAGCTGAGCTATCTACAGAGGGGCTGCGGCAGACCCCTACATCCCCGGCCAAACGTGCCTCCTCATGGCGCTGCCTGCCGTTTTCCAGGATCGCGAGCCCGCTGGCGAGAGTGATGGAATCCCCCTGGATGCAATCAATATTTCCTTTTATTTTCTCCCCGTCTCGCTCGCCTCTGTCCGCCTGTCTAAACCTCTGTCTCCTCGTGCCACCGTCCAAACGGGATCCGATGACACGCGAGAAAGGGGGGGGGGAATCCAGCCTTCTCGAGCCCAGATTGAACGGGCAGGAAGGAAAGGCAGGATCTAAGACGGAGGAAGAAAAGGAAAGGAAGGAGGGAGAGAGGCAGGGGAGAGGAGGAGGGGGATGCGCTCTAGCCGTAGAATCCCCTGTGGCAGACAAGCTGGTGGAGTCTCTCTCTCTCTCCTCTCTTTGCCTCCCACCCCTGCACAACACTGAGCTGTGCACAGCACTGCAGAAAACAGGAGTTTGGAGAATCTCCACACATCTTTCTCTCTCTTTCTAGCTATTTTTTCAGTTTTTCTCTCTTACTCATGTGGTCTCTTCAAAACCCCCTCCCACTGTATTCCCCCCCGTCTCTCTCTCTCCCTCCCTTCTTGTTTCGCTCTCCTCCTGCTCAGTAATGCAGAACAGATCCAGCACACACTGCGCAATGTGAGGCTTCAAAGCAGCAGTGTGTTCATCACATGGGTGAGGAGATGCTGGGTATTAATTAACCAGGTTGGGTTTGAGTCTTTTGTTTTTTTGTATGGTGTAGGCGTATGACCAGAAGCTGCTGCAAACAGTCCAGTCATTAAATCATTCGAAAGATGAGTCATTGTTCTCAATTTTAGGTACAAGTCTAGAAGAACATTTTCAGAAGACTGTACTTGGTGCCTCGCTGCAGCAGTTTTTTTTAAAAATACAACCGGAGCTGATGGGGAGACAAACAGATGAGAGTTTGCAGTCTGCAGCCCACCAGTGCACCACCAATTGCACGACAACCTGAACGCCATGGCAACAGAGTCACGTGGGCCCCCTCTGTCATTCTCATGGTGGTCCCCACACCGAACACACTGCACCCCATCTATCCCTCTCTCTCTCACACACACACACACACACACACACACACACAGTCTGCAGCAGAGATGCTGTAGATTGACACATCTAGGCTAGACACAGCAACAACACACAACTACAGTTTATATTTCACAGATTCTCAGCAGCGATGCAAAAATCGACAAAGCAGCACTAATACAAAACCACATCCTAATCCTAGTAATGAATACAATGGAATAAACGGTGCAATCAATTTGCTTCCCTGAACATGCGATCATGCGTTCCTGGTTTTATAACATCTTCAAACACTGAAAACTGGCAAAAGATTTTTTTTTTTCCCCGATCCTTTTTATTTCCCACAATGGGTTCTTTTCTCTTTATAGTGAACCAGACTTTCTCTGGTCTCAACAGCTGTCTAATAGCTGTCAAGCAGACAACTAACATCTACTTGACTGTGAAACTTTAATACCCTTTTCAAAGCCTTGGCTGCGCTCGAAAAACCCAGACTGCCAGAGGCAACCCATAAAAATCAAAGAGAGCTCGTAAGGACAAGAATTCAGGCTTGGAATCAGACGGCTTTATTCCATTCAAAGGGTCTTGTAATTGATTCTTTAAAGCAGCGGCGTGGATTTGCGTGACCTCTAGGAAATGATTCAGACACGGAGCCGCATGTCAGTCAACTAGTCATACGGTTCGTTTCAGACACACGGCATGACAGCAGGGTGACAGATCTATGAGTGCGTGAGCGGATTACTCAATACATACATCCTTTTACGTACAATGAGTGCTCATATTCAGAAAAAAAACAACGCGATTTAGAGAAGTTGCATGAACTGTACCAGAAAAATGTGGTTAGTGGTTAGTTCTCAGAAGATGGCGAGCGGATTCCTTAAAGTTTACATATTGAAAAGAGGTGAATGCTGGACACACTTATTGTGCAAAATGGTAATACAAATTATATGTCAAGGACTGCAAGTCAAAACTATATTTATACTTGAACTTATTCAAATTAATGCAAAACGTGTTCAGACATTTCCAAGTCAAATACGCCAGCAGGCTGTGAGGAGCTTTGTCTTGCCGACCTGGATTCTAAAACAATCAAGTCAAACCCAGACAGGAAATTCTCAATGTTATTAATAAAAAAAAAAGGAAAGAAAGATTAAATATTGAATCGTGATTTCCATAGAAGTTCAATCGCATTAAATCAAATTAATTAATCTATTCTTGGAGAAGTCAGACGCTCCATATGGCACGCCACTCTTTCAGCACAATCACCGCAAACCAACTCACCTTTTCCCAATTTGTTGGCATCCCAAATGTTCTCTTCTGCCTTTCAGAACAACATAGTCCCATTGTCACTTAACGAAAGCCAAAAACACACAACACAAAAGAAATCCTTTAAAAAAGTTGGGTACTGTAACAACAGTGTTCAGCGTGTCTGAGACTCTGCCTGCTTCCTCTCTCTATTCTCTTTTCTGAAGTGGCGTCAGGCAGGAAATGTATAGCGATAAAGCTGACTTGACTGACTGGCCTACACAGTCTAACAAGAGATCGACGGCTCCTCCCTCCACCACAGGCCCCGGCTTGTGTCCCCACCTACTTCCTTTTTACTTCTTTGCTGATAGAGTAACTCGCTGAGGTCATTTACTGGTAGACATCCTGCTTCCTCACATGGCCCCAGCCGCCAAACAACTCACGTACCTGAGCTCATCACTGAAAAGCCCCAGATAACAAGTCCTGCCATGCTGACGTATTTGTGATAGAAAATCACAACTTATTGCAGCACACTTTGACCTGGACTGAAACAGAAAGGAGATAGAAACGGAGCAGTTTGACATCATATTGCAACGCCAAGGCTCTGCAATCACACAAATCCCAGAGTGAGTCAATGCTGCCTCTGCCCCGTTTGTGGCTGTTTACAATGTCAACACACAGTGGATTATGCCGAGCGAGTTTTTCACAGTTTGGCAACATTAGAAAGACATTTCCTAAAAGGTGTCAGACAATGGTAGTTACAATAAAATCAGGTTATTTTTTTCCATGACAACAACGGATTACAGGGGCAAAACTCTTTAATTACAATTAGGTTCTGTAATCATCGCTGCAGCTCGTCTGATCCCCTCACCACCCTTTCAGTCAAACGGAATCACAACGCTGTAATTTAATGTCCATTACTCCTGCCACAGCTACAGATCCACAACTACATCTGTTTCAATAATTTTGTCATTTTTTCCCCCTCTGAAGACGGCGGTGCTTCAAAGGCGAAGTGACCACACGTGAGTTAAAGTTTCCTACTCGCTCGCGCTCCCGCTCGGAGGGCTCGCTCGCACGCTAACCCGCAGAGCGCTCGCGCTCCTCTTAACTGGATTCAGATGGCAGTGTTTGTCCAAGGCCGTCACCAGCGTCGGCGTGGAAGTGTGGCGACGCTAATGATAGTGAGGGGCAGGGAAGCAGCGCCCCGCTCTGAGGTCGCAGCGACCAGGCCCGCGGTCGGCAGGGTGTGTGGTCCCCGTGGCCCCCGGATACACCTGTGCCCTTGGACACCGAAAGTGGAGACACCCTGGGTTTGATTGTGGGTTCAATTACATCCTCCCCGGGTCCGAGGAGAAACGGGCCCTTTGTCAAAACATCACGTCATGCGTTATAAAAGCTGGGCAGGAGCGAGAGCCTCGCAGATGGTGCATTAGTGGTGCTATACTGAAAAATATGTGACGCTAATTTTGCAATAAACCCTGGATGAATGGACCAATGAATTATTTCTTCATGTGCCAGCGCGGTTGCACAACGATATTGACGGATGTTGACCTCCGCTCTTTCAAAAGCGGCGTTGGTCAACAATGTGTGTGTTGCTACTGTGTCACATAGAGGGAAAACTCGGAGTGAACAATGCGCCTGGCCGACCGGCTGTGCTGCCGCGCGCCTCTACAGCCTTGTGTTTCATTGTCTTTACAGTCCCTGTGACGTGGTTGTCCATAAAGACGCGACCCGAACGTCTAGGCAAAAGCGCTGCTATTGTCGTCTGGTAACCAGGGAGCAGGAGAGGGGGGAGGGCAGCAGGGGGGCACAGGAAATAAAGAGACAGGAAACCGGTGTCACGGTCACAGTCACCCGTCACGGTTTTGACAACACCCCCCTCCCCATCCCGATCCTCCCTCAGACCACAGTGTGGATGGAATACAGACGGAAATGGACAACGCCACCCTGGGTGTTTATAATCTGACGCCACCGTGCAGTCTCGACTGTCTGTGTGGGGGGTTGAGTAATACCCTGCCCTGTACAGTCGTTTGGCTGAGTTGTGCACAAATTAAATACGCGAGGAGAAACGTTCATAGGCATCAAAGCAAAGGGAAATAACGAGTTCCAACTAGCAGTCTTATGGTGCTGTAATGTGTTCATTTAGACCAGGGGGGTCCAATCCTGGTCCTGGAGGGCCAGTGTGGGTGCAACTTTTTACAACCAAGCAGTTACACACCTGATTCTACTAATCAGGAGCCCCTGCTAAGGACCTTCATTAGTAGAATCAGGTGTGTAACTGCTTGGTTGGAACAAAAACCTGCACCCACACCAGCCCTCCAGGACCAGGATTGGACACCCCTGATTTAGACTCACACTAAATCAGAAAGTTGACTTTCAAAACAACATGTCACAGTTATCACATCTTTCATGCAAATGGAGCATTTCTTCCTTCTTTTTACCTGTGCCAGCCGTACAGCTCTAGATATGGCATTATCTATCACCCTACTGGTTTGGACATTTTGTCCAGATATTCCAGATATTCATGGTTTCCAGAGGGTTAAGCTGCCTGACTTTGTGACTACGACTAGGTTCTCGTTTTTTTGTTAGGAGAGAAATGTCTTGTGCAGCCAGTAGACATAATTAAAGCTTATGAAATTAACAGTTTAGCTTTATGGGCCAAGGTGGCAGCAGATGAAAAAGTAACCTCTGCATTTTTGCTTAGGTGTTCATTTCGGACCCTATCCTTAAATTTGATTTCCTTTTGGGAGTACTTGAAAGAAAATGTAAAATGCCCATCCCTAGTTTTAATTCAAATAGAATCCAATCAAAATAAGAAGTGTTGTGTTTTTATTACTTTTCATAAAGCTGTTTTTATCTACATAGGCCTCCCTCCATGAAGCCCGCCATGTTTCTACAGTAGCCTAGAACAGCCAAACCAAGCAATGGTTCTATAAATGACCTTTGGTGTTTTTTCATGGCCACCTTCTTCTATACATTTGGTTTTCTCTGCAACCAATAGATTCCCCCAAAAATCTACATAGTGTACCTTTAAATACAGCTTTAAAAAGAACTTTCAGTAACTTAATAAAGCACTTAACTTTTATATTTTAAGGCTCTATGTAGTACTTTCATGGTGTTAATTGCATCTTTAAATGATACACTCTGCTTATTTGATTCTTTAAACTCAATATTGGCTGAGTACAAGTTGTTTATGACAATAATATGCACACGATATAGCAATGCAGCCAATGCAGTTCAGGCATACACCCCTGCTATGGAAAGACAATTTATCAGCAAGGGAGTAGCACTATGTCAATGGTATTTAACTTGCTAACATTTGTATTGGCATTTCTAGTTTCCAGATGTATTATTGTTAGTGGCAAAATGTTGTAGTCTGCTGCACATTTGTTAGCAAAGCAGTAATGTTTGGTCTGATTAACTTCAGACATACAGTAAATACGACTTTATCTGCCCCATTTTAGAGTGAGAGGAAGAATAATGATGAGGATACAACCCAATATCTTTTAAGATGTGGTTGAAATACAGTGGAGTATCCCTTTAAAGCTGGCATGAACCGTCCTTGAATTTAAATCTTAACTTTCTCTGTTAATTATAAACTATAGTCTGGATAACTGGTGCCCATCAGTTCAATGTGACCTTTTATGATGACGTCATTTGAGAAAGTGGACCGATGTGAGCTCAACTTTGCAACTGAGCCAACTTCCACATGCACTAAAATGAAGGACAAATGCGCCTGTGTGCGCTTTAAATCCTCCCCGATTCACATTATTTGAATGAGGTGAGGAAACCGAAAAAGAAATACACTTTTCAATTTTGCCTTTTAAGGAGAGCAGGAACTCATATCATGTATGCAAAACAAAGACTGTCCTTACTTTTTTATAGGGAGATCTATAAAATGATCACGCCAGCTGATACACTACCACAGAATGGCTGTTACGTTGCAAGTGCGTCAATGTGGCAAAAAACTATTTACATTTTGCAAATTTGCAGACACACGGCAACAAAGACCAATTGTATAGCTGCAAACAGGCCAGTCAAGTCATCATCTCAAGTTCAGACTCAGCATCATGTCCTTAGACAGCCAATTACAGAACCCCTCCTGCAATAATAACGATGTTTGAAATTTTGCACGACTATTAGAGATTAAACACTTGTTAACTGAATGATCGGACTTTGACGTGAATCTTGGTTAATTGTGGTCTGAGAGACGTGACGCTGGATGGCGGCAGTATTCTGTGTTCCTGGGAGGTCTTATGGTGATCATTATCTCAGCGGGTAGAGCCGCCACTGACACAGTGAATCACACATTCAAGGTTAAGAGTTTAAATGGAGCTGTGAGAATGATCATAAATACAGATATCCATCAGTAGGGATCACATTATAGTGCAAGATATAGTGTTAACTTTGAGGATTACGAGTTTCCAAGTGAGTTGATGAAGTATTTTGACCTCTTAGCCTCATGAAAACTTTTCAAAAAACACCTTAGACTAACCATAAGATCATTGATGGCAATGCCAAAAACATTACATACCAAAAAGTGTATTTTTTTTTAATTTCACATTTTGAAGATGTATTTTTTACTGGAGATCCTTTCATATACGACTCCCCAAGTAATTGTCTTCATCATGAACTCATGTTTGATGGACAAATGTATCTTGTCGAATGATAAACCACAGCAATTTCAAAATGCAAGAGTCCCATCCATTGCAACAAAAAAAACAAAACGCATTTCGTGACACATGCACAAGCCCAACTGTCCTACCTTGTTGGAGGCCATGTCGCTGACGGAGCGGTAGGTCTGGATCGTTTCCAACTGGTCCAGACACCAGTCCAGCTCCTCCATGGTCTCCATAGCCAGCTTCTGGTAGGACTCATCTGCCAACAGACACATGGACACGTAATCAGGCCCCAGAGGATTCATGTCCATACTGGAGCCCCCCGACACCATGCGTGGCGGTCCGAGGGTCCCGGAGTGGCTCGGCCGTCCGGAGGACTGGCCCGCAGGACATCCGGGAGATGCAGAGGAAGAGGGGGCGGCGTGTACACAGAGCTCCTTCATCTTGTTATGCTCCAGCACTTCAGAAAGTTCGGGGAAGTCGTACTCTCAGACAAACTGAGGCTAGAGTTACTGTTTGCTGACTCGCTCTCTGTAGTCTCTTTCTCTCCATACCCCCGCGTTCCCTCGCTCTCAGGCGCTCTGCAAACCCCCCTCCCACTCCGTCTGCTTTCCCCCACCCCTTCTCAGGCTCCCTCTCGTTCACTTATCCCCCTCTCAGTACCACTCCGCGAAGTGAGTGGCATGCAAACTAGGCGGTCTGCTGCCTCCTGCTGTTGATGTCTTGCGACTCCCCCCCTTCATTTAAACATTTAAACACATACAAACCGTGTGCACACACACAAGTACTGTATATAACGCCACTGCCTGAAGAGGAGGTTTGGGGAAAATTATCTATCTGTTTTTTTTTTTTTTTAAACTTCTTTGATAATATTCCACCGAGACAAATGCGTTTATGTTTAATATATTAAAACTTTGGTAACAAAAAGAGGAAAAATGGCGGGAAAAGGACACAGGGGAAAAAAAAAAATGCTAATCAATTTGACGCACTTTGTCACTGCTGTGAAAGACAACTCCTCCAGCTCCCTCCACTCCCGATGACTTCCTTTCTGAAACATGCAGACCACTTCAAGGCTGTACTCTGGTGAACTGCAGCAGCAACTCACACCACACCACCACGCTTCACAAACTGGCTCTCTCCTCTCTGAACCTCTCCGAGGGAGACGAGAAGGAGGGGGAAAAAAAAAAAATTTCTATCAAACACCAAACTCTGTGTTTGCACAAGCAACACGAGAGGCAAACTTTGACTCCCTGAATTGGGGGGAGGCCAGACCAGGGCCTCCCTGTGTGCCAAAGAAACCAAAGCACTTCCTCTTTTGGCCCCCGAACTCACGCAAAACATGGTGCGGAATTACTGAATGACGGAGTGACTTGCTAAGGACAACCGTAGCTGTCGTTCAATGAAATAGCTGTCTCTAGGAAAGATGACTCACGTGTGGCGGGTGTTCTTTTAGAAGAAAAACACAAGTTTATGAGAAATACACTGAGATGACAAAACATGAGGAAATAACTCAAAGTGTCGTACGTAGATATACCAGGAAGAACGTTTCAACAAATTTCTGCCTAGAGAGAGTTACCACTGAACGCATCTGGATCTCCCCCACCTTCCTTTTTTGTATGGAAAAGACTGATCTCTACTTCATAGGCTTCACACATGGAAGACATTTACCCCATATGCTTAGCGCAACAGGACAGTCAGCGTGCTGCTCCCCAATTTACGTCAATATAGTGGATCAAAGCACTTCAAAGCAGAGTGATGGCGTACAGACTCTGAACCACAGGTGTTTAACAAAGAACTTCAATGAAGTCACAGGCGATACATATATACACACACATACATATATATCCGCCCACCGCTGAAAGGTATCAGCACAATATGAAGACATTGACTCTTCCAAATCACAAAAGAGGAGCCAAGTTGGGTTTGACTGCGGTTTTTCAAAAATCATGCCACTGGCTTCTCAGATTTCAAGAGTACGACTGCTAGTTCCAGCTTCAGTTCTCAGGTCAGACCAATTTCCTTTAACTTGAGCTCCAGGTTGGAGAATTCAAAGAACCCCTGGCCGCAATATGCCGCTGGACGACAAGCTTTGTGGCCCCCGAACTATTCACTTCAACCACTGGAATCCAAGCCACGTAAAAGCCGGTGACAGAGAGCAGAAAGTACAACATCAAAGCAGTTTCGTGCACAAGGCGGCGAGCTGTTGAATCTGGTTGTGTGCGGCCGTCTTAAGCCATAGGCGCAGCAGACGTTGCCAAGAAGGTGCGACCACATCCTGCCCCCGTTCCCTTCGAGGGTATACGGAGACATTAGACATTTTAATAGGCGCAGTCAGGAAAAAAAGGAGAAAAAAAAAAATCAAAGACTTGGCTCATCCACACTGCCTGTGTGACCGGGATTCAGGTCATTTTGAAGCTGGCGGCTGATTCATATACACATTCAAGAATCTAATGGCAATAAAACACTGCAGAATAAATGTTTACTGGGTTTGGTCTCTGGCTTCAAACCACTTTGCCTACAGCAAAATCGCTGAAGCAGAACTTCATTCATCTGTAGCGTTTCCTAAAAAATGACAACAGCTGGACCTGGAGCCACGCTTCTCTAACTTGACTCATGTTATTATAATACGAGTTGAACTTGTAATTTAAAGAAATAAGATACGCACGCTTGCATGCAAGCAGTAGGGATAAGCGGAACTGCGTGATCCATCGTCAACTCCTGCTGATACAGCGCTAAACGGGCGGACAGACCTTTAACAATGTCACCAGTCAAAGGTGGCGTGACGCACTTTGAGTCTGAGAAACCTGCTCCTAGACAGAGTGCGGGGTACTTTTCCAGCCTGTTTTTACAGTGGAAGTCTATTTTTTTTTCTCTTCTGTGTCCTAATGCTTTGGCCATATGCTGGCGGCTGCTGAGAGGACAACAGACCTCAGTGTTGCAGACAGACCCTGTCTGCCCCCCCCTCTCCCTTTCCCCCCTCCATCTCTCTCCCCTATAGGGCCACAAACCAGCCTCTGTGAGAGCCATCAACTGCACCAACAACCAGGGCTGGGCTCAAACATCCCCCCCAGCTCCATTCCCGCCCGAGACACCTTCTGCTCACATCCACCTCACACTGCCCGCCTCTGTGCTCGCTCTACCCCCCAAACCTGTTTCCTCCGCTGTCTGGCTGAAGCTCGGTTTGCAGAACTGCACTGCTTCCTCCATTATACCACCTACAGATGAGCTGCAGACAGCGCTGGGAGTAGTGTTCAGATCCTCTACTTACATATAAAATACAGTAAGAATACCACAATATACATATACTCCATTACAAGTAAAGACATGTCTGCTTTCAAAATTAGTACAGGATTATTATCCTAACCCTGTACTTTCATATTTAAAGTAAAACACCACATGAAGCCTCTGCCAGAGTGCCTTTTAATACTGGACTGAATACTAATGTACAGTAATAACATGGAAGCAGCATTTAATGAAGCAGCTTGTCAAGAGGTCGATAGTTTTAACTACTACTACAGATCTAAAGAAATGTTTGTAAAATCTGCAAAAGCACTAAAACTGTCAAACACTGCACTCAAATGAATAAAAATACTTTCCTTGGATATGAAGGAAATAGTAGAATACAAAAGGAACAAAAAAAAAGCATTTATGTGAAGTTCTCAAATAAAAGTTATTAGTCACTATGTGTAAGCAGCTTCACTGGTTAATGTGCAAGTTGAGGTTTCCGTGTAGGTGATTCCTTGTGGTAGAGGGCGTCTTGAACGCAGTGACTAATATGTCTTAAATCTTGTTTGTTCATGCTAATTCGACTTGTCATGAAATAACGCACCCAGTTACAAAAAAAAAAAAAAAAAAGTCATCAGCGTCAGTTAAAATGTAAACAGCCCTGGGCTATCGGCATGTACACTGCATGCACACATTCCTCATCTTGACCTCATCTCATCATGAAAGAGATGGTGAGCCATTTCACATGGATACCTGCACGTACTTGTTGTTTCTGTTTTTTTTCCCCCCTCAAACTACACATGGAGTTGAACAGACAGGGAGGGGGATTTAGTGCAGTGATTCAGCTTTGTATCACCTCCAATGTGCGTCAATTTTTTTCATCAGTGTAGAAGGAAAAAAAACATTTGATACTAGGAAAGAGACAGAAGATTAAACAGAAAGAAAGCGAGGCACCTGATTTTTACCGTGTTTGTCCCATCAGAAAAGCTCCAGAACTATTTATTCTGCTTTGAATAAAACAGTGTATACAAAAGGAGTCAATTGCTTCCTAATATTTAGATTTTTTTTAATATTCATAGTTGTGACTTGAACTATCCCTTTAAACAGTTGACATGAATTCCATACACGAGTTGCTTGACAGAAAATCCTTTTGTTATATGTAAACCCTCCTGTATTCTACCATTTTATAAAGTAACAGCAACATACATGTGTAGATAACAACATAATTGTTTATTTTGTATTTCAGTGCCTTTGTGTCATTTTAGTAAAATGTATTTAAATAACGTATTTGTGTGTGTTCTCTTTAGATTTTTCATTGCATTTCATTGCAGGACTTGATCTCCAAAGATCAGTAAAGTCTCATCTCATCATAAAAATATTTAACATATAACACATACACTAATGCAAGCTTCTCTTTTCCATATCTTTGCAAAACATTGTTGCCCCAAAGCTGTTAAATACACAGTGTTAATTTGACAAAAATCTCTATTGAATAAACAAAAGAAACACAAATTTAATTTCAGGAGTGTGGTGTCATTTTTTTTTTAAACTTGTGTTGTGGACATACTGGTCCAACACAGAAACCCACACAATCACCCTTTGTCTTCTCTCACAAACATACCCTGACTACTGATTATGTCTCTTTATAGTTTACAAATGCAGCACAATCTCTTCACCTATCAAAACAAAAGGCTTCAACTGTTAGACAAACAATCACACACACATAGACACACAGCTCTCATCAGGGCCTGTTTGACAGCTCCCTCACAATGCACCATGGATCTGTGTTGGCACGGGCCAGCCTGAGGGATGGGCCACAGCGAGGTTTATGACTGTGCTGACGTCAATGACATAATTCAAATACTTAACCAGGCTGCACGCTTCCAGCCCTCCAGATCCTCTCCACTGGCCGTGAGCCTGGAAAACCTGATATGGATTCCTGCTGCACACGGCGGAGCACAGTAACCGCTGCAGACAGGCCAGGAGCGGACTGCCCAGACTGACAGTGACGGGTCAAATTTGTTCTGGCCATCAGTATGTGGTGTCTGCATGTCAGTCTCCCCATTTGTGTGTTCATCATGTCAAATGTCAAGGGGCAAACCTCATCATATTGTGAAAGGCATGTATACAGCTGCCACCCCACATCTTTTGAAGGTTAGAAGACAAATATGAAATTGCACTTTTCCCCCTCTTTAAAGTTTAATGAACAACACTATTATTATCTTTAACCGATATTTTGATCTTTAAGGAAATTTTCTTATTTGTAGAGATGAGTTAAACATTGATGCCAAACTAATGGAGCAAGTTAGGATAGCATAGCTCAAAAAAAAGGAAACGGGGGAGGGGGGGTCTGTCCAATGGTTACGTAGGACGACAATTTACTGTCTAACAGTCGATTATGTGCTAGATTATTCCTTGGCTCTGAGCTGTTGACAGGGAACCAGTGGAGGCTCTAGGAAGTTACTCACCCTGACCAAGAAATAGTCTTTCACATAAGCCCCATAAAAATGTGAATTGTCTATTTTCTACACAGTGCTGTTAGTTGAATTTTATGAGATACTTTAATCTGCGTTAAACTGAACTGAACAGACGGATATGAGCGTGAGAACGTGAACAAGCTTATTTCCAAAAATGTCCAGCTACTCCTTTAAGATACACGATGGCCTTGAATAAATCAGAAACCCCCTCCAGACAGACAGCAGATAATTAGAAAATATCTCATAATTCCTCCGGTTTTGATCCAGACATTAAGGTCTATTGGTCGAATCAACTTCAGTACTTCCTTAGTGATACAATTAATCTTATCACCAGAAGGTTTGGTTAGAGATATTTCACTGTACAGTTTACAAGGATTACACACAGCTGCTGCTTTAGGATTTTGCTTTCCCTTTTTTTTTTTTAAAGTCTTAGTCTTCAGTTGGCTTATGCTAAACTGCCTGCCCTTACTTAAAAGTGATTACTCCTGGTTATTCAGCATCCAAGCACTTATTAATCACATCCTTCTGCTGCCAGAATAACCTGTTAAACTGGCCTTTAATGACTTCTCTTTCATGACATGTTTACAAAAAGAGACAAAAGATAAATGAGTGAAGCTTAGTGTGCAGAGCCTCAGATCCTGGCCAGTTTACACACAAAGTCAGGAGTCTTGAGTTTTTAAGGCGAAGTTTGTATGTGTTTTAATGTAAGAATAAATATGAAAAAAGGGAAATATATGCAATATACCACAGTACTTCCACCAAAATGCCAAATATTGATATTGATTGAAAATAAAATTTATATATTAGGTTTTATTAGGTAAAAAAGTACAACTGTGGATTGTATGGTATTGAAGATGAATAATATATACATACATCCATTATTATTATTATTTTTTTCCAAATCCATAAGAAGTGGCACACGTTTACTTTTCCTTACTTTTCCTCCTCCTTTTGTTTGGTTCAATCTAATCTTTACTACACTGGCCTACTTTGGACCTCAGGCTTCTGCCTTAAACATTAATTTCTGTGCATTCTTGAGTAAACATTCATTTCTCAAGCGAGTCGAGGCCGTTATGCGGTTTCCTGTCCCTGCCTTGGTCAAATGACTAACCATCTATCATAGTCCCATGCATCTGTGACAACAATATCCAGTTATTGCCAGTGATAAGCGTTACAGATTAATCACCGGGCCTTGACGATCAAATACGTCATAATCAAGCATTTTTCTATATTGCGAAGCCTATAATCTGAATCAGCCAGGGAAGGCTCAGTCCTTTGTTGGCCGTGTCGAGCTCGTGGGACTGTGTGTGATGGGGCCAAGATGTTTGTGACGCGGAGACTGCAAACTCACACGAGGACGTCTACAAATCCCTCACGTTGCTGGAGTAAGTTAATACAGAGGTTAAAAGTGTAAACAGCCTGCAGTGACGCATTTACAGCTGAGCTGAGCTGATTTCTAGTATATCTCCCCTCCTCCTTGTGCACTTTCACCCAGTGACTGCAGTCACGTTCTTGCTCTTTTTGTTTATTTCATCCAATTGTGACCTTTTATTCTGCTTCTTCTCCCATATCGCATCTGATTAAAAAAAAGGTTCAAAAATACGGTGACGTCTCTCTCTGACCTTTGCTGTGTTTTCTTTCTTTTGTATGTCACCCTCTGCAACAATCTGGCAACTATCTCTCACTCTCCGTCTTGAACCACATCTTACAGCCTAACCACACAGCAGGAAGTCCCACCGCTCCCCCTTGATCTACTGGTCTGCGTTTCTACTTCTCCGTGTTCATCTCAAATCCCTTTATGGAGGTATTTGAAGGTTCATGGAGCTCTTAATCAGCCATCTACTCATAAAGACGCAGGTACTGTATCCTTTTCACCACTGGGGATATTGCCTCACTGGAAACACAGATGCAAAACAGGAAAAATCTGTTCTCCTTTTCCGGTGAGCGAGTCGACCGAAACGAGACAGAAAGCAGCACAGAGGAGGATATGAGGGCATCTTTCTTTGTGATATTGTTAATTGTTGGAGCCCCGAACAATCATTATTATGTAGGGGCAGGTGTACTGTGTGTTCTTTGTGTGCTCAAGACACCTGATATTCTCTAGTGGGACAGCCGTATTGTGACAGAAGTGTACTGTGCTTCGGTGGTTTAAGCTGAATTAATCATATTTGTTTTTCCTTATTCTATCTTCCCCCATGCGTCACTATGGAAGCCAAAAATGCAATGGTTTTCGCTCCTCAGCAATTAGTCGGAGAAGGTCAAGGTTTGTGAGAAGTGTGGAGGAGGAAGGATAATAAGAGACTCGCAGTTGTCTTGTATTTTTTCCTGCAGCGGGACGCTCCTAACAGCCCATCTGCGCTGATAGGAAGCGGAGAGCAGCCGTTTGCAGGCCGTGCTGACGTCAATCGGGCTTGAAGAACCAGTGCGGCAGGAAGCAATATCCCCAACCTCCCTCCTCCCCTTTCTTTCACTCGTCCTCTCCCTCCTTCACGCCTACCTGATCTGAATCTGGACCATTACAGATCTTTTCTGTGTTTCGCCTCACCGCTTCCTTCAGGCTGCAGAGTCAGCGCATGGGAAAATTAGTTATCGCGTCAGAATTTTTTGTATCAATACAGATTAGTTACTATTTGTGCGTGTGAAAATGCTTTAAGATAACACAATCTGTAGGAGCAGTGTAAACATCTGGTACAGTGGGATTGTTTTTATATGGAATCACAGTCATGCCCATTTACAATAATTAGGTATTTGCATGGACATCTGTGTGTGTGCTGTATTTGATAAGGCACAATCCATATGTACCATTTGCAGTTACCATTTGCAAATAACTGTATGCCACTGCCATTCCAGTATCTTTCCTTCAAACAGCGTTTTTGACATCTTGTCAAATGCAAGTGAAATTTCATAGAATATAATAGTCATTTACAAGGAGCGACACTTGACACTAGATTTCTTAGAACTTCCTTTTTTTGTCCCCACCTTTATTTAACCGGGCATGTTGCTTAAGCTCAACTGATCTCTTTTTCGAGGAAGGTCTGACAAATATGGCAGTGAAAATATTAGTGGAATAAACACAAATCACTGTGTGTGCATGAGGAAGCCTTCCACATTTCCCAGAATCATATTATCTGATGAGGGTGTGAGTAAGTTCCCCTTTACACATAATTGAGCATCAATGACGAGACTCACCTGGCAGACACACTTTGGTGACAGTAGGCTGAGTCGCAGCAGGGGACCTCCTAAGACCAGAGACAAGTCACAGTCAGAAAACACATTTTTCATTGGTTTCCAAATTAGTTTGAATGAGTTTTCCCCCCATTTAGAACAATATGGTTTAAGCAGCTCTCATTGCAGCACAAACCTAAAACAGATGCTCCCCCAGTTTTTATACCATGTGACACTGTCATATCGCATTCAGCTTTGCCTCAAAGTGACCCCTCTTTCTGAGGCCATACTGACTCTGCATCCACCTCCAGCAGACCTGATGCCTCAGGCATCTGAGGGAGCTTTTAGGCAGACAAGAGAGTCTAAAAACTAAATAAAATCTCACTGTCTACAGTTTGGGGATTCACATCTGCCACAAATCATCAAAAACAAGCATAATAATATTGGCGTTTAATTCTATACCCAGTTTATCATGAGTGGCTCTTTCATGAGCAACTAGCATAAGATTTTTGATATATTGGCGCCCCCAAGTGAAACATTTTAGCATCGTGAGTAGAGGCAAGAATCCACAGGCAGACTTTCTACAAAAGATATCACACCATGTATTTTTATTTATTTATTTATACACAGTTTACTTTCTGCACGCAATTCCAAAAATGTATCCTGTGTGTAAGAAAGCTTCATAATATAACTGAAGACATGCTAAAAGGAAAGTCTGAAAAGAAAAAAAAAAGAACAAGATGGTAAGAAAAGTGATATGACTCACTTATTAGATGTACATTGTACATTTGTAATGGTGGTAAAGTTGTTCCTGACAGTCCGAAGGCTCGCCAAGACCTTAAAAAAAAGATAAGAAGATGAAGAATGAAGAAAACATGGAATTTGTCTCTCTGGTTTCAGAGAATATACAGAGATAATATAAAGTATCACAGTGATAGATAATGTTGATGGGTTTATGATAATATATTAGAGTATTTTGGAGGATGTGCAGTGTTTCTCACACTAGAATAATTTTGGCAGCCCACTCAAAAACAGTTTTCTCTATTCTTATCCTTTTATGTGTTCTTCTCTAGAAATGCAGCTGACTAATTAACTAAATTGTCTTTCTGAATGTTTTAATCCACAATTATCCCATGGACGTGAAATCAAAAATATGTTCCTGGATTGATAAATATAAATATATGAATAAATTGATAAATATTGTATCAAGGTAGGAAAATATGAACAGTGTTAGGCCGTGTTAGGCAGGACCAGTTCAGCTACAGTTGAAGTTGGGGATGATGAGTGTAAAAATGACCCTTTCACATACACACTAAAGGCCACAAGGGGGCAGAGAGGTTAATCATGCATGTCAGTTTCTGGATCCCTGAAGTATTTCACATGTTAAAAAGGCCCTGGAGAAAATGCTATTCGCTTGTTTTCATGCTAATTAGGAATAACATCATTAAGCTGACTTGTATTCAGCACTTACCTGTGCAAAGGGAGTCACAATCAAGTCCTCTCCATGTCTGAAATAGAATGTAGAAACCATTGAGCAAAGACGGGCTGTGATACACGAACAAATGTGCAGTAAAATTTAAAACAGCAGAAGTTTGCCTTTTTTATTACTGTTCAGAGGGCTGTTATGTAAACAACTCACAGTTCCCCAACAATGGAAGAGTTTCGAGACAGGGACTTTGGCGACAGGTCGTAGTCGCTGTCAGACCGGTACAGGAAGGACTCTCTGCGCTGGCCATGGCTCGTTAGGTTGGGATGTAGAACCAAACCGGAACCTGGCGACGCCTGCGTGTCTGAAGGACTACAGCACAATGACGGGCCGTTCTCCGCCTCAAAGCTAAGAGAAGGGACATACACGACGCTAATAGGTTAAAGAGAAGAAGCGAGATGAAATCAACTTAAAAGTTTTAACAAGCTCCTATCAAGTAGTGGCTTGCGCAACATGTTCACAAATCCCATCCAAGACAAGAGGTGGTTGCATAAACCCTCAAATGATTACTCGCCCATAAATCCATGGAATCCATCCTGAAAAAAAAAACTAAACTAGTGTGCTCATTAAATAAGTATGCTTTGCTGAGCAGTGAGAGGATGCCTGCTCTGTCTCACTGGACATGTGACAGCTTCATTCTTTCTATTCTACTCTATAACAAGTAACATGCACAGAGACATTAGCTCCATATCGTGTGAGGTGAAGCAAATCTAGTATCTTTGTTTAATTTTCCAAAGGTCGATAAATTCAACCATCCACCATGGTCAAATATACTTATATTCAGGATCTATTGCATCTGTCATTTGCAGTGTTTGCATCTACTTGTCCCAGAGCTGCAGATGAACAGTAAAGCTTAATAAATCTGGTAGAAGCATCTCCTCTCACTGCTTGAGTTATTCTTTTTGTGTACAGTCCCTGACAAAAGAATCTATGTAGTACATTTGCGATACTTGCTTACAATATATATACACACTTCAGAACAAAAATATCAAATGAAAAAAAAAGCAGATAAGGAAAGCAGCTGTGTAAGGGCAAAATTAGTCTAGAAATGCCAAACTAAAGCCTGTTTGATAAAAAGTTTGAAAAAATGAGTAATTAAGTACATTTAATCAGGTATCAGGATCTTATTTAACATCTTTAGTTGCAGATTTGCATCTTATTGTGGATGGACAGTAAAACAAGCGATTAAAAAGCAACGCACTCTTACAGGTGAAACCGGTGGTTTCCAACCTTTTTTGGGCATTTTACAAAAAGCAGCGTGTCGTCGAGGATACAATTCAGATATTTTTACCTCTAAAATTCTCACATAGTTTAATTTAAACAGATGGACAAATAAGCCAATATTTCACCGGAAACCAAAATACTGAAAAAAGGGAAAACAGATGTGTATTAGAACTTATTTTTTCTCTGTATAGCAGCTTTATCACATCATATATTATCTGCTTATCTCTTGCTGTGTTGTACATACGACTTATGTGAATAATTCTTTTTTTTTTTTGTGAAGCACTTTATAGAATAAAAAAAAAATACTATACAAATACAAAAAACATATTTACTTATTCCACAACTGGCAAACATAACATAAAGATCAACAATTTTTCTAATGTCTGCTGATGGCACAATGAAACCACAGATGCACAGATGGCTATAATAAAGGAGTGGGTGGGTGCAGGAGGACAGGCCAGGTCAGATAGATCAGAGTTAAAAAGGTCAAAGTATCAACGCGCTGCAGAAAGAACAGATGCCACAAACCATGAGTTAGAAAAATGCATGAGTTTAGGTTGACTTTCAGGGTAATATCCAAATACAGGTTGCTATAATTATTGATATGTTGACATGACCTCTATGGTTGATATGAGTCATGTTATGCTTTAAACTTGTTGCGTTTTAATCACATTAGCCTTTTATTTCAGTACAACTGCAGCAGCAGCGACTGCAGGAAAAGAAAAACATCTATAGCTTTGTCAAACACACTGTACTCCACTAACTTCTCTAAAATCTATCTTGTAATGGATGTAATTCACAATTTAGGCTCCACTATTTGTCCCACATTTAGCCCCTGCCTCTAACTTCTGCTACATACGGGATTAACTAGGCGTTTATCCCACTGAGACACTCTCAGTCCCACACCTCTGCCAGAAAAGCTCAGATTAAACTGAAAAGCGTTCCGATTACACACACACAGAGTATGTCATCATGCTGCATTTTACGTCATCCTAATCCCATCATGACACAACGTGAACCTCCTGTTTTACCTACCGCGATTGAATCTCTTAATCTCGCACAAACAGGAAACCACACACCATAACAACAACACAAGATCTGCGGATGCTGTAAAGCTCACAACAGCCTTTATATACTTTCATCCTCACAATCTACTTAAGATGCATTCTCCCTACATCATAGAGAAAGGCTCAAAACACTTAAATAGACAATCTCGATGAACACGATTACAAAATAAGAAAGAATACTTCCTGAAAAAATGAAAAAAACACAAATATTACAAAGGCAAGTCCTAAAGAGTCACCTGGGAGCTCTATCCACAACTTCCTGGTTGAAGTCAAAGTGCCCAACTCGACACCTAGGGGACCTCCGAAACATTCTTCTATCCATTTCACCTCCTCCTTCCTCATCAGGCACCAAAAACACTGATACTGTGGCCACTCAATCACACACATGCACACACACACACACACACTAACAGACCCCCTTTCTGTCCAGTAACAGGCCACGTGCTGGAATAACGTAGGCTTGGCAGACACCAAGAGGCAGATCTGGGCTGGAATACAAGGAATGGATTTGCACTCGCTGTTTATCTGACCGCTTGTCCTTTTCCCCTCTATATTAAACCACTGCAGATTAGTCAGTGCATTCATCATCCCACCAGCCCTTCACTTGGCCACCTACAGTGCGATGTCCTATAAAAACACTGGTGTTTACCACCGAACAATGGATATAATTGGTCAATTTATAAATGGTTACTCGTGTGCATGTATGGTGCAGTGTTAATAAAAATCTGCGTTCCAGGGAATAGAGAGCCCGTTTCAACGCGACTATGGTTCTGAACTCACACAAAATCTACATAAAAGCAGCTCAAAGAAAAAGTGGGAAGGAGGATTTGGAGAATTTCAAATTTCAACAGATTTCCCTTTTCATTTTTAGAAGTGTTTAATCTCTTTAAATCCAAGACAAACACAGATTGTTTCCCCCAACTGATAATTAAGATAGCGCTATGAGGAATACACAAAGGCACAATGAAGCCATAGACGTTTCATGTGCTGTAAAAAAAAAAATGAAATGGGAAATGAGGGGGTGGGTCAGAGGAGTGACTGTTGGTAGGGTACAAGGAAGTGGGACAAAGTTCCCAAGATGTGAGTGATATAACTGTCCAACATGACCAGGAAAAACAGCTCAAGAAATGCAATGAATTTTTATTTTAAAGACCAAAAACCCTAGCAGTTATACCTAGCCTAACCAAATGCATAAAATAACATTACTGTTTTGCAGTTCTGGTAGTGTATTAACAGCAACAACCTTTGTGTTTATACAGTATAGTAAAGGTCCATCACATCAGTAATTCAACTCTAATACTCTGTATAGGCTGAAAGAAAACATGACAGACTATAATGGGAGGCTCTGGCTCTTCTCATCCTCCAATATGTCATGCAGTCGCACTGAGTGGACACAGAAGAACAAATTAGCCATGTCGGCTTGCCAAGCTCCAAATATCTGAAAAGTACAACATAAAACACCCTTAAAAAGACACCCGCAAGCACACAAATGTAAATTATCGTGATGATGACCGTTTTTGGCCGTGCAGGCGCGTTAAGGGAAACATTTCTTACGCATGGTACATTTCAGAGGAACAACACTGTGCCTCACGTTTCAACAGTCAAAACTGTTTATGATGAAATAATGTCCAAATGATGAAATGCTCAGATGAGGAAATTCACCAAAAAGGCATGCACACAAGACATTTGTTTCTCTTAATAAATTATTATCTCTCTCATATTATTATTATTATTATTACAATAACAAAGTATATAATTAGATTACATATTTATTATCACCATAGACTATACATTATAACATAAAGCCCACTGACAAACTTCTGATTTGACTTGATTTCAGTGACAACATGCAGAGACTGCATCCTATAAATATCAGCAGACTGTGTATTTCATTGTCAGAGTCGCCTTCCTGTGTTTTCACATTCTCTTTGATAAATCACTTTTCCGGACTCAGAGCGGGAACATTTGTGGCGACATTAAACAAACCGCTGCTAAATATCTGTGAGATGTGGGATCTAAGCGAGTTGATGAAAAGCTCTTTTAAAAAACACAAAAACGACACAGAGGCAAACAGTTACGAAACAGCTATTCTTTCACAATGTTCTGTGTCTTCCCTACACACGCGTACAAGACCGAACCAAATCCTTACCAGGTGTTGGCTACAGTGAAGCGCCTGTACCGTCGGTGATGCTTGTTCACCACCTGCTTGCGAAAGCATCTTGGGGAGCTGGGTGGCGAGAGTCGAGGGCCAGGATCAACAGCAACAAAGCTGCTTGAGTCTGCCTCGTCTAACCCGAGCCTCCTGCTCTCTCCGCTGGCTTCCATTACTGTCAGCTTTGAAAAAAAAAAAAAAAAAATCCTGTACAGGAAGAGTGACAGCACGTTCCTGGTGTTTTCAAAAGCTACGACCTTCCCAGGAAACGCACCGTATGGAAAACTATTGGAGCGCTATTATCACTGGTTTCGTGTTGAAAAAAATAACTGTATTGTAATCGAGCCCCAAGATTCACTATACTGCGTCAGTAAGATATTTAAAGACCCAGAACAATATGTTGCTCTTGAGTTAGTGGAGATCTCTTTTCAGACGAGGCCAATATTTATAACGAAAATACAAAGAGCATCAACAACAAGCCGATTGGCTGATCGATGAGAGCTGAAAAACAACCCACCAGAAGCCGCGGAGCGTCCGCAATGTCCTGCAATAAACGGAGCAAAAGTTTTTCAACTCCTCCTGACCTTTATTCCAGATAAACGCAGGCCGCGCTTTTAAAAAGCAGTACAGCAGATGATGAGCGCCGCAGTGATGAAAGCAACAGATGACAGATGAGTCAATTTACAAACACCTCTCCGAGAGCCCGCAATCATCTGTGGTTTAGTGGGGTGAGTCACAGCGGCTCAAAGAAAAAGGGATGTATGCGGCAAATAGCCATTCAATAAGGTAAAGTGGCAGCCATCATAAAAACGTCCCTTTTATATATGCCCTAAATTAAATTCTACTGGCAAACAGCAGGCATCTGTATTCTACCTCAGAGGCAGTTGGCAGCAGTTTAACCGTCTGATACCTTAAAAATACAATAAATGGATTCTTCTCCAGGGCGAAGGGCCACAGTCATTACCGTAAACAACAAACTAACAAGCGGTTGGGAAAAAAAAAGCGGTGAACTGAAATGAAAATATAAAATGTCACATTTTGGGAATCTAATGTTGCAGCTCTTACTAAAATACCCAAATAAAATCCAAACTAAATAATAAGTTCTTCTGCTCCAAAAAACAAAAATTGGGAACTGCAACACAAAAAAAAAACATAACAAAACCTCCTGGTTTAATCCTCCTTGTACAACATAACAATCTATACCACAGCGTTAACATTGGATCCACACCAGAAGTGCACTAGAAACCACTGTGGTCTCACCTGTCAGGGTCAGCCTGTGTGATGTCGATGCGCGGCAGGGCGGCGAAGTCCAGGCTCGTCGGTCTGGTCTGGGCCACTGGATCGTCTTCGGGTGTGAGCGCGCTTCCCCGGTCCCGCTCCTTCTCCGCCTGTCGCCATGACAATGGAGGCAGCTGCAGGTTGCCAGAAAACCGCCTGTGGACTTTGAACACCTCGACTCCCAGGCTATTGCCTGTGGGAACCTGTCCCAGAGGAGGCTCCTTATTCTCCTGGAAGATGAAATACGAGAAGAGAAATAAGAATACGACTTATGAATGACTGGTTTCAATATGAAATAATTATATCACAAGAAAATGTGTTTGAAAAGGTAGCGTCCGGTCTTCTTTCAATATAAAAACATTTTATTCTCTTTCCAGTGGAAAGAGAAAAACAAGAAGAAACCAATCTAGAATTGAGGATGCAAATTAGTCCTCCCTGCCATGTACATATGCTGATTTAACTAAATACAGTTCACTACAGTGGCCTCATGCTCTTCGTTATCCAGGCGAAAAATAAAATAACAGTTTGATCAAAGCTTAATTCGGGGCCTTGACACCCGAGATGACGGTTTACATTTTTATGAAGCCATGTTGAGCATAAATCGCTTGTGTAATCCGTGTGACGGTTCCAGCGAGGAGGCCGGGACGCTGCGCTGTAATGACTGGTTGTAAACAAGCCGCGAGACCGAGGACGCGGAAGCGGGCGGCCAGAGCTCGTCCTGCATACATCAACCTCTACTTTATGTTCACTGCATGCAAGCGTTAATGAAACACAATGACAGCTCCAAATGAACAAGGGAAATACAGTGGCGCGATAATGTCTTACTGGAAACAGGATCGAAGGATTCCTAGAAAGCGACTGTGGCAAACAATTAATTAATTCTTTGAAAGAAAGAGAGTGACAGCGTGAAATGAAGAGTGAAGCCACAATTTAACCTCCCCGTCACGCAGTAAATATAGTTACTACTTGCTACAGTAGTTGGAGCTGGGGTTGCGACTAATAGATATCTAAATTATGGCTTTTTTATTTCATTAGATTGAAAAAAATTGTAAAATGTAGCTATGAGAAGACTAACAGAGCAGCAAATCTTCCCACTTAAGAAGCTGGAAATAGTGAATTTTACTTAAAGCTCCCATATTTAATCACACACAAGATTCTGTCAGAAAACTCGATACTATACCTTTAGTAAGGGACAGTTTCTGAATTTGTGTGTATTTCTCTGTGGTCGGAGTGATTTGTAATACTAGTGCAATGCCAGTAAAAATGTGTTATATGCGTTTATAAATAAATGAGTTTGGGCCCATATTCTGTTCTGTTAGGTGATAGTGCTGGGATTTCCTGAGGGTCTTATAGTAGCACCTGTGTAAGCATAAAGAATGCCTAAAAATGCCTTAGCATATGGTTTTTGAGAAGAGTTGCATCCTTTTGTTACGTTGAATGCACAATCGGTGCAGGAAGAAACAGGACGACGGAGATTTGAATTGTAACCAACAGGGTCAGATGCTTAAAAATCTGCCTCTATCCCCAGAACTTGTACTGAGTTCGGGAAGAAGGAATTTATGTATCTGCTCCCTCTTCCTGGAACAATTTACCAAAATCACTCAAACTACAGGAACTCATTACAAATTGTATAACTGAAATCACAGGCCTTGAATCGTCCAAATTTGGAATGTGTAAATGTTTTACTGTGTGATATTTTTATCATTAGTTGTTTTTTAATGAAAATGATGTTTTGGATATCTGTTACATGTAAGGCACAGACACACAGATGCTCCTTACTTTTACAGATGGATAGGACAGTATTTATATAATTAAAATGTAAGTTTCTTTTAAAAATTGGAAAATATTGGACCAATATACTTACAATTAATCAATTACTCAATTTTGTCCAATACATTTTCTAGCAATGAACCAATTAATTAATTATTAAATCTAGTAGCATGTTACAGTAAATGTATCTCTGTACAATATTGTATTAAAATGTGTTTATTAATAAACTGTACAGACAGAATATCAGACGCTAAAAGGAAAGAAATCCTGACCACTATAATATGAGTTTGCTATTAAGTCATCTATCTTTTCCAGGTGCAGATTGCAAATGACTAAGAGTTATAGCTTTCAATGGCCTGGAAACACGGTCATTTGCTCCAATTTAAATTTATTATATTTTTATTACTATAAAGCAGCTGTAATCAATTTTTCATAAATATAAAAAGAGGCAGCTCATAGTGAAAAACCCACAGAGAATATCACTTAGTAATGGTAGAGAGACCAACTGGGAAGCAAAGAAGAGGCGTGAATGAGAAGAGTAATCGAAGCATCAGACCGGGAAAGATAAAGTTCCTGAATGAGACGGGAAGGCAGAGCCCGGAAGAACTAGTTAGAGAACCCAACAGACACGACGGGAGCCTGCCATCCTTTCTGATGTCAGTAAACACAGATCTGCTGACTCGCCCGTTCCTTCTAGGAAATGCAATTTGTCTGATTTATTGTGCCTGTCTTTAAGACACATTCTTTCCATCCCGGGAAAAAGAGTGAAAATTAAATCTAGCAAAACGCAACTGTGTCCCAGTGACTCGGATCTGGGAACGTTTCCACTTCCACAAGCCCTCTTGTCAAACACACACTATAACCAGAGATCTGAACGGTCTCTTGCCAATACTGTTTCTGCCAAATTCTATATCAGTTGTGTATGGATTGCGTCTCTGTCATCTAAACATATAATTCCAGTTCTTCATTGATCCCTTGTCCACGGTCCAAATGGCACAGGGAAGAGGAAAGACTGCTGATTTACTTTGAGATAATGCCTGTATATATGCCTGGACTGGACTGAGGAGGGTGATAATTTTAGATTTCTAAACATCAATACAGTTAGAAACCTTTATTTATCCTATGTGCCAGGATATGGCCATGAAAGGACGGGAACCTGGGGATGAAAGGTAAAACAATCGCTCTTAAATGGAGGCAGCATGGCTCGAGTGTCAAACAGAGGTGGAGTGGGTGTTTTCTAGATGAAGATGAAAGGGCTTTCTTGGCTTCGGAGAGCAAACAATTCCAGTGTTCTCTGGGATATTTCCAAAAAGCGTTTTTGAAGGTGGTGATAGAAATGAGACAACTTTAAGAGCGAAGCTCTGGTAGCATGGCTCGATGTGGTGTCTGAATTATTGAGCAGTCAAAAAGAAAAAGAAAAGCTTTAATTATTAAGAAGCTGTGCAATCGAATGAAGGAGGTGGGAGACGCGCGTAGCGCGGTGAGCGATGTAGCAGACGTCCGTATCGAACCGCTTTGATCTGTTCTCTGAAATGAAGAAATATGACAGTAGCTTCACATCGAGCTTCTCGAACATAATGCAGATACATTACATACTGCTCCATTTATATTTGCATTTTGAACAATGTCACAACGGTTGTCTTTTACGATACAATTTCTTTTTAGGACATCTTAGAAGCTTTTTTTTCTTTTAATTTCCCTGCTTCTAGTTGCCATTTTTTATTACATCTAAACATCAGAAGCCGTGTGGCTGCTTCCATCTAACTACAAGTTTTATGAAGTGCACAGGAAAAACATGGAAGCATTTTTTTTCTGGTGCTGTTTATATATTTATTAATATATTAAAATGTTTAAACCATACCAAGCTAGAATAAATAAATCATTTTAAAACGTTTTTTGACTGTGTTATTTCAGTATACCATCTGCATCTTTGGTTTTTGATAAAAGGAACTAGAGGAAGCAGTAAGAAACATATACAATACAGAAAATGTAATATTAATGAAGCCTGCACAAACATTCATTCATAAGATGTATTTTATTACTTAATGATTATGAAAAGTGTTTCTGACATCAACAAAAGTCACCATATGATCACTCCTGATAATTATTAGCTGTTATAGTGAATTAACTTGTGCATTTCCTCTATAAAAACCGGGGCTGCCCCCTAATAATTGACCAAACAAGGTTTTTATTTGCCTGTAAAACTTGTGTCAGAAACCTACTATATGGCTGGACCATGTACGAAATGTTAAAGGTCTTAATTTGAATCAATGGACACAATAGTGGTGAATCACAAAACTTTTGCATTTATATGGCAGGTCCCTGTAGTTACTAATTAGTTATTAGGTAGATAGTAACTATACAGGACATTTAATGATTCTGCAGGCAAAACAAATGTGCACAAAAATGTGCTACAACAAGCATTTTACATCATAAATTCTGTAGAGGCAGTTATACATTCTAGGGTGCTGACAGAGGCCAGTCACAGTCACAGCAGGAAAACTTTGTCATACCAGGATGTAGCTAGGCCTCTGAGCTCCTGTTGGACAATGATAAAGACAAGTATCTGCCCAGTCATAAACACCGATGACGTGGAAGAGAAACAGATGGGCCGCTCTGTCAGATCTCCGTCCTTCCTCTTATCCATGTTTCCATTCAGTCACTGCCCAAATGAGTCGAGGTGCGAGCTCCCTTTTAACACCTTTTCTGCTCAGTCTCTTCTCTAACAAACTGCATCACTTCACAAGTCTCCGTTTCGATCATGTTGCCTGTCTCTCTCTCACACAAACACTCACACTGTCCTTCAAGCTCTGTTTGTGTTACACCACACACACACACACACACACACACACTCTGTGGTGTGTCCTGCCGTATAGCGGTCTGTTGTGTACAGTACAGTCATCGGTTTATGAGTCACCAAACACCACATGGACCTCGCTGCTGTGGTACATTCCTTTCAGCGCTCACTGCATCTTTCTTCAGGAGGATATGGAAGGAAGGCCATCGCTACAAAATTTACAGTAACTGGAGCAAACTGGACAATTAGGCCGTAAACTTTGAGAGGCGAGATGCTGAATAAAAGGAACGGAGCAGCCGTGTAATGAATGCATGGATGGATGGTGGTTGCACAGATGGATGGTTGGAAAAATCAATACTTACATCACCCGGTGTAACCCCCTGTGCACTTCTGCTTTTCTTCATCATGAGGGATGTTCAGCCAGACTCTCTCTCTCTCCCTCTCTCTCTCTTGGTCTCTCTAAAAGCGCAGCTCTTTCAGTCTTCTCCTGATCTGGGCAGCCTCACCAGTACGCCTGCACATGGGAAGCAGAGAGGAGGAGGAGAGGGGGGGGGGGCGGCAATGATGAAGTGACCGGTTCCAAAAGTTTTTCCTGCGTCTCTTACAGGTACCATCATGTTTGCAGTTACTGTCAGACGTGCGTGGTTGTTCCGACTACGCATGCAGCTCTCAGTGCAGTAATTTAATGAGTCTTCACTCTTGCATTACGCACTGCATTACACTACTTTGAGGAAAAAACAAAACAAAACAGACATTACATTGACTGAGGGATTATCTGTCTCAGCAGATACAAGTTTGCACAAGTTGATTTTCATAAATGAGTGGAAACGAGGGAAGGGAAACACAGCAAAGGTCTGTATAGCTTGGAAATACATTATTTTTTAAATATCATTTCCAAAGCGATATGAGAGTTTCTATACCGATAAATAAAACATTCTTGAAGCTTTTCTTTTAGGAATAGAAAACATTTCATCAGTAGACCTCTTTTGTTCAGACTGAAACATCTCAACTATTGGATGGAATGTGATGAAATTTTGAACAGGCTTTCATGTTAACCAAAAGTCGAGACTTCCCCTGGCTTTACTGCTCGCATCACCGTGAAACTTACTTTTTAAAAAAAATATTTTTAATGAAATGTCTTTACTCAACTGTTGGGTAATTTGTTGTGAAATTAGGTTCCTGAAATATGTGGGGGAAAAAAATGTATAAAATATGATAAATTGGTCTAGTTATGTCACTTTCAGATCATAAATTTGACAATAAAAAGAAATCCAAAAATGTAGCCACAAAACACAGAACTTTAACCTGACAACATGGTGAATTAAAATCCAAAACATTTACATAACCAGGAAGCAAGATTACAATTTGACCACACGTTTCAGGTCAGCTTTCAATTCTTGGTCAATTGATACTTGGTGCTATGGACACATTTCGGATGGCACATTCCCACAAATGGACCATTGTGTGGCGCTGCGCCAAAGAATGAAAACGGAGTGCCACAAATTGAACCTGCCTGTTTTTTTGTCATTCTCGCTCACACACAGAGAAAAAACAGAAATCAACAGTCACACATCCATGTCAATGACACGGAGTTAAAATTATAGCTTGGCTTTATGTGTAACCATGATATTTTCTTAAGTCTGTATATGATGTGTAGGCCGGAACGTCTCTGCAGCATGACGGTTTAAAAATTACTTTTTGACACATTTTGAAAATTGCAGTAGGCCACATTACGGTTTTGATATATTGATCCATTGTTCAGCCGTGATACAATCATCATTCTTTATGGTGTGATGCATTTCATGACGCTTTGGCCTTAAGGTCTCTTATGGTGGTGCAGTCCCCTCCGTCGGCCTGCTGCGAATGCAGTGACGACCGTCAATTATAGACTGACCACAGCTGGAAAAGCACCAATAGGCAGATCGGAGTGAATAATCTATGTGACAGACATGAGTCGATATTTTCCATGTCACTATTGATTCACCCCCTCATCCACTTAGCCCCTACTTGACAGCCACTGCGTGTTTTAGTTAGTGTAGGACGGTAGATGAGGGAGGCATGTCGTTGGTGCAGTCCAGCTGATGCCATGTCAAGCGGCATGAAAAGGGATTTCGCTGCGGCACAAACAACCAAATCTTGTTTATCGCTTTAAAAATAACATCTATATGTGGCTTCCTGCTACCCTCTATTATAGTGGGGAAAAATATGGCAGCACATTAAGGATTCCATTAAGTTTTAAGAGTCTGTAAGAACTCTTCAGCTGCTGGTTCAAATCTCAGCAGGAGAAGTTATCAATAATATATGGGGTTGCATAGATGTGTCTATTGTAGGTTTCACAAGATCATTTATATTCTTTATACTTCTTGACACGGAGGTTTCGAATAGAAGGTATTGCACCTATAACCAGAAAAAAATAAACTACTCCGAGTGGAAAAAAGAATCCAGAATCAGCCAACTATTTCAGGTTTGAATATGCGAAATTTATAGGAACTTTAAGTTCCTGCTCCTTTAATTAAAAACATTTTAAGCTGTGCTCTTTTAAAAACCACAGAAGTGAGGCTAGTAGACTGTGGACCGGCAAATTATGAGAAAATAAGATGAGCATCAGTCAGATTAGTGGTACTGTGTCATTTATGTGCCCTAGTAATTGCCTGTTCCTAAAACTATTCAAATCTTCAGCATGTGAAGGGAGACTATTAAAGGTTACATCAAATCATGTCATGCAAGTCGAGCAACAATAGGTGTGCTCCTTTTAAGCCTATTATTACTTATCAAAAGCAAAGTGTGTCATTATGTCCTCTGAGACACCAACATTGACTTTCTGTGCACACCCTTTCCAAAGGGCTCAACAAACTGTAATTGTGCTGCTGTGATATATCTCGTAGCAGTCCGGGGAGTGGTCAGCCTCTGGAGACCGCTTATTGTGAATTCAGGTGGCAACCACCATTTAATCTGCAAAAGTTAAAGTTTTTGAAAAGTCTGGTATCTCTGAGGAGTTGACCAGTGTGAGGAAAATAATGCAACTCAACAGCGCTCGAAAATCTGGAGTTTAGCGTTGGCCATTATTGTGAAAATGCATTCCGTTATAAAAATATAAAAATAAATTCACAGAGAACAAGCTGCCTTTCTGCATTTTATTGCAATAATCTGAGCAGCATTCCTCCTTCTGCCTCTATCTGCTGAGAAATAAAAGTAGAGGGCTGAATACACAGCTTCATTGTTGGGAACTGGCAGTTGAACAGTTTCACACGAGAAGCAGAAAAGACAACATATCACACTGTGCAGGGTCATAAAACTGTTTAACATAAGAGTGTATATAATCATAAGACATCATTGTCTGCCGAGGTTTTGATTAATATGTGTGCAGGCAAGAACTATTCCAAGAGTGACAGCTTTGGAATGCATGTTTAGCAGCAAGCAATCCATGCCATTAGATTAGATATGACTTTATTGATCTCTTTGGGAGGTTCCCTCAGAAAAATACATTAAACACAGAAACATATGAAAATGCTGTGTTTCTGATGATTGAATCAGAAAATGTTTGGTATTTTTACCTGATAAGCGACCTCAACGATTAGTTGTTTAACTGATAATAATATTGACTATTGAATTATCTGGCTATACTTTCTGTATCATTTTTTGCTACATTTTATGTGTATGAAAAGTACTTTATGAATAAAGATTGATTGATTGATTATCCCATATTTTTGTATATACTAAAGCCGGTGCTTGGGATAGGTTTTGTTGGTGGGATGCTGACTGTCATTACATTGCTGAACCCTTTAAAAATGAAGGGAAAGACTGAGCCTGTGAGAGTCTGAAGACCTTTTCAATCTCAAAAACTAGGTTCATAAGACCACCGGGGATCATCGTACTGTGCAGCTGACTGCCAGCTGTGATATGAATAAGTTCATGTCCGTTTCTGGGGAACTTATGACTCATACGCTACGTTAGCAAACATCCTCAAAAAACCTAAAAGCTGGCACGTCCGTGTTCGGTTTATTAGCCATGTGACTTTATTCAACTGCCAGTCTGCCGCCGCCACCCTCACAACATCTCCATTCAGATCACTAATATGTCATATCCACTGCAGCAACAAGCGTCATCGGGTTCTCAGGAAAAATCTATGGATGGGTGCTTATTTCCCATCTATTCATTATTCATAATGAATTCATGGACCGTTAGTATTTACACCCAGCAACAGACTAGTCCAAGTATTGCATATTGCACACAGCATATATAAATCTAACTATCAAACATGTACATTCCAAGTAAAATTCATCACTTCTAGGTAGTTTATCATTTCTAGACATCGTGGAGATAAGTATCCACAGCAGTTTACAACTGATCACTGTGTAGAAACAGTTTAAGGTAGTGCAGAAATTTTCCTCGTATTCTCCCGTTTATCCATTCTCGGGTTATGGGGACAGCGGCTTCAACAGGGAAGCCCAGACTTCCCTCTCCCCGGCTACTACATCCAGCTCTTCCAGGGAGACCCCAAGGTGTTCCCAGACCAGCCGAGAGACGTAGTCTCTCCAGCGTGTCCTGGGTCTTCCCCAGGGCCATCGCCTGGAGGGACGTGCCCGGTACATCTCACCAGGGAGGCGTCCAGGAGGCATCCTCGCTCGACCTATTTTGGCCGCTTGTATTCACTACCCAAAGCTTGTGACCATAGGTGAGGGTAGGAATGTAGATAGGCTGGTAAATCAAGAGCTTTTCAGCGGTGTAGGAATAATTAAACAATTAGTCGACTAATGTTAAAAATTACAAAAACTATGATCTATTTTATGTAATTTATCAACAGAAATGATAATTTACTTGTTCCAGCTTCTAAATTGAGAGGTTTTATACATAATTTATTAGGTCTTGAACTGTAAAAGAAACACAATTTTTCCACTTTTCTAATTGTATAGGCCAAATAATTCCTCAAAAAACAATTGCAGACTAATCAATGAGAGATCTAACACAATATCACAATATTAATTATCTTATGGCATTTATTGTAATGGTCAAATTGCAAACTAAATTTTTCCCTCTGAACAGTCAAAGTATGTCACATGGCACCCATGCACAATTGAGAGCTGTGCATGGGTGAGTCAGAGGGCTGTCATACATTTAAAATTGCTGGACACCCTCACAAAAGTAGCTTTTGTGGTGGCAAGACAAAGGAGGCTCAAGAAATCATGAATGGAACTGCGTTAATATTACACTCTGATTACTCTGTAATCCAACAATGATGTCTTTCAAAGACATCTGTGTCCGTCAACAGTGATGAATTAATTTCGCCATGGTCGCTCACTTATGCTCTCCTCTTAGAGACGCTGATTTACTATTAAATGAAGAAACTATTAAAACTCAAAAGACTTCATTCATTCATTCCGTCTTTATTTATACAAGGTAAACCTTATGTTACAGACCTTATTATCTACTTTTTAAGTAAATAAATCTCAACTTACCTAGCTTTGATCCATCAATTGGTAATTTAATCTGTTTCTAGTTAAGCCTATGCCTGAAATTGAGGGTGCTAAAAGGAGTAGTGAGTAACTCGGATCACAAGACATGACAGCTGCTGACGACTGCACAGTTGCAGGTCCTCTTTGACAGTTAAGGCCCGCCTGCATGTATTCAGTCTAAACACCACAGCAACTATGGTTTCAGAAATCTGGGGAAGTGCCATCTGAGTGCACATTGCATGCCCACTGATTCCAAAACTAGTCTATAACTATAAAAAAAATAAAATAAAATAAAGAAGATATTCAGTGACCACAGAGTTCTTCTGACTCATTGGTTGCCTCTTCTCAAAAGTCAGATAGTCTTAAATAACGTCACGGTTATTTGAGCTAAACTTTAAGTGGCCAGATATAAGAGATCTTCTTTCATCACCTCAGAAAAATATCGGAGATATAACAAATCACCACTTGACCTTGAACATAATAGCCAGTTAGTTCTCACAGGAATGACTACTGGACACTGAAATACAGCCTAATGCAGGAATCAGTCAAATTCATCGATACATTTTCTATTTAGTGAAATATGAGGAATTTACCAATTAGCATCGACACTGCATTCACTTTACTGATGCCGTGTTAAATTTTGAAGGGATTTCATTGTCAATTATTAAAGCAATATCCGCCCCACCCCCAAACATGTCTGCTCAATCAGAAATCTAGCTGAAGGTCAGAAACAATGTTGACAGCGCCCACAGGCAAAAGAAGAAGAAAAAGGAGCTAGACATTGTCTGTTCTGGCCCCGAGGTCTCAGAGCAAACTGCCTGGAGCATAAATACCTCAAACTCACTGTCACAGTTACAAGGTTACTTGCAGCTACTCGTCTTTTAAATGGAAAAAAGAAAGTGTTATCACATAACACCGGTATTGACCTCCTTCCACTGGCTTCCTGTCTGTTTCGGGATTGATTTTAAGATTTTATTGCTTGTTTTGCAGGTTTTAAATGGGCTGGCACCACCTTATCTGGCAGAAATCTTGCATCATCATACTCAGAGTTGGCTTGCGAACTGCTCTATGATGTTTATTTATTTATTTTTTGATACAACAGCTGTTTATGTTTAAACAAAGTGCATGGGTATACAAACACATTCACAGTCAAAATGCAAATCACACCTGTCCCTAATAGTCAACAAGCAGTCATGGAAGAGAATCTTTGTCAATGAAATCTTCATTGATTGGTTGGTCGCATAAAAAAAAACACACTAATGTGTGTTTTAAAGGCTGATCATCACATTTTGTAATGTAACTATGTTAGTTAACATTCTTTCTCAGCCCTGAAACTCAAACCTTCCTTTGATGCCGCTAAAGTATCTATTTAAATAATTAAATTAATATCATGAAGGTGTGATGAACTGTCAACTAACGGTTTGAACTGATAACTACAAGATGACTCTTTGGTGAGGGAAAACCCTACCCACTTCCCTCCAGATGACCAACTTCCTCAATAAATATAAATAATAAAAAAATGTATTGTATTCACTGCAGTACACTTGTTGCTGGTTGACACTTTTTTTTTTTTACTTCCAGACTTCTTCCACACAACCATTTAATGTCATTTATAAAGCACTGAACAGGATACCAATCTATATTTGACCAGATATGTTAGGCACAGCGTCGGCTGGTAACGGTTAAATAAAATATACATGTCAAAGAAAAATTAATTGGTGGAAGGATGCAAAAACTTTTGAGGTTCACAGTCTTATCTCTTCTAATCTTATTCATCCATCCCACACTGTTTGTGTGGGCATAGTGGAGTTGTTCTTCATGCAGGTGTCCTCCTTACGCTTAATAAACTGACCAGTATTATTATTTATTACATGTAAAACCAAAAGTCAGTGTTGTATAGAGATGGATAGAAACGTTTATTCAAACAATCTAGTCCCTCAGTGAGAAGGTAAATTATCATTTAGTGTTCATTTAACTCAAATGACAAAATCATAGTTTCTTCTATCATGTCATTTAATTAGATATCAAATATATAGCCTCCATTCGATATATATAGTTTTTAAATGTTCTCAGCCTTCTTACTGAAAAAGAATTAACACTTGTCCATTTAGATTAGTTGTACAGAATAAAAGCGACACTTAATCCCACTGTTAAAATTAGCCATTGTATTTTGCATTAAGTAGAGTTAAGCAGATCTGGTGAGCGGATACAAACGTTTGACACAAGCTTAGACTGAAAGGAGTTTGTTGAGGAGGTGGGGGGGTGGGGTCAATTTGTGGCATCTAAAAGACAATGTCACTGTGGAGGCCACATGCATGGAAACCACTGCACTACCGTACAGAGACTGGACAGGCCAGGCAATGCGAGTCTGTTGCCCTCAGGCCGCATGTCACAAGGCCATTCTAGGATTTTTCTGCAGTCACACCATGTTGCCTTAAAACGGAGATTAACATTCATGTCATGTACGAGTGATTTTTAAATGTGGCCCTCTGCGTCACACCAGACCACAACGTGCTCTTTTGCACGACGCTCAACACTGATTCTCTTCTGTTCCCTTCTCCCAATCGGACGAAGGAGGTGAATAAATGTGAATCCATCATGAGCTTCTCATGCTGTGCTGCTGAGACTTATCAAGCAATTTAAGATAATTAGAAAGAAATGAAAACGAATCGGTGGCCAGGGCTCTGGATGAGTCGCTATTTGATTGGAGAGAAGGCCCGATAATTATATGGAGTGCCACTCTGTCAAAATCAAACACCCACAAGTACTACTAGACTAATTACCCCCGTCGTATTCAAGTCACTAAAGCCCACGGTGGTTTTGTGCTTGACGCACTGTGTGTCAGCATTTCATGTGATCACGGCGTATTTCATTGGATGAACCACTCCGCTGCCAGCTGGAGGAAAGCTTTTAGGGTAAATTACAAATAACTTGGAGAGTAAGGAGGCAACAGAAGGCTTGGCAGGGTTTGCGGGATTTGGGGCACAGAGAGGGAGAGAGTCACCAGCTGGCAACCTCCATGTCAACATGGCTGTAAATCCTTCAGATGTTCACCGAAATAGAAAATAATCAATGTGCAGGCCTGACCTGTGCATCTCGGAGATACTCTTGAATAAATCAATATAACCTTTACGCACAGGGTTGCTCTCCTGCTGAGGAGCTCCTGATTGGGTCATGAACCATAACAGACCCCTCTACACATACACACCTGCCCTGTTCACCGCCTGTGTCCCCATCTCTATATATGTGGTTATCAAAGAGAAATCAAACAAGTCCCCTATGCTGACTTACTGTAAATATTTAAACCCAATGTGCATAATACATAGGAGACTGAGATCTTCTGCTTGAAAGCCAATGAAGAAATATCACGCACTACAGTCTGAGCTATGACTTGCAGCAAAGAAAACAGATTTCGACCACAATGAAGACTAAAGAAACTTACTCACAGCTGAAACGGCTCTGCAGGCGCCTGTGGTGAGAGGGGAGGCGGGAATTCAGGTCAGCAGTCTGTTGGCTTCATAGACAATGTACGGATTACACTCGCAAAGATCACATAGCTCAGCAAAATATTTGAAAGAAAAAACAAATACGGACTGATAACACTTTGGGCAGCTGAAACTATGCAATATTGGTCTTAGATCAGGACCACTGACAACGCATTTCCCCTCAGGGAAACCGGGAGGTATTTACGCATGATTTTATAGTAACAAATTGGAGAAGTAATAAATAGATTTGATAGAACAAAAAGTCATTAAAAAAAACGGAAGTCCAGTTAAATTTGAAAGGTGCCAATTTTTTTCCACTTCACATTAGGAAAGTAGCACAGTTGCTTAGATTCTTTTAGGGTTGGAAATGATTTTTTTTTTTTTTACTATGGATGATTTGGTATATAAAATGTCAGAAAACAATAAAAAAAAGTCAAGGGAATTAATTGAAATTTTATCTGCAAGTTTCCAATGATAATAGGTGCAATATTTGTTAAAGGTGAATTGCGCCAAAATACCATTTTTAATTAAATACTGATGTGATGTATATTCTAGATTTCTAGGCTTAGACTTTTATTTTCTAGACATTTCTGATATTCAGTTTTGTTTTGTAATTTCAAGCCATTTCGGCTGTGTTTAATTAATTTATTTACTAATTAATTTTATGTTGATCGACTGAGCGATTTTTAAATTAGTTTTTCGCAGCTTCCAGCTGGTTTTTCATCTCGGCACCCAGCATGACAAGTGTGACAAACAGACACGCCACGTATTCCTCTGCTGGAAGTGAGACATCAGTGTTCAGTAACCGATATGTCAGTAAAGTAACCACATCGCCAGTAAAGCCACCAATCAGCGAGTGAGTCACCCGTCTGGCAGCCAAAGTTATTTTATCAAGAGGCTGGATGTATGTGCTCTGTTGATTCAGTACCGACTGAGAATAAAGGGATAGTGGCCAGATGAGTTCACAAAGAATGACCAGGCATACCCCAGAAACGCAGTAAACAGGCTTTAAAAGGGAAGACGGATGAATTTCAGAGGTGTAGTACATGTGAAATGACATAGGGCATAACAAGTGTCTAAAAAGATGGAAAAAAATTGATGAAAAATAAAATTATTTGTTAAATAAACACAAAATAAAGACATACAGTTAGAGTCCACCAACACCAGTCCCCTGATTGCAAAAACCTTTCAGACTCTGGATGTTGAAGCAGATGTTCACGTCAGCAGCGATGTTGGAATATTCATCGGCACATTTCTAGTATTACTATTCCTCATAAAGAACTTCCACAATGACATTAAATCCCAATAGAGTTATAAAGAGTAATGGAGGCCTGGGAATGCTGTGACGTTAGATTGGCTGTTGTAATGCTACCCATGTGAACAGGCAGCTATGACCAACACATACACACTCCGGTCATAAACTCAGTGGGAGAGATATTGTGGTGTGCCGGAGCACACCATTTTGCACACAAACCCACATGAAATGATTATGCAATTAGATTTGTATGTGTCAACGTATGAGAACATATTTGTGTTAAATAAGTATTATAATCGTCTGCAGCCCTCTAACACATTTTTTTTTGTGCCGATGCAAACAGCGGTCTAACAATAGAGCGCGTTGGATTTCACCTAAACTAACTCACACGCCATATGTATGATTCTGTGGTTTGTCAGATGACTTGTGACCAGTCACCTGAACGAGAAACCGTGTCCAAATCGGTTCTGACTGACAAACAGTGGCTTGTTTGAAAAGGTTGGGCACAAACAATTAAAACGTGGATTATGATTACACAACTGTCCTGAATCATCCCAAGTCTCCCGAGTGATAATGAGAGTCCACTAATGAGTCTCTCCCTCACTGTCATGGCAGCTGAAGCAATACCACATTAAAAAAACAACAACAGAAGACTGTTCTTCTGCTATTACTATTGATTTAATTTGTGTTATGTGTGCTATATTATTATTTTTATGTATGCATAGGTTTTTTAAATGCTGTTTTACTTATTACTATATACCGTTTTTCTCCTTTTGCACAAGGTTTAAATGCCATAGAAAGCATGTTTTAAGATTACATGTAATTGTATTTTTTTATGATTTATATGATGGTTTATTAGATTAGGTAGCCTGATCAGGACTGGGGTTGCAAACTAGCCATATATCTTTATGTATCACATCTACAAGTTTTGGCATGGCCTCGCCATGTCATGATTGCGATAATGTGCACCGCATTGTCCCTGCCAAATAAACTACAGATAAATTAAATAGAGTCTCTATTTAAACCCCAGATAAATTATGTTGATTTCTCCTCTATGGTAATATAAAGAGCCTAACTGTGGCTATTTATCTTCTAGCAGTCTTGGTTGACCTCATTTTGACCCAGGCTTCATTTCTAAATGGACAGGATCAAGGATGATTTATTACATATAGCACCTTGTTTATAACCCATGTTAATGTGTTCCGCTGAGTCAATGTCACCCTTTCTGCATTTAAATGACCCCAAACATCAGTCTCTCTCATGCTTCTCTGTATTTACATTATTTTGCTATAAGACAGCCTATCACTAAGATTTAGCGGTTTCTCATCATCAATGAAAGTCACTCGTGTCAAAATATATTTTAAAACAGGCACATGCAGACACAACTGAATAAGCCGAGTGTCAAAGAGGGAGAGAAAGATGCTCACAATGCAAAGTCCTGAAAGAGAAGACACACAGCCTCCATACAGACAAGTTAGCCTGCGTGGTCTGACCGAATCAAAAGCCCTTTTCAGAGGAAACTGAAGATGTCTGAGTGCTGGTCATGTTTCCATGAAAATCGCTTTTGTACAGCTCGAGTAGCAAAACTGACAACGGAAACCTGCCACCTGACACGAGTATGGAGAAACACCAGTCTAGACTAAAACTAAAGCACATCCCGCACATAAGGCAACTTCAAACGCTGCGAAATATCGCAAAACTTTACAATGTAACGCAGGTTTATCGGGTGTGTAAGGACCCGCGTAGGAAACACGCGGTGGATAAAAGCTGAGGAGGGGGATTAAGGGAAAAAAATAAAGAGAGAGACGTTCGACTCTTCATTTCTACGTTTCAGTCGCAATGGTGTGGTCTTACCGGTGGCGCGTCCCGGTGTTCTCTCCGCTGTCTCTGCCGCGCTTCGGAAGCACGCGCCCCTTTTATCAGCTCCATTTGTTCCCTCGCGCCATGCCTCGAGCTCGTTCCCCTTCCCGACGCCGCGAGCGCATTGATTGGCTTTGACACCTACGACGCAAATCCTTCCGCGCCTTCCGAACCACCGCCTGCATCCATTTGATTCGCAGCCGGAGCGGAGTATGGATCCGTGTGTGTTCCGCCGGTTCAACGAGGCTCCAGCCCTTTCATGGACTCCGTGATGTGTTTTAGTGTCTCTTTAAATACATTTAGTGTATGACGGTCTACTTATGATTTAATTAAGTCAAATTTAAATATCCCTATCAGATATGTTTTAAGATTAAAACATGCTTTTAATTGAAAAAATAATTTGTGCATGATATGTTTTGTCCACAAAAATATGTAAAATTATATTGTTTAAAAATCCCCTCTAAATATTCATTTATTTATAAATGTTTAGAGCTAAGCAGTGAGTCCAAAGCAGCAAAAACTGCAGTTCCTCGAGCGGCCACTTGAGGCGGTCTGCATGAGTAAGTCAATTCCCCATAGACCCCCATGTTAAAATGCCTGACTGCAGCAGAAATAAACAGGTTTACAGCCTGGTACAATAAAACTGTTTTGATATGAATAGATAATTCCCCTATTCGTGACAACTTAAGGGGGGTTATTATTATTATTTTCAGTGTTTGTGGCACTGGTGGCCTTAGGTTTCCACATCACACTCGTGTAATAATTGGCTCCAAAGTAGTTGTGATGTCACAAATAATTTTTAATGAGGTAAGAGAAACTTTCCCCTTATAGTAGATAAATTAATGTGAAAACAGCCTTCTAGCATCAAAGTTTGCATATACTCTCTTCTTTATTTTTCATTTTTACTACACTATATATATAGCCTTATGCCCTTTTCTGTTATTTGCACAGTTTGTCTGGAGTCATTGCAATTTAAATTTCTATGCCTATTTTGCATGTAACATTTTCCATGTGACAAACACTCCATATCTCGTATCTTGAGGATGTCACCTGCTTCACTCTACGGCCCATTCTCGGTGTTTGTGCACGAGAGGATTCAAGTTTCCACATTACACTTGTGTAAGATAAATATTGGACCAGTACCGACTTCCAGGGTATTTTTCATTGTCACAAATCTTGCTCGTAGGCCGATTTGATTTTTAATGAGCACCGAGAACCTTTTCTGTTTTCAGCATATGAATGTGAAAACAGCCTGTCAGTGCCAAACTCTGCCCATACATTATTCTGCACAGTGAAGGGAAGCGCAAACATTCAAATGAAGGAACAAGAAAAAAATATTTATATATATTCTTGACTCGAGCAGGACTTAAAGTCATATTTGTTTACTATGTTGAAGCCAAGTCATTAGAACTGTACATGCACTTGGCTAATTCAATAGCAAATATTAAAATGTTATAATGAACTTACGCAACCATAAATGTATATTATACATATTATATATATATATATATATAACATACCCAAATATTAGTTAGACCTGTCTGTTGTTTATTACCTAGTGTGCTATTGTTGTATTGCTTTACCTTTCTTATTACCTTGTGCTGCATGGTATTATGTGATGTATTGTGCTGTTGCAGTTTGTCCTGTTCTTTTTGCATCTTGTGATGTGTGTATTGCAAGCTGCAACATGCTGCAGTGTATATTACAATAAAATACTGTAATATATGCTGCGATGCCCTGTTTTGCTGCTCCGAACTGAGTTGAAGGCCAAACTCAGCAGTCTTTTAGTATAATTTTGATGCCTTGGCTGTTGCCAGGCAACTGCTGTCCTGGAACAGAGATGAACGGGCGTCCCTGGGCTCTCTTTCTCTATCTCATTCTTCAGATATATCATTTTTCCTCCTCACCGTCTCTGACTCAGATTAAGAATAAATAGACGATGCCTTGATCAGTTTTCTTCCTTCACTTCTAAGCCATCAAGATATAACGACATGAATGCTAGAGTGAATCGTTTTATTTTTTGGATCAGTGATGTAATCTAAACCTACTGTCGGGGCTTCCTCTTCCCCCCCCCCGCCCAACATCAATCTTAGTTGATTTCCTCAACTGGGGCTTACAGGTCACAAGCTTCTTTTCAAGTTATATGCAGCCCTTCCTCTGGGTCTCATTTACTTGTCTCTGGTCATGACGTTGATCTAAAACATTAGATTAATGTAAAAGCCACAAGGCTCCCATTCATCTCAAGCTTTGACCCGTCTTGACGTTTTAAAGCAGCGTTCCTGGGAATTGAAGCTTTAACCTGTCGGTCCTAAATATCTCAACTAATTCCTGTAACTCCACACAATTGAGAATACGCATGCAGGTGTAAACACAGTCGGGAATCTTCTGCCTAAGTGCTTTCTCACCGCAGCACTGACACAGCCGCTAACCCTGTCTCTCCGTGGGAGGTTAGCCCATACATGCCAGGTCTTCCCCTTGCGATTTGGAACTGCTGGAGGCGGGAAACACAGCTGTTTTTCATGGAAATAATTTATTTTCCAGAGTGTGGGTTCCTATTGTTTGAAGAGGAAATGCATGCAGCTGAACAGTCAGCGGTGAGGCAGCTTCAGCGCACTGCTGACACACGTGAATAGAGTGAAATCAAACCACTCAAGTTGATTGCAGCTGCATGCTTGATTTCTGGAACAACCTATTCAACCTTGAATAGCTCATTTTGGCATTTTCTTTTGTAGCCTGCTAATGTTTCCATTCAAATTCAATATTGTTTGTTTAGAAATAATAAAACTGAGCGAGAGGTGGAATATTATAGGCTACTAAGGGGAGAAAAAAAAAGACCTGTTTTACATGCCGCTTGTTGAATATTGCAGAGTATCTACATTATTTAGCAGCAGCGTGTACCTGAATTTCCTTCAGCAAGGCCTTGGGTTTGCTCCCAATGTCTACTAAGGTAAGGTGCAACCTAATCTGTGCCGCACCCACCACATGCCGCCTCTTCCTCCGGTTTCCCGGATGTCTCACGGGAGTTGGTTACCAAGGTCTGCTGCTGCTGCTGCACCGTCAGTAATGTACAGGTGTCAGATTGAATTCATCACTGCCCAGAGACAAGTTGAATCAACCGCCTCGCAGGCTGCTGCGGGAATCACTTTTCACCTCACGCTGGCAGCGAACGGAATAAGAAGAGTCCGGGAGTTTGTTTCACTATACAGAGTTTTAATCAATGTTAGAGAACAAAATGCAGTCAGGAGCTTAAAAAAACAAAACAAAAAAAAAAACGCTTGAGAGCTCTTAAAGCACTCGTTAGTGTTTTTAAAGTGTAGCTATGGAAATCACAAAAGATGGAACCCTAGAGAAGAGGGAGGGAATATGTCAGTTGTGAGAAATATAGCATATTTTTTTTTAAACACAGTTGTGTTTTAGGAATTAAGCAAATTAGCTTAGCTATACCACATTAGCTATATACATATATGTATGACAATGAGGAGGATTTTTTCACAACATAGATAGCATCTGGTCTGATGATAGTCTATGAAGTGGGCTAACCATACAAACTCCACATCTCATTAAAGGTCAGTTACTGGTGATGAAAAAGGACATGAGGAAGCAGTATTTGAATTTACAAACGCTAATTTCAATGGCCGCTTATGACCAAAACCACAAAACTGTGACTTTGTCCACTGATTAAAAATATTCACTTTGTATGTACAGGCACTTATGAATGATATTGCAGGTGTATATATAAATATATATATGCAGAGAGAGAGAGAGGCTTAGATATTCACTAAACGGCGCTTCCTCAAATCCCTCGGCTGGCATCCGAGCATCATGACGCTGGGCAGCGCGTAAAAATCACGCGGTTCAGTTGGATATGCTCGCTTTTTTGAAAAACTAAAAATGATCTTTGGTGGAAATGTAAACAATTGCACCAGAGCAACACATAAGGCTTTAAAGTCTTGTAGCAAAATGACGAAAAAAAAAAAAAAAAACACACAAACACAAAAGATCTCCATACGGCCATATCTTACCTGATTAGGGGTCCTACAGCTAGTTAGTCATATAGCATGAATAAGGATATCTTGCCCTGCCATTAGACTTTAAATAGAAACGCTCATTATAAGCAAGCCATAACGCAGTATAGCCACTTCCCCCTTGAACGGTGAGGACAGATAATGCAGTGTAGATTACAATAGAGTCTTTAGGATCCCTTTATGAAACTGGTTAATTGAGGCATAATGAAATAGCAGGAAGCCGCGGTTAGAAAGGCGCGTTCGGGGGTCGAAGCGAAATGCGAGACAAGCTTAAAATACACGGGTTGAGGTGGATAGTGATGGGGTTATAGCATGAGAGGGGTATAGACATCAATGTCTCTCTGGTCCCATACATAAGGCACATTAACAGGTTGCGTTGTCTGCAACCCTGATACCCCCTAATATAAAAAATTGGCCAGATAACGAGCTATAATTTATTTGAATTTTTTTTTTAAAGGCCTATTACCTGAGCATTACCCCACTGAGTGCGGGACACATGTGCCCCTCAGTCTGCAGTCTATCCATTCAACTATCCACCGACCCCCCCCCCCCCCCCCCCCCCCCCCCCACCCTCTGTCTTCGAGAGCGCCGTCCAAAGGGCTCTCTACCACTGCTCCCAGCTGAAGTCGTCGCCGCCTCCGAACACGACGAAAAAGCCGAGGATCGTGAGGAAGATGACGGCGTTCCCCGTCATCACGAGGCCGCAGGCGCCCCACTGGATCTGCAACGGAAAAATATTGAATTTGAAGTCTCTAAAAAGTTATCGGTAGTCTATATATGGGTCAGTGACAAGAAGCATTCATCAGGTCTCTGAAATGTACATTGTATGTTCGTGTTGGTTTCTTTCTTTTTTCCCCCCATTTGTATAATGGTATAACCGAAAAAGAATGATACATTTTAAATATATAATCCACCTAGAATATAAAACTTGCTGTTAGCATTTGTTGTTAATTTTTCTTAAAACCTTTTCAAAAGAGTTGAACCACTTATTGTTACCACATTACTGAATTTGCATCTATCTTATATTGGATTGTATTATTTTTATATATAAGTGGTGTGCAATCGCACACGGAGTGAGTACACAACTTCAGTACTTGAGTAAGAGTAGAAAATCCTCCTTCTCAAATTTACTCCACTACAAGTAAAAGTAGCTCTGTCAAAATGTTACTCGAGTAAGAGTAAAAAAAGTACAGGCTTTTAAAAGACCCCCCCCCCCTTTTTTTTTTATTTATAGGGACTTTTTTTTCTTTATAGCACCTTATTATAACTCCACAACACCTGTCCATGCTCTCAAGAGTTAATTTGTTAATGATCTACCCTAAAAATTTCATTACTAATTTACAAGAAGTCAACACTTACAGAAGGTATAAGTAGTGAGTATTGTTATGATACCACGATCAATACAGCATGAAATAGTGGACAAGATCTAATCCAGAAACATTGAGATATCACCCAATGGTGGTCCGTCCTTCAAACGGCTTAGAAATTGGACTTTGTTCTGAAAAAGGTGGCAAAAGTAATTGAACTACCTGAACTAAAAGTAACGCTTACTTTTTGCCCTTCACAGAAATCTATGTATAAAATTCATCCTGGAAATGTTACTCGAATAAGAGAAAAAGTATTAAATCAATTTTCTACTCGAGTAAAGTACAAATCCTTAAAATCTGTACTCAAGTACTTAAGTAAATTTACTTTCCACACACACACCTTACAATAGGTTTAAGACTCAGTTACTACTTTATAGTTTATTACTACTTATTACTACTAAGTAGTAATAATTATACACTATACACTCATACAATATCCATATCAAATGGAACTTTTACTTATTTCATTAAAATTCAGACCAAATATGAAAAGCACTCATGTAAATAACAACATCCCTAACTTAACGCGAGTAGTGTGTATATATTAACAAATGAAAAACGTGACCATGAGTTAAATCAACTTCCGAATTATGTCAACACGTGGATAAAGAACTCACTGTCTTAGTGCGGGCTAGGACAATGGGGAGACCGAAGGATGATACGACGATGCCTGTTGTTAAGAAGTACGCCAGCTCTCTGCAGGCGTTGCTGGACGAGTCTGTGTCGTCACTGAGACGTCTGGATATGAAGGTCGGGATGGGGCTTAATACGTAAAAGATCAGCACAAACAGCGGCCAGTATACCCTGGAAAAAAAAACAAGTTTAAACAAGGTAAATGGACACTTCATGTTTTCAGACATGAGAAAGAATTCGTTACTCGGACATAGACGTTCGCTCAGTCTCCAGATTCTGACACACAAATACAAATTCCAACATATTTGTAACATTATTCATTGATTAATATAATGAAACAATACTTTAATGATGTATTTTTCCCCCAAGCAAAAATATCCATTTCTAGTTGCAGCTTCTAAATTATGAAGATTTTCTGATACTTCTTTGTTATCTGGGATAATATATGGCATCTATTTGGGGTTTTAACCTTTTGGTGTACAAAAGGGTTCAAAAGTGACTTGACTGGGTCATTAGTTTCTAGGGTTAAATGATAAGATTTCATCATTCAGGATTCCATGTATTCCCTGATTACCCTTTTTATTGTTAATTTGACCCTGTTATATCATCCATGAGTGTTTCTTTTGTCTCTAAAATAAATGTTTAACAATTAATATTCCAATAATTTGTAAAAAAAAAAAAAAAAATCTCATTTTTGACTACCCCAAGTCATTATTTTCATTTTTTCGCCACAATATGGGTCAATAAATTTAGACTTTTGAAGACATCCCCTCTGTAGGGCTGCACATAAGGATTATTTATTATTATTCTGCCAATTCTCTTGATTGTTTGGTACATATAATAATGAAAGATGCTGCGAACACTGAAGAAGCAATTTAAAATGTCTTGTTTTGAGTCCCCAACCTTAAAAACAATCATTTTGCCCTTATAGAAGATTAGAAACTATAAAAATATAAGAATCGAGAAAATAAGATTTGAGAAGATGAGAATTTGGACATTTTCTTCTTCAAAAGAAAAGGCTGTAAACACCTAAGCAGAGGACAGGTGTGTAGGAGTGGCAAAAACCGCACTGGAACAGGAAAAAGAAAAGGCACACTGTCAATCACTAGCAAACAGGAAATTTGACATTTCAGTCCCCAGACCTTTATCAGGAAGTATCAACAGGAACTACTAAGACAGTCAAAATCAGAGTAGTGTAAACAGGGGGAAAATGACAAAAAATGGAAACATCTATATAAATAATTGCAAAAAAGATGAACTATAGAGTACGGTGTAGCTCCAACAATGAAATCCAGAAATATTTCATAGTAAAATAATATAAGAGAAATGTTTTAAGTTAAATCCAGGCTAATAAAAGAGATAAATATCTAAAAGAGCTACACATCAAAAACAGTACACAGTGCTTTTAATACGTTTTAGAAAAGTGGTAATAAGAAACATAACTAGAAAAGCTAAAAAAAAAAAAAGTCAAATATATAGATCCTTTTGGAGCCAATGTTTGTAGAGTGTAAGTCCAAAATGCTTTGTGTCATTTTTCTTCTTATAAAATGGCATGATTTCAGTCCCATCGCAGATTTTCCATGTGAAGTCAATGACAAACGATTTGTTGGCCTTTCCAGAGTGAAATAATTCACTCTTACACTGTAAATAAATCACACTCACGTATTTCATTGTTCTATAAATATTTCCTTGTTCTTCTTATTGTTGTTGTTCTAGTTTTAATTACCTTTTGTTCTGTAGTGCAATCATACTCTGCTAGGTCTGAGTGACCAGCTAGCATCATGATAGCAAACAATGCTAACATTGGGCCAATCTCCCAGAAGTTTCCAGTAAACATCTTGATAAACGACAAACATCTCCCTGAAATGACTTTTTGGAACTTGGGATGTCTGTAAATAACACGTTTATGATGTATGACAAATATGAGCTTCCCCTGTTTGAAAGATCACAAATCGCCACTGACACACACACACACACACACATACACAAACACACACAGACACAATACAGGCCAAAAGTTTGGACACACCTTCTCATTCAATGTGTTTTCTATATTATGAATGAACACAGGTTCATGGTGTTATGTACTTAATAAAAAGGTGAAATAACTGAAAAGTTCTAGTTTCTTCAAAGTAGCGACCCTTTGCTCTGATTACTGCTTTGCACACTCTTGGCATTCTCTTAATGAACTACCATTTCAGGGAATGGTTTTCACTTCATAGTTGTGCCTTATCAGGGTTAATTAGTGGAATTTCTTGCTTTATCATTCAGATCAAAGGGTGACTATTATGAAGAAACTACAATATAAAACATGTTGTCAGTTATTTCACATATTTTTGGTTAAGTACATAACTCCACATGTGTTGATTCATAGTTTTGATGCCTTCAGTGAGAATCTACAAGGTAAATAGTCATGAAAATAAAGACATTGATGAGAAGGTGTGTCCAAACTTTTGGCCTATAAAAAACAATTGAAATAATAACATTAATGTGCAGCCATTTGTTTTTAGCATCAAAGCTCTATAAATGCTGTGTTGTACCTACCCGTACTGCTCCAGAGCACAGCCCAGCAGCAGAAATGTCAGCCCGATGGCTCCACTGAAGGACAAACCAACCAGAGCTGAAAGGAAACAGAAAGCGTGGAACAGTTACGCTGCTGTAACATTTAGCATTGACGTTACAGGGAGAAAAGAGCTGATTAAATATATAAATTCCACCCCGTTACCCACTGAACCTGATCCTTATCGTAACCCGTCTGACTGTCGCTGTGATTGCTTTTCGAAATGATTCAGCAAATGTTTTTTTTTTTTTTTTTTTTGAGAAACGTACAACTCCGGGCTAGCAAAGTTTCTGAGACGTCGGCCCTTAAAACGCAACGGAAGAACTTCTGCGTGACTTCCCTGAACGCATCTCCCCACCGGCGACTGAATAACAACGAACGCGTGGATACCTTTGATGCCGGCCATTGCGATAACCGTGTGAAGGTGTCAGTCTGCCTTTTTCTGTTTCTTTGTGTATTGTTTATGTGTTCAGGCTTTGCTTCTTGGTGTCGGACTTCCTGCTTCCTCCATGGAGTTTTTGTTCCTTCGCTGCCGTCAGGTGACCGTCTTAAAGCGACAGTAGCAGCCAAACTGGAGCCAGGAACCCAGGAACAAATATGCATTAAATCACTTCATATTATGATTTTTTAATAATTAGTCTTGTGATATATACCCTGGATGATTATGAAGACATCACAAGTTGTTTGAAAATAATCTGTGCTATGTATCACAAGTCAAATGAGTGTCTTTGAATATGTGTTGAATATCTAATATCCAATATTAAACCAATTTAACTGCAGTTAAACACAAGGAATATAACACTCAAAATACAAAGACACTGAGATGATCCATAACTAACTAACTATATATATATATATATATATATATATATATATATATATATATATATATATATATATATATATATATATATATCAGTCATTGTGAACTAATTGATTCTATCTGGCAAATTGCACTACAATACAAAGACACTGCACTGAGATGATCCATAACGATATGTAATGTACAAATCTATACAAGGTAACAATAAATTCATATATATATATTTTTTTAAATTAGTCATTGTGAACTAATTGATTCTTTCTGGCAAATTGCACATGCATGCAAATGAAAAATGTTTCACTGGTAACTTTTTATGCAAATTTAAAGACACCTGAACACCAAAAGTAATAAAACTGTACAGTGAATTTTTTAAAGAGTATTTATTTCCTGTATATGTTTTTTTTCTACATAAAGATTGAGAAAAAAACTTTACTGTTTTTTTCCTGACAGCTGTTTGCTAATTAACTTTTTAAATAAAATATAATTCTCTGTTAAATATTATCCAGTTACTTTGTATAGTTTAGTCCAGCGCTCGGCCAATGTTATCATTAAAATGCTGCTTATTCAATAATGAATCAGCAACACCGGAAGAATAAAATAACGATGAGTCACACACACAGAAAAAATATTGTTGCATAATAGCCTTTATATTCTGACTCTGAACAGCATGTCCCCTAAATCTTCTCCATACCAAATTCCTCAGCCACAAATCTATTTTTCCTTCATGATTACCACACCAGCCCTGAATAAATGTGATCAATCCTCAGTAAAGCTTCCGAAGAGAATTGAGCGTATATTCTTTTGGTTCTGCATTTTGATTAAGGTGGAAATAATATTCATGATCAGGCTATATTATGATCCTATGGTCCCTGAAACATAACAGCCAGCATGGATTCAATGCATTTTACTAAATGTGAAGAACGCAACACTATCTTTGATTGGGAATTATTGATTATATATATATATATGTAGTTACATTTACTTGGAACACACATACACTATATGTATAAAATGTAAGATAAAATGTTTGTGTATTCTTGGTCATAGAATTTCAGTCTTCAAGAATGTAGTCTTGTACTTTCACTCCTCTCAAATGTTAAAAATTCAGAAAATCTGAATATTTTAGCTTTGATTAACATTCTGAAGGCAGGAATTTGACCTGCAATGGAGTATTTTTACACTATATAGCTCATTTTTCCTCTGGTAAATAATCTGAATACTTCCTTGACTACAAAGATGCAAACAGTATATCGTATAAATATGCTCAGTAGTGGAGTTTTTTTAAAGTAAATATTTAATTTACAACTTTTGAGGCTTATTTTCTCTCCCGCAGAATTAAAATCTGTGCCAAAAAATGTCCCAGATAGTTTCAGAATCATATTAAAGATAAATGCAGTTCAGCTCAGGGTGTCTTCGTCATGGTGATGTTCGGGTTTGGCTTAATATGGAGATGAAACCAGGAGAAAGATGCGGTACTTCAAAGGGCATGAGTGATCACAGAGCTGGACCACATGTTCGTGGCCTAATGGTGCTCCTGCTGCTGTCCAGATGGGAAACATGTGGCCAGAGCTGGATGAGTCCCTTTCAAAAATGTTTCCTGTTACAGCTTAAATGGCTCCTGCTTCACCTTGGTTTCATAAAATCATACACCGCATGGAGGTTAAAAGGAAATGCTGGTTACATTTAATACCACACCGCTGCTTTCTTGTGATTTTTTTTGTCATTTTTCAGGACGTTTGCCCATGCAAGATCAAACTGACAGATTGTCGTGACCCAAAAAGGTCAACATAAAATTTCAGGTTGCGATGCTCTGAATGAAGAGCATGGATGATCCAAAGAATAATTTGAGCCTTCATGCAATGCTGGAAAGCAACAAAGTACATTTACTCAAGTACTTTAATTACTGCTTGAGATTCTTGTGTTTTACTTGTGTAGGGTGAGAGCAGGTAAAATGGACCATCAGGTAAAATGGGCCCCTTAAGGTTTACGGGTCCCAGCCCATCAGGAAATTAGAATGACTGCAAAGGATTTCAAACTGTTGACATAACTGTGCTTGAGAAGAAACAGATGATTTGATTAGTTTATGGTTTCTATGGTGGCTGAAACAATAGTTCAAATCTAGACAGCACTGGAAATGTCCATGTTAAGTAGCCTGGCATGTCAGATCTAACTAAACTATTATAAGGACGATAAATCTATTTAAAAAACACAGATATGCACATAAAACATACATGTTTTCTGTTTTGATGGCATCGTTTGATAGTTTGATATTTTAACATATTTTTTGTAATAGTGATGGTGGTCCAATTTAACCCTCTAAGCCACATGAGCCATATGTTTTCTACTAAAATGGGCCACCCTCCGTGTCACTCACAGACACACCTGTATGACATTTGGTTCAACTAAAACATGTACAGTACGTTGATTGTCGTGTGAAATTAGCTCAAAGTAGTGCACTACTAGCTTGTGACATACGACTGGGTGCTAGCTTATATACATCAATTTGCTAGCATGTGTGTGTACAACACATAACTGATTTTTGCATGTTTTAATAGCAGCACTATGAGTTTAATACCTTTTAAAAGTTATGTGGTTTGAAGCAATTTTGTGCTTTATCATTAAAACTGATGATGAATTCATTTTGACCTGGTAAGATGGCCCACTTTACCTGAAACTGAAATGGTATAGCACACGTTTTAAGATTTGTAGAGCCTAAATAGTTATATTTTATCACATAGTTAAAACACAAAATGGCCAGAAACAATTATTATTAATCATAAATATACATGGAACTGGCACATTTGATATCATGTTGTTATTCCAAGCTAATTACCAAAAAGCGTCCCAATTTACCTGATGTCAACCCATTTTTGCAATGTGATACCACTTTATACTTCCACTCCACTACATTTCAGAGGGAAATGTTTTACTTTTTACTCAAAAAAATGTAAAAAGCTTACTTTTCAGTTGAATATTTGTCATATTCATTTGAACATTTTTACCTCTTAAATTTTCTTTAAACAATGTCTTATGAACTTTGTGTAAAAGTTGCTATATAAAGTGATACACATAGTATATTAACATATATTAACATTAACATTCCAATGTTCTCATGCACATCATACACATGATATATAGCTACTGTATTGTATTACTTTAACTGAAGTAAAGTATCTACTGAATTCATCCCCCACTGACTTCATGGCAGGAAATGCCCAGTTCTTTATTTTCCTGTGTGTGCAAGCTGCATTTCATAAGATAACGTGACAGCAGGCAGTGCGATAAAAGTATAGTTTTACAGCGGAAGTGAAAACTTTGCAGTTACTGAGCTGCACGCTGCGTTTAACAGGATGACACTATTTCACAATGAGTAGCTTTGATCGCTGGAAGGGCTGTTGATTTTGACACTCAATGGCTCACAGCCAAAAAGCGGCTGTTTTTTTTTTTTTTTTTTTTTGGCTGTGACTCAAAAAACGGTGACTAAACCATAAAAAACAAGAAAAAAACAAAAACACACATGAATCAATAACTTAAAAAAAAAGCTCTTTAATGTCACTGGATATATTTTAGCCTAAGATGCAAACTACCGCGTGTTTATCTGCTACACTGGGAATTGAAGCTCAGTTTATAAAAAAAAAAAAAAAAGCAAAACAAAAAGGGCATTAGGTTAGCGATGATGGAGTAACTTATGGGTTCAATCATGTGATGACTGATGGGCCGCTTCGACCTGTCCTGTGATGGAGCTGTGAAATCTTTAGAGCGATCGTTGCCAGGGGTGCCAGCATCTCCTGTCCCAAATAACAGATAATACAGTTAGAGACTCAGTTTGAGACAGTGATGTATTTCCTCATTAATATTTAGCTATAAGCAGGCAGTGGTGCTTATTCCATTTATGAATCTGGGAGTTACCTGATTTCCACTTCTTAACATGAACATATTTTTCTTTCAGTATTTATGGATGACACACAGTATTTAATGAAAAAAATGAAGGCCTGGTATATGAGAGCGTGCATGTCTGATCTGAGCCTATTATCATTAGAATGTGGACTCAATCCTTTAAGAAGTCTTGACTGTTTGGGTCTAATTCCTTTTGGAAATGTTCAAAATGTCTCTACCTGTGTGTCTTGGAAAAGGTGCTTCTTCTCATAGCTGTCGATGTAGATCCGGACCGTAGCCCCGTCAGTGCTCGTCCCACTGAGTCTGTAGATGATTCGGGACCCATCGGAGAAGATTATCCGCAGTCCCTGCAATGAAAAGATCATGTGGGGCTTTTAGGATTTGCAGGCATGTCCTCTAATGCCGAAAGAGTTCAGATCTCTATAAATGACAGGCGTCCCCATGCAGTTCCTACTGCGTCTGCCACGTACCTGGTTCCTGGAGATGCTGCTGTCTACTGGGTCTGTGTACTCAAAATTGTCTGCTTTTTCCACCTGGTAGATTTTGTCTTCTACAGCGAATCTCTGCTTCACAAAGGACTTGTCGGCAATCATGAGCTCCAGCTCCTCCATCATCTCGCAGGCTGCATCTATGTCTACGTTCTCATAGTCATATCTGGAGCAAACAACAGCAGCAAAAACTATCAGTAACCGAATATGTGCAAGTTTAGTTACGCTGCAGTTGTCTCACTTCCGAGGTTTTGAATTTCCAGTAACAATACTTGGTATCTATATTGACTAGAAAGTTGTTTGAGTCCTCCTGGATCACATATCGCTCTTTGAACAACCAAAATACCATAAAGTCACCAAAAACCATACACAAATCAACCTTCCTTCAAACTGTAAATGTAGCTTTCTAAGAGTATGTGTGACCCAAAGTCGGGACAGTTTTATAAGCTTCAAACTAATGATAGTTAACGTATTTATAAAACCTTCTTATAATCTTTTAATCATCTTCTTCTAATCATCTAAAGAGTGCCCAATCCCTAATATCTACCTTTCAGTCTTTCAAGTCTGACATTTTTGTATCTACTCTTGTGCTTATGGGAATATGCAAGAGCATATATTGTCCACTAGATGGCAGTCATGTTCTGTATATATTTTAGTGCCATGTATTGTTGTAGTGCAGAACAATTTAATAGTTCCATCTATACACCCAAATGATGAGCAATATTTTACTTATATTTTACTATCAAACCATTGCTTCTTACCTATTCTATTTTTTTTCACTTTACCTGTCTACGATTGTTGACGGAGTAAAACTCTACAGACAAACTTCGAAACAAACCCAGTGTTTACTGCACCGGTGTCTTATTGCCACATCTCACCTGGTGAAGTAATTCCTTCCATATTTCAGCCAGTGGTCCTTAAGAATATCCTCCACGCTCTGCCTTCTGGTGGCCAGGATGGACAGCCATGCCAGCACAGCCCAAAGCCCATCCTTCTCACGAATATGATCTCCACCTGAATAGAAGATGTATGTAATTAAGTTGACCAAACACTCCAAACAATAGTTCATTTCAAGAAGTGGGATCTTTTCCCACTTCTTTAATTGTGGGGAAAAAGAAGTGAGAAAAGATATAATACCTGTACCAAAGCTTTCCTCTCCACACAAAGACAGTCTGCCTGCATCCATTAGGTTCCCAAAGAATTTCCACCCAGTGGGGGTTTCATATAGCTCTATTTTTGTTGCCTTGGCTACTCTGCGGGAATTATTACAAAGGAGAATTTAAAGGCACATTTGGAGCTATAACGACGAAGGTAAATGTGGGAAATTTGTACTTGGCCAAACCCCTTAAAAATACGACCCCACTGGTTTTGGACAGTGATATGCAACAGGCCAGGCCAAACTTTTACCTGTCTAATGCTGCACTTGTGGGCATGCTGCGGGCGAAGCCTCTCACCCCCGTGTGCTGAAAGTATGGGATGCAGAAGATGTTGTCAGCAATCACAGCCACAGAGTCAGACGGGGTGACAAAGCCGTGCTTACCAAGGATCATGCTACGGTCCTAGAAAGGCAACAGACAGACAGAGGTCAGAGATCAAAGTCTCTGGATCGGGTTTAATCCAGACGTGACTGTGAGGCATTTTCTGCATCTGATTACAAAACTTAATAAAAGTTCTGTAATATATTTAGCAAACAGAAACAGGTGCGCTCACCCCATCACCGTCAAATGCCGCGCCAAAATCATACTGTCCGTCTCTCATGCTGTCGACGAGATCTGCAGCGTAGGTGAGATTAGGGTCCGGGTGTTGACCCCCAAAGTCCTCCATTGGGACGCAGTTGATGGCAGAATTTGCAGGACAGCCCAGCTCCTCGCACATTATTCTCCTCACATATGGTCCTATCACTGGCGAGCAGACAGTTGACAGAGACGGATGAGGGATGGTGTAAAGAAGAGGGATGAAGGATTGTATAAAGTGGCACTATTGGTATATAGCTGTGTTTCATATTTAAATAGGGAATCTAGAAAGTAAGAATAGGAGTCTCTGTGCCATAGTTAAAATTCAAACCCCATACTGGCCTTCCTGTCCTGAGAGGGTTCAAATTGTGTTGTCGTAGAGGTGGTGGTAAGGGTGTTAGATTAGTCTCATTTTCAGTGTTTGGTGCACTCAAAATAGCTTTAGTAACTTAATCATACTGTCAGTGCGAGGACAACTGCTCCTACAACTCTGTGTCACCTCTCCAACACAACAACAAAGCCTAGAACTACAACCAAACAAGGTTGCAACACTTCTGTGATTTGTCTTTCGGGTGATAAGCTCCCGTGTTGGTTGGATCTTCCAACATTGTGCAATCGTCGGCTTTTCTTTGCTTTGTACTTCTTCATGTGTACTGACAGGAGGCTTTACTCGTCCTCACTTTTAACCTTGTGCAAACATTCGAAGGACATGAGCATCATAAACAGGTTGTTCTTTCCTGAAGGTCCTGACTGCAGACGTACAGTCGTGTTCAAAATAATAGCAGTCCAATGAGACTAAGCCCATCCTTCTCACGGATGTGCTCTCCACCTGAAACCAGATTAATCCAGGTTTTTAATATATTTTTTATTGCTACATGAGAAACAATTTAGCGGTAGGTGCAGTCGATTCTCAGGAAACTAACCAACACCCAGCATTCATGAACATGAAGAGCATGAAGAGCATTCATGCATTTTTATCACCCCACATGTTCTTGATCAGATTAAGGTCTGGGCCACTCCATAACATTCATTTTGTTGGTTTGGAACCAAGATTTTGCTGGTTTACTGGTGTATTTGGGGTCATTGTCTTTCATTCAAGGGCATTTCCTCTTCAGCATAAGGCAACATGACCTCTTTAATTATTTTGATATATGCAAACTGATCCCTGATATGCGATAAATACACCCAACACCATAGTAAGAGAAACATGCCCATACCTTGATGCTTGCAGCACCATGCTTCACTGTCTGCAGTGAAGCATGGTGCCTTAAATTCAGAGTTTGAGGGGGTAATCTCACAAACTATTTATGGCCCTTGGACCCAAAAACTAAATTTTACTCTCATCAGTCCAAAATGTTCCTCCTTTTCTCTTTAGGCCAGTTGATATGTTCTTTGTCACCTCTTCTGCACATACCTTTTTTTTAACAGAGGGGCTTTGCGGGGGGATTCTTGTGAACAGATTAGCTTCACGCAGGCGTCTTCTGTCACAGCACTTGCAGCTAATTCCAGACTGTCTTTGATCAGCCGGGAGCTGATCATTGGCTGAGCCTTTTCCATTCCGGTCACTCTTCGATCCATTCTGATGGTTGTCTTCTGTTTTCTGCCACGTCTCTGGTTTTTCTCGCCATTTTAAGGCATTAGAGATCGTTTTAACTTTTTCGCACCTCCTTATAAGTTTTCCCCTCTCCAATCAAACGTTTTTAAGTATGCTGTTCTTCTGAACAAGGTCTTGAATGACCCATTTTCCTCAGGCTTTCGAAACGGAATGCATGTTGAGTAAGTGCTGGCTTCATCCTTAAATAGGGACCATCTAATTTGAATCTGTTTTTTCACAAAGTTGATGACCTCCCTGATTGAATGCCACACTGCTACCCCTTTAAACTAAGGGCCTTATGCACAGAGCGAGCATATCATGAATGCCGGGTCTTGTTGGTTTTTTGAGAATCTACTGCACCTGCTGGTAAATTATTTGCTATGTAGCAAAAGATGATTGCATTTAGATGATAGGACCCAGTTTTCATCTCAAATCCATGACAGTTTTATGAATAACGCCAATCTAACTGAGATAAAAGAACACCTCTGAATAGAAGAATAAGAACACAAGCATGTTGGAATCTTTTCTGTCTGAGTCTTAATGAGAAGATGCTCCAGGTAAACATTCTCTCACCTCCATGCATGGCATCAAGTCTTATCTTGATGTGGTTCTTGCCAGACAGAATCTCCTTCAGAGCAGCAAAGTCAAAGATGTTCCTCAACAGGTTAGCGTAGGACTCCACTGAGTCCACAATTTCCACTGTAGACAACCACACGTGAAACAGAAAGATGGATTTATTATTAGTAAACTTCTCAGTGTTTTGACAGGTTAGTCGTGATGCATCCATCAAATCAGGAGAAGCTAGAGGCACCGGGAGGAGGACTTTTTATTCTCTCAATGCCTCTAGCCTCTCCAGATTTGAAGCGATGGTTGACAGTCATGCTGCACTTCACCTGTGAATGGTTTGAATTTGTTCTCCAGATCAAACATCTGTTTGCCCAGCGTTGTCAGATCCACTCGGAGTCCCGGGCACACGGCAAACTCCTCAATGGTTCTGCTGATCTGAAAGATCTTGCTTGTGACAGCCTCGTTGGCTGGTCCTGGATGAGGCGGAGAAAACTCTGGCATTACATTTGATGTTTGCACAGAACCACAGCGATACACATCAAGTACGCTGATAACAATATTCAGTGTTGTTGTTTTGCTGTGCTCGAACTTTGTCCCAGATTATATGTCAAACAAACTCAACTCAAAGCCGTCTGTGCCACATGTCTGAATGAGGCCTTGTTAAATGACTATCAGACGTGTCTTGTAACAGTATTTTGCACTTGGCCGAAGCCCATGCATGTTTCCTCCTCTCCAGTTACTCTACCTCCATTTGCAGTATTGAACTTAATGCCAAAGTCTCCATCGGGTCCACCGGGGTTATGGCTGGCAGTGAGGACGATGCCGCCGATGGCTTTGTATTTCCTAATCACACAGGAGATGGCAGGCGTGGACATTATCCCATGGTGTCCAATGATCAGGCGACCCACCTGAGGAAAAGTTGGCTGGTATGAGTATGTGGGGGGGAGGGGGAGGGGGGGGAATGCTGGTGAATATCAGGTTATAGTTAGTGTGTCCTGCCGTTTCCAAAGAGTTACTAGGATTTCACGTAATGTACGGCAGTTACAGCACCTCAAGAGCACGTCCTGTCGTGTGCAAGCGTATTTTAAATCCCTTTAAGTATACCCTCCATCTGTGAAAGCGTCAGGAGCCCAGAGCTTATGTAATTTAAACCACAGAGAGCTCATTACTGCTGCTGGCAGGATGCTTAAAAACAAAACACGTTTCAAATATTTCTATTTGAAGACAGCAGAGCAGCAGGCAGGACCTGAAGCTACAGCTGCAGAAGTGACAACCTGTTTTTTTTTTTTGCTGAAAGGCAGAATCCATCTTTTATTTTTTCCGGATTCTATGGTTCTGCTGTTTTCTTGCAATATTCTTTCTTCCCCTCTTTGCTTACAGTATAACATATAGATTTCAAGTTTGATAAGCATTGGTTGCTTATTGTGAATTGAACAATAAACCAGGAAACATTGCAAGAAGGCAACAAAATGATTATATTAAAATTTTGTTAAAATAATTATATTTATTATAATTATTTGTATTTTATAATACAGGTTTTTATCTATTACGTTTTTCTGTGATGTTCTGGATTTGATTCTATTGTCTTAAAGATATAAAACAGTTACAACATAAAACAGACTTATTGTGTGTTCATGTTAATGTGTTCCTGTGTTCATTGTAATATTACACTAATATATTATAATACTGTATAAAGTATTATATAAATAAATAAAGTTTCATCCATTCCTCAGAGTCATTTGACAAGAATATCCTGACTTAAGGTCTCCTTGCTTCGATACTTCATACTGAATGTGTCGCATGGGCTTCATCAGTAGGCGGAGTTTGCTTAATTGTCATGCAGGTGGCTCTGTTGCCATGGAACCATGGCCATGGAGTGTTTTTTTTTTTATTATCCTGGGTGTGTCCATATAGTGTAGTGAAATATTTTATTTTTACCAGGAGGATTCTGTAATATGGCTTCAAGCCATAGAGAAACCTTGTAGGTGAACCTTGAGATGAGACTTTAATTAAACTTTTTTCATAGCATTAAATGCAAACATAGTTTCTTAAAGACTGACAAAATATTTCTTTTAAATACATTATGACTGCCTTAGATCATTTTTCATTCTGTCTCACTTTTCTACTACATTAAGCATCATTAAGCAGCAGCATTCTCTTAATAATAAATAAAATAAATACAGCCACGAGGCAACGGTGGTTACAAGAATACAAATCAGACTTGATGTCGGTACAACCAAAGACTACATTGAGATGATAACAGGCGCTGGGGGGGTTGACATTGTCATGCAGTGATCGGCAAACTGTGATTCATCTCAAACTCATCTGCTCACTTCCACATACACACACACTCACACTTTACCAGCATGCACACACAAACAAACACTCACACAGTAAGTAAATCCACACACATGGTGACACTGACCCCGTTGGCAGCTGCCATCTGCACAATGACCTCAATAGCTGTCCGGTTAAAGAAGCGTCCATCTCCCCCCACCACCACTGTTGAACCCTGGCGGTCACGAAGGTCAATGGAGGAGAAGATACTCTGGATGAAGTTGTGCAGATAGTTCCTCCTGGACTGGAAGACGTAGACCTTTTTCCTCAGGCCACTGGTGCCGGGTCTCTGGTCAGGGTAAGGGGCTGTAGGGACAGTCAGCACCTGCAGCGGACTGTTGTCCATTGTTTCTTAATGACGATGGGACTGTCTGCTGCAGCTTGGAGAGCTAGGGGAACCTGTTGTTTGGAGGGGAAATCCCCCCGTCACTTCACATGGGGAACTGTGCACAGGCACAGAATGGGAGGGGTGAAATCTTGACTCCTCCTGTTATTTCACCCGGGCTGGAAGCACGGGGTCACAGTGGTACTTGTGCAGCCCAAAATAACCCTTCCAAACGAGCGTATGCAGAGGCAGGGGGGGGAGTAACTGAAGACGCTCCTTCACACATGTGCAGGAAGATCACTGTCAAGGCTGCAGGCCCAGTCACAAAGAAGTGTGCGTACGTGCATGCGTGCGTGTGTGTGTGTTTGGGTGTGTCTGGATTGAAGCATCGAGTTGTTATGGGAGCGATTCATCCAACTGGAAAGGGCTGCAGCTGTGCTCGTGCGATGATATGCAAAAAGAAGGATGACATCTCTCATCTGAGATTAGCACTATCAGGGGAAGATATTTACCCTTTCTTAAAGTGTGAGAACAGAGAGTGGGAGGTGCAATTAGAAGCACATACTGAATAGTTATATGTGCTTTTAAGGAAGTATAGGTTTACAAAACAAATATCGTTTGTCATATCTAAATATACATGAAGCACAATCTCATCAGAGTGGAAATCAGATGCATGGTGCAGAACTGCATTGCCCTCTAGTGTTTATTAAGGGCACCTTACAACACAATGCAAAAGAGTTTCAAACCAAGTCACCGTTGCATTGTCCTGTCCTGTGCCTGACCAATGTACAGCCCATAATAAGCAGCTGGAGAGCATACAAGTGTCGGTCAGTGTCAGTTTGATCAGGAAAAAAAAATGTTTTTAAGAGACCGAATATTTCAGGTAGGCAATCTCCCACCCTTCTGCTAACTTGCTAGCATACTGCAATTTCAAAATCCCTCTCGCTTTACAAAAACAGCAAGAACAACAACTTCCAAGCTTAAAAGTACTTTATTGATCCCTTTGGGGAAATTGATCCTCTGCATCGATCCATCCTGTACACATACACACTAGGAGCAGTAGGGGGACCAAGTCCACTTGTTTCACCAGTGCTTTTTGTTCAGCAGCACTGACATGACCAGTAATTACAGGGGGCCAACCAGGGAAAACGTACTGCGTTGGCCCGTGACATTTACAATGGCAGAAAAGAGCTGCATATTCAGAAACGACGCCAAAATCGGAAACACATACAAAACACAAATCGAATACAACAGCAGGAACGTGATTTTGCAGGCGTTTATGTATTTGCTGTCAAAGCATGGAAATGCAAACCCATGAAAGCGGCTATTTACATGATATGGGACCGTGAAATAAACTGTCAGTCAGCGGTTTATTTGACAACAGTTAGACACAATATATAGGAACGCTGAGAAGTGCTCCACACTCAGGTTTGCAGGGTTTTATGGACTAGCTAAGTAGACAGATGTGTGGGTGCATGTGTGTGTCAGTTGTGGGTACAGCATGTTGTGAAAAAATCGCACCCCACGTCCCGGCGGGTTGCGCATGATGACTGTGATGGCGGGGATCGCTGTCCCTTTCGCCACTATGACTACCTCTGGCGGATCAACTCTGACCCCTTCGTTCCTTCTTCCTACTTTTTACACAGAAGGGTGAGGCGGCATAACGGCGCAATAATCACGCCTTGAAGGCTATGTAAAAGGGGCTAAGGTGACCCTATATGAAGGATCTGAACAACCAACTAACTGCATATCAGTATATTTTTATGTGGATTTCACACTATATTTTGATCTTCTATCACATTCGAAACTCTCCCATCGGCAGGGAGAAAGGCTGTTTTGTCTCTCTCTGTTTAGGATACATCAGAAATGTAAAGGTAAGTTGGTATCCCACCTGACTGACTTTAATCTACCGGAAAAAAGTCTGAGGAAACAGTTCACCTCATCTCTGAAACTGCCCACGTGGAGAACTGCTACTGTATATACTGCCAGTTGGGTGTTGAGTATTTTTTTCACTGGAGAATGTCTGTGATGGTCGAGAGAAAGACGTTCGTGTCGGAGGAAGCGCTGTGGGCAGCTGCGGAGTGGACAGAGATCTGGGTGAACTTGAGGGAGTCGGAAGGCTTTCGGCCAGGCTTCCATTGGATCCCCCTCCGGCGCTCCGAACGCCCCTTTGGCCTCATGTGGAAGTATCTCCCGTTCAGGTTGGTGTCTCCGCAGGAATCGAACCACCATCCACCTGGAAGATGACACAAATCGCACGTTATGTACATTTCAAGTACGCCATTGTGATTTCAACGTGTCTAGCACATGCACATCTGCTGTACCTCCGTTGTTATGGGCACAGTTGGAGTCTTGGTCCTTGTCATTGTCCCTGTCCTTGGTGGAGAACATCATGCCTGTGTTGTTGCTCACGGGGTCGGGCAGGTCTCCAGACGGACGCATGATGCGAATGGTGTAGTTGCTCTCCGGACCGCCAAGGTCGAACCTGCATCTGATAAAGCGCGTGCCCTGTTTCCAATCTTCCAGCTGGAAGTGAAGGACAGCGTTGCCCTGAGCGGCGAGGGCGTGAATCTTCCTGAGGCCCAGCCAAAACTCTCCTAGGAGAGAGACACCGAGAGCTCAGAGCTGACCTAGTTCAACAAGCGCCAATTAGACGTTCCACAGATGAAGAAACATGCAGGTGAACTTTCATTCAGAGTGGTTTTAAAATGACATGTTTTAAAGTCACGATGAAACAAGAGGAGTTGCAAATTTGGCGTTTATGACCTAGTATTTTGGGCCACTGCAGTACTGTCAGTAGAGTGCCTCTCACCTTGAAAATCTCCGAATCCGTTTTCATACTCCTCCCAGGTTTGATCAAAATTCACCGAGCCATCTCTCCTTCGCTGGATGACTGTTGCTCCGCGGTCTAAGTGGGGGGTTTAAAGGAAAAACCGGTGACTGCCGCATACTCTATATTCAGTTCCTGGCAGGGAGTTAGATGAGAATCCGATGCTGCGGAAAAAAAGGGAAGATTTTCCGAGACAGCACAGTACCTTTGCTCATGTCACAAAAGGCCATGAAGGGCTCTGATCGGTTGGGTCTGATGGCGTAGACGCCGCTGGCTCGCTCCCCTCTGGTGTACAGTTCACTGCAGTCTGTCGGCAGCTCTGTTAAAATTGCCGACACACAGAATGTGAACGCTTTGCCCAAAGTAATGATCTAGAGCAGAGCAGCATTAGCAGGAAAAATGTAGGATGACTGATTTAATTGCTCAGTAAGTGGTGAGACTGTGGATGCATTAGACAGCTGTGACTCTAAAACTGTGCATTGACGCAGTACGATCGAGTTGAATTGGTTTATTTACCGTCACTCATAAATGTTAAGAAAACACTAATGAAATTCGGGACTCAGGACCAGCTGCATGCAAAATAGATAGTACATGAAAAAAAATAAATTAGGTTAATAATAACTATAATAACTGACACTATCACTAATACTACCAATAAAAGGACAATATTACTATTAATAATAAAATAATATCACTACTACTACTACTACTAATGATAATAATAATAATGGTTGGTGTAATACACTCTATTAGCCTGGATAACACCAGGCCTCATATCAATGTACTATATATTGGTATTAAATTAAATATAATATTAACTTTCACAACAAAGTGAATTTCCATGCAATGAAGGATGGGTATACCCAGGATGACACTATATGCCGAATAAACATAACATCACCCTTCGCATTACGTCATGTTTTATTACACAATGTATTTGTCATACCATCGCTGTTGGTAGAGCTCGAGGTCAGATAAGGGATGAGTGTGGGTGTTTCCCCGGTGAACACCTCAGGTATCTGCTCAACCGTCTCTTGGGCAAACGTGTTGGCGGCAAACTGGGGGAAATTGTAAGGGAAACGCTTTAGCTTGCAGACATAATCTTCCTGACTCCAGAGGAATACTGTGGATTAAATGGCGGTTGTAAAAAAAAAAAAAAAAATAAACAAGGATTTTCTTCCAGATGTTTTATAGTTAGAATATGAATTTGGTAGCTCTCTGGCTGAGATTATTAAAATTACAGATAGCTCCTTTGTCAATTTGACACCTGCTGAAGATTTAAAGTCCAAATTACAGAATAAGGCAGCAAGACTCTGTTAAAGTTTCTTTCAGTACGACGCCATGTTGTTGGCAGAATTATTTAAAGTTTCATTTAAAGTAAAAGGCCATTCACTTCTAACGCGTTACAGTTCTTTCCATACCCTTTCCTCCAGCAACTTCATCTTCATCTTCTGGTAGTTGAGCTGGTCACTCTGCTCCTTCACAGCATTCAGCAGCTCCGTGATGCTTTGATGCTGGCTTTGTATCACCGCCTTATAAAGGAAAAAAAAAAGTTGGAGCTATTAAAGTTCGGGTTCCCAGTAGTTTTTGTACAGTCAGGAGCCCATACAACAGTTTTTTTTCTTGCTGTGACCATCTCTTCTGTTCATATGAACTGTTAGAAGATCAGAATCCACAGTCCCATATTTAACTTCATTAAACTTTATCTGAAGACAATACGAGGCTTCAGCCATCCGAGTTACATGTAATCAAATGAAGTGGAAAGTTGCAGCCTTCTTGCGTTGCGACAGATGGCGTTATCTGCAGTGGAAGTGTAGTAATAAAAAGATGAATTTGGTACTAAAAAGACATTTATTTGAGTAATATGGATGGCTGAAGCTTCATATTAGTCTCAAATAAACTTTTAAATACATGTTTAAATGGAAGGACTCCATGGAACAATGAAATAATGATTTTCCGAGCCGTAGGAGGAATGAATAAAGCATGAAAAACATGTGTCAATTATTATTTGGACACCTTACTAAAAAATGATGAACCCATCCTTTAAAGAATGATTCTTTTAGTCATAATTTTATCTTCAACAAAAAACTGAGCGAGTACTGTTGAGACAACCTGCTTATGATTACACAACATGTTAAATAACACAACACAGATAAATCAGCCATTAACTCACATCGGTGTTTATATAAAGAAAAGTTGCAACGATTAACCAATTAGTTATCAACTATTACATTAATCGCTATTGATTTGAGTCATTTCTAAGAAGAAAATGTCCAAATTCTTTGCTTCAAGCTTCTCAAATCTGATTATTTTCTGGTTTCTTTCTGTGGACTGTTCATCTGGACAAAAAAAACAAGAAATTATAGGTTGTATCTTTAGCTTTAAGACAGAGTGACTGGTGAAATTTTACACCATTTTATGAAGCAAACAAACAACTTTTTGGTTGATTTTTCATCAATCAATAGATTAATCAACTATCAAAATAATCCTAATAGTAGCCCTGTTGATTATTTCAATCTATTTTAACAAAGGCACTTATTATGCAAGTATGTATGAGTAGTATAAGTATGAGTAAGTATGAGTACTGGCTTCACAATTTGTCAGTATCAATTTCTCAAATTAACCGAAGAAGCCTTGAGAGAAGTTGCCATGCTACCTGGGAGGATTTTATATTTCAATTATTTCTATGTTGAGGGTTGTATGAAAAAAAAAAAATCCTCACCCTAAGGCTGGTGATTTCTGCAGCTTGATTGCTGGTCACCAGGCCCTGGGACAGACTGCTGATCTTCTCCTCCAGGCCTTCCACCTTGTTCTGCAGGTGGCTCCTCTCCTGCAGCATGCTGTCCACCTTGGAGCTGATCTGAACCGACAGGCCCTTAATCTCGTCGTTGTTGGCCTTCAGGACCACCGTGGTCTTCTTCAGCTCCTCCTCCTCCTCCTTGATCTCGCTGGCCAGCACGGACAGCTGGTAGAAGGAGCGGTCGAAGATGTTGAGCTTCTGGAAGATGTCGTTTATCTGCGCTTTCGTCTTCTGCACGAACTCCCGCAGGCTCTGACCCAGCTGGAGGAGGCCGTTGGCCAGGAGACGCACGTCGTCCAGGGCGGCAAAGCGGGAGCGGGTTTCAGCCGGGGCCTCGGGCTGGACGACGGGCTGCTCCTCTTTGCTGCAGAGGACGGGGGCACAGGCGGCAGCCAGCACGAGGAGAAAAGGAATTAGCGTGGTTTTCATGTTGTTGTCGTGCTGTTTCTCCAGGTGTCGGCCGATGTCAGGGCAGCAAAGTGGCCGCCAACTCCCTCCTCTGTGACTGGATGAAGAGCCGCTGAAAGATCCTGGCCTTTATACATTGCCTAGAATCGGGTTAATGATTAACTGGATCATTTGGTCCAACTGCTTTCCTCCTGCTGAGCGGAATATGAATTCCGAAGTAAAATGAAGTAAAATAAGCTGAACCCATTTTACAATGCTTTAACATTTTCCTGCAGCTGATCTGAACACATAACATGCACCACACCAGGTTGCATTTACGCGCAGTGCACTTTGTTTTGCCTTTATTCATTATCGATAGGAAAGCCACTGAGAGTAAACCGACGGAGTGCACATGCAAGAACAGGACGGCATGACACAGTGTTTTCATCTGACCTGGAGTTACCTGTGCTGAAGCCACAGCCGGTCCCTCTCCGTGTTGTACGGCTGCTTTATTTTTAAACAGGTCTGTGACCCGGTTACGTATAGAATCGATTGAGAAGTTCGACTAACATGTTTATAGGTTTTGCAATGTTTTGTGCAATCTATTTTGAGCCATTCTTGTCTAATTGGTAGATCTTATATAATGCATATTAATGCGGTTGGGAATTAAGAGCAGCTCCTCAAAATGTAAAGGAGCAAACGTGGATCACCTTTACTGCCGATCTAAAGACAAAAATGCCACCTGTCTTGCTGATGAGCGAAATCATACACATACACACACGCACGCGCACACACACACACATATAATGCTGGCCAACTCATCTGTGTTGCACACCTTTGCAGTTTTCCGTCAGGGTATGATGAAGTAAGATGAACTGTGGCTACTGAAGAGTGATGACCCTGCAGGTTCTCCTCTGTTAAATGTTAACCACTCATAGAGAGCAGGGTTGCATGAGCCCCACAAGTGTGTACACAGTAAACACACTCCGCAGCCCTGAATTCTGCCGGGGGCCCTGTTCTCTGAAGGTGAAATAATGGGTGCACAGTGGCCCACTTTCATGAAACTTCTAACAGGGCTGCCGGCGCAATCTAGCTTCAAAGAACACAGGGCTTATAGGAGCCGTGGTGAGGGCGACGGGGCCTGGCGTGACAAACAAAGGCAGGAAAGAGCGAGGTAGCGTGGAAAAATGGTCGGAGATTGAAATTTGAGCCAACAGCGTCGTGCATGCGCCTACAGAGGCCTGCCTGTGTGTACGGTCGCAATCAAATGCTTTTATTTTCTCACAGCTTCCTCTCGGTCCAATAGGTCACTGTCACGCAGGCGGTCAGTTCTCTGGTTTTATTAATTCATCAAAAGGCATCAAAGAAGGGCGTGTCCGACTGATGTGCTGCATAACATAGAGGTGTATCACTCTCAGTGCTCCTGATTTAGCATTTATCTCTGAGTCATGCCGTGTGCAATATATTTTACAAATGAACATGACCAAGAACAATCCTGGAAAGAGTTAACTCTGCTACATTTCATTTACCTTTTTGCAGCAACAGCCTTTAGTTACTCTACAGATGAATATTTTACTTAAAAAACATAAAATCGGTTTATAAAATATGATCCAATGCTACGGAATAAACCACCCAATGGTATATTCGGTTTATAATGGACTGCTCACAACACATAATAATATCATCCTTAAAGGGGACATTCTGCTGCATAATTTGCCATTTTAATTGAGGACTATTGTAGAATGCAGGACTTTAATGTAATGGAATATAATTTACCTGTTCTAATTTTACTTAGATGCACAATATGTAATTTTCTTCTGCCAGGGTCTCTCATTTAAGCCGTGAGCCACATTATTGTAAATGGTGGAGAAAAACACGGAATAAAGCGGTATTAGATTAAAAATCTGTGTTTCCCTGATGCTGTTTGGGCCTGAGCTGCTGTTAAAATTAGCTCAGCTGGTGTCACCAATAGCTTAAGATCCAGACATTCAGGAGGTTTTTAACGGGATCCGGATTATCTATGGATGTGCCTTCCTTTCCAAAACAAACAAATTAAAGGAAAAAATATAAAAGTGCATTATAGAAACGGGTCTTAAAATTGGATGAAAAAGTTTGAGCAGGGAAAAAACACTGATGCATGAGCACAGAGGACATTGAGTAGTTTAAATTAAAAAAATATGATTTCTCCAGGCTTGAAAATTGAAATGAAAGTCCACAACTCAACAAAATATCATAGGTATAGTCACTTTAGGACTTTTTAAATTCAGAACAGTTACATACTGTATTAGGTCCTTAAGTAAAAGATGTTTCTCATCTTTTTTCTAATTAGAATTATATGTTTTTATATACAAATGATCTATTTCCAACTGAATAATTTGTTCTAAAATGATACTACATATGCATATACTGTATAGTATCTGTCTTTTTCTGTCAATTTCTGTGGCCATGAACGCAATCCATCCACTAAAGTCAAAACTCCGGGGTTAAACTTGTGCACACTTCAGAGAGGAAGATGGCCCTGCGGTCCTCATTTGTGCCCACAGCCATCACATTTCCTGCCTGAACGGCTCCTGCTGAAGCAAGACTCCTGCAACATCCAGAGTAGGAGATGCCCCGGCTGTCCCTCTCTCAGCATTCTGCTGCTATTGCTTTCTCTGTTGTGCCTTTGGGCTGCTGCTGAAAAATAGATAACAGTTCAAATTATTTCTTAATACTATTTATACAGGTTATCTACTATGCACACACACTGTTTACTTATTGTTCAAATCTCCGAAGCCAAACAGACTTTTAGTCCAGCGAGTATATACTTCCCACAAAAACTGTCTCTGCTGTGGAAGTTGTAATGATTTTCTCAACAGCAAAATTATGTTTCCCCCAGAATTTGACATGTTCTGCTTGTTCCCAGAAGTGAAAGAGTATGCTATTTTTTTTTAAAGATGTTAAGTTATTATTGAATATCAATAAACGCCAATGTTATCCAGGGGTGTAATATCTTTACCTTTGGAGATTCAGCCGTATTTTCAATAAAAAGCTGCAAATAAAAAAAACAGATTGAATTGTTTTCTTCACTGTTTTTCCCAGTGTCACGATAACAATCTACCATATCATTATATAGCACCTCCATAGGTTTTCTGTTCTGTTTATAAGCTATATGCATTTTGGATAAATGTATTAAAAGACAAACCCTCACTGCACTGCTCTGTACTTTTCCTAAATTTGATCAGTAATATTTAATCATCTGTGGTCTGCTGCTTACTGTTTGAATTATTACAAGTTCTTTTAAAACTCTGTTTGATATGTAGAGTTAGGGTCTCTAAGTGTGTATATTGTATGTAGATATGAATCACATTCTGTGCAGACATAAGGTTACATAATACAGCAGTCCTACAATAAATCCTATTTTCATGAATATTAAAATGTAGAGTCATTGTTGAAAAGTGTTAATTCAACTTCATACATCATTTTGAAGTCTGTTGAATTGTGTTACCTTATACTGAGAGACATTTTGAATATTTTGTTTGTCTATGCACTTTGATTCTGATTTCAAATATAATGTGTAATAAGAGCTTCAACTATAATCATATCAGATAAGGTTATTGCATGTGCTGGTAATTGATTGACACTCGAATTGGGAGCAGATTTTAAAACACTGACTCCTGAAGCTTATCCTGAAGAGGGCATGGCCAAAACCCCTGAACATTTGAAATCCCATGCACTAAACATAGAAACTGGAGGGATAGAATTAAAGGGGCATTCTGTGCGATTTGTTCTTTCCAGGCCCAGTTGTCGAGGGTCTGTGGCCTTCTGGTCAAATAAACGCCCTTGATTCATAGGTCACTCTTACATGACTACTTACGCTGTTTCAGTTAGCCAATGCAGCTACAGCACAACCTGTAACTCCCATGACCGCAAGCCACAGTTACATAACGGGACATCAAATGGAGGGAAAATGTCTGCTGTCACAGACCTTAAGGTGGACTGAAGTACTTTCAAACCATTCCATCTGTTTTAGGTTATTTCCTTGAAAATGCTGAAAAAAACACTGCGCCATAGGCTGGATAAGCATATGGATATAGACTAATATTGGCAAAATGCTCAGGATCATTTCATCTGCAGCATCCAAAAACATCACATGACGTGTTCCCTAAAAAGTGGACCTGCCTGCTGGCGCTATTTCCCTTACCTCCAGCTATACTTTCCACCAGGAGGCAGCTTCCACAAGTAATAACAGTCAAATGGAAGGAAAATGAATACCTTGAAGCTGGCAAAGCCTCGTGCTTCATGCATTTCACTGTGTCGACCCAAAATGTCTATTTATCTAAGTTAATAATTACCAACTCATTTTCAGCTGAAGTTTAAAGTAAAGTAAAAAGACAAACTGAATTTATGTCCCATATTTTCCCCTTAAATATGATGCAACTCTAAATCTTTCTCTGAAACTGCCTCCGACAACATTTTTGCGTTTTGGCCAAGTTTGTCTGCAGTATGTGGTCAGTCCGTCAGCAGTCGTTTGGTCCAATAAAGACTGTTTTTTTTCTCTCCCTCTCCCTCGAGTCAAACCACAATCCCTCTCGGAGTCAGTTGTCTGCTTGGGTAATGGAAAAGGAGTATTTCTTGCTAATTCCCGCTAATTCCTTTTCCATCCATGGCGGGGCACAAGGCGGCGGGCACAGCTCCGCATGGCTCGCCTACGCCATCATGTCAGACTCTTCGTGAACATCATCCAGTTGATTATGCTTTTTAAGATAGGATCACATTGGACGTTCCCAGTTGCAGACTTTAGTTCACTAAAGGACACATACCATAGGTTTTACATGATGGGAAATAGTAATAATTTCTCTTGCCCTGTGTAGATAAACTGAGACAGCCCAACATAAATATACAGAAAGAAACAAGATGGGGAGAAACTAAAGCAATATGGTTAAAAATATATTAAATAGACTACATAATCTAACTAAAGGAGAAGGATATAAAGAGAAGTGAAGCTCAGGAAAGAGAAAACACGTTACACTGATTCTTGATGATCTTTAGATATGGACAGATATAAAATTGTCTATAAAATATCAAAAAGTGAAATATTTATGACAGTGATATTGTAATAAATGACCCTAAATAGAACTGAAATTTTGACAGAAATGCAGTGAACGTGCCAGTTTTGACTTTTTTAGAGGATCTTGGGTAATGTAGTGTATGAGTCATGGCCCGTTTTGATAGGACAAACTTCCTCAGAAGTGGACATGAAACTCACTCAAATCACAGTTGACAGTTGGCAGTTTGCTGAAATTGCATATGGCCTCACTGGAAATGGCTAAATGATGCGTGTAATAGCCAAATAATGAACTCCTCACCGACAGTTGCCAGTATGTGTCATACAGTATAAGCAGATATCGTTTGAGCAAATATACCCACTCAAATGATCCTAAATGAAGCCACAGAAAATAAAGAGAAGATAATAAAGCCCAATATGATAGATCCACTTTATTTTAGGATAGCCTGTTTTTCAATAGCTCTGTTAGATAATTTTAAAAACATGCAGGCCTCATTATACTTGAAATGAGCAAATAATCATTGACACCTCACATCAACAGTATTCAATTTTCTGTGAGGCAGCAACACCAGAGGCCAGGCAATCGGCCCATTTTAAACCAATTTTGAATGGGCATTGCACTCGTTTCAAATAAAGAAGGAGAAAAAGTAGTTAAATTCTATTAGTCATTTTCACGGTTTGTTGACACAGCCTCCAGACAGAGGGGCAGCTTCCAAGAGCTGGCCAATCAGAACAGAGCGTGCTCCTCCGGAGGTACGCATTAAAGAGACAGGAGCCAAAACAGTGTCAATAAAAAAATCAAAAATAAAATAACAACCATAAATCTTGGAAAGATATTCCAGTAGAGTCCCAAATAGAAAATACAGACCTGTCATGATGTTTCCCCTTTAAAAATCTTATTTTAGAGTGTTAACATGCTAGCATTTGTTAAGTGGAAAACAAGGGTCAGATAAGATTCAAATGGCGTCCTGACGGTGGTGCTAGATGAAAAGTCAGGTCCAACGATTCACCCGTATAGACTATGGAATGTTGAACCGTTTCACTCAAACCCACAAAACCTCATAGTGGAGCTGGAATCCTCAGGGGACGCACCGAAGTCATTAGGATAACTCATCTGGGAACCATGAATGTCCATGTGTGACAGTTCATGGCAAACCATCCTGTATTTAGTTATTTCAGTCTGGTCCAGAGGAGGGGGACTGACCAACAAACCGACATTCCTAGAATGACACCCCGAGCGTGGCTAAAAAGCAACTATCCACGTTTCAACGGCAAGTTTGGTGGTAAAGAAGCGGATGACCTGAAACAGTTGTCACTATCACTATCGCACAGTGTCCTTATGGAGAACAGGAGACATCACGCTTTCCTGGCACGATGGTGTTGCCCCAGAGGAAGATCCGGGTAACAGACTGAAAGATGATCCATAAAGAATGCGAGGTATGCACAGAGAGAATTAACCCCAATGGATGGCACCAACCCTCCGCTATTCCCCCTGTTTACTTGATTATAGACGACCCCATAGCACTGTATAGAGTTACACATTCTGTTAGAGGGAGGTCTACGAGGCACTATGTGTGCCTTGGTCACTGAAGTTATGTGAGAGGGTTATGGATGATACACCGTAAGGTGACTCTGGTACTTTCTCTGACTTCATACCAGGTGCTCCATATTTTGACATGTTGTCACCGGGGTCCCAGAAGAGCTGCTGTCTTTCCCAGGCCGGCTACACCCCCAGATTCCCATTGGCTGCTGCCTGAAGGGGTGGGCGTGGTTCTTCGTGCCTAGCCTCCCACATGTCAGTCTCGTTGGACAGGACGCACAGTAGGAAGGCATGTCCACAAGCCCCTCCCCTGCTCTCTTTTACACACAAGCAAGCCCAGCTTCTGTTATGGCAGGGGCTGCACATTGGCATTTATCAAAGAGCCAAAGGCATGCCACTCTCCCTGACAGCACCTCCCTGCCCTTAGGAGACAAACAGACTGAGAGGCTGAACTGAGCTGAGAGCAGAGTGTATAGTGGACTGCCTGACATACACGCCCTCACATCAGCAAGACAAAGTGGTGAACACATGTCACAAGGTAAGCACTGATTTATTATTCATCTCGTATCTCTCGGACTGTTGAATGGGATTGTTAATCAAGACCGAGATGTTGAATGTTGACCTTGAATGTCTTCGGCTGATCTAAATTCAGGGTCAGAAAAGCTTTTGACTCTAAAGTGATTTAACACATTTGTGCGGAGTGGACCTCCAGGCCTGCGCAGAATACTAATCGGACTTTTAGGAGAATAACTCAGCTTTTTAAAGATTATATTTTGAATTGGATTTACAAATTAGTACATGTATATTTAGTTTACACACGTCGTACAGCAATGCGTTTAAGCAACACGCAGGTCCACATAAAGAAAAGAAATATAGCACAATATAACGCAAGACAGAAGGCAGCACACTTTCTATTTTAACCTCTCCATATTAACATACCAAGGCATTCTTCCTTTCTTCCTTGCATGAAACTCTTGGCAGCTGTTTCATCCTATGAGCTTTTGGCTCCACATACCACACAATGAGGCTTCGATGCCACAATGCAAATCTGACTCTGTTGCTGTTGGAGTAGGACCAGGACTACTCCAGTGGTCCAAAAATCCCAAAGAAAAGTATTTCGATTCTGAAAAAGACTACAGATTGTGAGGATTTCTGGGAAGTCTTGTTGCAGACAGTGAATGAAAAAGTGAGTTTGAAGGGGGAAAAAAAAAATAAGAGACAGATAGAGCAGGCGGGGGGAAAGCATGAGTCCAAACAGTTGGCTTTGGTTTCTAAATCAACTCTGAACAGAAGACAAGGTTTTGAGTTATGCACTGGAAAACCACCGTCTGTACAGCCAAAAAGCAGAGGAAGGATTTTTCTGGGAACAGGACATAGACAGAGAAACATGTAGAATTACCTACTGTACAGACGGATGGAGAGTGAAAAAGGAAGAGAGATAGTGGGAGAAACTCAGAGATGGGAAAAGTGTACACAGAAAGGAGTTTTTTTACACTGATTAAATCTCTCAAGTTACACATTCAACCATCATAAAGGCTGCCAAAAACCGGAGAGAGCATATTTTTCTCTGTATGTTCACCCCATGTTAAATCATGAAACAAAAACATAAAATGATGTATAGACTCTGTTTTTTGTAAGAAGTTGTACGTTTTTTTTGAGGCTGTGTTCGGGCAGAGTGGTGCTCAGAGCTAAATGCTCACAATGACAACTCTTGACAACATTTGATAATTAGCACAAAAGTAAGAGCACAGCTGAAGGCCATAGGAATGTCATTGGGTTCGCAAGCATTTAGTAATAAACCGAAGCATATTAAATGTTCGACCTAATGATGGTGCTAAATTAAGTTATGGTTCCCTTAACCTCTTAAGACACACTGTATCATGAACCATACAGGGGAGCGGCGGGGCAATACTACACTTCAGTCTTCAGTTTCTTTGCGCAAATGATGCAACAATTATGGTCTCAAAGTCGTTTCACATTGATTGACACCATGCACGAGCCAATCAAAGCATGGCATCAGGAGATAGCCAGCTGTAAAACCGATGAGGACTCCCTACAAAAGTTTGACCGCTTTTGGTTTGACTGACAGCAGTCCGACCCTAGGTAAGCCAATAGCCAATACCTAGGGCTTTTGAACGACATATGACATGTGGGAATTGTGCTACTTACAATTCAGCAATAAAATTTTCAGAAATAGTCCTGAAAAAGGGGGTTTTCTTTGGGGTCTTAAGAGGTGAAGTAATAACTATTTTATCCAGAACTATATCAAATTCCATGATAATCATTCAACAGTTGTTGCGAAATTTCACTCAAAACAGCCGTCAACCTCATAGTGGTGCTACAGAAAGAGGATCACCAAAATCATTAGGATTCCTTTGGGCCCCATGAATGTCAGTAAAAAAACATCATGGCAATTCATCAGAAAGTTGTTGACATATTTATGTCTACACCAAAGTAGTGGACCAACCAATCAACCAACATCGCCATCCCTTAAGAGCCTCAGAGCACTGTAGCCGTCTTTGCTGGTCCCATCAGTGACTAAAAGACATTTTCACCTTATTTCAGACCTAACTTTTTTAAATGTAAACATCATCCCTTTGTCCTCATCTGAGCGTCAGAACTTTGCTTCAGGAGGAGGTAGCCCCCCTATGTGTCAAGAAGTCATATTTAATGTGCGGCTTTGGTAAAGAATGCTGTGGACAGGGATGTTGTGATTATGAGGTTTGTGCTGATGCAGGGAGAGTGTAAAAGGTCTTTGTGCGAAGGAACACATTTACCGAGGAGGAGGAGAGCAGCTGCTGTGGGAACAGGGAGATAAAAAGAACTCAAAGGAAAATGCCCGCTTAAAAAAAAAAAAAAAACTGTGGCAGTCCCGTAAAACTAAAATATGACAAGAGCTTTCGCTGGATACAAAGGACGCCTTGAGTGAAAAAAAAAAAAAACTCACTCTGATGCTTGACTTTGGATCGAGTTCATTGTGTGCAGAGGCGGCGGTACTGAAGTGCTCTGCTATTTGGCTGGGGCCTGTTTGGGGTAGTAAGGCGAATATTTTACGTTTCATTTCTTGGGTTTCCTGTGAGGTGGACTTACTTCTCCGAGCACAGACAATTAAACCTGTGCCACGGAAATGTGGGGAGAGTTGGGCAATGACTCTTGGGAATTTCCTAAACCCAACTCTGCTATATTGTTTCCTCTGTGGTAACCTGGTCAGGAAGAAATCCTTCTAAATTTAGGTGTGAGTCTGTGAGGGATAGCAGTCTGAATCTCACTAGTTTGTCTCGAAAAAAAAAAAGGCAATAAATAGCCATAGCCTAATGCAATATTTCTTTTCCAGCTGTAGCTTCGTGATTAATGGGCAAAAACATGGTATCAATCTCCTCCTTCTCCTCTAACTCTCGCCAAGAAAGCAAATAATTTCTAATTTCTTGAAAGTAATCGCCGCATGTGCACGCGCTTTCTCGAAAATGTTCCGTTGAAGCCCGGCCAGCCCCCTGCATTCTGAACGTGATGATCGAGCCAACGGTAAGAGTGAGTGAAATGAGTGCAGTGACAGGTGGTCTGCTGCTCAGCGCTGACTGACAGAGTCACCGGTGAAAACAGCCTCCGCTTGAACTGTCAACATCACGCTCTCTTCCTCGTCTGAATCCTTCACTAGCGCTGCAACACTTTTCTTTAGAACTGAATACGTTGTTGCTCTTCTGTTTTTTTCTTTCCACCTGAAGGGGGACATTCGACAGAATGATCATCTCAGGGGTAACAGACGGGGGGGTGGGGCAAGTCAGAGGAACTGAGACGGTCACAGCCAAATATCACCAGACTATAACAATCTGCTGCATATCTTACATATAAATCTATATTGATGAATCACTTTTAGGTCATCGCTATACATATTTACCTATTTTACAGAGCTGCTGGCACAGTGTTTGCCATTTGTGACTTTGTGTTGGGGCATCGCAGCCACCAGTCATTAGACTGTATGTGGGTCAGAGAACTGAGCAGGATACACAGGGGGGAACACAAAGAAAACCTTCAAAAAGTGTGAATTATTTCACATTTTTTGAAGAAGTTGCCCATGGATACCCCCCCGGGGATCCGCACCTGTGGATCCTCTACTAACTTGTAAAATGAAGAAACATATCTGGGTTGCTCTCCTATTATGTATTAGCCTTACGCCCACATGCGAGGGCTAAACTTCTCATATTGTGCGCTGAAATAATCCTCTCAACACTGTAGAACCCCACCGGCGTAACAGCATATGTAGAGTATCAGTTTCAATGTGTAGCTCATGCATCAGATTTCTTCAGAACTGCTACTGAAAAGGAACTAGATTATTTTTCCAGACTTAGAAAACAAATATTTAAAAATATAAGAGAAATGTGTCCAATGAGAATACACCTTTGCTGCATGAAGTTTTCTTATATAAAATGTTTACTAGGCTCAATTAACATTTAAGGAGAACTTTGCAAAAAGTTTTTTTAATATATATATATATATATATACACAAGGTATTAAGGGATTATTAAATTCAAACAACACCCGCTCATAACGCTAACTGGTTATTCACAAATCTCACACTCTCACACTCAATTACCTACATTTTCTCGCAACATTTGCATGTTTAAAATCACAAACTTCTGGAAACTACAAATGCCTTCATACAATATAAGATGTGCATGCATATGTGCTCATATGCAACATATCCTTGAGCTGTTATTGGCTATTTATTGCTCGCCATCAGAAGAGTGTGTGAATGGTGGAGGTCGAAATTCCCAGCAGGACCATTTGGTGGTGTTTGTCTGTTTACTGCATAGCTGACATTGTTTGGGGCTGCGGCTCAGTGGCTGCGGTGCCTCAAGAGGACAGCGAGCTGCCACAGGGGCTGGTGGTCAGGAAAGGGGAAGAAAAAAAAAAGTGGGAGGAGGCGAGGAAGGAAGAGAGAACACTGCAAAAGTGAGGTAGAGGGTGGCGACTATATAGAACAGGGCCAGAACATGTACTCCATAGAATATATATAGTATAGGTGTGTATAGTCTGACGTACCATGCTCTGTAAGAAAAAAAAAACACTGAGATCTAAGTGAAATGTGAGAGCGCTCAGTAAAATTAAACCGGTCTGATCTGAGAGAAGAGCGGAGACCAAGTAGTAGGCGGCATGGAGCAAGAAGGGAGGAAAGTAGTGAGTCAGAACAATGGTTGCCTGTATTTATGTCTGTAGGAGTATATTTTGTTCTGCTTGCCATAGCTGCTGGGCTAAACAGTCTAAAATTATTTTCAGCTCTCATCCTGGATGTCAGGGCTGTAATCAAGTGAGCATCAGGCCTGCCACTGCTGAATAATAGCAGCCTGACGTGTGGAAGAAATGAAGGAGCGAGAGTGTGTAAATAAACAGGAGACTTTGAGAGAGGAGGAGAATGAGAGGGAAGGAGAGAGAGAAAGGAAACGCTGTCTTGACTGTAATTGATTGTTTGTGTTTTGGGCTTTGTGCTACATGCGGAGAATGAATAAGCGGGAGATTGTGAATGAAGTACAAAAAAGCACGGCGGATCTTCCATCTGGTCACGAGTTTATGTCAGTGCCAAAATGAATCTGTCTCACCCCGAGGAATTATGAATATATTCAGTATGTATTAGATAACCACACAACGACGACTTCTTCCACTTGTAAAACTGGATGTCTTTTCATGTGTTGCTGGCTATATTCAGTCTGGCATTTGATTTCCCTGTGCTTGTTTTGACAGATTCAGTACTGGAAAAATCACCCGATCAGATGATGTGACTGCAGTTTTCGGTTCAACTAAAGGCAGAAAAAAGATGGAAGCACAAAATGGTAAGAAAGCCTCATAATTACATAATTATACAAACTTTTATGTGCTCTAGTGTAGATTCTAAATTGCTGTTTTAATGTTTACAGGAAATATCTCACCTCATAAAACAACAGAGAATGGAGTTAAAGGGAAGCCCCCTTACTCAGTGGAAACCCCATATGGTTTCCGCCTTGACCTGGACTTTCTAAAATATGTAGATGACATAGAGAAAGGCAACACCATCAAAAGAGTCCCCATCCAACGCCGAAGCAAGGTTCCTCGGGCAAGCACTCTTCCCAGGCACCTTAACCCCTCTGGATGTGGCTACCGGCCGAGCCCCTGGGGGTCTACGGGAGCTCTTGCCCCCAGGTCCCGAGTGTCAGATCACCATGGCTACACTTCCTGGGCATATGATCACAGGTCTCCAACAGGCCTGAAATCGCTGACAGAAATGGAGGCCAGAATCAGGGAGTTTGATGAGCAACCCTTGGGCGAGCACATCCGACCTCATCTCCTCCGCGCCTCCAGTCTGCCACTTACAGTGTTGTTGAGACAGGGTTCGGAGTCCACGGACGATCCCGGCAGCCTCTGTGGTTCAAAGGATCACCTCAGCAGAGGGAATACCTCCTGCGAAGATGTCTTCCATTCCTCAGACAGCCCTCGCAACCAGGACTGCTCAGGGCTGCTGAAGCGCTTGACGGAGGCACTGGAGCGGGTGGGGGAGCTGGAGATGGAGGTGCGGGTCATTCCAGAGCTCCGGGCTCACATCTGCATCCTTCAGGAGGAAAGGGAAAGGCTCCGTCTGGGTCTGAACCCACAACCTCCATCCATGAACGGGACCACAGATCCTTGCATCTCCTCCCACTATGGCACCGTGGATATCAAAAGGCCTCGACATGAAAGTCATGTCATGTTTCCTCGAAATCACGGCAGCAGCCAAGACGACTCTAATCCCACACATGAGTGGAGAACTAGTACAGACTTGGATGAGCTGCTGACAGTAACGTCCCTGCAAGCCAAAGTGGCTGCGCTGGAGCAGAAGCTTCATGAGACTGGACTGGAACTCCAGAGGGTCTCAGGGCTGCTGAAGGAGCAGCAGGATGAGAGCAGAAGGAAAGATGAGAACATCGACCACCTTAGCAGGAATCCTGGGGTGTGGGTCTGTGCAGAAAGGGTTGTAGTAGACCAGGACGGAAATGAGGTGGTGGTGAGATCAAGAAGTCCAGATCCACTCATCACTCCAAAGAGTGTTACTACAAATGGACAAAGAAGTCAGCATCAAGACCGCATTGTTCCTTCCCTGGAAAGGAGTCCAACAGTGTCTGTGGAACCTGCTGAGGGTACAGACACAGCAGTAATCATCCACCACATAAAGAAGATCAAGAGGCTCCTGGGCCAGCAGTGGGAGTGTTTGTGTGCAGACAGCAAGTCGGCTGAGGGAAGAAAACTAGAGCACCCAGACCCAGAAGTCAACTCCCTGCAGCAGGAGATGATGGGACTTGTCGACATCCTTACTTCCTACTACACTCAGCAGGGACATGGTGGAGAGAGGATTCAACATGGAGGTATGTAGTTCACAACTGACCATCACATCAATGAAATGAGTAACAAACAACAGGAGAGCAGCTCTAAGAAGAAATGCATTGGTTGCAACACCAAGTACTTGTCAGGACTTATTCCTCAAGAGTCAATACGTATAGGACAGGGGTCTCCAACCCTGGTCCTGGAGAGCTACTGTGGGTGCAGGTTTTTGTTCCAACCGAGCAGGAACACACCTGATTCTACTAATGAAGCTCCATAGCAAGGGCCCTAATGGTTGATTAGTAGAATCAGGTGTGTTCCTGCTTGGTTGGAACAAAAACCTGTACCCACAGTAGCTCTCCAGGATCAGGGTTACAGACCCCTGTCCTATACGTATTGAATACATGCAATCCAGAAACAGATTACCATTAGGTGGCCCCAAATGATGGTTTGAAGGTCCATTTACCACAGTTTTACCAAACAACAAAAAATTCCAAGTGATGAAACCAGGATTTCTTCTAGATCATTACCAAAATGTAATCATCTGTTCATGGTACCATTCATACATTCTAGTGAAAACATAACTTCTTTGAAGAAGTACTGACTATTGGGACTTTATGTCTCACACTCACATTTAGAACACGCTAAGCCAAGCTCAACATAATTTAACTGTTCATGATTCTGTTATGGTGCATAGTCTTGCGTGATGGCCAGTAAATTGTAAGTAAGGTCATTCTTAAGGTTATATAAGGAGGGTGAGTCAGTTAGTTTGAAACACAGTGTTTTTTCAGTGATGATCGATAATAGGGCTACGTTTATATTAGCGACACCAAATAGTTTGAAAAGAAATAGCTCAAAACCTATGGCAGCTCAGCAGCTGTATCAACACAGGAGAAAGAGCAAGGTCATTTGTGGACTTTGGCAGTTGTTGAAAAACCCAGATCTCATTTAAATTTTAACGATGGAACACTGTAAGTCTTCAAAGAGTTGCTACTTGTGTTTAAAGCTGTATCCACACTTATTCTCAAAGGCAGCACAGAAGTCCTGTGCAAATAGTACGTTTTTTTTATTATTACTATTTTGCTGCAATTTGAAAGTCGATACTGAAAATCTATTACCATTTAGCAGAGGCTGCATCATGATGTACAAATCCATTGAGTAAATAGATGTTCACAGTATCAGATTACACAGTTACATATTTGCATTTATCACAGTCAGTACAGCTTTAAGAAATGGCAACAGGTAAAATAGAAAATTAACCATGTATTTCATCAGGAGCATGTACTGTTGTTCATGTGATTTTATATTGTGTCATATCATGTATTTATTCTCTCTGTAGCCTCTAAATCCATCGTGAAGACGGACTTGACATCAAGTTTACATTCCGGTGGTGTTAATGAAGGGTTAGTAACTCTCAAACTTTCACAACCTTTAGAGTTATGACTAATGGTTAAATTATAAATTATAGCTATACTAATGCCTTCTTTAAGTTACGCTTGCATAGTGTACTATTGGAGAATCATAGTTTAATGTTGAAAAATGAATGTCACTCCTTTTAAAGATGTCAGTTTGAGGAAAGCATTGGCACCAATGCAGGAGTAGCAGGGAATGACTCAGGGTGTATTTTTGTCCTCTGAGTCTAACTCTCCCTGAACTCTGTGCTCCTGAAAATTAAGCAATGCCAAGCTTTAAAACTTTAAAACGCCTGCCTGGAGTTACTATTGATTAAGTTATCCTGAATAATGCAACATGAATAATGCATCAGACATCTCTTCCAAAAGTCTTTGTCTTGTTCCTAAATAAGCAAATTCAGAAACAAAAAACAGAGTTGATCTGGTAATTCGGATAATGCCAGCTACTCCTTCTAAACAATATACTAATTTAATAAACTCCCTACTTTTATTTTTCATTATTTTTTGTTTTATTTTCACATTCACAGACCTCTTTCACTAGTTCACGAAAATGAAACTGATAATATACTGGTCATAAAACAGATTCATATAGTGTCAATTGCCAACGTTTGGATAGCGAATTCTTTCAATTTTCTCGCCCTGCTTTCCTTTCTTTAATTATTTTAAAGACGCAAAACAACCGCGAGTGGAAATGTGCTTGGACAGGACTGTGTGAAGCGGAGCGTTCATGGAAATTGGGAGCAGAAGGAGGGTGGCGTCGGCCCCCGGGAGATGGTCGCTGCCCAGGTGGACCCAGACCCAGAGAAGAGAGGGATGGAGGGAGAGAGGCAAACGAGCCCAGTCGGACAGATGATATCAGGAGGAACAGATCCGGGGTGGACAGATGGAGGCGCCGCATCTGTGCAGGCTGCGGAAAAAATGGCCAAGTCCAAACTGCAGCCTACAGGGGAACAGATGGAGGGCAACTCTGGCTCAGAAACAACCACCGGGGGCAGGTGAGAGGACCACAACAGAAGACTGATAAATCTAATTGTGGTGTTTACTCCTCAGGGAATATGTCATGTTTTTCCATCTTTTTCCAATGGTGTGACGCCCAATTTTCCACACTTGCACATTTTTTTTCCCTAGGGAGACAGTAAGCACAGAATTTACGGCTGCCTGTCAGTTCCTCAATGATCACATGGACAACATGGAGAACCCCAATGATGACATGGTGAGTAGTTGTCATTCTCAATAACTTTCAATCGAATTTACTTTACTGAAGCTGCTTTCGGTGACAAAATATATATCTCTAATTAAACTGAATTAGAAAATCCTGTACGCTAATGTTGAAAATGTTGGGGTTGGGGTGCAATGTTGGGGTTATCCAGAGAATTTTGCGTTTCCATTAAATTTCACTTTTATTCAACAGCATGAGTTGTAAAGTGAAATGTAGTCAAGACAATGACAAGGTTAGAAATTATGATTTGTATTTGAAATAACTTTTTCCTTCAAACTTTGCCTTCATGGGGCGACACGGTGGAACAGGGGTTAGCGCTGTTGCCTCACAGCAAGAAGGTCTCAGGTTCAAGACCTCCTTGGGTCCTGGGTCTGGGACCTTTCTGTGTGGAGTTTGCATGTTCTCCCCGTGTCTGCGTGGGTTTTCACCGGGTACTCCAGCTTCCTCCCACAGTCCAAAAACATGCTCAGGTTAATTGGCAACTTTTTTTTGCGTGAGTGAATGGTGTGTGTGCTCCACGATTGGCTGGCGACCATCTGGGGTGTATCCCTGCCTCTCGCCGTAACGCGCTGGGATTGGCTCCAGCAGACCCCTGCGACCCTAATGAGGAATAAGCAGGTATAGAAAATGACTGACTGACTTTGCCTTCATCAAAGGAAGGTCAGTTTTGTAGCTTCTCTAACCAGCTAAACTGCTAAACATGTGCTAACATGATTGTACAAGGGTTTTCTAATCATCCAATAGCCTTCTGACACAATGAGCAAACACATTGTACCATTAGAACACTGGAGTGATAGTTGCTGGAAATGGGCCTCTATACACCTGTGTTGCACTGTTGGTTGGGGAGTTGCAAAACAGTACAGTAGGTGCCACATTTTTCTGTTTCACCCCTGCCCTTCAAAAAGTCTGTGCATGTCAGTGCTCCAACTTTAATTCCAACATTTCATAAGCATTCCTGTCTTCCGCTGTGTTGCATATGTTGCAGAGGAAGGCCCTCGTGGTGCTGTTTCAGAACTGGTTCGGTGCTGCAGCAGAGGAGGGCTCCACGGCCGGCAGGGTGGCCGTGTACCTGAGAGAAGTGAAGAAGGCGACGCCTGCGCTGTTGGCCTTCCTGATCAACCTGGCTGACGACAACGGCAACACAGCCCTTCATTACAGCGTGTCCCACTGCAACTACAGCATCGTCAGCCTGCTGCTGGACTCGGGTACTCTTCAGAACCGGGCAGTAGAATTTTCTTCAGCATTGTGTTTTTCAGAAGTTGAAAGTTAGCTTATGAAAATCTGTTTTTGCCATTTCCTCTGCTCCACAGGCGTGAGTGATGTTAACCTTCAGAACAACGCGGGCTACACCACGGTGATGCTGGCCTCACTGACAGCCCCCGATGGTCCTGGTGGTATGGACGTGGTCCGCAGGCTCATGGAGCAAGGCAACATTAACATTCGCTCCAGCCAGGTATCGTAACTGCTACCAGCCCTGTTCAAATGTAACATGAGTACTTCCAAGTGTAAATGAAGGATGGGCTTTTATTCCCACTGCCATGTGCAGTGGTACATCTAGCTATAAAAGCAAGGAATGTATCTCTCTGACTGCTTGTTAGATCAACCTCAGCTTTTAAATGTAGCTTAAGCATTAGCATGGTGGTGGAGTCCTTTTTTTTGTGGAATTTTTGGATTCAAAAATTCAAAAATTCCAAAAAGTTAAAATGCCATAAACTTAAATATCACAGCGCTATCCTACGATGCACTTTCGTTACAGTGTAGAGCTCTGTATCACGGCGCTCCTCCTCATGTTGCTTCCCACATGTTGCTTCGTTAGAATTCAAAGCTCCGTTGTCCTGTTTTTTTTCCTGCACCGATCTTGCAGCCAAAGTAATGGAAGTATTGTAACATCTCTCAAAAAGCACAACGCTAAGACATTAGCTGGTTTAGCTGCTACTTTATTCCCCACGCTAACACAGGCTACTGCTGGCCATAGCCGTCTTACTCTAAGACACGTTCACAGACCCTCAGGAAATCCCACCACTATTACCATCAACAGAATCTGGGCCTAAACTCATTTATGTATAAACAAATATAATAGTGACATGCACCAGATTGACATCCACACCTTTAACATCAATTGTACCCTTTGTCTTACAATAACTGTATTTGCATGTCTCTCATTTTCTCAATGTATATCCATGTCTTATCTAATGCACAATTTGTCAGTTAAGTCTATGTAACAATCCAACACACTCTAATTTGGCCAAACATGAAAAATCTACTCAAGCTTCCACTTTTCCACAGGAATGCATACTTTTGTATAGGAATACTACAGGAATACATACTTCCTATGGGCTCTGCGCTAGTTTTACCAATGTTCACAAACAAATCTACAGTATGTACTTGAAAAACATTCTTTGTGACAGTCCTTTTTCAGTTTGACAAAATAACCCTTATGAAGTCAAGTTTGAAACATGCAGGCAGGGAGCATCTCACAAAAGGTGATATTGAGTTGAATTATGGGAAATGTATGATCCAGTGTGATCCAACTAGAGATTTTAAGGATGTCTGGTTTCAATTTTTAATAAAAAAAAATGGATTCCAAACGGTGTCCTTACAATACAGTGAACCTGATCCCTAAATCTTCATTCTCTGCCTCTGTGCTATCGTCCCCTCCTGCCCACACAGACGGGCCAGACCGCCCTGCACCTGGCGGTGAGACACGGCCGAGTCGTGATGGTTCGCCTGCTGCTGAGCTGTGGAGCAGACTCTAACATCCAGGACGTCCAGGGAATGACGGCCCTGATGTTCGCCTCAGAGAGGGGCCACACTCACATCGCCAGGCTGCTGCTGGAGAGGAGCCAGTGTGACCTCACCCTGACTGACAAGGTGATGCTGCGATATGGAGCACAACACTTTAGAACCGAATAAAAATGCGCTGCATTTCACATCGTGTGTCTCATCGTGGGCCAGTGGGTCTCGTTTTGCAGAGAATCCGTCTGATGGGTAACAAAGACGATTCTTCTTTCAGAACAGGCAGAGCTAAACCCGTCAGTGTTCTGTCTTCATTTGTGTGAGGGAAGATGTCTCACTCCGTGTCATGATTGCTCCTTTCTGCGATGAATCCGTCAATAGGAAAATCATGTTGAATACATAAAAATCCAAGAGGCAGCACTCCTGTTAAAATGATTTTCAAGAGTTCACAGAGTTCAGGAGATGAATCTGATTTCATTTCTCTTGTGAAATCCTCTAATATTTGTCAACAAAATGATTCTCTATCTACATAACACAAAAAAGACCACAAAAAAGGAGCTTAGATGTATGAAAGCTCAATTTTTTTTTACTCACAGCATGTGGACGTGCCTAGACTGACTGTCTGGATGTAGCACAACAGAGCTTTCCGCTGGATTAATCAGGGCTGGAGTGAAGACAAATCTCCCTGGGCTGAATGGGCTAATCTGCTAACAGTACCTTATCTGGCAAGTCTGGAAGTGGAGGCAAGGAAGAAAGCATAGGAGAAGGCATGGCTATATTCTAGTTTTGACTGAGTCTGCCTTTAAAGAACAGTTTGAGAGAAAAAAAATTTCCATCAAGCAGAGGTTTACTACCTTGCCTCTAAACCACGTCTCACCTTGGCACAAGCATAGATTAATGAGACTAAACGATTCAACGAAATTAAAATTGTAAATTCTTTTATATCTAATGAAGACAAAATGCAACCACGCACATGGATTCAATATTTAATCTGTCTTTTGGGAGAAGTGTTAATAACATCTGAACCAGAGTTCCTAAAATCATGAGTAAAGACATTTTCATCCAAATTGACCATGAAGATTCCATTTCTGACATCGGTTTGACCAAGAAATCCAAGATGGCCACTTGTAGCATCTACCTGTACTTTTGAATAAGAGCACATGGTTAAATGAGAGTAAAAGAATAATTTTAAATATAAAAGGTATTTTATAATGCGTCTTTTTAAAAAGATAATTTTCACTTAAAATGGTGCATTTTTATAGTCATAACATCCAAAGGATGTGAGTATTATATATAATCCTCATAGTCAATTACAGTAAAATAGCATCATAATTGGAGGTGCTCTGATTCAAAGTTCATACTTTTTAAAAACGCCATCAGTGTCCACTTTGGATTTGATTGATTGATTGTGTCAAATTATATTTAGGACTTGTGCCTTGATCCTAATTTCTTGTTTTTCCCCTGTTTCTATCCCCCAGCGTGGACAAACCGCTCTCTTGATCGCCATGCAGGGTTCCCACACTGATACAGCCACCCTGCTGCAGGCCCACGCTAAAGCTCGAGCTCTGTAGTGCTGGAAAAACCGGATTCCTTCACATGTGCGCTTATCTCTCCGAGGCACTTCAAAACCCAGTTTAGTATTGACGTGATACGCTTGGACTGAGCTCTTGCTTCTGTGATACCGTCGTGGAATCCCGGCCTCCTGCACAGCGGCATCAGCTTGACTTTAAATATATTTCACAAGAGGACATCAGTAAGCGTTTGCTAGGATTACTGATGCGGTGTATGCTGTGAATATGCTGCGGTCTCTTGTCTTTACGGTTGATGTTTCATAGTTCTGTCTGATCTTTGCACATCCAGGTAGCAGCTTTGCTCTGCAAACTATACAACGAAAAACAATATTTATTATGACACGTTTATCATGTTTGGTCATAAATATGACATTCAAATAGTCAGTGCTTATGATTACATGTTCAAAAAAATTACAGGTGCTTTTTATGCTGTTAAGGACATTTACAGTTGTGCCTTCTTTTCAGCATCTGAGCACTTTAAAGATAAATTGCTTGTGAAATACATTAAGGTAGATACATGTTGCATGTCAAGCACTTGAAAGAAAGACATATTTTTGGAGACAATAAACTACCCTGTTAATTTCACCCACTAGAAATCGCTATTGTGATCGCCTGTTTGTAATAAAAATTAAAGAAAAACGGATGATAATGTGTTGTTTCATGCAAGATGGGTGGATTGAAAACTCATTTATCAGCTTTGTTGCTGTAATGACAGACCTGACCAGCAGGTGGCACAGCTCCTCCATTCCACCGCAGCCGTGCGGCCAAATCAAACAATAACCCCCACAGAGGAAGCAAACAATAAACATATATCTGAAATTCCAAACCGAGCCTATCCAACGGATTAGATCTAATCCCTTTCGAGTGTGACATATAATTATAGACATGACACCCGCCGAATTGCGCTAATTCCACCGTGAGAGAGGACACAATAAGATTCACCTGCAATCCCAGCCGTACGGCCCAGTCAGGTGTGAAAGCAGATGTGTTGGAGTGGCCTTTGTTCTCCTAACCCCCCCCCCCCCGGGAATAAGCGAGGGGGCAGAGCTGTAGGTGTGTGCCAAGGCCTTGAGATTACGTTTGTGAGATAAGACACACACACACAAAAAAAGAAAGATTGAGGGATGGGGAGGAGGCTGAATTTCTGACAGAGCAAAGCCACTTCATTTCCCCTGAGGATTTTTTTTTTTTTTTCTCCAGTATGGCTTACTGGCTGTCCTGCTGCTGAAATGGCCCTGAGCAAATATATAGGATATCCTCCTTAAAAAGAGAGAAATTGTTAGACATAAATGGAAGCGGCCCCTTTTCGGGTCCTTTGGTCTTTTTGGAAATATTAAATTTAAGCATTCTCACTAATCTACAGGCAATGAACACTATGCAAACAGACCTTCACGCCCCAGTGAGCAAAGGTGTTCCCATTAGTCTTTGTGCACCAATGAACATCTGTGTGACACCTATTTTGTCTGCAGGCCATGCTGGGCTAATAAAAAATACATATTGCGTAATATCCTAATGACGTGGGGTCCAACCAGGAGATGGAGTTTAAAGGCATTTGCTGAGCTCCAGCCTAATAATGGTAATGGACTGGATTTATCTACCGCTGTTGTTCTGTCTGCTGATGAATCACTTAGACGGCGGAGTCAGTGGATCCTCAACAATCTGTGAAAGCAGCTTCAGATCTGCATTAAAATCCACCTGAAATTAAAAATGCATTATTAATCCTTTTAGATCAAAATCCCTGGCCACGCGCTTCAATTATTTTACGATATTTGCCGAATATTTCAGAAAAAAAAAATCAGTGGATCACCACATTTTGTGATTTGCAGATGGATTTTATGTTGTAGAACAAAATGTTAAAATCCCTTAAGCTTATTTCAGGTATTTAATCAAAAACCCATTGACTTCAAGGCAAGTTTGCTCACTCATTTCCAGGTTTTAGGACTCACCCTGCAGCACTCTAGCTAAAACCAGTAGCTTATGATGGCTAATGTGAGCTAATGTTAGCAAACTACTGCACAACTATGGAAATGACATTATTTAGATAGTTTGCAGGCTTTGACTATTCTGTTTGTGCTAGCATGTGAAAACAAATATTTCAATGGTTTTATCACAATAATAAAAATTATGTCACATTATTTGTTGTTTCTTGCCAAAAACAGGCAAAATCTACGAGTTAAGTTGGTGCTAAGCTGTTTAGATCAAAATCCCTGGCCACGAGCTTCACTTATTTTACTATATTTGCCGAATATTTCAGGAAAAAAAATCAGTGGATCACCACATTTTGTGATTTGCAGATGGATTTTATGTTGTAGAAGAAAATGTTAAAATCCCTTAAGCTTATTTCAGGTATTTAACCAAAAACCCATTGACTTCAAGGTAAGTTTGCTAACTCATTTCCAGGTTTTAGGACTCATCCTGCAGCACTCTAGCTAAAACCAGTAGCTTATGATGGCTAATGTTAGCAAACTACCGCAGAACTATGGAAATGACATTATTTAGATAGTTTGCAGGCTTCGACTATTATAGCATGTGAAAATGAACAAATATTTCAATGGATTTATCACAAAAATAAAAATTATGTCACATTATTTGTTGTTTCTTGCCACAAACAGGCAAAATCTACGAGTTAAGTTGGTGCTAAGCTGTTAGCACAGATCATTTTCACCAAATTTAACCAAGTGAGCTGAAAGATACTGAAACGCACCATAGAGCTGCAACGAACAGGTGAAAATTCTCTGTGGGTTCAACACTGATAACAAACATAACATTCACTAAAAGAGAATTAACTTCAAGTAGCATGTGTGTATTAATAGGAATAAAAAAAATGTGTAGGAAAATGAAACAGTACAAATTGAGGAAATTTTCAGTCAGATTTTATATATCAATATATAGAGATATTTAAAAGTAATCCATTACAGAAAATCAAAAAGTGGAACCAGTTTGGTCTTGATACAGTTTTTCTTGCATGTAAAAGTAGCCGGCTGATCCCTGTCCATTTCATGAATAATACTGGAGGAGAATGAAATGAAGCAAACAAATAAAAAGGCACAAATAAACCAAAAAAAAAAAAATAATCATCTCATTAACATCAAGGTTGGGAAGGGTTACAAATATGTGAATTTTTCAGGAAGGGGATCACCATGTTTTTTTAAATAAAGGTTGCACACTAAAAAATATGCTAAATGATGCACAGCAAGAAACAACACAAACCACTTTGGTGGATAACTGGGATCTCTTACAATCAGGGAATGCAGTGCTCTCCTTTGTACAAATAAATTAATATACCTGTCAACACTTTATCTAAAATCTTATGTACATCAGTTCTTTTACATAATTGTATAATACATTATCAAAAACCTTATGAAAACATATTTACAACTCAATGAATCAAAAAGCACCCTCAAAAGCTTCTCCAGTGTCATACGCAGTCTCTCAAACACACACAATCACACACACACACACAGATGTGCACTTTGACACTTGTTCATCCACGCACCGTGCACACCTTCACACACTGTTTTTCGTCCATGCAATACACAATACAGAAGGCATTCGAAGAGGGTTGTGCAACAAAGAGCATACAAAACAGTTCAAATATATGGCTGTGGGTGTGGGATGAGCACTTACATGCATAATAATGATCACGCACACACGCACGCACGCACACACACACACACACACACAAACACACACACATAGACTTTTAAGGTTTTATAAATGGTAGTGTTAATGGCGGGATTAAACCAGCATGAGTAGTGGGAGAAACATAGTCAGTGACAGGACGAGTTGGTCTCAACCTCATTAAATCAGAGTCGTAACTTGGTTTTTATCACATCACATGACGAGTCCATCTCATCATGCAGCCACCTGCTGTGCCCTCCCGCATCGGCCCTATCCAAAACCGGCCGCCAATGTCGGCCATCTCGGGAGGAGAGCGGCGGGCGCGGGGATCTATCCCGCTCTGGTGGACGTGTGCGGTTATCTTGCCTGGAACAATGAATGGCTGCATTGTCAGTTGGTGAGCAATTATGCATGCTGTTTGTGTTTTTCCGAAGGGCAAGTGCACATTGTCTCTGCTCCTCCCGGAGAACAGCGGGAGTTTGCCATCGCTATGCCTCATGTATTTGATCATATAAACTCAAGGATATTTGTCAACCACATTAACACCGCGGCCTCAATGAAAGCCGCGCTCTATTGCTTTTTCTCGAACCGTTTAACACCTTAAGAAAAGTCGTGATGAAGAAGTCCCTGCGTTCTCTCTAACCTCACAGCCTCTATGCGTATAGAAAACTAAGTGAAAAGTTCTTTTTTTGTTGTTTTTCCTTTTTTTTTTTTTTATTCTCCCCAGTGTGCAAATCGGATATACTGTCCTTGCACCCTGGGGTGTTGGAAATCAAATGAAAACATAACCTCTCAAATCAACTGTATACAACTGCACTCTGATAATATTAGACAGCTCACCCTTAAAGGCAGTCCTCTGATCCAGAGAGAAAAGCGTAAAATGGGGGGTGGGGGTGGGGTAACACGTCTAAAAACTCAGATTATAACAAATCTTACGAAAAGAAAAAAAAATAAATAAAAATCCACCGTTGAACACGTCGACTACGACACAGACGGATCCGGTAATGACATTTATGATTGATTCTAATATGAATCTGTACAGATTGTCCCACAACGCAGGTGCTGCCCCAGTTTCAGAGCTACTCCTTTCCTTCACAGTGTTCCCAGAACTCCCCCACCCGCCCGCCCTCCCCCAGGAATAACACAGAGCCCAAATTATTACATCGAGGACGAAAACGCTTCCGCTAGCCCTGTCGCTAAATATAAGACGAACGGCACACGCCTCACTCGGCTTAACAATCCAAAAAAGACCCAAAAGTACCATACGGACTCCCAGCTTGGGTCAGTGTTGGGAACACGCTGGTACGTGTTTAATTAGGCCACTCCAGCACTGGAAAAGGTATGAAATAATATCTCGAGAGGTGTTCATCTTATTGATGCTGCTCGTCTTTCATATGGAAATCGGCATAGGACGCGGCTGTGAATGGCTGCATGTTTAACGGTTGATGATATGTCGCTCCGTCCTTCGCCAAACTCAGTCCAGGTCACCCCCTCCCCTCCCCTCCCCCCCGACGTCACTGTGTGTGCGTGTGCCTGAGCGGCCATCTTGACCCCCTTTTCGGGGTCACTTGGCGGTGGAGAGCATGGGCTGCTCCGTGTACCAGTGCGTCCCCGGGTCCGGCATGCTGCCGCCGAGCGGCAGGGCGATGAACTGAGGGCACGTGCCGCCGCCCGCTCCCACGACGCCCATGCCGACGCCCTGCGGGTACGGGTGGTGGTGCGCGTGGTGGGCCATGGCGTCGGTCCGTCCGATGTGGATCTCGTCCTCCTCCCCTTCGCCGGTGGTCTTGCGGTAGACAGGGTTGTCGAAGTTCATGCTCTTGGTGGAGTTGCGCCGCCAGTTGCGCCACACCATGTAGACCCCGGCGCAGACCAGGCCGAACACCACTGTGGCAACGATAGGAACTGCATGCGTTTAAACACACAGCGGCGGGGACACGGGAAGGGGGGGGAGCGTTAACGAGGCAGAACGAATCCATGGCGTGAAATGACAGGAAGACGGAGAGGAGCAGAACTGGGCATGCGGGGGGACAGAGGGGTCAGGGGTCGGCGATACAGAGGTTGTGTGTGTGTGGGCGGCTCAGGTAAACATCAGGGTCATATATTTACAGATTTTTAACACTGACTCTAAAATCGGCTACACAAGGCTCCATTAGGGGCCCGGCTATGGAGAAAATTAGTTTTAAATATCCCTGGGGAGGAAAAAAAAAAACTATCACATTACATCACATTTCCTTGGTAACTCATCCTAATCATCTGCCTTTGAATGAGCAATTTAATAAAGCTTTATCAAATTACCACCCAATAAAGCTTTCACGCTTTATTTAATGCTTTTTTCCCCCATCATGTACTGTCTGCTCACCTTATGAAATATATAATAAGAAAGGTCCATCTGAACTAACTGGTTGGCTCATTCATTGATTCATTCAGTTTATTTTTTATGTTATATATATTGTTGTATATGTTCTGCTTGTTTATGCCTCAACCTGTAGATGCACATAGGAAGCAGCAGCAGTAATAGATTATTACATACACTACCATTCAAAAGTTTGGGGTCACCCAGACAATTTAGTGTTTTCTAGGAAAACTCACACTTTTATTGATGACCATGAGTTGCAAAATGAATAGAAAATATAGTCATTGACATTGACAAGGTCAGAAATAATGATTTGTATTTTAAATAATATTTTTTTTCCTTCAAACATTGCTTTCATCAAAGCAAGGTCGGTTTTATAGCTTCTCCAACCAGCTTAACTGTTTTCATCTGTGCCAACATGATTGCACAAAGGTTTTCTAATTATCCATTAGCCTTCTGACACAATGAGCACAATGAGCTGACACAATGAACTATCACTGGAGTGATAGTTGCTGGAAATGGGCCTCTATACACCTATGTAGATGTTGCACCAAAAACCAGACATTTGCAGCTGGAATAGTCATTTACCACATTAACAATGTATAGAGTGTATTTCTGATTAGTTTAAAGTTATCTTCATTGAAAAAAATAAGGACATTTCTAAGTGACCCCAAACTTTTGAATGGTAGTGTATGCAGTTTCTATTCTTGCCACCTTACTATTATTTTATAAGCCTTACTCAAGGGGAAAAATTATTTCAAATTTGAATCAAATTGTATATATATTTAAAAGATTAGGTAACTCTTTAACCTTCTATTGCATAGCATTACCATAGGGCAAAACGTATGCACTGTGGTATTCAGGCTCGCTGCAACAAATGCAACGATGAGGAGTGAAAATAGGATTTCCTAGTTATGTGATAAAGGTAAAAGACATATTTTTACACCTAAACAGAAAGTCCTTTTAAGTAATATTGAGCCAAAGTAATGTCAACGCTTCTCAATACAGGATTAAAAGTTTGCTTTCTGATAATCGAGGTCAAAGGTCTACTGACATAAGAGTCCTATGACCGGCGCAGAACCCAACACAACAACGGTGTGAAGTGAATAATGCAGCGATGTCAGACACACACACAACGGGACACCTGAGAGACGTTATTGAGGAAGACCCGCGGGGGGCCAGCCTTCTCTCATCCTGCCGCTGCAGGGTCGGTGTGGATGGACGACGTACGGAGCGGCCGCGGGCAGCAGGGAGGACAGCAGCTTCAAGCGGCCCCGCAGGCCTCCAGCACGCACAGGCACAAACACACACACACACACACACACACACAAGGAGACTTCAGATGAACTCACCGATGGGGATGACCACGCCCAGAACGGCCACCGTTAGGTTCTCTCCCAGGAGGAAATGCTCACTTCCGGCTGAAGAGGGAGACATGAAAACGAGAGGAAGAAAAGACATAAGGGGATGGAGGATAAGCAGATAGGATACACAAAAAAACATAAGAGTGTGGGATTAGCAAGGCAAAGCAGGAAAGGAGGTAGAGAAAAGAAATAAAACGCAGAGGTGAGGAAGTAAAAGAAGAATGAGAGAAAGAGGGAGAAGGAAAATCGGTTGCTGTCGCGCAATCCACGCCGCCCCGATGACCTTCTGAAGTTCATCCGTCAAGGACTCCGGTGCCATGGACATTTGCATACCGCCTGCTTACTTACACACTTATATTCATGCACACTTATCCTACTGCCTTCATCCCACACGGAGCTCAATTTATGGAGGGAGAGGCGACGTTTTCAAGGCGGCGATCCATCGCTCCTATTAAAGTCAGCCGAGCCTGGTCGCGGCGGGGCTTATAGATATCTTATAGATAGATATCTCATGTTAATGTTGTCATTACGGCGAGGGTGAGGGTTGTTATGAGCTACGTAACGAGCGCGAGCGTGGTCCTTCGCCGCAGACGAGGACACTGGGGTGAAAGTGTCACTTTATCGGGGGACTGCGCCCTGTTTCCTGTTAATTACAGAATGCGGCGCTCTGCCCTTTCCAAATCATGTGGGGTCAACCGGGTAGCGGCGACAATGCCAATGGCGATACAGTACCTCCTGTATATGTGAAATGTATTGAAATAAATGCTTATGTGTGCTGTGCTTGTGTCTCATCAGGGCAGAGGGCCCAGAGGTCACGGATTAGGAGATTGGGAGCACCTTAGGGTGGGAATTGCCCTGCAGGGGCGGGGCTTTAAGAGCTGTTTATAAGGAGGAAGCAGGGGAGGAGGTTAGACTGGCTGCAGGCTCCTCTGATTAAGTTTTCCTGTTCGAGTTTCTTTTCAGCATTTTTGTTGTCAAGGCCTAAAATGGATGTAAATCACCTTCTCCACAGTACAATCTGTAAAAGAATACGCGCTCACGTATCCATTTTTTAAGGCCTCTCAGCGAGATTTCGGTTGTTTTCAGCATCTTCGCATACAGGCAGAGTGTGATTATAAGGTACTTACAGTGTTGAGAGACGCTGCTGTCCCCTGCGGCCGTGGTGGAGACGACCGTGGCGGCGGAGTGGGATCCCAGCGCCTTCGACTTCTCCTGCGACGACACGGGCTTGAGCGTGCCCAGAGGGGTGAGGGGCTCGGGGGAGGCGGGGAACGCCGTGGTCAAGTGCGGGGTGGCGTCCGCTTGCGAGACTCCCCCCGAGGGCGGCGGGAAGTCTTCGGCGACGATCGCTCCGGTGCCGGGCGTGAACCCGGACGGGGGTGATGTGGGTGACATGTCGTCTCTCGGCGCCGCTGCAAGGACAGGAGGAGGAGGTGAAGGAGAAACCGCACCGGGACGTGAAACTGGGAATGAGGGCGGTGTTGATTGAACTTTCAGCAATAAAACATATATTTTGGGGGGGTTTTGTGACTAAAAAAAGAAACATCAATGATAAAGTGCTGAAAAAAACACTACATATTATTAAGACTTTAGCTCATTGAAGCCTATGAGCCTTTAAGTCAATGATTGTCATTTTATACTAAATAAAAAATAAATAAAAAATATAAATGTTACTCATACAGGTTTATTTGTCTTTTCTAATGACATGATAGTAGACACCTTAGATAAAAGGTTTTAGGAAAATGATTATTATGATTTTCCAACCCTGATATGTAAATCTATTTAATCAAGTCTCTAGATAACCCCTCCAAAAAAAAAAAATTTGTACGTGGGTTTTTTTCTGCAAAGAAAAGAGTAGAAAATTGAAAAAAATAGATACATAACATGATTGTTAGTGTCTCAACTGATATTATTATATGCATCAAATCTTTGAAAAAAATCTGTGTTTAAATGGGTAAAGTCAAACACTGCACCAATCTGCTTCATTATAGTATGTTTAATCATATTTTATTGACAACTGTCACGTTATTATTATTATTATTATTATAATTAAACCAAACATGGGTAAAAAGGCTGATTTCAACTTATACATTGATATTTTTCTGTATGAAATATGCTGTATATCTGCTGTGAACTGTACTATAAATTAGAAATAAATAAAAATTCAAACATCATTGAGCTCACCAAATATCAAACTTCACTTTGTCATTCATCCCTGCGCTTGTACATAATCCACTAGCGAATTCAATAAATAACAGTATATTGCGCTTTAATCCCTGAAGTGGTAGGTTTCTTTCAGCCGGAAACATTCATCATGTAAATACAAATGATCGACAGAGCAGTCCCGTCCCAGCACACAATATAATGCTACGTCTGATACAACATTATCAGTTGTCCTGGCTGGGATGATGCGATAAATTTCACAGCGGTTGATTATTCTATCCACTCCCTCCGTGTGTTGCTTAGCAACTAACGTTTTTTTAGTTGCAGGTTCAATAACCGTGTTGCTCGGAGGAAGCTCATTATTTACTATGAATAAAATATTTATTGATTTATTACCTCCGTGGTGAAATGCAATAATCAACAGTCATTTCAGTTTCGGGCAGCTCAGTTTGCTCCTCCTTACAAGCTTTTACTTGTATAAAAAAATGTGTTGCAACAATGATTATCACAAATTATTAGATATTTCAAAATATGCATCCTTATTAAACCCATTAGGTATATTACATTAATTATACTTAAGTTAAAACATGGAAGACATACAAGATTATCAATATTTTAAGCATGACTTCCCAGATTAACCTTCATTAAATCAGCAAATTTCAGTTTTAATGAATATATCCTGTCTTGTTATCTCATTATTTTAGCAGATTTTTTTAATTAATCTCTATTTGTCTTCATGTTTTTAATAAGATATTCATTATTATTCATCAATATTTTACTATCTATTAGTATTACACAAAATAAAAGCCACTTTGAGCTGACCAGAAGCCAGTCATCATTTGGTATGCACTGTGCTGCTCTGCCCAACAAATCCCCTTAGGTGCTATTGATTACCAAATAGTCTCAATTACCGCTCGCCCTCACCTGGCACACAGCCCCTCATATCAGGCCCCAGGTCCTGTCCGTCGGGGCAGGCGCACGTGTATTTGGGAGAGTGTTCCGTGATCTGCGGCGCCTTCAGACACAAGTACTCACAGCCTCCATTAGCCACGCTGCCCAGATTACAGCTGTCTGGGCCTGCAGACAGTAACAGAGAGAGAAACAAAGAGTTCACTCTGCACACTGTAAGCAAGATTATCACTTATTCAACATGGCGAGATGAAGTCAGACCCAGACAAAAGAAGAAGAAGACGATGTGCTTTATTGTTCCCTGGCTGCGAATTCCCTTTAAGCAAAGCCAATTATGCTGGTGTAAACCAGATCTAAAAAGATCAAATCTCGCACTCCTGCGCCGGGTACAACTCTACTTGTGATCACTCAAAATCTCGTTCAAACTACAATCTAGGACGGACGCCAACGTATGGAAATTGACTCGGAAAAGACGGTGATGAAATACACTGTAAGATAAGGACATAAACGGGCATGAACGACGCGCTGGAAGGTAAGAATGAAAAAGAGACAGGTCGGACAGAGATAGATATGGAAAGTGACACGCTGGAAATGAAACGCGCCGTCGCCGCATTTACCACGGAAGCGCCCGGCTCAGTTCGACTCGAGTCCTGATTGTCCCGCTAACAGGGAATCGTGTCGGAGGCAGGGCTCTGACAGGCGTCTGAGTGTACCTCGCCATCATTTATTCATTGCGCCCGGGCCCCGATACAGGACCACGGAGGAGGAAACCAGTCACTCACGCGTCCTGCGTATACACGCACCTTGCGGCTGCCTGAGCTGGTGGAAGACCACGATGTCGTGGGGGTCGTTGAGGTTCTCGGCCAGCGTGTGGATGTCTTGTCCGGTCAGCCTGTTGGCCATCAAGACCGCCGCCCTGTCTCTGTCCGTCCAGTAGACGCGATCCTAGACACATGGAGATGGAACACACGTCTGAGTATAGCAAGTATAGCATATATAGCAAAATGCAGCGACACTGCTGATAATGGTCATTCATGGGAGGAAGGTTTCGATGTGAGAAAGAATGTACTAAAAATGGGTGATCTCATTGTTTGTTGAGGTGACATAAGATGGGAGTGAAATGAACAGAGAAGCTGCAAAACAAAGATCCTCTCTATGAAAGATTCAGTAAGGTAACCTAAGCGGAGTTCACACCAAAGTGTTCCACATTTAACTTTTTGAGTTCACCGTCCGGCAGCTCCTAGCGCACTGCATTCCATCATTGTCAAGTGTGACTTCACGGACTTATGCACTCAAAAACAGCAGTGTTGCATACAGAAGCACGTTGTTTGAGATGCACAGAGAGCAAAAAAAAAAATAAATAAAGAAGAAGGATGCAGAGTGTATTCGCTGCAAAAAACATGAGCTAAAACATGAAAAAACACTGAAATTGAGGAGAAAACGACTTAATACAAGTGAAACGATCTGCCTATTATTATTAATTTAGGAATATACCACAAATTTAAAGATAGAAACTTGTAAATAACTTCTAAAACAAGATAATGAATCTCCTATTCCCACATCTAAGACTGTATCTTGGCAAGCCCAAGATATTTGCACCCTATACTTAAAAATTGGCTCACACAGCTTATTATTACTATATTGAATATACCCGACTGAAATAAGGAAAAGGAAAAATGTGCGCACTGATTGTGAATATGTGTTGCTGTTTTTGTTTTAGAAGAAACCGGGTTAAATTTTCTTTTAGATGTTCTGAATGAATCGAATTTCAGGATTCAAATGTTTCCCGTTTTAGAGCAAAACACAGCTCAAAGCTCAAAGAGCGACAGTTAATTCATTAATTTGCTTCATTTCACTGGTTCGCTCCTCCTCGTTTACAAGGGCGCTTATAACCGGGAGTTGATTATTTATTTGCAGTTGCCTTAGAAACTACACGCTAATCTCAGGCTTGTGGTGAGACAATAAACGTGTGTGTGTGTGTGCGTGCGCGTGTGTGTGTTTATGTGTGTAAACATGCATTTATTTGAGTCAGACACTGAGTCAGGATGAGATTGCAAAGCTGCGTTACACTACAACAAGCTCCATTCACTATCACTGATGTGTACATCAACAGAACAAAGAACACAACCAGAAGGTCACCTTGTCCTCACAACAGGGCAGAGAGCAGTGAAGCCCCGGATCGATTATGTATTACACCAGAGGGTATTTATCATCATTTCTCTGAGTTACACCACAGCGCCGGCTGCAGGGTGGGTGGACGGTACCGGGTGGCAGAGGAGAGTACAACAAATCCTCAAGGTAATGCAATGATGGATTGGAAATGTGAGCCACTGTAACAGCAGTAAACCTTTTTTTCTGTCACAAAAAAAGCATTTTAGCTCATTTTAGATGCCCTGTCCTGTCGCTTCTGTCACAGTGGAGTGTCTGGGTAAGAAAAAAAAAAGTCACTCAGGACAAGTTTCCTGACCCCTCAAGCTCACGAGCATAATTCAAACGGATCAAATGGATTTTTAATGTGACATCATAACTTGTGTTCAGCCAGGTTTCAGCAACACTGCAGAGGAGGGCAGACTGAACGGAAGGAGAACGAGTGGGTGGTCTATGTGTAGAAATAAAGAAATAAACTTTAATAGAATTAGAAATAGACTCTATACATACATACTAATGGTGGTAAATGACTATTCCGGCTGCAAATGTCTGTTTTTTGGTGCAATATAGGCGTATAGAGGCCCATTTCCAGCAACTATCACTCCAGTGTTCTAATGGTACCAATGTGTTTGGATGATTGGATGATTAGAAAAGCCTTGTGCAATCATGTTGCAAATCACAAATCATTATTTCTAACCTTGTCAATGTCTTGATTATATTTTCGATTCATTTTTACATCTCATTGTGGTAAATAAAGTGTTTTTATGGAAAACACAAAATTGTCTGGGTGACATATATATATATATATACGTGTGTGTGTGTGTGTGTGTTTAATAGGGCTCCTTTAAAATTAATGCATGAAATGTGTAACTCCCTCTGGATGGAGTCCACAGAGGACTAGGCCACTAGGGTAATGTCGTCACCACCCATTTGGGATTTTGCAGCTGTGGTAACAACCACAAGGAAAAAAAAAGATGCACTGCCTTTAGTTTGGTTTTTACATTGCCTGGCTACAAACAAATCAAGCTGCAAGCCGAGCTGAGTCACATAGACGGACAGGTGACGCACTGATTTGGACGGTTTTGGCAAGCAAGTAGTCATCCCGCATCATCAGCGCTGCAACAACACACGTGGGCCGTGCATGTAGTAAATCGCATCCAACAGCCATTACATCCAAAACCCTCCAGTCACCCTGCAGGCTCCCGCGAGGCTAATGAGCGAGACGGAGATATGATGAGTTGTGGGAGGCTGAATGAGATCATGGACAGTTGCCCAAAAAACGCTTGAAATTTATTGCCGAGTGAAGCGACACGAGCGACTAGGATGAATCTATGAAGGGACGGAAACACACACACACACACACACACACCTCGAAAACAGCCAGAGCGTAGGGGTGTCCGAGGTTTTCCGCAGACGACAGGTGTGTTCTCCGGTGAGCTCCGTTCAGGTCCACGCTGGCGATGAGGTGCAGCTTTGAATCCACCCAGTACAGACGCTTGTTGGCTACATCTGAGAAACACACACACACACACGTATAGATGAGACTTTCCCAAGCTGAGCGAGTACAAATTGATCGCCTCCGTGGTAAGCACTCTTGCACTCTGACAGACAAATACCTTTAGGTGATATTGATTATGTTTTAAAATGTCAGATTCTCACGATTACACCGCCGCAAGTTTTAGGGTGTCGATCCATAACTTTTGAAACACTTCAAGCGCCAAGTGTGAAAACTTCATGAGTGATCCGATCACATTTAGCGTGAGCCGCCCTCTCCCAGCTCACCCAGCGTGATCCCGTTGGGCCATTCGATGTCATCGGCCACCAGCACCTGTCGGTCCACTCCGTTCATGCCGGCTTTCTCCAGTTTAGCTGTTGTTCCCCAGTCTGACCAGTACATGAAGCTGGGAAGAACAAAAAAAAAGAAGCAGGTTTATTGTGCTATTATGGAGAGCTCGCAACGACTGAAGATAAAAGTGACGCTTCTGAAAATAAACGAGTCAAGTCTGGGAATATTGTCTATGAAGGACATACACAGATGGAGGAATTTAATTAATCTCTACCTGTAGGTTATGAAAAGATATTAGCGACAGAAACTAACGGATCTCTGAAGGTTCTTTCAACTACCCCACTGCCTTTGCTCTCTCTCAGCCTGCTGCTTTACTTTTTTATTTTTCCTGCAGCAATGTCCTGATTGCCAATGTCACGATTGAAGAAGCTACCATGTGGGCTCCTGATATATTGGCTTAAATCCTTCTTTCATATTAAATTATATTACTTTGCACAGCATTGTTCCTGTGTTTAAAGTTCTTGTGCGTATGAGGTTCTTTTAAAAGGCCCCATTTTGTTCACTATTTCTGGGTTTTTATTTGAAGCGGTGATCTACCCGGCAACATATATTCGTGATGTCGAGAACCAAAAATCATCCAAATACAGTTTTTCATCTCCACTCTCAAGCTTCTCTCTGGAGCTCTAGGAAGAACAGGTCGCTTTGTGTCTGTCTCGTTAATATTAGTGAGTCCTCTTCTGATTGGCTGACGTGAATGTCTTTGAATGAGAGTGTGTGTGTGTGTGTGTGTGTGTGTGTGTGTGTGGGGGGGGGGGGGGGGGGGGGACTCTATAGTTGTGACATCACAACTTCACTAAAGGCGCGGTGTCTGTGTACATTTTTCTGTGTTTTGAGATACAATTTATACAACACAACATTCTCTTTATAATCAATAAACCATCAAAAAAGCAATTAAAATCTCACTTTTTATGATAAAGGGCCTTTAAGAATGTTTTCAGAATGACCAAACATTTCCAAAACTAATCTTTTCTTTTTTTCCTTTTGTTTTAATAAAATCTAAACTATTATATGCTATTACCTTTCATACAGTGTTTGGCTTTACAGGAGGAGCACAGTATATTGCCAGGAAAATGCAGCACCTAAGTTAATTATAGCATAATTTACATTTCCTAGTACACGGTTGCTTTCCAGACCTGCACAAGACATACCTGTGGCTATGTCTGTGATCATTAAAGTGTAACTGAAGGGTTGTGAATCGCAATGAATTTTGTGAAACCGTTCCAGTAATGGCTTCGAAAAAAGAGCACCAATGTGATATCAATCCCTGCTGCCTCCGCTCCGGTTCTCCTTAAAAGACATTCCCATTCACCAGCCTTCGCTTCCATATTAGGGATATGGAGCATGGAGCACGATGGCTTCGAAAAGCATGGCAGTAATTTGCAGTAGGTTTAAAAAAAAATCAACCCCAGATGCACATTTAAATGCCGTCGTATTAGTTCAATAAGTTTCGACGGTTATTGTGCGGTTTCATTCAGCGATCTGCAGCTGCACGACGCTGTGGTTCCTATGTAAATGTTTATTATCGATGCCATTTGGCAGCGCAGTAAGCAATCTGTGCGCTCCGGGTTCCTGTTGGGCAGTTACGATTAGTTCTGTAATGTTGTGTGTGCACTTTAATCTGAGCCTAGACAAGCCTTTCTTATTCGAATATATTTTTGTTTTCATCTGGGTTGGGCTCACCAGAACACAAAACATACGCTGGCACAAATTCAAAAAAGCTTCCCAGATTAGGAACGCTCATCCAGGACCGGATTTCTAAACCACTACTGACTCATGATGCTAAATAGGTCATAGGCTTATTACGCTAGATTCCTGTTGTCGTTCTCTCGGCGTATATCATTAAACATGGAAGGAGATGATGTTTATTCAGTTCCAGAGTCCCGGGATGAAATCACTTAACAGATCTTTAGCTGCGTTCATTGGCTGTCATCTTCAATACGGAGATGAAGAAACAAAACAAGATCAACACAGTGGCTGCCAGTGAAGTTATACAGAAAAACTGACATAAACTCAGTTTGACACCATTTTTTTTTGCTGACATACTGCAAATTGTTATATAAATTCACATTAGCATACTCTATGGAATCACAAGTGCAGGCGGGTGGTCGCTTGCGTGATACTGATCAATAGAGATCATTGTTTAAGAGCTGAATCATCGATTCTTCATCATTCAATCTTTAATAACGGTCTCGAGTCCTTACCCGTGATGGGGATCCAGCGCTATGGCCCTGGGTTCGCTGAGGTCGGTGTTGATGAGGACACGTCTCTTGGTGCCGTCCACCGAGGCCACGGAGATGGATTTGTCCCCGGAGTCTGCCCAGTACAGGTTGTGTTGGAGCCAGTCCAGAGCCAGGCCCACAGGGGTCTGCAGCGATGAATCCACCAGCGGCACCTGCTGCGAGGGGTCACTGGCCTCATGGATGAAGGCGCTGCAGGACGGAAGAAATATGGGAGCGAGGGAGGGGGCAGTAGTTTGAGCAGAGGAGGATATGTATGGGATCATCTATGGCAAGATGGACATTATTGCAAAATCGATGTGAAGTGGAGGGATGGCGACTGCGCGCTTGTCCCCCCTTTTTGTGATAATGAGCCTCTTATTACATGGCAAACAACCAACGACTTTTATCATCGCGACATATGGGATTTTGATCGGTTCATTAGCGGAATTAGAGTTGTTCTTCCGATTTCTACCGATGAAAGTTTCAGATTCACCGTCCAGAATGAGGTGCATGCAGAGTTTGACACTACAAGGCCGTTTTCACAGTCATCTGCTGGAAGTGGAAAGTTTCTCTGAGCGCACTGAGAATCCGTCGACAAGTGTGATTTGTGACATCACAAATAGTCCGTGATGTGGAAAACCTGAAGCCTGCAGTGCACATTCACTGTAAATCAACTTCACATTGAAGTACCAGATACCTTGTGTTAAATATTTGACATTAAACATGTCATCATAGTTTCTGGACTATTTAATAAAAGCGAATGAGTAGATGTAATTTTAAGGATTTTAAGATAACTGACCTTTATTTTTGTTGAAAACCTGTACCAAACACACGCTATTGCATAAAGTTGGGTCTTATATATCCTTAAAGGTCCACTTTTCTGGGTTTTATTTGAAGTTTTGCTACCCCTAACATTATATAAAGCACAAAAAAAAAAAATTTAACTCACTGCTCTCTCAAGTGGCTCGCTGGAGCTCCACAAAGCATAGGTCGTTTTTGGTCTGTACCATAAATATTCATGAGCCTTCTAATTCTGATCGGCTGATTTTTACTTGGAAGACTGAAAAAAGTGTGTGTGACGGTGGGGGGCAGGTAGGCCGTGCTAGGAACCTCTACTGCATGACTTCACACAGTCAGGGAAGCCGTGAAATGGCATAATTTCTAAATCCAGGCTGTGTGCATTTCAGTTTTTTAATGTAAGCAAATCTAGCAATAAGCGTATGAGGCAAGAATGAGCTTGCTGATTTCCTCATTTCTCCTTATTATTTAAATATATTTTGTACTGTATTTCAGAACTGAAGTTTATATATTGGTCTAATAGTCATTTATAACTAAGTTTAATTAAATATTGCTATGTGTTAACAGGTTGTCTAAGTGACCGGTGGTACTGTAGCTTTAAGAGGCAGCTGCCTCGCACGCTGGCAAGTAAGGTCACTGACTTGAGTAAAAAAAAAAAAAAACTCCAGGCTAGGTGGAAACACCGTTTTCTTACCGTGTAATGCCCTGTGTTGTTGTGGAGAGCCAATTTTGTGGATAACCGATTGACCCTTGTGGAATAAAGACTTTTGTTTTTTCCAACACGATCTGAACTTCGAGTGAATTTTTAAGGGCAACAGGGTTTGGACACACATAAGCCAGGAATACCTGCTAGCAAGTAGATTAAGAATCATCGAAAATAACTTTTAATTTTCTGCAAAAACGTATATGTCTTTTTTGGAAACTTCATTTGATAAGAAACAGGAATGTAAAAATCCTTCTGGATAAGAGGGTGCTTACAAAAGCACATGCACATGGCGACTAGTTTACAGACTGTCATGATACATTATGGCAGCTATATATTAATTCACCGTCCTCCACCGTGCATGTAAAGCCACGAGAGTGAAGAATGGGACTGGTGTGAGAGCTGTAGCCTTGGGCCGTGCGGCGGTTCATCGGGGGGTTAGCGTCCTTCTTATGTGAGCCACTTATCAGAATAGACAAGGCCTCACTCTGGGGTTGCCCCCGCTCGCTAATGATTTGACCCCGGCAGAGGTGTGAGGTGAGGGCTCTGCAGCTGTGCTCCCAAACAGGAATCTCAATTTTAGTTCCCTCCAGAGATCTTTTCTCTTAACATCCGTTTTATAAAGGGAACACAGCGCTCCAATTAGAATTACACCCTGGAGAAAACATAGCTGGAATAACAATAGGAAGCTTTTATCTGAAATAATAGCAGTTCAAAGTCAGTGGGTGCATTAAATTACCAAAAAAAAAAAAAAAAAAAAAACATCAAAAGAGTGAGCAGGTAGACGCCGGGCAAGACACGCACATCAAAAACAGTGAAATAATGTCGGGGTGCAACGTTAAATTAAATTTGAATTGGTTTAAAATCAGAAGTGAAAATTGTAAGCTGCAATTTTCGAGCTGAAAGATGTTCCAGGGTTCATCGTTGGAAAAGAGAAGCGCAAACATAGAAGCACATGTTTTGTCCATGAGTTCATGAAGATAAAGTGAATGATATGTTAATGTTTTAAAAAAGTCTCTCATCAAAGAATGAAGCTTAACCCCTTGATGCCTAAATATACTTACAATTGTATATAAAAAAAATGAAATATTTGTGTTTTTGTTTTCAATCTGATGCAAAATTAAGTAGTGATTGTTAATTTGTCTATTGCACATAAAATAGGTATGATGCAAATTAGCCATTAAAGGTAACCAATTGTACATTTTTAGTGAAGCCACAATTACTTACACTATAACTAAGTAACTATGACTATATACTAACTACTATACTATAAGTAGAGATAAACTCGAACAGGGGTGTCAAACAAACAGTCTGTGTTTACTTTTCTTCATTTTGAAAAGTCATCCAGTGCCAAATTGGACCTTTTGGCCCTTTCCGTGGAATTCACAAAAGCAGTTGTGGTTCTTGTTGAGGCTCAGATGAAAATTGCACTTTGAGCATTTGAAGATTTGACAGTCTGGCCTTTACATTTTGGGCATTTACAGCGTTTGCCGCTCACTTTCGACCTCTGGCCAGTGACCCACAGCATCTGAACGCACCTCCTGTGTTGGAATAGCCTTAGCTGGACCTCCGTGTTTCTTCTTTTGAAACTCGCTTTCATCAAACCGGCATTGAGGGAAGAATGCATACGCTATCTCGGCTGCAGTGGGAAATCTAAATGGTGAATGTCTGGTGAACTCAGCTGAACTCAAGTAATCTTTTGCTGGTACCTGTAGATTTTCCGGTGAAACCGATCACACCAGAAGACGCGGTTGTTAGCCACGTCCAGGTCCAGGGCCACAGCGTTCTTCTGGGTGGAAACCACCTGACTGTAGTCCCTCTTCACCAGGTCGATGCGTCGGATCTCGTGGCGGTTGGTAAACATCAGGTAAGGGCTTTTCCCTGCACACAAAGCAAACAAATATTTATGGGTATTTTTTTATTATTATTTACTATTATTGTATCAGCTTCAGTGATGGTCAATCAAATAGGCTAGGTTCAAGACCTTGGTCTGGGACCTTTCTGTGTGGAATTTGCATGTTCTGCGTGGGTTTTCACCGGGTACTCCGGCTTCCTCCCACAGTCCAAAAACATACTGAGGTCAATTGGAGACTCTAAACTGTCCATAGGTGCGATTGTGTGAGTGAATGGTGTGTGTGCCCCACGATTGGCTGGCGACCATCTGGGGTGTATCCCTGCCTCTCGCCTATAATGCGCTGGGATTGGCTCCAGGAGACCCCTGCGACCCTAATGAGGAATAAGCAGGTATAGAAGATGAATGAATGAGTTTGGCAACGTGCCAGAGTATAAGGACTAGCTTCCTATTATAAAAACTACTCTCATCCATGAGCTCCACAGATGCTCTTTTTGTTGCATGATATGATTACAATTTGGCACAAAAGCGCATCATAATGCAATATTTCTAACGTTCAGCAGTCAAGCTCTAACAACAATCTGAAAAAAAAAGGCTTTAGATCGAATATAATATGAAATAATGGCTGAACCAGCATTTGTGTCAATAACCAAATTCAAAACACGCAGTGCTATTCTGCTGCGAAGGACATGAAATGAGCAGATGAGAAGACGTCTACGACCTCGAGCAGCGCGGCGTCGAAGAATGTTTGTGCATCGCCGGATTCCAGGACGCTGACCCTGATGGGAAATGTTGCGTGTCAGAGATGATGTAGACATTTCTCTACAGTAATAACACCTCAGTGTCAAAAAGCGTCGCGGCTTAATGTGGCGCCGCACGTTTGTGGCGCCCGGAGTCAATAGTCTAAACGTCACCTTTTAACACAGATATATAACACAGCGTGTGATACAGCTCGATACCCTCTTCTAACAAGAGCGCGGGACAATAATCTTTCGCTAAAAACTGCTGAGTAGTTGGCGTATCGATTAGTGTGTCTGTAGGCATCATTAAATTGTACGCTCCTTATTATCTTCTCCTGGCAAATATAGATCAGACGTACCTTAGATGCGCCTCTTTAAGCAGCAACCTTCACAACACACACACACACTTTGCAAAGCAGACATTCCCACAGAGGGCAGATAAACAACCTTGAACAAAGTTTAATCAGACCGATTTCTTGTCGGGAATAATACGGATCAGTTACGGAGCTCCCTCCACGCACGCTCCGCGAACTGCACTGGAACCTGCATTGTGTCTGTTACAAGGGCAGCTAATGGACTGGAAGTCTCACCTGGCATCTGTAATGCATCTCATGTAATCACGTGTGATCCCATTTGGATCCTACCCAGGGAAACCGTTTGCTACAATGATACACATTTGCTTTTTGGCCACAGAGCGAGAGCACAGCACAGAAGAGGACAGTGTTAATTTTCGTCAGACGAGACTAGACATGATGAAAACGAGACAAAATCAATGCCCTTAACCACCGACTGTGAAGAAATTAACAAACATTTTGTGTTGCTGAAAAAAGACAAGATGAAATTCATACAATACTTAATAATAGATCTTTTGTTCCATTACAGACCTTTTAAATAACAATCAAAAAAAGTGGATGTGCATCACTTGTATTTGTCCTTCAACACCGCTGCCAGGGCTGGATGTGTTTGTGAGTGTGTGCAGGGAGCACCAGTGCTGTCGGCACTGAATGCGGCGACGTCTGTTACTTCATCACAAGAAACGTATTCTCTCCTACTGTTTTATCCTGCTGGGTCAGACACTTTATTAAACTTTTAGCTTATAGGAAACATTTAGCTCGGTCCAATAAATCCGGTGGTGTCACTTCAAAACATGTCCGTGTGTCACACTTAACTAAACAAAGGTTCCTAACAATAATTCCTATTGTTACAGATACCTACCTAGATTCATTTTGATTGACATTACTATCAACCTGCTGGAAAACACTAAAGAAGGCTATTTACTAAAACTAGACAAATACTTTGACTAAAACTTTTTCTCGTTGACTAAACTGTGACTAAACAAAAAAGAATAAAAGTTGACTATTATGAGCATTTGACCCAAGACCAAGACTAAAACTAAATCGAAACATAGCCAACAAAATTAACACTGGAAGAGGAGAGCGGTAGGTATTTCTCTTATGCTACATAAAATGATCACACATACAAAAACGTATATACACGTGTCAATGTAAACTCACATCATCTTGGGACAGAGCCTATAGACTGGTTTTGGTAGCTTTGTCACGCTATTGAGACACAGAGCTATTAGCACTGTGCGCTTTCGTCTCATCGGATCCTCGCTTCATTTTGGGTGCATTCAAAGAGCCTATTTTTAGAGCTGTCCACTTGTGATGAAGTCGCCCAGGATGCATTTTAATTAGGCCCCGATCTGAACGAGAGGGCCTCGGACACATTTATATTATCACGTTTTTTAGGTTTATTGCCTCTGGCAGGGGGGGGAAAAAAAAAGTCAAGAAGTGAGTAACAGAGTGTGCATGCAGGGAAGGTTTTATCACTCTGGCTAGCAACTATGGCCCACCTTTGTCTTGTAACATCTATATTGAGCCTCTTTCTGACACTGCATGGTAATAGGGTGGCAGCTGCAGCCACTTATCTCTAGAGGCAGATATGAAATTCTCTCATTAATAGCTCGCTTGCCTCCGTGTCCCTTTTTGACATGTCTTTGTGTGTGGTACTCCTGAACGTTCACTCTTTGTGCCCTTTCCTCCTCCTCCTCCTCCTCCTCCCGGCACAAAGTCTGGAGGACGACATGGCTGTTCAGGGCGAAGTATTCTTAAAAACTGCCCACTACAAGGAGAACATTTCCGGCACCTCTAAAAGGGGGGAAATTGGGCCCCTGCTGGTTTTTACGGGCTGTCACAAGGAGCGGTCGTTTTCATTGCTTCAAACCCAAGCAGTGGAACTGCTGCATTCACTGCAATTCTGCTTTCACTGCTCTTGACACGCAGCCAGACACGCAGTTTTTTCCTTGGCCGCTATAGTCTGATAGCAGCCTGCACGGAGAAATACACTAGAGTGGCGGTGGGGGCGAATGCAACGTATACAGCGTGTGCAACTGCAAACACATCAGCTCGGTTTAATTGAGGGAAGTGAAATCACGCAGGGACTGAAACGCCACATTTCTCTTTTCCTGCCAATTAAGAAATGAACACTTTGTGGGGGGGAAACGAAGCGTAAGCATATAATCTGCCCTCTCACCGTAATCCTCTCGCTAAGAGCTTTCGGACATCGCTGAGGGGTCAAAGAAAAAATTAATTGCCCTCTTAGCGGTCCGTCAGCTGTCGTCAGCCTAACAAACTGGAGCCCAGATTAAATCGTTTAATGTGATTGTCCTCCGCTACGACCGAGCCAGGTACCACCGGAGAGAGTCGCGACACTTAATTATAAGTGTTCATCACTCGAACACACGCGTTCGCCGGTCAGGAAAGTGACCGGAACGGGACCCCGGAGGACAGATTTGGCCCTGGCAGAAATCGAGCGGTTGCCTTGGTGATGTTTTTTTCCCAATTCGCAATTTAGTAACTGCGTCATGTAAACAAGCAAGACGGGTGCAGAGATGAAAAAAAAAAATACAAAAAACCTAACAGCAGGAAAGATGTTATGAGAAGACGGCACAAAAGCTGGATGTTGCACTAATGAGGCGGCACAAAAACTCAGCTTGTTTCCGGAGCAGGCAAATTACATTGATCGATAAAATGCATGAAAAACATGTAACCTTTAATGCAGGCTATTTAAAAACATTGTCATTCTCTGGATTTTTGCAATTCTCAGTCAGTCAGGCAGTCGTTTTCTATACCTGTTTATTCCTCATTAGGGTCACACGGTTCTGCTGGTGCCAATCCCAGCGTGTTACAGGCGAGAAGCAGGGATACACCCCAGATGGTCACCAGCTTGTCATGGGGCACACACACCATTCACTCACACACTCACACCTATGGGCAATTTAGAGTCTCCAATCAACCTAATCGTGTTTTTGGACTGTAGCCGGAGAACCCGGAGAAAACCCACACAGACACGAGGAGAACATGCAAACTCCACGCAGAAAGGTCCCAGACCAAGGTCTTGAGCAATTCTCCGATCAAATGAATTTATAAAATATTCTTACTAGTAGCCTCAAAAGGAGAAACCTTACAGTATGTACTTTAGAGTCTATCCTCTCAGACGACCTGCACTTGCATTATGAATCACTGATCGTTAAAACTCACCCTCTGCCTTGCAGGTTTTGGTGACGGGGTCCATCTCGTAACCTTCATAACACTCGCACTTAAAATCCCCCTTGTAGTTGATGCAGATGTGGCTACAGGCGTCGGGGTTCTCACATTCATCAATGTCTGCGGGGAGGAGTGAGAGGAGAGGCCATCAATCAACGGAAAGACACAGAGAGAGACAGCTAGACACTGACAAATAATTCACCCGCGCCAGCTGCGCCAGATAAGCGCACGGGCTGAATTCCAAAAAAAAAAAAAATGTAAGCAACGATTTCCTGTAGAATAAAAAGCTTTAATTGGAGCTAAATATGCAGACGGTTATCGCTGAGGGAGGGAAAAAGGCTGCGGCATAACTGCTTCCTTCTAGCAGATCTCAGGCTTTGGATGTGATGAGGAGACATTTGTGGTAAAAGGATGGGGAAGAGTGTGTGTCTGTGTGCGCGCGAGTGTGTATCACAGTGGTAGTCTCCCTGGGGAGTGACAGGCTGGGACACCACACAAAGAAAACAGGATGGCCATCTATCTATCTATCCTTCTATCTATCATGCTTCTCTATTTACCACCACAGGTCTTTTTGTCCAGTAGCTGGTAGCCGGTGGGGCACTGGCACTCAAATCCGATTGGTCGGTCCATGCAGACGTGGGAGCAGCCGCCGTTGTTGATCATACACTCGTTCAGCCCTGTGAGACAAAGAGAAATAGTCAGTGGTCAGCTGCAGGCAGGGACACGCTCGTCCAGAAGGTCATTTAAAAGGTCAAAATCAGATTTAGAAAAGGCCTCAGGCTCCTTCGCTGTAAACTACCTCTGAACCAGGAGGTAGAGCAGTGGCGAATGCTAATATCTGAATGCTAATATTCGGTAAATGTGTGAGGTTGGGCAGGTAGAAAAAAAAAAAAAATGATATCATCATCATAATCATCTTTTTATCTCGGTCTTGTACTCAGCTCTTTCCCGTCCTTTTCGCGTTTCTTATCAGATGTTCTCCAACGTGGAGATGGAATCAAAGAGACACAACATCACACGCACAATAAGCTCTTAAACCCAGAACAGGGTCCAGGAAAAACACGCGTGTAGACGGGAATTAATGCCGCGAACAAGGACGGCGACGCTCCCATCAGGATCTATCACAGGAGTGGGAGAGGACGCCTTGAATAAAACAGGCAGGCTGCTCAAATATAACACAGACGCGGAATAAAAGACGCTAAAAACGCAAGATGTAAAAACACGACCACTCTCATTTCAAACTGGGTCAGAGCAGCTGGTGCATGGCTGGCGCACAATAAAGGAGGCAGAGGCACTTAGATTTCATTGTGCCGTGCACAATTGGTTTATGAGTGACTTGATAAGCAGGAGAGTCTCAAAAGTAACTGACTGAAGTTTTTTTTTTTTTTTCTTTTTTACATCTCCTCCCACGTATTTGTTCAATACAGCTGAGAATAAAATTCCATCTAGCTTCAACATACGGGTGGATACACATAGAAGAATTTCTGCATCATTTCACCGTGGTGAAGGCCTACCGAGAGAAAAACCAATGAATCATTTGTAGAACTCCTCGGCACTTTTTTCCTTTTCCGTGTTTGCTTTTGAGAAAGGGGGAAAAAAAAAAGGCGGATTGTCTGAATGAATTATACAAGGTAAGTCAACTGAGGGAAAGCTTAGATCGCCTGAAAAAAAAAGAAAAAAAAAAAGAATCTCCAACATTTCTCGACAGGATGCAGACTTTGCTTTTTCACACAAACAATTAAACATGCCAGCACCTTGAACAAGAGACAACCGGCTGATAAAGAGGGGGGAAAAAAATGGATTAAACTGCAGGACAAGGGCCGCCCCTCAATACGAGAGAGTGAATGCATAATTCTGTCCGCAGCATCAAATCTAGTGTAACACATTTGTCGATAGCCGGCGAGCTTTATATTCTAACCGATAAATCAGTCATTAAAAGCAGGGCCACTGTACGTCTGTGAACCGGGGAGGGAGAACACTCGGCCTCAGACAAAGCACAGCATCAGCGATCTCTCCATCAACACAGATCGCTAAAGAATAACTACAAGTAGTTAAGTATTGAATTCAATTTTCATGTTTTGTCATTTCATGGATACAGAACACTTTGTGTTTTCAAGTGATTTAAAGAATCAATCAATCAAACTTTATTTATAAAGCGCTTTTCATAGATATAAAATGTAGCGCAAAGTGCTATACAAGTTTAAAACACCCCAACCCAACAAACCCCATGCCCCACAACTCAAAGTAAATAAATAAATCATATAAGAACATTAGAAGCTAAAATGCACATGTAAAGCATAAAGGAATGTTTAATACAAAACCCAAATAAACAAATATGGAATAAAAGAATGTAATAAAACAACAATCGGGATAAAAGACAGATTAAGGACAAGAGTATGAATAAATAATAATATAATAAATAATAAAATAACAACAAATATGAATAACTATGATAGAAAAAGAGTAACACACAATAAGATAACTAAAAGCGATAAGTCAAAATTAATAATAATAAATTATTATTATCTTTGGTTAAACATTGGGCATGATGGGAGGCCCCAGAGCATCATGGGAGGTGACTACTCCGCAGTCTCTATGGGTCACATAACGCGGAAATAAACCCAGAAGTCAGGGCCTGTTTTGGCATACAGCAACTTCCACTGAAAAGAATGGCGGCCATTTTTGTAGTCCGGTATCCAGTTACATATTACATCCATGGTGAGAGCACATGTTGCATGTTAAGTGGTGAACAACATGGATGGAGAAAATGTCACAGAAACAGAGGAACTTTTACCAAAAAGACGAACCGAGTCAGTTGTTTGGAAGTATTTCAGCTTAAAAAAAATAAATAAATAAAAAAAAATAAATCAGACACTGATCAAACAATCATAATCTGTAAATGTTGTCAGGCTGAAGTTGTAGCAGCAGGAGGCAACGGGAGCAGTTCACGTCCCAGAATAAGAAGGATGCATAAAACCGTGTCCTCCTCCGCGTCTCCAGGTAACGTTGGCACGGCAACACAAAAAAGTCAGCTGTCACTCAAAGACGAGTTTGCTTAGGGGACTGCCTACGACTAGGAAAGCAATTCTAAGCTAATTATCTGCAGTAATTATCCTCTAAATTATTAGAGAATGGGGTTAACACCTAGTCATGCATGAAAAAAACTCCACAAGTCTTTCACATTGTTCTTGGGTGATTTTATTCCACTCCCGGTTCCTCTTTAAGCAGAATTAGGTGTGCACGTGTTGGAATTCAACAGACGCTGGAATAGAATGGACGGAATACGTGTGGAGATGCTGATTTCAGAAAAATCTGTTTTTTTCCAGAGCTATATATACTATTTTATAATCATATAGTCACACCACCCAGCTCTACCTTCAACATAGCAGTCCTACGCTGCAGCACTGTACTGAGCCTTCAAGACGCTGCACGAGAAGCTTTCCATACAGTATAAATCAGCTGCGGCCAGCAGATACTGTGAGGATCACTCATATTTATATATAGATCAATACAGACTGATTCACCGACATCTATTACGCATCCTTTGCCGTTTGCACCTTCCTTTGAAGCACATTAAATTCAGACTCCGTCTCCATCAGTGAAATCGTGGTTCAGTTTTGCTAGATCACAGTGTGTGCGCTCCATTCATCTATTTCCATTTTCACCTCCCGGTATTTTACACAACAGCGTGTAAACGCCCCGTCTATTCATCGAGGCAAAAGCACTAACCGGAGAAGGCGTGTTATTTTGCACACTTGAAACATGCAAACATCAGTGCACTGATAGTGGATTGTGCATTTATTTGCAGGTGTTATGAGGTTGCATATATATATATTTTTTTTAACATGCATGCCCTATAAACAGGAACGATTTCGCACAGCTCCGCGACATTATCCTTTATTTATTGCAGCAAAAAAAAAATAGGGAAAGATAAAGTTGACTCGCGGTGATTGACTGAAGGTTAATTTTGCGAGCGCATTTTCATCTCTGCTTTGTGTGAGTGCCAGCAGACTCGGGAGCACGGCACTAATTCAGCTGGATGGCTGACAGCAATCTGCCACTCAGAGTAGCTCGTGCCCCACTCTTCTTGTCAGCTCCGAATGAACTGCAGACGCGAGAAATAGACCCAAGACGTAGCTGCGTTTAAAGGGCTCGCTCGTTTCCTTGAGAGAAGCCGGTTTGGTGAAGAAGAAGCGTCAGGAGACACTCCGCGTTTTTCTACACTGCCTCCGAGTCATGATTTAAAGGTCACTTTGCCCCCCCCCCCCCGATGGCGAGCATATACAACATTGTAATCCATTTCCATCTTCGTCTCCCTCACCATGGTAACCCATTATGTGCTACCCACTTTCCTCTCGTTTGAAAGCGGGAAGTGACGGCGTTGAGAAGTGAATGAAGTGCGTCAGTGCAGTGGTAATATGCCGTTATTCCTAATGACATGGCAACATAGGAAAAACATTTGCTCGAGCGTGGAGAGAAATGCTTTGTCTTTATTTTCCCTGATGCAAGGCTGATGCGGTAAATGCAATCGCAGCGAGCATCTTGGTGTAAGTGTGTTTCAGCATCATTGCCTGTGTGTGTGTGTGTGTGTGTTGGGGGGGGCGTGAACATCTTGCAAATAAATGGTTGAACGAGCAGAGCGATGAGAAAGGTGTGTCTGGACACGCTGTTAATGAGCTGAGAACAAGACCCGAGTTGAAGGAGAGAGGGAGGGAGGGAGAAAGAAGGGGGGGGGGCGTGGAGCGCTCCTTCGGAAAATCTCTGTTTCGGCCTCGCAATTTCCTTCCCCCCGCCAGAGGTCAAGTCCACTCTGCTGCCAGCTGTCACTTTTTCCTCCTCAACTTTATGTTCCTCTGAGGAAATGTCGTTTAACGAGTGTGTGCGTGCGCGCGTGTCTGCTTCTCGGTCTCTCGCGTGACATAAACGCACACTGACATCTTCGACACGAGAGAAATTAATAATGAACACTAGGTCTTTTTCCTTTGACTTAAAAACCACTAAGATTTTATAATGGCCAGTAAAAAGATTAAGACATGTAGGTATACTGACACTGACTGGTTTACTGACTCCAGCGTTCTGTTCCGATTAACACAGGCTACTGTTCATTCAATCCCTGAAGCATATGAATGCTATGAGGTAATAGGAGGGAAGTAGGGAGCAGTGTTGGGTAAGTTACTTCACAACTCTAATGCGTTATTACTTGTTACTGTCATTTCAAAGTAATTCAATACACTGCGATATTGCTGTATTTAAAATGTAACTTTGATTGGATTACTTTTAAGTTATTCTCACCAAAATTACTGTAAATATGGATTTGCAATTTGAGATCTTGCTGACGAGTTTTCAAAAAGGTGGCGATTCCACTGTTGAAAGTGGTTTTCACGTCTTCAGCAACATCCTCCGCCGCAAGTCTCCTAACCCCTTGAGGCTGAAGAATCTCGGAGCAGGAGAACGTTAATTTTGGCTGTTTTGTGGTTTCATCTCAACTCTCATGCTCCGCTTGCTTCCTTGCTAACTTCATTTTACTATGGCACCTCTGTAAATGTTAAATTACCGGTACGCAAAGTGCATTTGACAACTATGTTCTTCAAATCCTTATTTTTTCACAAAGTAATGAGCCCGGCTTCTTCCCACAGTCCAAAAACATGCTGAGGTTAATTGGTGACTCTAAATTGCCCGTAGGTGTGAGTGTGTGAGTGAATGGTGTGTGTGCCCCACGATTGGCTGGCGACCATCTGGGGTGTATCCCTGCCTCTCGCCGTAATGCGCTGAGATTGGCTCCAGCAGACCATGTGACCCTAATAAGGAATAAGCAGGTATAGGAGATGACTGACTGACTGACTAAGTAGTGAGCATGTGTGGATCTGGAGAACGTGCTATCAGGCATTTTCTACAGGTTCACTCTTCTATCTGACGAGCCAAAAGGAAAAGGAAGGGAACGTTTTTTTTTTTACACAGGCATTTCACTTCTGCTGATGTTGCGGTAATTTCAGCGAATTTATATAAAAAAAATGCATTGTAATGAACATTACTGACATTTGTAAAGTCAAAAGTTAGTCATTTCTTTCCCGTAATGCCTTACAATACTGCTTTACAGCAAAAATTAATGCATTACAGTCATTTATCACTTTTGTAACACGTTACTCCCAACACTGGTAGGAAGGTAGATGCGTTTAAACTGCTACATTTAGTCCTCAAATAGATTCACAATAGAAGTGTGCTCAAAGTTTCCCTCGTTTCATACAACTGGGAAATGAAGAAAACATGTTTGCCTATAGGCAAAACCAGATGAAATCAGATCGATTAACTTTGAGTCTGTTAACAGCGGACAGGAAACGACTACCAAGCCAGTGTGTGCCGAGATCCTCCTCTTACCGCACTCTTTTTTGGGCTCGTCTGATCGGTCCTTGCAGTCCTTGACAGAGTCGCACACTTTGGAGCTGTCTATGCACTCTCCGTTCTTGCACAGGAACTTCAGGGGTCCCTCACATTTGGTGGCTGCAGCATAAAAGGAGATGACAGTTCAGCACCGAAAAACTGCCTTCACATCTTTTTTTTTTTTTTTTTTGTATAAACTGATTCAGAACCTTTTTCCTCAAAGAGACTGCTGCGTTGCATAATAGCTCGAAATATTAAAGGCGCAGAGTGACGGTAGAAAATACTGCCCGCTCACATACTGTGTTCATGTTATTACACATTAAAAACTGTAGTCAAGGCTTTAATTTTCATAGTTTGTTTTTTTTAGTTCGCAGCACACTAGTACATTGTGCTACATAGAAGACCAGAAGAGGGAAATGTAATATAATTAGGCTTATGTCAGTGGTTTTTCACTGGCATGGCTCCGCACAAAATGATGTCTTTTAGAGAAATGCATTCGTCAATAATTGATGTCTAGAAGAATCCCACAAGTTTGCCTAGCTAAAGTAACAGACACCATTCTTGTGATTTTCATAAAATCAAACTACATTTTTGATACGCACGAGGGATTGAGAGGAAAGTGTATGCATGTAACCCTGCGTAATTTTATTTCATTAATACCAGCCTCACTGTTCACTCTTTACAGCATATTAGAGCTAATGCAAACTCAAGATATACTTTTCCTACTGCTTCACATTAGAGTGTTTAAAGCAACAACTGGGGAAGCATTGGGTGTATTTTATTGTGAAGAAACCACAGGAAACTCAGTGTACGGGTGCATTTAAATCATAAGAATATTGAAAAAAGTTCTATATTTTTTTGTCAGTCATTTCAGATCCGTTACACATAGAGTGAAATATTTCAAACCTATATTTCTTGTATAATTTTGAGGATTATGTGTTACAGATAATGAAAACCCACATTTTTTAATGATATTCTAATTAGTTGAGATGCAGCTATGCAAGATATGGTGGGTTTTCCATGCTTTTGACAGCAGAAAAATAAAATGGCCTATTGTACTATAGGGCATAAATCATATGATCATATGATAAGGTGATTTTACCAGATGTGGCAGCATCATCAAGAGATGATTTAGGTTCAAAAAAACAACTTTCATCAAAAAATGGCATGGGCTGTTATTTAAATAAGGTGACAAGCAGCTTCTTAAATAACAGAGTGGGCTCATCAGCGGGAGCTAAAATGGTCCGTTTCAGACAGAGACTGAACTGTGGGGCTGCATGAAGGGCCAGTATAACATTTTTTTTTTTACTGTGATTCATGCAATCATGCAAATATATCCCAGTAGAGCCCCAGAATAAAATACCGCCCTAGAAATCTGCTGCATAATAGGCCCTTTTTAACATTATTACATTATATTTATTATAAAAAAGGCAAAAAGACACGTTTGAATCAAGGACACCCGATGGCCGCCAGACGGACAAAACAGGTGAACCCACCGTTAACACAGCCGGATTCATCGCTGTGGTCAGGACAGTCATGGACTTTGTTGCACTGCTTGGTGCCGTGGATGCAAGAACCGTCACCGCACTGGAACTCATCAGGACGACACGTCAACAGGGCTGCAAGGAGGAATAAACACACACACACACACAGGAAATCTCCTTTAATCCTTTCAAGAGGAACACAACACCCTGAGGTCAAATCCAAACCAATATCTCTTCTTGCATTTCACCCCATCAGTCTTTCACCGGTCTCCCTACTTGTCCTGTCTGAAGAAAATGCCCAAAAACCTGGCTTTAAAACCCCTTTGTAGAGGCATGCGTGAAATTAGAAATGTTACGCAACAACATGAACATCCTAACACTTCGATCCACTCGCAGCACCCGTGTTAGGTGTCTCCTCGGTCGGGCACAGCTCCTCTGAGGGCATTTGATGAATGATTTTCAATACAGTAACGCAAAGATGCGGGCCAATGTGAAGCCGCAAGAAATTGCATTAATACCCCGAGCAGAGACAAGCTTTTCATCAACGGGGCCCAGGGTGCTCATATAACTCCTCTCCCGACCACACTAAAAAGCAATATATGTGGTTGAGGGGCATGTGATTTAGTGTTATCACAAGCTGAGCAGGACAGAGGGGATGGAATGGAGACAGGGTTGCACACTGTACACACACATGTATACACACGCATACATGCTACACAGAAATAACTATATGTGTTTCTGCATCTTGCAGATTTATCTAGATCCCTGACTGGCTGATAAGCTAACGCCGCATACAGATACATACACTTGCTGAATATCCTATTTAAGAACAGACAAGCAGCAATCTCTGAAACGTATCGACGCGTCACGGCAATGGCATGTGGCTTCAGCCGAAGAGTCGGCAGAAAATTCAATTTTTATGGCAAAGCAATCCTCCCGCTGACATAAAAGTGTATGAATATAAGGTCGGAGCACAAAAGGATCGCTTGATAACCGCTAGACAAATAGGAGGATGCGCCTTTAACTTTCTCCGGGCCTCTCCCTCAACGCAGAGATCCAGTCGGCGAACAAAACATCAATCTTTCGTAAGTGCCGCTTATATGACACCGCAGAGTGCGAGAGAGGCGGGTTTGATGTGTGCACGCACATCTTGATAATGAACAGCGGGACTATCTGGGCTTCACAGCCCAGCTTCAGGGCTCCCCCATCCATGACAACCTAATAGGAAAACCAGTTTTTATCATAAGGCCCCATCTTCGCATGGTGTTTATCAACAGAAACACATTCTTTACCACACACTTAGGGTGGGGAAAAAAACACCCCAGGAGAGTGGAAATGTGCTAAATGACAAAGTAACACCTCAGACGTAACACCTCAGACATCCGAGATAAAATACAGTATCTCGAAAGGAAATCCACACAAAGCTGATGTCAAATAAAACTGACCTTCAGTGAAATTACTTCTGAATGGGTTCAAATTTGATGGGTCTGAAGCTATCAATCAACAAGACAGATACGATAAGTAAAAATATTCACACTAGCATTAAAACATAAAAAACCCAGACATAAAGTGACCTGTTACAGTTAAATGAAAAATGAAAACTGACAAGATATCCATAATGTGTAACCATGGTTCCACAGACATCGCTTTTTTTCATCCCCCCAAATACAACTAATTCTACCCAGAATGTACTATAAACACACCGTCAGTCAATCAATTTGACTCCTGTTTTGCACAAAGGAGAAACGATGCGTGCATAATGCGTGCAAATGGAAGCTCGTATTCCAATTTCAAAATCAATTTAAGCAATTAACCTTCACGGAGAGAAAGCGAAATGTCGTTTTTAAACGCTTTTCCTTTCTTGAGCCGTTTTCCCAACATTTGCGATTTGATTTAATGTCTAGCAGCTCGTCCATTTTCGTTGCGCACCGTGCTGTGGGACATTAATGCACATTTTCCACACGCTCGAAAAAAAAAAAACAGTTACTTAGTATGCAGAAAGCCGCTACGATTTTCAAAACTTGCTCGGAATTTGTATGTAGTGCAAAATTTGGATGTTGGGGAGACCGAGCACTAATCAGGAGATCAGCGGCTTATTTCCCTGCTCCTCCAGTCTGTGTGTTGAAGTTACTGTACTTGAGCCCAAACTGCTGCGAACGTGTGTGAATTGCAGAAACAGATCCAGATGTGGAGGTAGGCAATTTGCATGGTTCACTGCTATCGATGTATGAACGTGTGGGAATGGGTGATTGCTCACTCGAGTAGTCAGAAGACTGGAAAGGCGCTATACAAATGCATTCCATTTACCATCTACCACCTCTTTACTCACAGAACCGTGGTTACATAATATCCAACGACCCCTATTGTACCAAAACTATTTGACCCAGATACATATTCTATATGTACAGAAAACATTTACAGAGCAGCATTGTTCTCTGTCAAGTTAATCATCCTTTTGAACATGGGTGGAAAGAACGTCTTGACACGATGGAGAATACGAATAAGCTCTTGTGAAATAAAAAGAGAGAGAGAGCTACACAGGGGAGCATAAGTGCAGGGAGGTGAAACGAGACTCACGGCAGTCGGACTCGTCAGACTTGTCCTTGCAGTCGGGATCCCCGTCGCACTTCCAGGTCAGCCGCACGCACTCCCCGTTGGCACAGCGGAACTCCCCGTCGGTGCAGTTGGCCCGGCGGCTCGGCGGGTACGGGACGCCGTCGCCGCCGCAGCGCTCGGGCCCCTCGTCCGAGCTGTCGGAGCAGTCGGGGTCACCGTCGCAGCTCCACATGAGCGGCACGCACTCTGAGGTGTTGCAGCGGAGCTGGTTGGGCCCGCAGGTCAGAAGCGAGGTGCACTTGAGCTCGTCGCTGCGGTCGCCGCAGTCGTCGTCGCCGTCGCACACGTAGACCGTGGCCAAGCACTTGCGGTTGGCGCACATGAACTCCCCGCTCGGGCAGGCTTTGGCGTCTGGGGAAACCGACAGAAAGGACAAAAAAAAATAAATAAAGAAGATGTTGGGTGTTTGTGGCATTTCTATACAGTTGTATGAATGTTCTCTAAATTTGAGGAAACCGGACTGGCGACAGGTGAATGACAGAAAGTAAAAGCGAGAAGCAAGCGATGAGGACCCCATTGGCTTAAATCGTCAAATAGCATTTAGCTCATAGCACCGCGGTGAGTTAAAAGGAGGGCCAGAGCTTCTCAGACAGACTGAAAGTCAATATTGGAATCATAACTGCGGGAAAGGAGACAGACAGAGAGCTGCAGCAGGGTAGAGGGGATGTCAGTGGTTATCACACGAAGCTGGCGAGAGACGTCATCTCCTGGAGAGGAAGATAATAGAGTTCTCTCTGCCGTCAGTCGGTCCATCTCCTCGCTCTGCTTCACCCTCCCCCCCTCTCTTAAAATATCACTTTTGCTTTCTGAGCCTTCTTTCTACCTATACATATCGTATATTGGCAGAGACGCCAAGGTACAACAGCAATGGTCTACAAATATCCGCCCGTGGGCCAATCAATCAAGTATCTCGTCCCCTGCAATGAAAGCTGCAGGTTGGTATCAAATCTTTAGCATGTACTTCATGTAGCCGTCTTGGGTAACTACCGATAAATATGAGCTCATCATCTAATAATATTCAATAAGCCTTTGTGAAGAGAGGGATGCAAACCAAGGCCACTTTGCCTCGTTCTGTGCCAGGCTGTCAAGGTCATACTGCAGGCAAACGCACTGCAACGGGACAGCGCCTGCTGCTGAAATTATGTCTAATGAACCATGATGAGTAATTTAATCAACTTAATTTAAATAAATATTACATAACAATAATTTAAACAGTTTTAATTTGACGAATCAGACAAAACAAGATCCGCGTCTCACAAACAGAAAGAGGCGCCGGTGGAGCAGAGCTGGCGACTGTTTGGTCGCCGGGGAAGGCACAGAGGTTTGACATTTTACAACACAAATGCACACTTATCTGTTCTTGTGGAGTTGTAGGAAAAAAAAGGACTTGTTAGTTTGTTTGAAGTTCTTGCCTCTCATCCAAGGGGCTTCTTCAGTCCTGAGACTAATGCCAGAAACCCAGGTATGTAAACTCAGAGTGGGTGGTTCTATATGGAACAAAGTCACATGACTACACCCCTAAAATGTGAATCACATGACTGTCCACGAAACTGGAGGTTGGTCATGTGACTGGGGTTTACATGCCCCCAGATGTGAATGAGGTTTAAACTTCCTAGGGAAAGCACCCAAGACAGCATTGTGGCCATCAGATAGATTATGTCTCAAGCCACCACCAACGTTTCTGGGGGTATGCGACCCCTAGTCACATGACCACACCTCATAATTTTTGAGTGTGGTCATGTGACTCAGGTTTTGGTGGTTGGTCATGTGACTTTAATTCACATAAGACCACCCAGTCTGGGATTAAATACCTGGTCAATTGGCATTAGTCTTTTTGAATGGATTTTATCGGCTAAACTTGGAACAGAAGGTTTAAGACCCAGCTGTAGGAAGCTGTAATTTTTGTAATGAAATAAAAGGTTGAAACACTGCTACTGTACTATTGCTGTCTTGTAACGTTTATGACACCAAAATAAATTAGACAATCAATCAATGACAATGGCTGGCTTGCTTGGATTTGATGGTAGCCTAAGAGATGCCTGATGAGTGGATTAAAACAGAACCATTGAGCATGTCATAACCTCAGAGTCTGGTCATAAATTTACACTGCTACGTCTGCCTTCTGGTTTACAGCAATGGCCATGAGTTGCTCTGAAGCCATGGTAAGGGTCATTTAAACAGCTAACAAATTGTTTTAAATTATTATTCTCGTATTTGTTACTATGTCGGCCCCCTCTTGAACAATGCTGAAAAAAATTCTGGCCCATGGTTGAACCTGATTGCCGACTCCTGGGCTTGAGGCAGCAGTTATATTTCAGAAAGAATGAAGGTGAAATTATTTCACATTCCAAGGCTTCGTTCCTTCTAAGCCGATTATCCCACGCTCCTCCCAAAAGAGGAAAATGTTATTTGTCACAGTCCATGCACACGACAAAATTTTCCAGCTTGTCCATTTGGAGTAATTATTTAATATGATTACCTAATCTATAATTTAATACATTTAAACATGCAATGAATTCCCCTAGATTCCGAGGCTCGGAGGGAAGTGGTCATTTTGATATAAGCTATAAGCTATGCTAGTTAGCTGTTAACGTGCTAGTTTATCTGGTGTTATTTATAAGTGGACAGTTTGGCTTTAGCTTCAGGGATAGTATCTCACCAAGCTTCAACTAGCCACAGGGTCATAACCTCCCTTTGTTTCATGTGAGTATTTCACAAACATGACTGCACCCACCTTTTGGGGAATAGAGAACTCCAGATCCGATAGAAGTCATTGGAATTTGGTATGTTTTAGCTGGGGAAGTGTGTGCATTCATTTTGTGTTTTATAGACATATTTTTTTTGCAACTGATATGATTGCTTATAAATGAAGGGTGATCGTCAGGCGTCATGCTTCTCAGCTCATAGCCTCCCTCCGTCCGAGTGGATCAATGACCCGACAAAGTGGCCAGATGTTGCTCATCTGGACACACATCCAGACACATATTTGATAGAGTCACCAGATACCATTAGCGTTGTCTGGATTCATGTCTTTATGTGTTTTGCAACCTGTTGCACTACAGATTTTTCTTCATTTTATCCAATGGTGTGAAAACCATTCTTCCCCCCAAAAGGGGGTGTGGTCTTGATGCTGCAGCTTGATGATGGGATGCTGTTTTAGTCTATGGTATAGGCTTTGGACTACGTCAAAAAGTCTAGTTTTGACTCCGTTTTGACCGAAAATGTAGTTATTGCATGTTGGCTTTGCAGAGTATTAATATTGTTCTTTCCTGCACTCACGCAGGCAGGAAGGAAAAGCTTTCTCAGTCTCTACCCAGCCGGGCCAGAAGCTCTCTGTGCAAAGAGTCAAGGTTCCCACTGAGAGTATAGCGGCACACAGGCCAGCACAGGGGGAAGCATAATTTGATATTTATACAAACCACGGGGAGTTCAGCTTCCACACCACTGCCTTTGGCTGGTAAAAGTAGTTACAGGAAACTATTGCTGTTTTAAGACGTTTTACATTCAGAATCAGCACATTGTGAAGCAGTAGCACGCTGCCGGTGACCTGCAGCATTAAAACCCACATCTCCCAAACATCAACTTCCTTGCATATACCCTATAGCAGTATTTTGATCTTATGTTCATTCATCCAAAATCAAAGCATCAGTATTTTAACCATTTTTTAAAAATTAAGTAATAAGCTGTGTAGTTCAATTGTTAACTTATTAGTTAACACACTGATTTCGCTAACAGGGTCAAAAGCAGATGTAAAACTAAATTAAATATTAGTAGAGTGGAAAATCATAAGCATGCAACTTGCGAGATAGTGTCCTAATTAGTATCCAATGTAATTATACCATATGTTGGCGTCACTATCTTTTTTCCCCATTGCAAACATCTGTGTATAATTAATTCAGTGGCTCCGACATGATTGCCACAGAAGCACGGGGAAAACAACTGAAACGAAAAACGAGTATCGTACGTATTATTCAGTGAAAGGGTTTATACTGGTTAATATTAAATAAGCTACATCTAATGCTGATGTGTTTTATAACTACTGTCGATCTCATGCCTCCTCGACTCTTACTCCAAATTTGGTATTAAATATTTAAGGAGATTCAAAAGACAAGAGAGAAAACCATTATAGCAATGTATATGAGTGGTACTGGGGGCACTGAAAAAGTGTGTGTGTGTGTGTGTGTGTGTGTGTGTGTGTGTGTGTGTGTGTTCAGATATATATATTATCCACTTATGTAAATAATTTATTTATGTTAAACAAAGCTTTAAAATGCCATGGACATGTATGTATGCATACAATGGAGATAAAATATGTAGTGTTTATGCATAGATACATAGAAGACATAGACATTGCATTTGCTGTCATGCAACCTTGCATCCATTTGTGTGTGTATAATTAAACTATATTCGTGTCAAAGGTTTTTAGCCAGAGCATTGTGGCTTCAGGGCACTGAAAAAAAATCCTGGTACTCAGCTTCGCTGCCTACTGAAATAAACCTTAATTGCACCTTTTGTAGCGCTGAGCCAGAAACGTTTCCGCATTTCATCGCTGCTCCTCCTGATATGAGAATTTTTTATATAACAAGATAACAACAATTATGCCTTAAGGCATTATTACAGGATTAAAAAGTGAAAATACATCTTTAAGTTATCTGACAAATCTCATAGTTGCATTCGCTAAATTTTCCTCCTCAACCTTGATATTTTCCCGACTGAATTCAATATGCATAGAGATATGTTACCTCTGACCTAATGACCAACCACAACTTTACACATGCTCATATTATAAATCATTATTTCGTGTAGCCCCTATTTAAAGGAACAGTGTGGCAGCATCTAAGGATGAGTTTGCACATCATTTCAAAAAGGTTGAATCCAACTTTGACAATTCCCTGACTTTCCCACCATGAAAACATAAAATGTTTAGTTTTTGCTTTGCTGGATTTGATATTTTGAGCGGTTCCAACATACATATGAACTGGAATAAGTTTGTTCATGTCCTGCCTTTTTCATCTTACGCCAGCAAAATATTTCCTTCGCCAATTATCTCACTATCAGCAGGACTTAGTGATGATTAGCAAATGTCAGCATGTTAATACACTGAGGAACCCACAGAGCCACTAGGATGGCTGCAGACTGAAGAAGCGAACAAAAGTAAGAAAGAAAACCAATATTTTTTTGGCTCATTTTGCGAACAATTCAACAAATAATTCACAAATCACAGCAGACCTCTTCAGTAATTGGCTCTATGATTTCTGACAGTGCAGCTTATTCTAGACAATAAGCACTTCTGCTGCTCTCTTTCTTAAATTGCTGCCAGACGAGCAGCTTTTATTAGTTTATTTTACAGTTTATTACCAAAATACAACTTCATTTTGATATTTTGTACAGACGAATTTAATTCAATACTGCTTGTTACCAAGGCAAACAATACGTTTGTTTGCCAGCTATAATGAATAATAAATTAGAAACATTATAACTGTAAAATAATACAAAAAACATCAAAATGTTAAATTGAGAAATCCTTCTGGATACATATCCTCTTAAATATTGTCTAGAACATACAACTGCAACATTCAATAAGGTTCAACCAAGGACTGTGAAAGCCTAGAGTGCTTTCTCTTTAAGATGAATTACTTGGTCTAGAAACAACATCTAAAATTATACTTGATACATGCCTATTATGTGCCTATTATGCATAAAAGCCCTGTTTATATACAGTTTTTATTCATGTACTTCTCTTTTTTTAAATGTATTTCCTAATTAGAATTTCTTGTCTTTAAATATGGCTGTAACCCCCCTCTCCCCTCGTTTTTTAAGATACAAATTTTGATTAAAAGAAAAAAAAATGTTAAATTGACCGAAAGTGGTGATTTTAATAAGTCGCACTTTAAATGACCCACTTCAAGCGGTTTTGATGATGGGGATACTGTTGCCAGGGGCAACCAGCGGCTCAAATGCAGATGTAAAAGATGACTGGTCTTTTTACTCGCATTAGCATCACAGCTGATGAACACGTGCGTGCGTGATGAATCGGGACGCAGGCCAGTAAAGACGGAATAAAGCATGAAGGGAAAACAAACGCATTTACATGCAAGAGGAGGGCAAAGGGGAGCCACGGTAATTAGTAAAGATAAAAAGGAAGACGTCCAGAAACGCTGGTTTAATATGTGCACACCCACACACACGCACATCTGAGCAAAATCAGTCACTGTCTGAGCAATTTAGCATTATATTAGCATCGTCAAAGACATTCATGAATAAGGACTGAAGGTAAAGTTAATGGAGGTCGATTGTAGCCACAGCTTTCCTCAACTGCAGCAAGGTCACTGGAAAATGCACACACACACACACACACACACACACACACACACACATCTGCTAAAGACAAGAAAGGTGGAAACACACACTCACAGCGCCTGCCACTTCAGACAGGTCACACTGCTTCACCAGGGAAAAAACACTCAGTGGCTGACCTCAAGTGTGATGAACCACACACACATTTACAGAGCAAACATAGCTGCAATAACCAAGAGACAATCCCCATCTACAGCAACAAGAGAAAGCAGGAAATAGAGGATGAGATGGGCATCAAAGTGGTAGGGAGTTGTTTACTTTCTCTGTAATATCATTACAGTGTGAGAAGGCAAGTTAACTGGGGAGGGCAAAAAGGGGCACAGAACGCTCGAGACAAAACACCCACCGAAGGGCTTAAATGGGAAACCTGTCGGGGTTTCGATTAGCGGAGGAAAATTAGGGAGGGAACTTTCTCGGTGGAAGCACTTAGAGAAAAAAAAAAGGAGTCCTCTGTGAAAGATCCATCACTGGAGAATGCAGCATCTGCCAGTAGAGTTTCACCACAGGGACGGGGTCGACAGCTGCGGGAAGCAATCGTTCGCCTCACGCTGTCCGAGCGGCTTTAAATATGAATGAAGAAAACAGGCAGAAAATACAGCCAACACGGAAACACCACCGCCCGCGCGCCAGGGTAGGGAAATAACTTTCTTAAAATGTGACAGATAAATGCTCAAATCCGCCATCCACTCAGTGGTAAAATATCATTTTGATGTCTGAACTCTCGCTGCTTTTTCACACTTGGCCAGCGTTTGGCCGGGAGGCTAGCGCCGACTCACCCCCCCCCCCCCCCCCCCCCCCCCTCCCTGCAGTCAACTCAACCCGCAAATGCAAACAAACATGAAAATACACAAATCCACACTCCGCCTCGTTGGTAGATCCCAGCAGACAGCCGTGCTCGAGGGAGATGCCCTGTGAGTGAGTGCACATTAATCTCTACATCACTGAGGGTGGAGGATACAGTTAAAACTTTCCACTGCGGCCTCTCTCCAGAGCTGCCGCTTAATATAACGTTGATCGGGGAGCGCTTCCTCATGTGAACAACTAGATTCTACTTAATACATAATTCAACATGTGGATGAGTCAATTAGCACGGTGCCTCTGTGAGATGTACTTCTTTTTTCCCCCCCCCCCAAGTCTGCGGCAGGCTATGCACTCTGTAAACTTCTCCTAATAGCAGAGCACACTGGGCGCGTTCCTGCTTTGTTAGTTTTGGGAGTGTAATATTTAAATACACACACATGCATGGAGAATATGAAGCGTATTAGAATATTTTGTTCACCACAAGAAGGATTAAACCTGAGCACGCTCACAGAAGCAGGAGTGTGGAAGACAGGGAAAAGAAGGCTTATGTTTGTGGGAGCTTCGGCTGGTGTGACCACTGTTATTTGAACTCTGGAGTGGGTGGGGGGGGGGAAAACAAGCGGATCAACTACCAGACTGTGCGTCCATCGTTATTCTAGACCAACTCCTATATTGTGACTCTTTTGATCCACAGACAGGATCAATAAAGCGGAGCTCGACTATTCCTTCTGGGCCTAATATATCACTGCAGGATGCCAGGTCACCCAATATGGCCTATGAATGATTTATACGCGAATTCATGTTTCTAACTCTTGTTTCTAAAAACAAAGCTGCATTTACTTTGCTTATATAGATGCATTAGTTACTGCAAATTTGCCTGCACTTGCTAAAATATCATTTGGAAAATATGATTTTAATTTAATTATTGCTCCATTTACAGATCATTTAACTACTAATAAACTATTTCCTGATGTTCTGACTGATCTCTGATATGCATGTGTGATAGAATAGAGAATACTTTATCATAATTTTACTGATAATAGCGTAAAATCCCTTGACTATACCTTTTATAAATTTAAATTTGACTAGCTTCACAAACGCGTTTTCTTTCACACTCTACTGACATTTCTCATACTATATCCATAAATGATGCAGGCAGTGTAAAATAAAGATGAGTTGTGGTTTGTGTGTTTGTGGAGGAGAGACATGAAGTGTTATGAAGTGAATGCTGTTTCTTCTTCTGATTCTTTGGGGGCGTTCATCAGGTAGGTGCTCGGACACCGGTTGTTGCTCCTACTGTAAATATGAATATATCCAGGTTTGCTGTCGATATGGAAGCTACAAATTCACCTCACTCAAATCCAGTCAAAGCCCTCAAAGTCCTACTCAGTGTCTTAGAATAAGAAAATATGAATAAATCCTGCAGCAACACTGCTACTAATGTTTGTCATCCAGGGTTTCTAAAATATAAAAATATGAAAATACGGAATTGCATTTGTGTGTGGATTAAATACATGTTGTAAAAACAACTACTCGCCTGTGAAATGTTATCCCATATTCCTTGGTTTTGGTATTGTTTTCTTTTTTTTTGGCAACCGAACCAGTGTTTTTTGTGTAAATCGGACAGATCCCCGCTGTGACATTCCGGCACCTTCCCTTCCACAGACCGGATTGCTGCGGGAAGTAAGCATGGCTCTCGGAATGCCGCTTTTTTTTTTTTTTTTTTTTGCAAAGTTAAACAAAGTGTGCAATGCAGACACCCAGAAACCTTAGTCAACATTGTAAAAGCCTGAAGGAGCATGTAATCTGCCCCACAGGAAAGCCTTCTCACTAAAATACAGCAGCTGTGCGGGTTTTACTGGACACGTACAGGGTGGCAGCGTGTTTGTTTGTAGTTTACGCTTCCAAACGCGATGCTCGATGGTACTTAAGTGATATGAGACTTTATATGAAACGCATTTTGAGTTAACTGCACCCAGACTACATTTGCAGCCCTGCAGGGGCTGAGGTCTGCAGCTGAGCCTTTGCTGACGGGGGCAAAAGCAATATGCTGTTTATTAAAAACGCTCCGCTCCCGTACGGTTGTGTGCTGTATCATTTTACACATCTTCGCTCGGTTTTTTCGCTCTAAACCCAAACAGGCAACAGAGTAAACGCCGCTTTGAAGTGAATCCTCCAGCCGCCCCTGCGCCAGCAGCTAGGCCCCGACAAACAAGGCACACCGAGACGTATCCGCCACTCTACCCTGCGCCTCACTTCACCGTGATGAATGTGAACGATCTGAAGGCTTCAGTCCACACTCATTAGAGTAAAACGGCACGCTATGTTTTTAAACATATAAGCCAATTATCATCCCTGCCCAGCTTGCAATTCTCTGAACTACGGCTTGTAAGCGTGTATTTACGAAGGTTTTGTGTCATTTGCAAATCTTTTATCCGCACAGCACAGTCAACACTGAGAACACTGACTTGACAAGCCTGCAGAACATGGATTATGTTTAAGGAAGATGATTTAATAATAATAAACTTTATGTGTATAGCACTTTTCATACAGAAATGCAGCTTGAAAGTGCTTCACATCAGATGTGAAACAGACATTGAAAACATTAATATGTTCACCCATATAAGCCAAAGAGCAGCCAAGTCTATGACTGTTATTTTATACTTAACCCATTTAAACCCAGATTATTTTCATGCATATAATTATGTCAATTGAGTCACTAACAATCATGTTATGCATCTATTTTTTTTCCATCTTGTAGTTTTCTTTGCAGAAAATAGCATTTTAATGGCTATTATAGTTGCCGCTTGCACAAATACGCCCATAAACGAAAACCTACTCGGCTTCAATGGGTAAAGGAAAGCATCAGTAAGAGCGCTCAACAATTAAGACCTATTTCAGATGTGGAGGGAAAAATACATAAAAACCCATATAAACTATATAAAGCAAAATACAAAAATAATGCCATACATCTAAATGCCTCATGCCCTTGCTTTACACGTTATCTTTCAGGGAGTTGAGCCCAGTTAGCGTTTAGATAAACTGGCCTGAAACAGCACTTAATCGGTTTTAATTTGCAAGGCGACCTAGCATTGTGCTCCGCTGGCGTCGGAATCAGCTTCTCTCCCGACAGTCACGCTGAGCGGCGTTTACCTCTTTAGGGATTTTGGCCTTTGCCTGGGTGGGCGGCAGCCCGCCTGCCCTCATGTCACCGCTGAGAAGCTTAAGGCTGCCGCATCAATACCGGCATTAGAATAAAAAAAAAAAAAAAAAAGAAGGATTAGCACAGGCTAGACTGGGTCTCAATGGACAGCGCAGCGAAAAGCCGTCCAAGCTAAGAAGGTATTAGATCTAAAGTCGATGGAATCGCTACCGCTTGCTTGGGTAGTGAGTGCGCGGGGGCCAGTTGGAGACGGCAAGGAACTGACAGGCTGATCTGGAGGAGATATCTTTATTACACGGCACCAAAGCGCTCGAATCTGGTATCTTTGAGGAGGAGAGTGTTGATATATATTCAAGTAGATACTTCTTTCTGATTTGTGTTTGCATTATATGCCATATTGATTTGATTCCCCCCCCCGAAAGATGATGTCTAAGGGAAAAAAAATCATCTATATAGGATATAGCCTTTTTTTTTTTCTCTAATTCTGCCACGTGCCACTTTGCTCAATCTTCAAAGTCTAAATATCACACCCCCTACAGCTCCGTTGCCTCAATCGCTTTTTCTTGGTGTGACGATTCGAGAGAGAGAGAGAGAGAGAAAAGAAGAAGCCGATTCTTCACGGAATCAGAACTAGGGCAAGGAGAGTCCCCGCAGGGGCGCGAGGAGCTGATTACGGAGTCGTCTGATTGGCTGGGCGGGAGGTGATGTCATTTCTTGATGGGTCTGAGGGCCCGGTGTTAGAAAAGGCTAACGAGTCATGTGGAATTCCATGCTAACAGGCTGTTAGTGCGCTGAATGCTTGACATACATAACAGGAAACTGCAAACATCCACAGAAATCTGCAAATATCTGGTATTCCATATCAAAGTGGATTCAATGTTGTCCTGTCAATCCAAACCGTCTGTGCTATTTCAAAGGATAAAGCCCTTTAAAATACAAAAAAAGGAGGAATTAGTTCTAAGAATGGCCTTTGGTTTACTCCTGACTTTGCCACTGTATGGATTAAAAAACCTTTATGAAACGTATTCAGTGTAAAATAAAATGAACGGCAATCATCACATCGGTGGAGAACTGAGCCACGGCTTTGACAAACTCACCGGACGCGCAGTCCTCCTCATCCGCCCCGTTCTCGCAGTCCTTCTCCCCGTCGCATCTCCATGACAACGAGACACACTTGTTGGTGGATCCCCCACAGTCGAATTTCTCCGGAGGGCATGTCTGTTTGCCTGTGGGCAGAGATAAAAAGGGATAGGAAGATTACTTCGGTGGGTTTATGGTCCCATAAAGGCAGCAACAAAAACAACTACGAGACATGGCTGGACGTGCTTTCTATCGCCCCTGCGACGCGGTTAAAACTCATCCAAAACTCCACCACTCTGGCCAATTGATTTTACTGTCTGGCCTGACTCGAAAGAGACTCAGAGAAAGATCATGAACTACAGCAAATGCACAGTTGGCTGTAAAGTAAACGAACAACCCAGCCCCCTCCTCTTTTTTTCTGCCAATCTGCTCTAGTTGGGTTGATCCAGATTACATTACGATTAATATGAAGCATGTTATTAATTATACATCTTTGCTTCCGGTGTAGCCGTAAGCCCCAATCAAAACGAAAGGGTCAGCCTACATGGCAAACCATTTATCTTTGATCCTTATTTTTATAGTATAGTGTTTAGAATATCGCCACCCTCCGCAGCTGCATATCAAGGTGAGTTTGTGCACAAGCGCCTCCTCCCCCCCCACAATTAGTTCACTCACGCAGCATCGTTACGGCCGACAAACAATGCTGCCATAAGAGGATCATTTGTAGCGTGATGAGTGAGAACGAGCTCCATAATGAACACCATTTATGAGGTTATAGCAGAATCTCCGATGCTGTCACAACGTTAGGTGTAAAATGTGCTGCGGGTAATTGGACCTGACAGGGAGGAAGTCTGCCAAAACACATCCGATCATGTAGAAACACATAACATTAGAACACTGCACTTGAAAACCGAATCCTTTTGTATCCGACGTAAGTCGAACACGCAGTATGTTTGTGATCATTTTATCTTACGTCCGCGAGGCGCTTTTATGGGCGCGTACGGCTTTAATGTTGATTTGTAGGTTTTCACGAGTGTGATTTCAATTTGTTACAGTGTAAATTCATTTTCTGTCAGATCAGTGTCCAAATTATTCATACAATAGGCATGAAAGTGCACTACAAATGTTTGCATGAGTAGAGAACGTTTTCTTTCAAGTCAGAATAATGCTGATCTTAAAGATTAGAATATAACACAACCAATACAGGATTGTTGCTGAATTTAAAAAGAAAATCAGCAATTCCTTCAGATACGAACACCCATCTTACGAATATTAGTAGATATGAACAACCGCTAACTGATAAATGTTGGTAAAACACCATATTCTGCGGCACATCCGACTAGCCCCCCTTTCTTCCACAATCCACGTGAAGCAGCACCGCTCCATGCATGCATCTCCAACACTCGTCCCACCCAGTTCATTCCTGCTCATGTCTCTGTGAGACATGTCAACGCATCAGGCCTCGTATCACTTTGAATAATTAACCGTTTCTTTGCAATTCAACCTTATTTATCATGGCTGATAAAGCAAAGGCAAGAAGGTAAGAAATGCCAGGCAGTCACCATGGAAACGAATGACCTCAAATGGAAATTTTAGATTGAAGTTTAATAACGACTTACGAACAATTCAGCTGACGAACAGCCTCTCAGAAGCTCTTAAGTTGTATTGCATCTTATACCCATATTGTCAATTCCCATGTAATTTTATTTCCATACAACCACAATGCAATTTACAATGTTGACGCTCTCATAGAAATTTAATAGACAATGATCTCTAGTGGACACATACACTACTAGAGCAGTTTCCTAGCGCATTTCCTTTATTCAAGATCATTCAATGGGGCGTGTTTCCATAGTGACGGTGATGGTACCCAAGGTTGCTAGCAGGAATCCGTCCAGGGACATTGCAATCATGCTGTCATCTTACTGTAATTGCTATACCAGCGGGATGCATTACGTTCCATTCATCTGGCAGATGCAAGAGTACATTCCAAACAGCAATTGCACCCTCACAAAGAAAACAATCAAGTGTGCCGCATCTTTCTTTATTTAAAGTAAAGAGATGGAAGTGCTGAGGTAGGGTATCGAGGTGTATTCTGGAGAGGTGGGATAAAGATGGACAGTGACTCTCACCATTTTTTGCACCTCGGGGCATTTTGTACCCTGGGGCAGGAACAGAAAGGCGACATAAGTGAGAGGAGCCGCCACGAGATACTTTCACTGACAGGGCGGTGAATCGCCAGAGGCAAAGGAGAGTTCAAGACCGTCACATGTTCAAGACCGAGCTGCATCACAGAGCCGTGTGTACGGGGAACAGCAGTGGTGAAACTTTAGCATTATATCATTTTCTGCTCATCAATCCAGTTGATCTGCGATGAGATAATACGAGCTGATATACTGACCCCCACAAATATATAACCACAAATATCAAAAAATCAATAAATAAATTAGATGATTGTATGTGAAGATGTGTTTGTCAGCCCTTCATTTGTGTGTGTATGTGTGTTTAAGTATCCTGGCAGCATAGAAGGCTGACAGAGGCGAGATGGGGAGGCGGGGGTCAAGAAGGCTGGAGAAGCAGCTGGTGCCCTGGAGACCGAGCAGCAAGAACGGCTGATGCAGCCAGGTCCTGACCCCCACAAAATGAAATGAAATAAATAAATACATAAGTGCAGTGCTCTGGAGGGACAAAGCCTGAAGTGCTTGAAAGCAGGAAGACTACAGTAGTTACATCTACCTATAATCATACAGTTGACACATTCTGAACAGATTGCAGAGTAGGAGTCCGTATACAAAAGCAAACCCTTAATTCACGCTTTGTCGCAGGACATTCTCGACAGCAACATTATATCAAATGAAAATGTGCAGCACAATGCTCGACTGTTACATTGATGGAGACTAAATGACCTAAATTAGGAAGTGTCTAAACAACTAAAACTTCTTGCACACAACAGAGGCAATTGACCCTTTCCAAGTTCTCGACTTCGCTAAAAGGGAAACACAAGCTGCAGAAGAAGGCAAGGCAAGGCAAGGCAAGGCAAGTTTATTTGTATAGCACATTTCAACAACAAGGTAATTCAAAGTGCTTTACATAAAACATTAAAAGCATCAAGATACAATTTAAGACAGTTGATTAAAACAATTTAAAACAGTTGATTAAAATAAAAAATAGATATAATATAAAATAAAAATAAGAAATAAAAATTAAGAATTAAAATTTATAACTTTGAAATTAAAACAAAGAACAAGTTACAGTACAGTGCAGAGTAATTAAGAATGATATTAGCAGTAGGCAGCATTGAACAGAAAAGTCTTCAACTGTGATTTAAAAGCAGTGAGAGTTGCGGCAGACCTGCAGGTCTCTGGGAGTTTGTTCCAGATCTGTGGGGCATAGAAACTGAACGCTGCTTCTCCATGTTTAGTTCTGACTCTAGGAACAGAGAGCAGACCTGATCCAGATGATCTAAGAGGTCTGGATGGTTCATAAGGGATCAGCAGATCTGCAATATACCTAGGCCCTAGACCATTCAGGGCTTTATAAACCAGTAAGAGTATTTTAAAGTGAATTCTTTGGCAGACAGGAAGCCAGTGCAAGGACCTTAGAACTGGAGTGATGTGGTCTACTTTTTTAGTCCTAGTCAGGACTCGAGCGGCAGCATTTTGAATCAGCTGCAGCTGTCTGATTGACTTTTTAGAGAAGCCTGTAAAGACCCCATTGCAGTAGTCTAGTCTACTGAAGATAAAAGCATGGACAAGCTTTTCCAAATCTTGCTGAGACATCAGGCCTTTAATCCTTGATATATTCTTCAGGTGGTAGTAGGCTGACTTTGTAACGTTTTTTATGTGACTATTTAAATTCAAGTCTGAGTCCATAACTACACCCAGATTTCTAGCTTGGTTTGTAGGCTTTAACATTGCTGATTGAAGATGAGCGCTGACTTTCAATCGTTCTGCCTTGGCTCCAAAAACAATTACCTCAGTTTTATCTTTGTTTAATTGGAGAAAGTTCTGGCACATCCAATCATTAATTTGTTCAATGCATTTACTCAGTGTTTGTATTGGATTATGATCTCCTGGTGATATACTGATGTAAATTTGTGTGTCATCTGCATAATTATGGTAACTTATTTTATTTTCTTTCATAATCTTAGCGAGTGGGAGCATGTAAATGTTGAATAGTAGAGGCCCCAGAATTGAACCTTGGGGGACCCCACAGCTTATGTCTATATGTTCAGATGTGTAGTTGCCTATAGACACAAAGTAGTCTCTGTCCTTTAAGTAGGATTCAACCCATTTTAGTGCTGTGCCAGTAAGTCCCACCCAGTTCTCCAGTCGGTGTAATAATATGTTGTGGTCAACCGTGTCAAATGCGGCACTGAGATCCAGTAATACTAAGACTGAAATTTTGCCATTGTCTGTGTTTATGCGGATGTCATTACAGACCTTAACTAGAGCAGTCTCAGTGCTGTGGTGGGGTCGGAAACCTGACTGGAAGTCATCAAAACAGTTGTTCAGTGTCATATAGTTAGTCAGCTGTCTAAAAACTGCTTTTTCAATTATTTTACTTAAGACTAAATAATTACAATGGAAAGTCACTAAAATGAAAGAATAACAAAAAGCTAATTGTGCTTGCAAAACCATGCGTTTGTGAAATGTATTTTTGATGGATCCTTAAGTACATATATTCATCCATGCGATCAGATGTCAAGTTAATGCATTGTTAAATGTCTGTATTGGACATTAATGGTGTTCTCTGACAAAAAAAAGTTATTTTTATTTTGAAAAAAACAGCAGATACTTTTATTTTGAAAAAAAACAGATAAATTTAATAAAAAAAAAAAAAAACAGTTATCCACTTGATGTTGATGTCTATGTCTTTTATACGGAGATATGCCCTCTGCTAGCCTTGTTTGTGTTAAAAAGAAAGTCTAATTTTAAAGAATGTAACATTAAAGTCACATTTCATTGGTGCCACAACCTTCATAGACACATTACGTTGTATATAATCACAACATACCTTAGCTAATGTTAGCGACACGATATGATACGATACGATATGTTAGCTAACTCGTTAGCTAACATATAGCAGCAAAATCAACCTCCTTCCTTTACTGGTAACATCCAAGAGACTTAGAAAAGGACCGATAGTTTGGTTTAATGACATGAAAAGATCAAGGCCAACATTACTTTGTTTAATATATTACTGTAATGCCCAAAGTAACTCCAAGTCCAGTATTCCAACTGGAAGTTTCCTTAGTAAAAGTTATTGTAGAGCATCTTTTTTTACTGGTGCCCAAGAAGGAAGGATTGTAGCTTTCATTTTGTAAATTCTGTCCAACCTAGCAACAATAACTAAGGGGGGCAGCACTGAAAAAATGGTCAACGATGATATAACTCACTCTTTCAGTCAGTGAACATGAATGATTTCAATTAATGTCTGAAGACCTAAAGATAGACTGGCTGATCAAACAAGGTATAACATTTCTGAGATAAAGAGATGAGGAGGTGGCATCTCTGGGATAGGAAATAACATTCTGTCTAAGTGATTTCAAACATATCAAGCCAGAGAGCAGCCTGGCAGAAAACAAGAAAGAGGGAGAAGGTGAAAGAAAAGGTGAAAGCGAACGGAGGAGAGACGAGAGAAATCACAGAGGGCGGCTTCTGAGATAAAAAACGAGAATCCATAGGAATCGCATCAAGAGAAAGACTCCGTATAAAAGGGAGAGAAAGATGAAGAGACAAACCGCTGCCTCACTCTTTGCGTTCTTATCCCAAAGCAAAGACGTCCGTGCCAAGTGGAAAGAGATGAAGGAGGATGAAGGAGGGAAGGCATGCGGCGAGGGCGTGGAGCGGAATCTGAATCTGCCAAGCGGAGGTCGAGCTGTCCTGCGCTTTTAACCAATGACTCTTTAATGGAGCTCTCCCCATCCCGAATCCAAACACAACTCCACTCCGACAACACAGTGGCAGGTATTGATTAGCGAGAACTCAGATTTTATAAAGTCATGGGTAATGGGTTTTTGCTTGAGGGGGAGGCAACATAATAAAAGCCAATTACTCTCATACAAACGGGCTGCCTGGCTGTTGTTTAAGTAAAAAAAAATGATTCGTTTCTACCGCAGGTATGCTTTACTTTTCTTTATTTTAATTCATCATATTCAACCTCGACTTTCCTGACAGTCAATGACAAGGTTTCACTTTGTCAGTCGTCAGCAGATAATAAGGTGACGCATGAACCCTTAATAGTAATAAGTGCTGTATAAGGGTTGAAAATGATTTGCCTAAGCTTTAGAACAAAAGTCACCACAATGTCATACAGACTTCCCATGCTAAAAAATCTGCAGGATCCTACATAGTATGGAATTTGAAAAGGAATAAGTATGAAAAATATAGTTACAAATACCGAATTTCTGATTTAGGATTTCAGTAATGTAGAATACGATGTTATAATGATAATGTACAGGCATCCTGTATTTAATTAAATGAATTCTGCTGCTTTCAAATCAACAGAACAGTGACCGTCTATATAGCTGCTTGCGGTTCAACTGAAGGCCATACATCCTGATGTTTCACCAACCTATTTCTGCACACCCTTTATTGCGAACTGCCATATCTAAGAGGCGGTTGTTATGTGTGCAGCTATGTGCATGCCTCACCGAGTGACCGCATATTTTCATCCGTGTGCTGTGGGCATGTACACCTGCGTAGGTCAACGTGGGGGGGGGCTGATGTTCCAGGGGATAAAGCAGCCTCTCTGCCTCGCAGCTAAAAAGGCACAAAACGCGCCGATGTAACATGAATCATAGCGAGATTCACATGCTTCACGAAGTCGGGTTAGCATGTCCTCCTCTCTACTTTATATATAGATCTGGTAGGGAGGCACTTGCAACCTACAAGATGGGAAAATTGCTATTTTCAGCAAACTGCATTATCAAATTATGTAGAGTAATATAGCACGAATGCACCTCAATGTCAAGCTTTATAGGGCTGCATTTTGTTTTATTTCACTTTATTTATAGTGATTTTGTTCTCAGTGAAGATTACTTCCTAATCCCACATCATGCATATCTTTGTCATTACAAACCCTAACAAAAGTCACATTGAGATGTCACCGTCTGAACATTTTTTTTAGGGAAAAAATGCTTATCCTTATCTGAATTCTGCATTCAGTATTGGCTTAAAACATCCCACATCTTCAGGCTCTGAAGGATTTTATGATCAGCCATGGCTTAGTTTACCTAGAAGAGATACAGACATGCCAGACACAAGTTGCAAAACTGCACTAGATGAACCTGCTTTCTGTGACAGGTGTGGTGACGCATGAATAATTTACTATGCAACAAAATATCAAAGAAGAAGATGGAAGAGTCAACAGGAAAACAACACTTTCAATGGGACGACTATGCATAAGCACCCACATAACATATGCAGTAGATTCAGTGTTTGTGTGTGTGTGTGTGTTTGTGTGTGTGTGTGTGTGTGTGTGTGTGTGTGTGTGTGTGTGTGTGTGTGTGTGTGTGTGTGTGTGTGTGTGTGTGCGTGTTCCTGTTCTCGTTAGCACTAGCGTTGGTGTAAACAACCTACAGTAAATAGATGTTCTTATTCTGTGGCACCTAACAATACATATCCCTGCACCTTAGGGAATCTCAACATTTAAAGCACACGCTGGCACACAGCAGTAAATTCACTGCAGCATCCAGCAATGCAAACATCTTTGCAAAGAAAATCTTCCCCATTATAAAGTCAATAAAAAAGCGAGGCTTTATTACTGACTCACCCATTAGAATTTCATCAGGGTTTGAAGCTCAATATCTACAAAGAGGTTTAGAGAAGGAAGAGATACATGCCTATCAAGTCCTAGGAATTCATTTGAAAAGTATAGGAGACAAACTGGCTCTGGCACACAGAGCTGAGATGAATGCATTAATATTGTGAGAAAGCATCAAATAGAAAACATCCCCCTTGCCTCGTTCAATCCTTAAAGATCCCATATTGTATAAAGTGACGTATTAATTGCTTTTTGATCATAAGAAGGTCGAGGTGTTACATAAATACCGCACCGTGTTTCAAAACTCTCAATCAAGAAATGCACCGCAGCCCCTATTCAGAAACTGTGGCGGCCCCCGTTCATATCGGCCAATCAGAAGAGAGGCTCGTTAATATTAATGAGGCGGACACAAAACAACCTTCTAGAGCCCAGGAAAGCTTAAGAGATATAAAACTATATTGAGCTGATTTCTGGTACTTAAAAGCTTCAAATAAAACTCAGGAAAAGTGTAAAATTCTGGACCTTTAATAGTGACCCGGGCAATTAAGAGGGCGTCCAAATTTCACCGGTTTGGCGAGAGAGCGGGGGGAAGCTGCTGCACAGCTGCCGTGGCCCAGTTCCTCCTTGATTACTCATTAATCCATTTGAAAAAAAAACAAAAAAAACAACCATGAACTCTGGCACTTCACATGTTTCTCTAAGAGTCATTCATTTTTCAGTGCTTGCGAGTAACTCACTCAGTGTGGCCGAATTTGAATTCTTAATACGCTCGTGTAATGCTACTCCAGCGTGTAATTGGGACTCCACCCAGTGAGCCAGAATGATTGTGACACAGATGTTTGTGTGGCATGGAGGCCAGTATGCTTCCTGCAGCATGCGTGTGCGCGCGCGTGCGTGTACATGTGTGTGTTTATACACTCGGTACACACTTTGTTTGCGCACATGTGAAGCAGAAAGTACAGGAGAGGTTGCTTGAGGGACAAACTCAATAAAAAAAAAAAAAAAGATGTGATATCTGCATGTAAGCGAGTACAGCCGGGTTTTATCGAGCTTCATCCTAACTGGAGCATGATGCATTAAAGGTGGATGCTGAGCTGTACGTAATTAGCCCGTGTAAAACAGTGATGCAGTCACTGGTCTCTGCCATTTACATAATGGAAACCTTCAAATCTATCTGCAATCTATCATATCCCCAGATTGGATGCAGCCTGTGTGAAATCCAGCCCTCCCCTCTCTTGTTATTAAAGCGCGACGAGCGCCACTTTGGCAAAGTTTGTTAATTGATTAATGTGAAGCTTGGTAGCTTTTGATCTCCATGTGAAATGTTGCATGGGAGTTTCAGGCGACTCACCGTTGTGGATATTTTAAAGTCAGAAGGTTGTTTCTGACGTCTTCAGCCTATCCAGAGGAATACAGCGTGCGAATGGATTGTTACGGACATATATGTGCAGTTCTTATTTATAGCTTTGTAATCTCACAAAGTGGCAGGCTGGTTAGAGACAGGTAATTCACCCTCTGAAATGAGGTTAACGAGTTAAATGAGAAGAGAGCCGCTCGTGAGTGGGTAGGTTGGCTGCTCTTTTGAAATCTGCAGCGTGCATATTCATACAATGTCCATCCTTCTCTTTTTTTCTCTCCTCTGCAGTGTGATTATGGCACAGTTGGATCCACTCAAACAGAAAGACAGCTGTGATGAAGTGGATCTCATTAGCGATCCTGCCCGTTCGGGCGATAGGACCTCGATCCGACACCTCTCACTTTCAGCACATCTTCAGGAGCGCTAGACGTGGCGTGATGACGACGACCTGCGTTTTTAAGCTATTCTTGACCTTTAAGGAGAAAAGGAAGAGGACATAAACATGTCCATTTGGCCCACAGCCCAGGAACAGCGTTAAAACAGAAGCAGCGTGTTTCCAAGCGTCAAACCCAATCAGCCAATTTTTGTTTCCACAGAGAGAAAAGAACCCCCTAAAAGATTCTTCACTGTTGGTGTTCGGAAAATTTTTACATTTTTACACTGTGTGAATACATGAGAGATTTCCATATAAATGGCTTTCTTCTCAGCCCAGATCTCTATCTCTTTATTCTGCAGCCAAGAGAAGAATCCTTCTTTCATTTATCTTTAATTGGATTTCCAATATAAACTTGTTATCCTTCAGAGGTCCCTTTATATCTCCCTCCTTGCACTCAACTTTCTGGGGGTGACATCAGAGGCACGCTACATTATTCATCGAACCGTCCCACACATCCACACAGCCAATAAAACGGAACAAAACTAGAATGAGTATCCCCTGAAAGATTCATTCGGCTTTTCCCTGATTTATTTCCCCCCACACTGCTTGGTGCAATTTGACTCCCTCCCACAATAATTCAAAAACAAGAACATGTCGGGTAGAAACTGAATCCTATTAGCTGCATGGTCATCATTAACGACCATTAGCCTATCTGAGCACTCTGGAAAACATCATTACTAAAGACATTCATGCAAGTTGCCCTGCTCCACGTTCTGAAGGACTCATTTTTGAATGGTTTTATTTGGTTAAATATGTTCATCATCCTCCACTTCAACCTGGACTTCCACTGTCTCATCCTTACTTTGCATGCAAATTCATTTCATTCTGCAATTCAGTCTGGACAACAAGGACCCAATTTTTCCCCTCATCTAGGGAGCCAATCACAGAACAGGGAAGGGTGCAGCAAGACAATGACGAAACACAGAAGTGACTATGTTCATAACTGGATCCAACATGGCGGCAGACGGTAATTTACCTTTCGATGCAGCCTTAGAAAGTCAGTCAGTCATTTTCTATACCCGCTTATTCCTTATTATGGTTGTGGGGGTCTGCTGGAGCCAATCCCAGCGCATTACAGGATAAAGGTCGCCGGCCTATCGTAGGGCACACACACCATTCATTCACACACTCACACCCATGGGCACATTAGAGTGTTCTAAGTAAGTAGTAAGTAAGTAGACCTCAAGTTTTTTTTTTGAAAAGTTAGTACTTTATAGGGTTAACTATTTCATTACCAAGAAGGGCTCTACAAATGTCTACATAGGTCATTGGGTATGTTTGATAAGACTGGCTATAAACTACATACAGATGCATTTGATAGACATTTTTAGTAATAAACAGTGATGCAATGGTGACCTTTACTACATGAACTCCTGCCTGTCAAAATATTTTCAAAATCAACAGTGATAGAACAGGACTCCTCCTCATCAGATCCATGCCTCCCTTCAGCAAAACCAACAAATCCGCACTCACAATCTGCGGCACCACTGTCTCCCAACCTGGGCATAACCCTCGACCCCAATCTCTACCCCGAGCCCCACATGCACCAAACTGTCAAATCCTCCTTCTCCTACTGCGATCTCGCTAAAATCCAGCCCTCTCCCTGACGCTCCCCCACCACCGAAACACTAATCCACTCATTCGCTTCCTCCCATCCGGATTTGCCGCAACTCTCCCCTCCACTGTGTCAAAGTCAGCCTCATTAACGGACCTCGGAGCTCACTCGACCTCTCGCACGCGCCAAATCATGTCACCACATCGCCCCAGTCCTATAAAACCTACGCTGGCTGCCTGTCTAAGTCCTTCACCATCTGGCCCCCCTCCAACATCTCACAGACCTCCTCTCTCCCTCATCAACCCACCTCAGCCCGGCCTTATCTCCACCCCCCAGTGTCTCACCATTTGCCGCCCCCTCAGGGCTCATTTATGCTCCAGTTTCGTTTGGAAATGAATACATTGAATTCAAATGAGGAGGTCATTAGGGCCGCCCCCTCCTCCCCTGATCATGGCCGTCAGTAAAGGCCATTAGTGGACTAATGTAGTCATAGCACATTGCTTTAAATACTCTTAGAAATAATTGTGTACTCTTACAAACTATGGTTTAAGCAGGTATCTACATACACTTCCCCCATGACTTCTGCTCTGTTTCATCTGCATCCGCAGACTTTCAGAAAATGTGCACAAACACACATGCAGAATAAAGTCTGTCTGTATACTTATGTTTCTAGCACTTAAAATAAACGACTAAAGGCTCCTATATGTTCAAATAACTGTCTACATTTGTGTGTATTTTGAATATTATCATCACTATCCTGTAACCGTAATAATGTTGGAGGGGAATGTTTCCTCCATTGGGACAGATGTTTCTTTAGTATTTGTTATTGTTGATTATTTGCAGTCAGCATGTAAAATCAGCAAATCCACATTGCAACAGATGCGAACCTCCCACCTGAGCACCTGTACACTAGTAACCAAAATACCACACAGGCACGCAAAACGAGCTTGAGCAAGGGCTGCCTGCATTGGTTGTTGCACCTCCGTGAAACTAGGGCCCTTATCGGGCATTCTTATTATTCTAATTAATGTCATACTCAACTCTTTTCCTGTTCTAAATGGATCCTGTGCAAACATTCTCTATTTCAGCCAGGGATCCCTCCTCTGTTTCTCTTCTTGAGGTTTATTTCTTTTTTTTTCCCCTGTTAAAGTTTTCCCTGTATGATGTGAGGGTCTAAGGACAGGGGATATTGTGTTGCTGTAAAGCTGATTTTCAGGTGAATCTGTAATTTGTGACTTTGGGCTTTACAAGTAAAATTGACTTGACTTTCCTGTTGACCGATCATCCGCGGCGTGTGTCCCTTTCTCCCCCCCTTTCAGCTACATCTCCACAAAGAGAAGCGGCTAAAAGATGGAACATCTGGACCATTTACTGCATCATCACCTAGCCAAGACAAAATAGTGCAAGACAAAATTGCATCTGAGCACTGAGGATGAAAGTCTGATTTTATTGTTGTTTGCACTGATGACTCCTTTTCATGTTGAAGCGCTTTACTTTTTTTTAAGGGGGGGGGGGGTGAACCTGCATGAATCACTAAGGGGATGCATTTTTTCCCCACTGGGGGGATATCCCATCCATCCCTGTTGGCCCTGTTACTTGCTTGCGGTCTTCTTCTTACTGTAACTGCTTCTGCTGCTGTTTCATTTGCATTTCATTAACATTAAAGGGATAGTTCAGGATTTTTGACATGAATCTGTGTGGCATCCCTATCAGCAGTGTCATACACTCACGCTGACAGTGTCCTGTGAGCCGTGTCCAGTTCTGGTCAAAACGAAAGTAGTCCGGCAGGTTTCCAGGGGACACTACAATAAAACCTTTCTTCTCAAAACAACATGTGTCCAAAAGAGTTATTTATTTGCATCATAAAACCAATATCCGCAAAAAAGTCACACCTCGTAACCACTCGGCCCTACTTTCTCTCAATTACTATAAGTGCGACGTGCTGCTTACTGCTGTGCAACACAACTTTTTTCAGTTGTTCGGTGGTCACGAGCTAGTTTAGAGGTAAGCCGACACGTTTATCAGCTTCTACAAGTTATAAACATTTCATATATATGTGTAAAAACGAGTCACGCTTGTGACCACGTAGGCTGTAGCAACAAAGATCCTCACGGATTTCATCACGGACGTAGCTCTGGTCGTGTTGCGGCAGCGTACAGAGATACTAAGGGAGAGAAAATAGGGCCAAGTGATTACGAGGTGTGACTTTTTCATGGTATATTGGTTTTGTGATGCAAGTAAATCACTCTTTTGAACACATTCTGTATGAGAAGAAAGACGTTTTATTTTAGTGTCACCTAGAAACCTGCCGGACTACTTTCATTTTGACCAGAACCGGACAAGAACTCGACTCACAGGACGCTGTCAAGGGTAAGTCGGTGTGAGTGTACGACACTGCTGATAGGGATGCTATACAGAGTCATGTCAAAAATCCCAAACTATCCCTTTAATGTGTTTTACTTTCAGCTCCGTCTGATATCTTTCACCCAAAGAGAGGAGCAAGCAGCCATGGACGAAAGTCACATAAATTAGCATTTTATAGAAGAAAGAAAACAATTAATAACTCAAATCCACTGCTTTGTTGCCGGAAAAGTCGACCCACCTAACCCCGGCGGGGCCCGTGTGTGGGTGAGCTAGACTGACAAAGGCTCGTAGGAAGCCAGCCAGAGATCCTTAGCTCTAACAGCTTTGGCAGAGAGGTAATCGAGGGCATTCTTGCACTCGGCGCCAGCATTGAGCACCGAAGTGTGTGGGCGAGTGGAAGCCAGCCACAGCTGAATTGCCAACAGAGCAGAGATAACAAGGGAAATTAGCAACCTGAACGCAGCTCCTGCAGGAGTCGGACGAAATGTTGCGTCAAACATTACATCATATTCAGATGCAACACTCAAAACGCAAAGAATCTAATCTGTAAGAGTAGATCCCCTTTTGCCTCACGGATGATCCAGTTGAGCTTAAAAACAAATAAATTCACCAAATCACTCGCTGGGATGCGGCCAAACAGTGACAGTGTGTAAAGTCCAATGTGATAAGAAACACAAGCGATCACATACGATTTAGCCAAACTAAAACATTAAAATTCATATTCTAAATTTTGAACATCCACCAATTAACGTAAGCCAATATGGATCCCTGTAACGTTTTCTACTAAATAAACTGGTTTAGATTTTTTTTTAACTTGTGACATTTTATTCCAAAGCAATGAAATTAAAAAAAAAAAAGAAGAAGAAACCAACCAAAATCCTCCGGCGGTGCATTTTGTTTTATTTTCTTAATAGTTTTGGCCCATTATTGTTTCATTGTGAATTCATTTGATTCGTCTACAAAACTGACTGAATACATTTGCTAAAACTAAACCTCCTGAAGAGTCTCAATAATTATCCCTCCTGCTGCAGCAGCTGAACCAAGGCATTTATAGCTGAAACTAACCGAACTCAGAGATTTATTTTCTTATTATATATCCTGAAACCCCTGTTTCGGTATCAATGTGCCAGGTGTTTTTGCCTTATTTAAATAGGGCCCTAACAGTCATATTCCCTTGTTAGACTTTTTAGTTTGAATACTTTTTTTGAGGCCTGAAGATATAAAACTATGAATATAACGCGCGTGACTTTCCAGTTGGAATTCTTTCTGCATATTTTCAGTCTTGTACTTAGTTTTATGGCAAAATGCGACATTCTTGTCAAATGAAGCTTAGTGAAATCAGCAATACCAAATCATAATTGTTTCCTGTTCCGTGTGCTCACACTTTGCACATAACATAGCTGCATTCCCTCCTCTAACCAATGGCAAAGCCAAACAACCTTCAGGTCAGCCTATCATCTCAGAGCAGAGCTCGGCCACCACCACCGGTTTCTGGATTTCGATGGAGAGCATCATAGATGAGGCCGTCTCGATCCCAAATATATCCCCCTAGCTCAAGAGCCAAACACTGTCAGTTCCACATTTCATAATCAGTATTGCGCTTTTAATATTATTTTCATTTCGCGGTCTCTCCTGATTGAAACGGTTATAGTAGCCAGCCAGAGATCCTTGGCTCTAACAGCCTCGGCAGAGAGGTAATCAAACGAGGCCTTTTTTGCACTGACTACCAGACAGCATTGAGTACTGGAGTGTGTGGGCGGGTGGAGGCTGGCCACGGCTGAACCGCCACTGGAGCCGTGATAACAAGGAAAATTATCGATGCGTGAATGCATGAGCCTCTGCCAGAGTCAAAGGAAAGCTCGCCTCCAACGTCTGAGATGAAACCGCGACATCATATTCCGATGCAAAACGCCAACATAATTAGTCGGCCAAAGGTGTTTTCTGTGCAGCGATTTAATCTACAGTCATCAGTGATGATAAAAACAGCAACACAGTACTGAAAAACCTTATTTTTGTAGTTGTCCATGATTTTCTTGCAATAATCACACTGCATCCACCAAATAAATTGCTACATTTTACCTCTAAAATAAACTGCTTTAGATTAGAGCCGCAATGATTAGTCCATTAATTGCATAATTTAATTTTTAAGAAGAAACTATCAAAATTCTCTGGTTCCAGCTTCTCAAATCTGATTATTTTCTGGTTTCTTAACTATATAATAGGAAACCAAAGATTTTTGGGTTGTGGACTGTTGGTCTGGACAAAAAAATAAATAAATAAAATAAAAATACAGGGGACGACACGGTGGCTCGGGGGTTAGCGCTGTTGCCTCACAGCAAGAAGGTCGCAGGTTCAAGACCTCCTTGGTCCTGGGTCTGGGACCTTTCTGTGTGGAGTTTGCATGTTCTCCCCGTGTCTGTGTGGGTTTTCACCGGGTTTTCCTCCCACAGTCCAAAAACATGCTGAGGTTAATTGGAGACTCTAAATTGCCCGTAGGTGTGAGTGTGTGAGTGAATGGTGTGTGTGCCCCACGATTGGCTGGCGACCATCTGGGGTGTATCCCTGCCTCTCGCTGTAACGCGCTGGGATTGGCTCCAGCAGACCATGTGACCCTAATGAGGAATACCATCTTATGCAACAAACAACTAATCAATTAATCATTTCAATTATCAATAGTTTAATCAACTATAATAATTATAATAATTGTTAGTTGCGGCCCTACTTTGGATTTTTTTTACTACAAAAAGTTCCCATTTTAAAAAAATCCTAAGTAGTTTTATGTGAAACTCCTATACTGAGTAGTTTCTGAAATGAAATCTCTTGTAGTAGTTAGTAATTAGTTAGTAGTTTATGAAAGCTATAACATCACCTGCGTGACTTTTGGGTGTGTCGTCTTCCTAATTATGTATTTTCACCGTCTTAAACTTCAACAGTTTTATAGCAAAACGCAGCTTTCTTTCGTTACAGCTCACTCTTGCTGGCCACCATTCATCACTTTATCCCGAAACAAGGCTATTCTATTCTTAGTCGTCATCTCGCAGCCCGGCAGTATCCCTTATTGCAGGAGCTGAACCGGTTTCACTTACTGCAGGTCTCCTCTGCCTCGTCGGAGCCGTCGGGGCATTCCGGCTCCCCATCGCAGCGCCAGCGCCCTGGGACACACTGGCCGTTCAGGCAGGCAAACTCTGCAGGGGCACATGTTTTCCTGGCTGCTCAGAGAGAGAGAGAGAGAGAAGCAAAGACGGAGAATAACAAGAGTGAGAACAGGAAGGTACGGGCTGGGTAAGAGCAGGCTAAGTAGGGCTTAATCTCTGCAGTGAAAGTGGTCACATTTTAGCGAATCCCAGCAATCGCTCCTCTCATCAGAGAAGATCATCGTTCACATTATTACCCTCTCCGGCTCGCCTTCTCCTTGCAATCCCCCACTAATTATCTCCACTTTGCCTATTTCCTTGACTCTTATTCATTGTGTCGACCTCCCCCCAACCCCGTCTCCCTCCCGTTCCTCCATCTGCCGGTTTCCGAATAACCGTTTTAATCTTTCCTTCAGGTTTTTCATCACACAGCGGCGAAACGGATGCCGAATCCCTGACGCCGCGAGCTCAAGCGCTGCAAGGTTAAACCTTTTACCTCCTTAACCTGTTTACCACATGGCCTGAAAACATGCCAAGCGCGCTGAGAAATGGAAAGCAGCAACATGTCAGGAAAAGGCTTGTTCGAGCAGCAAGGGGAAAAACGACAGGAACGCGTTTGCTATTTTTTATTCATGTGACCCTTATTTCCCAGCAGATAAACAATTGGGATCGGAAATTGTTTACAATCAAGTTATACATTAATATATGTCAAAATAATAATAATAATATAAAAAACAGTACAATACTGTGGCTGCTACATTAGCTGCGGCTACCTTTTTTTCTCTGTCAGAGCATTTAATTAATTGGTTGAAATTAGGGTTAGGGTTAATTTGATTGTACTTTTTTTTAATTTTCAGAAATATTTCTCTTTTCTAGTGTTGAATTAATGTGTTAACGACTTAAACTTGATCATATTTGTTATTTTTTTTAATAACTTTGGCCTTGATTGCTTGGTCTCTGACAAACAGGAATACAGGAAAACAGAAGACAGCTACCATCCATACATCAAGAAAGAATAGCCTAATAAAATCTAAAGTAATCTCCATGGCCTACTTGGAGTGGTACAAATCACAGAGAGCGTGACATAAAAACCAGTGTGCCACAACAATCATAATACGACAACTATCAATCCTCAGAACACTGATCCCACACATCATACAAAGCAGAGGCAAGAAAAGCATGACAAAAGTTTGTGCAATGAGGCAGGAGCAGCAAGTGGTGAGGGTTTCTGTGATGTTTCGCTCAAAACTCGCTGGAGAAATGAGAGAGATTAGCCTGAGCCGAACTAAGAAAGTCTCTTTTTTCCCCAGCTTCAGTCCACACAGGTGCCACCTTCAAATGCTGCCGAACGCAGCTCAAATACTGCCAGATCTGATTGTTGGAGCTATCATTTGTACAAGGGTAACCTACCTCAAAGTGTATGTGCACGGAGAGAACACAGAGACTAAAACAGTGGAGAATTATTTGTTGACTGGCACACATTATCCTTCTCATGCATGAATTGTGATAAGCTCAGTCAGGATTTTTTTGTAAAGTATGTTTATACATCTTTAGGGATGCAAAACAAGGTTTGAAAGAAGAAATTCCATCTTTTTTCTTTAAAAGATAATATCTTTACAGTAAAAAGATGTAATAATATACACTTGAGGGAACAAATATAGTATAAAAAATAGCATGGTAGTAATAGTAAGTAAGTAATAGTATATATATATATATACATATATATATATATACACACATATATATATATATATATATATATATATATACACACACACATATATATATATATATATATACACACATATATATATATATATATATATATATATATACACACACATATATATATATATATGTGTGTGTATATATATATATATATATATATATATATATATATATATATATATATATATATATATATATATATATATATATATATATATATATATATATATATATATATATATATATATACATACACACACAGTAAATAGTACATCATGAGCTATGTTTCGACTTCAGTGCAAAGTCAATTACTACCAGTGTGTGCATATACACACACTGGTAGTAATTGACTTTGCACTGAAGTTGAAACATAGCTCATGATGCATGATGTACAACTGAGTGGAGAGATGATTAGCCTGGTATTTCCTCCAAATATAAAATCAAAACTCAGAATATACCTATACCTAATATATGTATATTTACATAAAATGTCATCTAAGATATTACTTGATGATGCAATTACACACACACACACACACACACACACACACACACACACACACACACACACACACACACACACACACACACACACACACACACACACACACACACACACACACACACACACACACACACACACACACAAATCCATGCAGGAAAGGGTTAAATAGGATAAAGACACTGCCGGGCGCCCTCTCTGGCAGGAAGTGGCGCTCCAGGGCGTTTACGTGGACGCGATGGTGCAATGGTCGCTAATGTCATTAGTTCACGTGACAGCCCGAAGGTTTTCCACAGTTGTTGGGGGAAAATCTGTTGTTTTGAGAGAGCACAAGCATCGCCACCTGCTGCGAGCTCAGCCGGGGAGAGCCAGACGCAGGCGCAGGCTGAGGTCATTCAATTTCCTCCGCCTGTCACAGGAGGACCTGCAGTACAGTCTAATAAATCACTGGGTAAAAGGCCCTCAGCCGAGCTCTCCAGCATTGTTGCCACAACCGCTCCTAAGCCTGCCCCTTATTGGCTCTGATACTTCAAATTAGATTAGCATTTAGAGATGTTCAGCGGAGCTTTAGCCGAGGCACTGCGGTCTTTCACTCCATCTTCTGTTTCTCTTGACCTTGGACTAAAGACATGAACACTAAATCACTTTCAGTTTCACTGACAGAGAAATGGAAATTGACAGTGTTTCTATGGCATTTCTGCACAGTCAATTATGTATCAATAGCACTGTCCTCCAATGCCTTATACATTTGATTGAGTCATTTCTGGCATTTTAGAGAGAACGTTATAAATCCACCAATCAAATTGGTGTACTAAAAAATGTAGTTTGATCGACAAAAAAAAAAAAAAAGTGATTCACATTGGAGTATAGGTTAATTTAAGCGTTATCTATAACTGTGGAACAGCTACAGGACCGTTTCTGATTAGAAACGCTCGTCTCTAATCCCAAATCTTGTTTAATTGCCCCATTCTCAGTTATCTCCTGTGTCCTGTGCCAAAGTCAAACCAATAACGGCTCATCTTGGCTTGTCTGACACCATTAAATGCCTGATGGAATTTCAGATTTTTATGTTGTATGCAACACTCTTTGGGCTGTATTTTGAAGATGCAAAAGCTTGGCCATAGCACAAAGGCACAAACACACTTTGGGGGTAATTTTCCATAGTTAAGAGGACAGCGGCAAGCAAAGAGATGAAACCAATTAGTAATAATCAACATACAAATAACCGATACCCATTTCCAAGTCTCCAAGACAGTGTGAAAGTGACACTTGTACTGGTGAAAACTGGTGAAAACTAGCGATTATGAGGATGATTGTGTCTTCCAGTATCTTTTAGATCTGACCTACTGCCTATGACAGGATATGTGTTTTCATGTGTTTCACCCTTTAACCATGACCTCCAACCCCTCATGTCATTCCTCATCAAAAATGTCAATTAAAATTCTCCCTCGCTTTTCCTGACCCCATTACACCACTGAGACAAACATTTCCTTCCGTGCCGCCCCCTCTCCTCCGTTTGTTCCAACACCATTTCCCTAAAGCTCAGCCCTATGTCTACACACCATCGCAAATAAAAACACGTTTTTAATTGATGCTTTTTCCTAAACCATATAAAACATGCAGGCTTTGCAGAGTAGCACTCAGTGCCACTCGTGTCCTCATTAGAGAGGTGGAATGTGGGCCTTTGTTAAAAGGGTGAGGACAGATGATTATGGGGCAAGCAAAGATTGTGACATTCTTTTAATCAACACCTCCCTCAAGTGTATACACTCATTAGTGGCGCGCTCATATTCGAAAATAAACAAACCCTGATGTTTCCTGCGGGATAAAACAGGCGCGCATGTATCCTCGCACTGCGCCCATTCTCAAAACGCTTTTGTCAGTCATGTAGGGAGGTGCGTATATACCAAGTCGAGGGCTGGGTTTTAATTTGTATGTCAACTCGTTACCATGCGACACTGACATCGCCAGAATTCGTAATGTTTTAAGATGCTTTGATTAACAGTCCTACAGCAGCCTGTTCATGAGTGCACACATAGGGCTCTCAGTAGGGTCTACAAAAGTGTGTTTTTGAAAGGGATTTCAGTCTGCGCTCACAGCCTTGCAGAGAGTGAGCTGTGTTTGAGGCGGCAGTCGGTCTTGCTGAGAAGTTGAGAGCCCGCGGACGTGATGTGCAAGTGCTGTAAACGCCCCCTGATGACATAATAGAAAACTGTTCGCGCTGAATCATTCTGAAAGTGCAGCTCGTGGAGAAACTAACATTCTGCTTTTTACGATGTCCATGGCTCAGCCAAAAAGAGAGACACACAGCTATAGCCTTTTTCCATACATGTGCATGTACAACCAGACTGCCGGCTTGAAGGTGCATCTTAAGTAATGACATGCTTGTTTGGGCAAGCAGCATCCTCTTTACCATTGTGATTTTTTTTTTGTTGAAAATTGCTCATCTTCAGGACACTGCTCCAAACTGTCCAATCACAGTGGAGGAAAGGCGGGACAAATACCACAAATCCCCAAACTGACAAAGTTAAGAAATTAATATGTTCTGAACAGCAATGGAAGAGAAATGAATACTACTGGTGCTTGAGCTTTCATTTCATGTACCAGATGATCCAGACTACCACAGATTCGAAATATGAAACAATGGTGTCATTACTCTTCAAGCCGCTTCCTCACCCACAAATCTCATGAGCCCACAAAGACTGGCAGATCCATCTTTTCTCCGTTCAAGCTCCAACTTCCCTTCATACGGAGCATGCAAACTACTCTACCTTGTGGCCATAAATATAATAAAGTCAACATTTTGCACAGCTCCAGAGTGCTCCCAGCTGTGTTTTCAGAAGAGCGCCTGGTGTTTTCAGCTGGGAAAATATGCTTTATTGGACAAATGACTTAGGCTACTCAAGCTGGAAACTTATTTGGAATTCTGTGATATGTTCAGTAGTTGTTCTATATGGAATTCTGCACGTCTCGCATGAACCACTTGGAGGTGGGTCTGGCAAACTATAGTCCAACTCCAAAGATGGTCCACCTCAAGGGCGACTCAACACAGCGTGTTAAAACTGGTAGTGGAAACGTAAAAAGGCCAAAGACAGCCAAAGATGCTCGTGGAAAAGGTCTACTAGAAATCCTGAGGCAACAGGTTTAAAGCAGTCACGCTATCCTCTACAAATCCTAAAACAAGATACATAAAAAACATTTTAACTCCACAAACAAACCTTCCATTCTAGTACCTCCAACCAAATCCCAGCGTGGGTATTAATATTGTGTTAATTAAGTTGGGCCCGTGAGATGGACCAAAGGAGAGATGAAGGCAGAATAGAGAACCTACAGCACTGCAAGTGTGTGTTGCTGTTTAAGACTGTGCTTAAGTCTCCATTTGATCGCATGACAAAGACCTGGAAAATCTCAGGTTGATCCAGCGGGCTGAGCTCCTTATCCAATCCAACCGAGCTCGCTACTTATTTCAGTCGAGGTCTACAGGGGCCATGGTTCACTTGGCAATAATTACTCAGGCCAGCTCATGCCATCTGTTTTAATTAGGAGAGATTTCTGAATGTTGGGGGGGGGGGAGGCACAAGGATGGTCTAAATGGAAAAATGACAGTAGAATGAGAAGAAGAAATGCTGTCATATAAAGAGCCAAGAAAAGAGAAGTGAGTGATATCTGCAGAAATGTAGAATGACATGCACAGTAATAATACTTTATGGAATCCTAATGGGATGTGTGATACTGAATAAAAACAGGCGATATTACTGTAGATGGCGGAGATAGCACTTACTGAACATTAATCCCTCTGACATCCCACTGCTCGCATGTAAACTCGCCCACTCACTCTCTCTCTCTCTCCCTCACACGTACACACTTTATCTTCTCGTTTGGTCGACTTTTACACAGAGACCCACCAGTACATCTGAGAAAAATCAGATGCAACGGAGTGAAGAAAACAATAGCAATTTAAGGTTGTGTGAGTCGGACACTGCAAATGGGGTGTGACACCGACAGAATGAAGGTACTGCACGGGCGAGTTCACTCGGCCATGTTATGTCTCGTCGAGGAGGTACAGCGGGTAGGTGTCAGCTCCATGCGGTGACAACCCCACCTGTCGGTGCAGCGTAGTTGACATTTTACTGCTTCCGTTCCTTTTTTCATCTTTCCTGGTTGTCAACCCTCCGAAAATAAGAGACCACTGCATTTTTTTTTTCTGTAATCAGCATCTCTACATGTATTCCAGACATTCCATTCCAGCGTCTGTTGAATTCCAACACATGAACACCTCATTCTGCTTAAAGAGGTACCAGGAGTGGAATAAAATCACCCAAGAACAATGGTGAAGACTTGTGGAGAGCATGCCAAGACGCATGAAAGCTGTGATTAAAAATAAGGGTTATTGCACCAAATATTGATTTCTGAACCCTTAAGTGTAAACATTAGTATCATGTTTTATAATTAATTTGATCTTGTTTCTTTGCATTGTTTGAGGTCTGAAAACATTGTATTTTTTGCAAATGTCATCAGTCGTTTATAGACTCAAACAAAAATGTTCCTTTTGCCCAAACACATACCTATAAGCAGTAAAATCAGAAAAACTGATAATTTTGCAGTGGTCTCTTATTTCTTTCCAGAGCTGTACATAATTTTCCTCAGCAGCTATAAAGATGTCAGACTACAATGAAATCTGCCTCATTCTCTTTCAAGGGGCTGTAAACCAACTTTTAACATTGTTATTGACAGCAATTCAAAGTTGACCGATCAACCACTTTGATGCAGAATGAAATATCGCAACAACACTCGGATGGATCACCATCCAGCTTTGTACCGATATTCATGGCCTTCAGAAGATACACTTTGTCGATCCGTTTGACATTTGTGGGGTTTCGTGAAAGCTCTCAACTACTGGATGTATTGCCCAGTGGTAGTTCCAGTATGGGTGACCAAGGTGGCTGGTACCATCCCTGAAATCTCATCAGCCACCCCAGATGCCACCCCATAAATTCTGTCACATCATTAACTTCTACCTTGCTTTGGGTGGGTGTTTGTTCTTTATCTGCCAGAATTGTGTGAAGGCTTTTACCATGGAGGCAAATTCACTACAGACACATGAAGGATTGATAGCCTGTGAATAACCTGTAACATGACAGCACTGGCTGCTGGTGGAAGGGAGACAGCAGGAACGCGGTAGCATCCTTATCCGCCAGGAACGCAGTTTCTCAAAGTGGAAATTATTAACAAAAAAACTACCTCCGAGGTACAATGAAACAATACAGATTTAATGAACTGGCAACGATTTCCAAAGAACATGAACTGGCACAGAAAATTGAAATGGAGGCTGCAGTTGCTGCGATAAAGGCCTGCCATCTACATCCCTGAAGAAGTAGGCAAAGTTAAGCTTTATTATTGCTCTCTAGTCGTTTAAGTTGTAAATCCGCTGATTATATAACGTGCCTATGGCTTCCACATTTCATGTGTGTGAGAAATATGTGTTTTACGCAAATGGGTGTGTTTTAGGCACAGAAAGTGCATGTATAAGAGAGATCTGCACTCGTATCATTTTGTTTGAGGAACTGAACTTTAAATATTTGGAAAATAGCTGCGCTGTCATGACTGCTGTGTGAAGAATTTTGAACCAAGTTATTGGAGTCATTATGCAGAGACCTATTTACTGCCTTTGATATGGATTCGCAAAATGCCTGCATGTAGCGTCATGAAGACTTTAATGCTGCTGACACTTTAGGCAGACTAATGTTGCACCAGACTATTTGCACTATAACATATTGCTGTTTTTGAGTTTTGTGTATGGTATTTATAGGGTACGTTAATAAAGGGGCGGCACAATGTTTTTTTTGCCTAAAGCAATAGAAGTACATGCACTAGCCCGAGACAATAAACTGAATAGTACAGTGCTTTGATTTATGACTACACACCTCAAAAGTTGTACTTTAGGTTTAGTGCTGATTAGCTGAGAGTAGCTTGCTACATTGAGCATGGTAAATACCTGTGAAAACAATGTTAGCATCAATGCTAGCATGTAGCTCAAAGCACCTCAGTGTCTAAACAGGTGATTTTGGCCAGTATATATGTGAGTATAAGACGACTGGATGTACATCTTAATGCACAATGTTGGGAAGTGAGCCCAATCATTCAGAGATTTAAGGGTAGAGAAGCATCCGACACCCTAACCCCTTGAAAAAAAACTTCTTTTTTTCCACCATGAAGGATATTAATGACAGTCCTTTTCATTTAGAGTCCATGAGAAGCTTAATAGGTAATGCAGTGATAAGCACATTCTCCTGGGCATAAGAAGACAAATGGCCTCATCAGCCCGGACTGAAGCACAGGAGCGTTGTCGAAGCAGGAAACATAACGTCTCCCGTCGGCTTAAGCCTGCATGAAAATGACTAAACCTTCCAAAATTAATGGGATATCATGGTAGCATACAAAACACAGCGTGTCGTCAACAAGACTCGGGACATGTTTAATTTTTGAATAATTATAGACTCTAGGATTATTCGAGGAGTCTGGGTTTGCAGGAAAAGCCAGATGCACAAGCAGAAATGCTCTGCTTTGGTACGTTTTTAGCCGTATTCTTAATATGTCTCTAATTTTGTATGACAAGGCCCTATGTAGCTCAATTAAAGTGTCCTTAGAGCGAGTAAATCATTTAATCCTTTTATCTGTCAATCAAGGCTGTTGGGCCCCATCAGTCAGAACTGTGCTTAGAGAGCGGTGAGCGACATGGAAGCAACAGGAAGATGAAAAGCCGCATGGGGCTGAAGTCAGGACTGGTTGATGGAGTATTGATCTAGAAACAAAGAGGTATCTCCACATTCAACTTCTTTTTGCCCTTTAGAACCAATTGGGCAAATCAGATTTGAAAGATAAAGATAGTGCTTACTGCTAAAACTTACCCTACTGCTGTAAAACCTAATTGTGCTGTAAGGTTAATAATACTTGACATGTACTTGGCAGTAACTGACTTGAATTTTCTGATTAAAGTTAAAGGGTCTGATTGGATGGAAGTTGAGGATTCTTTTATAACAATGACGATCATGATGCATCCTCATCACTATTCACATGATAATCCCCTCTCTCTCTCTCTCTCTCTCTTTGAACCAGCATATAAAAATACATCCTAAAATAACATTGATTTTTTAAATTGGATGGAGGAAATGAAAACGGAAACACAAAAGGCTTTGGGTTTCTATAAAAGATGAGCCGAAGACAATAATAGAGAATACAGACACATTATGGGGTGTCTTCTCATAGCCCGCCAGCATTGGCTGTTACTAGGCAACGGCTTGTCCCAGTTGTTGGTTTTAGCAAAGTTGACGACGATTGTGGCTGGTAATTATATATTACAGTTGCTGTTTGCCATTGCTTGCTCATTAGTATCATCAAGTCAGCAATCCTGTAGCATTTCACTGTAATTTAAAATAAAAAAAAACATGTTTTAAAACATTTAAAATGACTAATTAGAATTAAAATTGATTATCAAAGTCTGAAAGTTTACTGTAATCCTGCTGTCAGACCTGCATCACAATACTTTGGTGATGTCAGAGGTAAAGGAGGCTGCTTGACCTACGTGCTGCTGTTCACTGCCTTCAGATCCTTTAGACCTTGTGAACTGATCAACACACACTGTGCTAATTATAGCTCACAGCCTCCTATAAGACATATTTTCTCTCTCCCTGTCAGGTCACATTGGCACAAACACTTCCTGACCAAGGAGCTGCAGAGCTGCATAGTCCCTCCGAGGGAGCCGGAGTGATTTATACCGAGAACGGTTCGGTTCAGCTTGGCTAAGCCCCAAGAGATTTACCCTGACGCCTGAAGTATGACAGACCAATATGAGACAGAGATACAGGTGGTTGTGCATGGCTGAGATGACAACAGCCCACCGCTGAGCCACATCAACCTTCAGAAAATGCCTTGATTTATCAAGATGCAATGTTTTTGTGTTGTTATTCATGCTCGTGTGACAGTCCACTTCCCTTGGTCCCGCGTGCTCATCTGGATCAGGAATAGAGAACACACATCACAAACCACTGTTTATAAGAAAGTCCTGCCACTACTCTGGATGGCAGTAAATGTACAAACACGCTACCCTTCACCGCCAGATGCCAGCTCCATGTGTCTGACCTTCTGCCTGTTCCCCTCTGTGTTTATTGGCTCAGGCTGTTTAGTGGATGTAACCACCACGGCATAACCCACTGGTTTTAGGACCCCCGTTTTGAAGTCTTGAGTTTTCACTTTTCAGATGCTGAACTACACTGCCGTTCAAAAGTTTGGGTCAATCAGACAATTTTGTGTTTTCCATGAAAAGTCACACTTTTATTTACTACCATGACTTGTAAAATGAATAGAAAATTGGAAACTTTATACATTAGCCTTTTGATGCAATGAGCAAACACCTTGTACCATAGTAGATAGCTGCTGGAAATGGGCCTCTATACACATATGCAGATATTGCACCAAAAACCAGACATTTGCTGCTTGAATAGCCATTTACCACATTAGAAATGTATAGAGTGTATTTCTGATTAGTTTAAAGTTATCTTCAATGAAACAAACAGTGCTTTTCTTTCAAAAATAAGGATATTTCTAAATGACCCCAAACTTTTGAATGGTAGTGTACCTGCTTGGGTTTGGAGGAGCAAAATGTGGTTGAGCATGTCAACATTTTACACATCATACTGCCTGCACCTTCACTGCAACATGTTGTACCAAAATTTTAAAAAAATGCAGGGCAGCCCAAAACACACATCACATTGGCCACCTCTAAACATAGACAAACATGGCAAACTGTTTAAATTTAATTTAGCCAAGGTTAAAATGAAGGAAGCTGGTAAAAGTTCAGGATTCTGGACATGAAGTAAAACTTTTCCCACGCACATGGGTGTATTGTATGCGTTGTCAATCTACAGTAGATGGGGTCCAGCAAGTTTACAGGTCTGGCAAGTTTATGATAATCAGCCATAAAATTCAGTCAGTCATTCATTTTCTATACCCGGTTATTCCTCATTAGGGTCCCAGGGGTCTGCTGGAGTCTATCCCAACACATTACAGGTGAGAGGCAGGGATACACCCCAGATGGTCGCCAGTCTATCGTGGGACACACACACCATTTAATCACACGCTCACACCTACGGGCAATTTAGAGTCTCCAATTAACCTCAGCATGTTTTTGGACTGTGGGAGGAAGCCGGAGAACCCGGAGAGAGCCCACATAGACATGAGGAGAACATGCCAACTCTACACAGAAAGGTCTCAGCTCAACGTCTTGAACCTGCGACCTTCTTGCTGTGAGGCAACAGCGCTAACCCGCTGCTCCACTGTGTCGCCCCTGCCATAAAATTGACAAAATAAATTTGATTTACATGGAGCAACTTCTTTGATACCATGCATAGACAAGAAAGAAGTGGCAAGCGATACATTGTGGAAATTAAATGAATAGAACACATTGTTCCTTCTCCTTCATTATCAAATGACATGGAGCTCAGTGATGCATTTGTTTCATGCAGAGGCCTCCTCAGCATCCCACAAGTCCATGTGATTCACGCTGTGCGGAGTGTAGTGGGATAATGAATTGACCTACATTACCGACAACAATACACACACACAGACAGCACTACAGATGTCTGCTCAGTTTTACTATTCAGCCACTGGAAAGAAACAGTATCGATATCATAATAGGGAGATATCAGAATGGGGCTGTAAACACAGGAATAATGTCCATAAAAATTGTAGCTGAATGGGAAGTAAGAAAATAGCCAGAATATGCGAATAAAGAAGAGACCAGACGTGGGGGAGGTGTTTCAAGTAATAGAAAGCCTATTTTACACTGTGCCACGCTGTTTTATAGCTCGTATATGGTAAAACATAGTATCACTGATGCAAGAATCACTAGCTGTAATGTCATCTAGTCCTATGTATTTGCCGCTATCGCTAACCTAGATTCAGCCAGGAATTATACGCCTCATTGTGGAGTTAAAACAATTGTACAAGTGGTTACACAGTTATATTTGGCAGTGCAGGTTCTGCTCTCTAGGGTGTTCCCTGTATGAATTCCAGCAGCCTGCTAATGATTCAGCGGGGAGCGCAACCAATCCCCAGGGGTGTTAGAACAGAGCCCGGCATGGAAGACTTGGCTTCAAGAAGAACGCCTCCCAGAAAGAGAAAGAGACAGAAACCACACAGGAGGAAGGTGGAAGTTAGAGGGAGTAAACAGCACAAACAGTCTGCAGCAGGGCGGACATGCAGGGATACAACCAACTGGACCACTTTGCTTCTACAGGGCTGTCAATTATGTTCAATTGTGATTAATTAATCTGCTTTCATTATGTTGCTCCTTCTTGTTCTGCATTTTCGGCAGTCCAGATGCCACTGATGGTGTTTACAAAACTACTGTGGATGGTTGCATTTATGTTCAATTTATGTAGTGACATACGGGGTCAACTGGCCTCCCAGAGTGCAATTAATCTGCGTTAACCTTTTGACTCGCTAATTTTTTCTATAATTAATTGATCAAAATGAAGATGTTAAATTACCAGCTCTTCTTGTTTCGTGGGTTGAACATGATTTGTGTTTGTCAGATCAGCTGGTGTGGCACAAGCGAAATCCTGTCTGAATTATAGGCCAGTTCAATTTTGGGAAAAGTAGTGCCTTGGAGAAGGTGAGCAGCTGTGATGAAGAGTCCTTCACTGTGATGTCAATTACTGTGCATTTCATTAAAAGGGAAGGGAAACCAAATTATTTTGAACTGTGGCCAAAGAGAATATGATTTTAACAGCAGGTGTTTGCAGCAACCAGCCCGTCCTCACTGCTGTTTCTAAACCCACGGCAAGGGTCACATGGATTTCCACAGCTGGAGCAACAGTGCATCCTCCCCAAAATCCTGCTTTTATCAGAAAAGATCAGCAGCACAGGGAACTTCCTAATAAAAACTAATCCTGCCAGACAGATGGAAAGGACTCTTGTGGGAAGATAAAATGCTGGAAAGGTTATTTTGACCAAGAGCTAATTCACACACACACAAAAACATGGATTTTCAAAAGGAAGTCAAAGCATTAATGAAGAAAGTAGTAAGAAAAGTAGAAGTATCTATATGTAGCCGGGTGAATAACGGGTGCAGAGTGTTTACACAGCAAGATGTCATTTCCTTGTGAATTAGTACTGCACAAACTTCGGTGAGGATGCCGTTACTGGATCAGCATCACGGTAGATCTCTAAGAACACAGAATTTAGACTTTAACCATGAGGAATCTGCAGTAGAGGGGAGACTAAACGGCTGCTGAGGTGTGTATTACCACTGAAATATCCTGATAAATGTCAATAAAATGCAACCAAAATTACCTGAATCAATAGATGAAAGTTGGAGGAAACAGCAGCATAAGTGCAATTATATCACGTGTGTATGTTGACTGTTTAAAAGAACTGTCCAGTTTTTGTATGGTTCATCAAAGATTTAAAGGGGGAAAAAAAAAAAAAAAGAGTACGGGTGAAGTGCCAGGTGTGTGTGTGTGTGTGTGTGTTTGTGTGTGTGTGTGTGTCCGAGGACACAGGCTGCAGACAAGAGACTGAGTTCATGATTTTATTTCCAAGGATTTCTTTTGAGCTCATAGGAGAGTGTTGCTGAATGTTGATTTCATTTATTCTTTCTCAGTGCATACAACTCTACTCTATGTAACTTACTGTAAGATCGTCAGATAAGTCAGCTGACCAGGTTTATACATTTGTTGTTTTTCTATATTTTTCCCCTATTATTTAGAATGAGCCAGTATTATTCTAGTCTGGAGAGAAATTGTGTGTTTTGTGCATTAGTGTGAGTAGTTTGCAGCCAGTCTACCCTGACTAACAGCGATACTGTGTCTTTCCTGTTTCTTAATGCTTCTGTATAGGCAATACAAGGTTTCGAATTAAATACCAAATAATTAACACAATTAATTTTGTTTAATTATTCTAAAATTATTTACTCTGTGCCAGGTCTCCTCTCGCTCCGAGCCGTATAGCTGCGGTGCCATCCAAATGAAAAGGACGAGGAAAAACAGACAGGCAGGTTGGTGCGGCCACCTGCTGCAAACTTTCAGCTAATAAAGTCTCCCTGGTCTAGAAAACACCAAGACACACAGTTTGAGGACGGGTCCCTGAGCCAAACAGCTGACAGCTTCACTGCTGCTCTTCCCTCCAGAGTCTCTTCTGCACACTTCAGTGGAAATGACTCCAAAATCAACACAGCAGCCAGATGCTCTTTCCTCCTGGCCCGAAACATACAATCTGCAGCGTGGGGCTCAGACCAAGATCCTGGAGAAGATATTCTGCAGAGGCTGCAGCCTTGTGCTTTGTTGTGTTGTGTGTGTTTTATTGAATGCCGGGGTCTTGTATTCCTCATTACAATACCAGCAGTCTCTCCAGACCTTTTCCTCAGAGATGGATTGATCAGACTCTCTGTGTTTAACCTTTAACCTCTTAAGGCACACTATTCCGTGAGCGGTGCAGGGGGAGCATCAGGGGTCATTTACGGCAATATTACAACCAAAACCATGCACAAGCCAATCAAACCAGGGGTTCAGGAGATCGCCAGCTTGAAAGCCGATCAGGATGAAGATTTGACCACCTTTAATTTGATGGATAGCAGCGCAATCCAATGGAAATATCCCATGACAAGACCGATAGCCAATAGCCAGGACTTTCTATCGACATGTAACATGTGGGGACTGTGCATACCATTTTTGTAAATAAGGTCAATGATTCAAGAAGGGTTGACTGCTCATCCATAATTTTTCTCAACAATACTTTGAAACAGTTTAAATCTTAAATCTGCAGCTTTGAAACAACAGAACAGTCTTTTACTGTTGAGGGTTCAGAAGCTTGATTACATATAAGGCAAAGATATTTGGGAAAATCAAAGGAGAGTGTTTTTTTCATTTCCTGAAGCTAGAGCCCACATCCCAGTCTCTAAAGACCACATCTCTAACATCTCGTTGCTCATATATTTCAATATTAGTTTTGAAGCTTCAAATAAAATCCCGTCAGCAAAACCACTACAAAGACACGACTGAAATGCAGCCTGACATGCCAGTTCTCAGATTAGAAGCAGAGATGTGGCTGAAGCCTCATAGGAGATCAATGGGAGAATATTAGCGCTGAGAGTTTTCCGAACCCAGCACGCCTTCATTGATTAATTAAGTGCACCAATACACACACGAGCATATAGCTGAAAAGACTACAAAACACAACTTCGTGACAACGACTAATACCATCTGAAGTGTGTGTAGGCCATGCATGTCTATGGTGTAAATGCTGCATCTCTCCAAGTTATGCATGTGATCATTAACCTTTATAAGAGTAACTACAGTATTGCAGTTTGTATGGCCTCTACATTCTTTCTCATGTATGGTAAACTGCTGCTGTAGATATAGCTGATCTCTGATAAGTGCAAGCATTGTATAAGCTGCCTGGTGCCATTTCTATTGGAATTCAAAGGGTTAAGTTAAGGAAAGCTCTGGAAAGAGAATCAAGAAAAAAAACATGGATGGATTCAATCAGATTTGTCATCTGCAAATGTATGTGACCACATGGGAAAGAAAGTGTAGAGAGAAAGCTGAAAGCAACTTTTAAAAGAGCTCTGCAACTTATTGTTCGTCCAGATATGTGACACAGGAATTCAACCGGATGGCAACCCAGGAACCATATATTTGTATTCAGGTCTCTGAACAAGGTTTGTGGGCAAGACTAAGTATGTCATAACACTTTTATTTCTGATCACAACACATAAAACAAAAGTCTTTAGAAGCCTTAAGAAAGGTTGATCTCTATTCTCATTAATTTAAAGTGCTCCTCCATTATGTATCTTAAATTTGAATTCGGATTGGGTTTAAGGATAATTGCTAAAAAGTGTCCGCCGCTCTTAAATCGCAGGGGTCTACAGCACAGTCACTCCTGTATACGGATGTAATCTTTGCCACACTGGATTATAGTGACTGTCTACCGACTGCAACGGGAATTTAGAGATTAGCCTTTGCTATATCCATCCCTCTCTTTTTTTCCTCCTTCCCTCCTTTTCTCTCTTCTTCTTGCATAGACCTGCCTCCGATGACACAAACATAATGCCGTCCGCTGAGTGAATTTTCATGAAGACCGTCGCTGGCCTGGAGAATAAGGCGTTCAAATAGCTGTGAAAAGGCACTCTGAGCAGGATTTTTACATTCCCTGCTGCTACTGAAAATTAGCATAACTGTAATACTGCCCAGGGTCAAATTTCTTGTTCTAGAAAATCTGCTCCTAGCAACAAGGCGGCGTAATTAAGACACGCTCTGATCCTAGTCCCAGCTGCCGTTCGCCTTTGAACATAACCCGACAGTTACATTCGAGCACAACTCCCACTTATGCGCGCGTTCGCCCACTACTGCACATGTGAGAGTAGACATTCTGCTTCTCAATGTTTCGACCTTCAAACATTTCCTGTTTTCCGGTCTTCTTCTCTAACAGACAGAAACAGCACACCGGTGTCACACAAGAGCAACACATTTTCAGCTATTGATGGACTGCGTGACGGCTGATATTCTTCGTGTGGGCCGACCAAATGCCTGCTGTAAAAAAACAAAAAAAAAAACAATCAAAGAGTAGAGCAACCATCCACCAGAGAAATAGATTATCCCAGACCGTGACTAAAGGCTTCCCTCTCAGCACTAGAGCTGCTTGGTGGTTTCCAATCTGTGCCGGGCTTCCCAACCTGGGAAGTCCTCCTGAAAGTCCTCTCTGGTCTTCCACACATGCTGGGATACATCCACTTTTCAGTTTTCCAATCAAATTCCTCCCTACGTGTTCTCCCGTTTGTATATACCAGAAAAACATCATGATATGGACGTTGGATGCTCATGAAATGCTGTTTCAGGTGGAGTTTAACTATGCAATCTCCAAATTTTGTAAAAATGCTGAAGGTGACAAAGCAGGAACGCTCCTTAACTGCAGTTTCTTCCATGAATGTGAAGCTCTGATGGTTCCAATAATAGCACATTTCATTTGTTACTTATTTAAAACCGACACAAAAGCGATGAAACGTGGCACTTAGACAGAATGAGCAATCACATGAGATGGCTGCGAAACTTTGATGTTGTCAGTGGTATAAGATGTTGGAGTCTAAATTCACAGCCTTTCAAATCGTTGCACAGATTGTGCATTACAAAGCCATTCTTACAAGCCCTTGGCACGAAACTAATGCGAGCTCACGCATTAATGGGGCGATCATAACATTCTTTTTACGACGCGCTGTGTGAAATAAGCTGCGGCTTTTTTTTTTTTTTTTCTTGTTGCTCGACTTCGATCTACAGAAGTTTTTTTTTTTTTTCTGGGGCACTTTTGCTGCAATTTCCACTCTTGTAATATATGTGGTGTCGAGAAGTAGGTTGTGGTACTGTATGCAAAAGGGAGGTTTCTGCTGTGTAAATGCCAAAGACTAACAGGTCTGTGCAAACCACTAAAAGTAATGGGAGACATGGAGTCAATGATTTAGCAAGAGGTTGAACAGGTGGATAAATAAACACTTGAATATAATACAATCTAGTACAATAATCCGGCAGCAAATGCCTTTTTAAAGCCGTTCGCAAAACAATTACTGCAGGGGCTTGTGCATTGTGTTATGCAAGTGAGCAATTTATGGAGTTCTGCTATTAGATTGTATAATTCAGGAGAAACCAGTGACTGTTTTTGCCAAAGCACTCTAGCTTAATTATTTGCCATCGAGTTTTTTTGGCTCAGTTTCAATTATGCAAACGGCGTGTTTTTAAATGGCAATAAAGGAAGCCGGGTTCTCTGTTGTTTTGACTGATAGTTGTGTACGGAAAATGTGCTTCAAACAGCATTGTAAGTAGAGCAGGAAAGCTGCACGTACGGCAGGTGCTGGGAGCAGCCTGGCTGTCTGACATGACAAGCAGATGTGCGGTGAGTCAGAGCCGCCCATCAATGGTGCCATTGGTTTTTAATTCAGTATTTTTGAGTCTCGTTACCTGCTTTATCTCTGCATATAAGCCTCTGTCCGTTCTGCACGTATCCAGCGACACTACCACTGATCACATGGCCTACAGAAATCGCGTCAGGCAGGACGCGCGCATGACCTCTCAACTGTGACCTTTCTGAGGACAGAGAGACCACAGGTGCTTTTTAACAACGGGCCGCTGCCCTCGTCTCCGAGACTTTATCTGATCTGCATCACAACAATAATACTGCAAAACAAACCACTCTAAAATCAATGACACTGCAGCACTCTTCCATCCCCGCTAACCACCCCTCCACCCTGCTCCACGCCCTCCTTGGCTCGCCTCCTTTCTTCCCCCCCTTGCCTCCTTTCATTTTTTTCCACTCACCATTGCTCTTGCTCTCCTTTATCTGGTGATCCATGTCACAATAGATTACATCATTCCCTGCGCACGAACCAATAAAACAGCCCGTAGTCTGTTTGTGTGTGTGTGTGTGTACACATCAAGCAATTCCATTAGTGTTTTTTTTTTTGTATGCATGCACATGTGAGTGCGTGTGCATATATATAGGTTCTATCTCGCGGCAGAGCTTATATGCAGAGCTTTGATAATGATATGCCTCCCCAAAGCATATGAGGTCAGGCGAAACTCCGGGAAACCATCTGCCAGCCAACGTTGCCCACACGCATATGTCCTTCTACCTCGAAGAAAACTTCTAGTAAAATAAGGGGCTGTGACTTTGGTGTCACACGGTCAGGGTGAAACTCAGATAAGCATCACATTTTTTAATGTAATCGATGATTTCTATATAAGTTCTCCAAATTAAAACAGGTCTAGCTGACCTTTTTTGATGAGATCTGCAGAGATCTGTGGGAAAACGCTATATAATATTATAATTAAAGATCAGAATGATGGAGAAGGATTTACATTCAAACCAGGTTTTAACTATGGTATTTATCACAGTCATCATATTCATGTTCAAATATATGCCAAAGTAAGCATGTTTTGCAACTTCTAAAAGACGGATGATAAGATTCTCATTTTCTCTGGTTCATAAACAACCCATTTCATGAGTGCTTTCGTTTGATATTTTTTAATACAAATTTTAAAAGGGAGTGAAAGTGTCTACCAAAAACTGCACTATGATGTTAAACAGGCCCGGAGAGGAGCGGGGAGGGGGGGGGAAAGACGTTCTGCAGAAACGCTCTGTGCACAAAGCCAATAAATTGTGTCGGAGCTTGAGTCTGTTATGTGATATTCCACCAGTCAGAAAGTGTAATTTTCCTATAGATCTATTATCTAGACTTTTGATCAGCCCATCTAAACCTAGTATTCCATTAACTGGTGTTTTCCAGGAAACATAATTTGATAGTCCTGGTCGGGCTGTATTCAAATCTCACCCTTCTACGGCCGAGCAAATTAGTTTAAGACGTATTTGCAGAGATATTATTCAGAGATCATTACTGATGAGTGAAGGAAAGCTTTCCTCCTACAATAACTAAAACGCTTCAGAGCAGTTTTTGCCTCTACATATTGATTCAGCTGATGTTCTGTAATGAGCAGCTGAGCTCATGAATAAAAGGGAGGATAGCTCAGTGAAAAACCCAATGACTGTTGAATTTAACGGTGCCCTTTTGTGTTTTCTTGTAAACAAATCTATATTAACATTCAGGGCTACACAGCAAAGTACACTGCACGGATCCTTGAGGCCTTGCAATCATGTTTCAAATCAATAACTGTTTTTTGTTGTTTTTTTTCTCCATATTTGCGGTCTTCTTTTTCACTGCCCTTGCTGGCAATCTGCAAAATAGTGTGAAGGAAGATGCAGAAATGTGTATCACACTGTTGCTTGAGCACAACAAGAACCCACTACAGTAAATCATTGCTCCATAGAAAGATAAGTGTTCAAACAGGATATCTTTAATATGCATCTCGACTTTTTCACGGTCACACAGGAATGGGCAGTATACAGCAAAGACCGAGGAAGCTCATCATTTTCTTTTTTTAGTATAAAAGCACTGTAAACCGCAATATCTTTATGCTATCTCTAAAGACTAGTTGATGAACCGAATTTTTGTTTTCATTTCATTTAAGGTTCCGTATTTTACACATATTCACACATTTCCTGGGTTTTATTGGAAGGGTCGATGTCCCCAACTAGATATAGTTGGTATATAAGATATAAATTATTGCAAAATCGTTTTCTGATTGGCTGCATATATAGTTGTGACATCACAGCTTTAAGGAAGCCTTGACGGGAACTACTGAATGTGGGTTTACTCACAGGACTTGTTTTAAACATTATCGAGACTAAATAGTCATAAATGATAAATTACTAAAGAAAATTAGTGGCAGAGTAATCAATATTGCAAATAACAACCTAACACATTTTCCCAATGTTTTGCCTTTAAAAGCGACACATTATTTCATTTCTAGAGGATTGGTATGCTGCTGAAGGGTGCGTTGATGGAGGAGACGTGTGGGCAGGTGGAATGATTTCCAGTCTACTGACGCCCTGCATGTAGAACTTCAGTGTTGTGAGTCACCGTATATCCGGGCACAAACTGATGAATGTCGCCACTTCTGTGAGCTGAGGCGACGCTCATTATTCTTGCTGACTCATCAATAAGAAGAAAAAAAAAAAGAGAGACTGGTTGCTCTGTCACAGCATTTGCTCATCATCCAAATCCGCTACCATGCATGCCGCCGCCGTTCTCCGTTATCCTGGCTTGATTTCAGACCAGCCGAATGTCCTCCGAGGTCTGTGATGAGTGTGCGCTCAGCCGCAAATAGATAAATCCGAATAAAATGAACTTCACAGCCACACACGGCCAATCCCGACATCCCTGTGGCGGGGATTCACAAGCACGCTTGTTGCATTTTTCACAAAAATGAGTCACAAGTTGCAAAAAGGGGACACAGTTCTCCCCTTGTGGGGCGCTTTTTTTTTTCCTGACAGTGATTCTGGATGAAAGGTGCCGTCTACCTGGATGTGTGGCCCTGAGGTTCAAAAAGCATGCAGTGTGTGACCTACTGATTTTTAAGCGACCCTGGGTTCATTTTGCTGCCCCAACTGAACCAGTGTTGTAAGAACAGAAGCTTCGTAAGTAACAATTTTCATGCAAACTGAAGGTGGGGATTTTAAAACCTTAAAAAGATCCCATATTGTAGAATAAGTGAATTTTAACCTATTTAACCTACAGTATGTATATAATCATATCAGATGACTAACAAATCATGTTATGCATCTATTTTTTTATTTTTTGTTTCATTTTTTGCAGAATATATCATTTTAATGGCTGGTTTCCATTTGAACAAATCTGCCGATAAACAAAAACATATTTATCTCATGTACAAAATTATTTTTTTTGGCATAATTTAAAGAAAACCACCTCTTTCTTGTCTTCTACATGTTCTGGTAAGGAAGGGGCAGGAAGTTAATGATGTCACATGACAGGAAGCATTTGGAAGCTTAAATTTTTTGCTTAAAATCTTTTGTCATTCAAAAGTTGCATGAGTAACATTCAGATTTAGAGTTTAAAATGACAGTCATAGACTAAATGGGTTAATATCTTTTTGGTTCTAAGAAGGTCTAGGTGTTTTAGAAATTGTGTCTCATAGTCAAAAGAAATGTGCCTTTAAACAAACCGTCAATACTGAGGATTGAAGTTGTGATGTCACAACCATACAGTCACGGCCCACCCTCTATTGAATGCTAATCAGAGGAGAAGCTCATTAATATTAACAAGACAAGACAAAACAACCTGTTCTTTCTAGAGCTGAACAGAGAGGAGATAAACTATATTGAGACGATTTTTTCATTCTTAAACTAAAACCATAAAAAAGTGTAAAATAAGGAACCTTTAAAAAAAAAAAAAGTGTTTTCCCAGATGCATAAACATTGTGCTCTAACCCATGTGTATCTGCATGAATTAACCTCTTAAGGTCCACAACCTCTGTTCATGTTGTGCTATTTAAGGGATGTATCTCGCAGCACCGAAAAACAGGTAGGATACAAACAAATGGGTTCACGGCAGGTTTTAAACAACATAATTCAAATGAGGGCGCAACAATTGTCTCAATCTTAAAGTCAGAATGTAATGCTAAAACGCACAGATTGTTCTTCTTAAAAGAAAACTAGCAGTGTTGCAAGGTTTGTTATCGAAACACTGCGATTCAATGATCCAGCTGAACAGAAAGAGCATTTTTCATGAGGCACCTCACATTACTGAGAGTCCCTGGAGAAATAAGCTGCTTTTCATCCTTTTGAAATGAATAGACATTTCTGGTAGGTGTAATATTTAAATGGTGGAAACAAAGGCACTCTTTAGCATTAAACATCCCAAAATTATGTAATTTGTAGATTTAAAGGCATTTTATTTTACTATAGATAAGATCTATGGGTTATATAAATACTGTCCCGTCAGTCAACAGAGAAACACACACAGCCGGGATTCAGAAACTTTGACTTTTCAGGGCTTGTTAGTAATTCTATGAATTTGTCAATCGATCTTCTTTAAGTTTGTGCACTTAAGTTAACAATCTACAGAGAGAAAAGTCAAGGAAACGCTGCAAATGGAAGGATACACAACCTTCAGAACATTAATATGAGAGACCAGTGGCTTATGTTTTATTTTATTCCTAAAACGCCAGAGGAATTTTGAATGTTACCACTGACTGCTCCATCAACCAGCCTCAATTCAATGTAGTTTTTTTTCCTAGAGGCTGATGATCAAGGATAAACAGATACATGCAGATAACTATAAAACAGCGGTGACACCTGAAATCCAACATCTGTCTTTATCCAACAAGTCTTTACTTTTGCGTATAGAAGCCAGCGAGTTTGACTAAAGCTTCAAACAGTTGCCTGCGGTTGGCCTGGACCAATGCGGCGCTCAGAAACCAGCCGGCCAATCAAAAGAGAGGCTCATAACAATATTAACGAGACAGACCAAAAATGAGGTGTGGTTTCTAGCAAGTAGCTTAAAGGGGCACCGTAAAACTACATTTGATTGCATTGCTGTAATTTAAACCGCAATTATATCATGTTCGGCACATCAAGACTTCAAATAAAACCCAGAGAAGTGCATGATATGGGACTATTAAAAAAATAAGGGGAATGGGGATAAACACATGGCAGGCGGGGGAAAGAGGTTAAAGCTGAGTGACGTTTTATACCCCCACGTTAATCCCTGTCTCTCTCTCGTTCTCTGTGTACTTCCATCCCTCCATTTTTGTGTAGTGATAGACACTAATCTGAGATAATAGCTCAATTGGAGCTGCAGACTTCCTAATGATCACTTGTTCAAGCTGACTTTTAAGTCACCCAGATGAAAGGGCAGTAGGCCAGTAGTGCCACGGTCACACACACATGCTTATTGAGTCATAGATGATAATTGACAGAGCAATGACCTCCGAGATTGTTCCACACCTGATGGCAGCAAATGGAACGATACTCCCGGTAAACACACTTATAGCTTGTTGCTTTGACAAATAAAGAATAAAAGGTGCAGATAAAAACGACAGAGGTCATTTCAACTCATTTAATTCCGTTGCTTTTCAAAATCCAACCCAAGCAATTAGAAGGGTTACACTAATTAAGGTGCTGATTATGTGACTTTTGCCTGAATGGGTTAACGGCATAAATTGGCCACAGACCCAAAGGAAAACATAGCCTCATTGCATGAAGAGATAAAGGCGTAATCCTCTCCACGCTGTGTACAGCCGTCAACAGCTCTGTAGATTATGGAGAGAATTCGATAAGAGCACAAACATCCTCCCCGCACTCACCCCGCAGGTCAAAATGATTTCTCTCCCCGACTTTCTATCACTTCAGCCCCACTCACTTTTTTTTTTTTTATCCCACTCTCTTTGTTGTTCCAGATCATCAAAAACCCCTCACTCCTCCGCTGTGGAACACATATCCCTTTACAAAACACAGTCAGGTGGAAATAAAGCTGCGGGGGGATGGGTTTAATTCTGAAAAAGCTACACATTTTTTGCAACAACAGCAGATATTGTATTATTATTCTCTAAAGTAGATCTCAGCAGGTGACCGAGCAGCTTAAATACTCAGTGAAAATGTGATGAATTACTACTGTCCGCCAAGCTGGCTGCGATCACAACCACCCAGCTACAGAGGAGCCACAAGCCAGAACAACCAGAGCCAGAGTCAGACAATTCTACACTGAATAATGTAGTTGAATGTTTTTGCCTGAGCTCCGTGTTCCTTTTTTGACATGAACTCTAATAAAACACTGAGACGTTTTCATTTTTAATAAAGTTGTTTTTATATTGTTTATTTTGGTAAAACTGGTTCATTTTGCGAGATACTCTTGGGCCCTTAAAGTCATAAGAGTTGTAAAAGTTGCGTTATTTTGTTTGGGTTTTTTTAAAGTTGAGACAAGATTCGGGCTATTTCTGAAAATATATTTTATATATTACTTCACTTACCCACCTGAAAATAGTTTTAATGGAGCACAGTGAAACTTTGCTGTGAAATCCGCAGTTATTTACTGTGGCAAATACAGTAATGTTACTGTAAACGATGATATTGTATATTTGAATTTGTATATTAATAAATCACAAATCAAGTAAAAAGGTATTACTATAGATGAGGGGGAAGAAGGGGGAATTACAGTAGTAAATCATAATAGTCAAAGAGGAACTGTATTATAATACAGTTAATCACCCAATAAACACAATAAACAATAAACACAATTGAACGTATAGTAATAGTATTTAAATGTTTTTTTACAGTAAGTTTTGCAGCGAGTATAATACTCACTAGTTAATAATTAATGCTTATCGTAAATGATTGTAATATAGTTTGTTTCCAAATGTGCGTAATGGCTTGTGTTCCCCTTACAGATCGTATAGTGACAGGTGAAACCCGCCATTTTGCATCACCGTGTTTCAATTGGTTACAATCTACAATGTCACCACTAGATGGCACCTGAAAACTACATACTGTACCTTTAAATTAAGCGTTGATACTAAAGACTAAGTTTCCAGCACTGCTGTGGAGGAAGAGGCATCCATTTGAACGATTTGAATTCCATTTTCCGTATGTAATGAAGAAATAAGCTACAGGAGCCGGTAATGAACAGTCATTTCAGAAAAGTAAGTATTCCTCTGAAGGAGCTGTGCGGGATTTATTAAGGAGCACAAAACGCAGAGTTCGCTGCTGACGCCGCATCACAGAGGAAAACAAAAGAGCTCTCTGGGATTTACGTGCCGTCGAGAAACGCCTCCCTGCCAGGTGCAGATGTTAAATTCATGAACGCAGATGAAATAGATCGTTATCACACCCAAGGATGAGGGGGAAAAAAAATAAAAGGTAGGGCTAGACTTTGAAGGTAAGTCTGAAGCGCCGCTTTAATCACGGTTGGGATTAAACAGAGGCTCCGTGTCAGAGTTGGCACAAATCTGATTTCAAGAACTCGAAGCAGAATTCTTTTTATTTCTTCCACTGCTGTCAACTCCGGTCGAGACGAGGACTCTTATGCAACCAGCAGAAGAAACATATACGGTTTCTATTGTGTGGTTTCAACTTTTTGGTTAAATGTGTATCGGGAAGAGTTCGTTGATATGCATTCATTTATGTATTCACGGTTCTATTCATTTATGCTCACATGTGCCAGGTCTATACCTGTGTCCGTGCATGCTTATGAGTACAATTATGCATATATGCCATGTAATGTATGGGTGCGCACAGCAAGTGGCTGGTCAGCGGGGAATAGAGTTTAGATGATGGGGGAGGGAGAGATGATCACAGCAGTCTGGGGGTGGACTGGTGGGGGATGGGGGGGGAGCGTTGGAGGCCGGAGGAGGCTCAATGCTGATAGCGGCAATATTGTGCAATTTCAGACCTTTTGCACCTGTTCTGCGAGGTTCAACTGTAAGCAGGCAGGTTAGAAATAAGGTGACACGAGCAGGATAAATAGGGAGCTGCGGCAACGGTTTATATCTGTCAGCATATTTCATAACCGCGGTCTGTTGCACACAATCAGTCACTGGATTCTCTGACTTGGCACTGTGTTGCAAAATAATATATTGTGAAGAGGAGAAGACTCAAAAAGTCCTTTCGGTCGTTCGGAAACTTAATCTAAAAAAAAAAAACTAACGCAAACACTTTAGAGGATTCGTTGTGTGCACAAGTTAAACCAGCGCTCCATATGTTGTACGAGTTAACACTTCCCTGCATTACCTCCTCATGTGTAGGAACAGAACATGCAACTCCTGAGAATCGTTCGCATTAGCAAAAACATTCATTAAACATCGCCAGGGAGCTGCAGGTCGTGCAGAGGAGCCTCGTCTCCGAATCCAACAAGAGTCTAAGTCGAACAAGCGACATCATTAGACAATCGATGGTCGAACACTACAAGGTGCTGACTGCACAGGCCCACACACACACACACACACACACACACACACACACACAAGGAAAAGAAATGGATGCTGAGTGAAGGCCGCTATCTGATATAATAGCGGGTAATGACGGACTGTCATAATCATCAAACTGCGGTTGATGGAATGCTCATCTAAAAAAAAAAAAAAAGGAGGCTTTCACTCAAGCCCTAAATGTGTCAGGAGCTCTGCCTGATAAAGAACACAGCAGGTAATAAAATCTCCCCCAGACAATTTCCTGGTTTATTAATAAAAGGAAATAAAGCTAGACAGTGTAATGATTTTCTCTTACATCAGGGTTTTTGTGTGTGTGTGTGTGTGTTGGAGGGGGGCAAAGCAGTGACGCATGAATGTTTTAGCAGCAGAGATGCTCCAAATGACCCGCTTTCTTTGGCACGCCTGGGGACACGTTCTGCTGATCTCAGAGACCCGGCAACGATGGCACCTCCAGACACATGCAGGCAACGCACGGTACTCATGCGGTGGTTGTATGCAGCGTGTCGTGTGTGTGTGTGTGTGTGTGAGAGTTTGAGGGAGACAGAAACAAACAAAGACAGAGACAGAGAGGTGTGAGGAGAAACAGAATTGCGTGTATGCATGTTCAGGGAGGTGCAGGAATTCCTCCCGAGCCGCAATTAACCCAGACACAAAAGAACCGGCGAGAGCGCAGAGCTCTGATTCGGCTTTGGCACAACTTCACTGGTTTCCGAAAGCGAGCGTTATTCCTAAAAAAAAATATAGGCCACCGGCTCGCAGTCAGGAAAGGAAACTGGGATACCACCGCTAGCTCCGGCACAGAACAAAGCACAGAGGATACCTGTAGAAATGCACTCGAACGCATCACACAATCAGTCTCTCAGCTGGACAGCTTTTCATTTGAAGATGATTGGAAAACGAAAAAGGCTTTCTTTATGTATATATAGATAGATAGGAGCAGCAGGGATGAATTAACCTGCACATATCCAGGCGCACACACACACACACACACACACACACAGAGGCCAAATCCCCACTCAAAAACATGATTCCTGCTTTCTATGAAAAACACCTACACACAAAACAAACCTACACAACGCGCAAATAGACAAATAGATAAAAGTCCAAATAGAAAAGTGAACCTTCCTGCAAAAACAACTGGGAATGGTGAGAGGTCACAGAGACCAAGGGAGGTTTAGGTTCATAGCTGTTAATATTATGAGAAGATACAGCTCATTAATAAATATTCCAGTCATGAACAGACCATTAAACCAAACTCTAATGGGTAGCTGATTGCAGGTATTGTGTCTTGATGAGATTAATGATATGAATCTAATTAGTTTTGTGTTCTGATTTATTTATTTATTTTACTTATGGAGCATTTTTTTTATGTTATGGGGGGGAAAAAACTCTCGTCCATCTATTATAATAAGGGACGTTTGGTGTCTTTTGTGCAACTCAAATTAGATTTATTAAGTATTGTCATAACAGGTTATTCCCATCACTGTACAGCGGAAGGGGATAACGTGTCTGAATGCGGGATCGTTCATTTTGTCACCGTTTCTCCACTGTATTTTTTGCGCACTTACGGCAGTTATCTTCATCGCTGTTGTCCGAGCAGTCGTTGTCATCGTCGCACCTCCAGATGGTCGGGATGCACCTTTTGTTGTTGCACTGAAATTGTCCATCCTCGCACTCGTCGGTAGCTGGAAGAGACAAAACGGCAAAAACAAAAAAAAAACAGCGTCCAGACGGATCAGCAACAAAACCGATGGAGTGAGCATCCGCTATAGTAGTTCAACTGTCATTTGCAAATGAATGCCTAATTGATATTCAGCATTCATTCGGGTCAATTGGCTGAGACGCCGGGAGCGTCACGGGGCGGCGTTTTCTTTCAGTTATTGGTCTACTTTTTTTTTTTTTTTTTAAGATCATTAAAAACTGTTGTAATGTGGGAGAAAAAAGGAGAATACAGCAGAAAGGAGCCGGTTTGCAGTAATTCTCTTCATTCATTCTGTTCATTACGATCAGCCTCCTACTACCTCTGATGCAGTATGGACGCTCACAGCCGAACACATGACACACACAGGCTGACACATATCCAAACGTAAATCCATTCATTTAATATTCAATCACATTCACGTTAAAGAAAAGTCTTTTGGTGTTTGTTTTTTTTTTCGTTTTCTCTCGCTCTCGGTATTAAAACGCACAGGCGCGCGTAACACCACGGGAGCGCATCCAATCTCTCTAATAACAGCCCGTCACACACACACACACACACATACACACACACGCTATCGATTAAAATATGATGCTGCCTTTAATGTCACACACGCGTGTGGGATTAAACATATAACTAAAAATCACCGACCTTCTGAGTGATGAAGCCTCAGGACCAACATGTGAAGAAGTAGCAGCGTCCTTATATCCGTCCACATTTCTGGAGGAGGTGATGGAGCTCATTCACATCCACAAAACAAAGCCCGAGAGCCGCTCTCTTGTTGTGGCGCTGCGACGCCGCTGCTGCCTCTCAGCCGTGAAACACCCCCCTCCCTCCGCCTCACTGGCTGCCCGGAGCGTGACGACAGCACGTGGGGCGGGAGGAGAGGAGAGTATAGTAGGATAGAATAGAATAGAATAGAATAGAATAGAATAGAATAGAATAGAATAGAATAGAATTAGCGCAATAGAATAGGGATGGATATAACGGAATAGAGTTATTATTATTAGTGCAGTGCCCGAAGGAAGTACAGCTCTGGAAAAAAAAAGAAAAAAAAAAGTTTTTCTGATTTTACTATTATGTGTTTGGGAAAAATGAACATTTTTGTTTGAGTCTATAAACTACTGATGAACATTTCCCCCCAAATTCCAAATAAAAATATTATCGTTTAGAGCATTTATTTGCAGAAAATGATAAATGGTCGAAATAACAAGAAATATGTTTTCAGACCTCACGTGATGCAAAACAAAAGATCAAATTAATTTTATAACAACATAATTCTTATGTTTATACCTAAGAAGAGTTCAGAAATCAATATTTGGTGCATTCACCCTTATTTTCAATCAGCTTTCAGTGTGTCTTGGCATGCTCTCCACAAGTCTTTCCGTTATTCTTGTGTTCAGGTGTTAATCACCTAATTAGTTCCTCTTTAAGCAGAATGAGGTGTGAATGTGTTGGAATTCAACAGATGCTGGAATGGAATGGCTGGAATACATATAGAGATGATGATTTTAGAAAAAAAATGCAGAGGTCTCTAATTTTTATGTATGTATTTCTATAGAAAAGTGGAAGCTTAAGTAAATTTGTCATGTTTGGCTAAATGAGGGTGTGTTGGACTGTTACATAGTGTTAGTTTTTATTATTTTTTCCAAATGCTAACATGCTAAAATGACATGCATAGCACAGATTATTATAAATTGTAACAGATTTTTAGCTTTACACACGTTTGTCATTATAAAACACCACCATTAAAAATGACACTACACAAGCCAATTAGCCAATATATGAGCCACCCGGCCAAACACCTCAATAGCTAATTGTTACTTCAATAATATCACTTTTAATCGGCTACATATCAGTTTTTAAATTGTGTTGATGAGCCGAGTAAAACTGGACTTGTGATAAATGTCTAAATTCATACTTTTTCCTGTATAATTTCATTACGTTGGCTGCATGATGGGTGGAGGAAGAAACAGGACAACAGAGCTTTGAATTGTAATGAAAGCGCTGGGAAGCAACTTGAGGAAGAGTGCTTTATACAGAGCTTTACACTATAATCAAAGTGATGCTGCAGGATAGTGCTGTGATAAGTAAGTCCATTTTAACTTTTGATAATAATACTGATGTTCTGAAATCATCCAAAAAATTCCACATGAAATGATGTACACCACCAAGCTATATCCTGTAGTGAGAGATACCTGAGCCACAGAAACACAAGATGCTCCTTACTTATAGATAGATTCATATTTTGTATGTATTTATATTATGCAAAACCCTACAGCCCATCAACAAACAGTTTATATCAATATGTTCACATTGAAAGCTTGAAACAACCTGCTGAACAACTGCTGGGGCTCTATCTGCTATCATCATCTCACAAATTCATACAACAAGTATTTCCTGACCACAGGCGTGGAAACATTAAAAAATGCATTAGCTCTGCAGTAAATAACCGTTTGATGTAATTGCTAACTAATTTGCTTTTCATGAAAACACCCTGTTAGCAAGTGTTATGATCGCTTTTCCTCTTTGCTAATACTGTTTTACATAAAAAGACGATGATGAGCCACAGTATATAACGTTCAGTTTTCATTGCTTTCTTGCATACAGTTACAGTTTGGACTGTAGCTCTTTTTATATCATAAGAAGGGATCAGAAATTAAAGCAATTTTATGTGTGTGTTGTTTTTTGGTTTCTCTCAGAAAGCCTATGCGAAGTTGTCGCTAGAGGCCTGTTTCGGGGAGGTGACACCAGGTCAACACAAGCAACACCTTCCCAAATCATTTACAAAAACTGTAAGCAACAGAACAAAAGGGAAACCCTCTTAGTCCCACCTGTTTGGCATCTGCTTTTGTACAGTGGCCTACCGTATCCTGTTCAACAACCCAGTTATTAATATACCCCCCAAGCAATAATATGATACGAGTCTTCATTTAAATGCAAATGATGTGAACCGCAGGCTATACGGTTCCTCGGCAGCAGCAGCAGCAACAGGAAAAGGCCCCCTGTACCTCTTTCATTAACCAAACTGCAGCTCTATTGCTCTTTCTAAACACAATGAGGTAATAGTTGTCTGCAGATAAAAGTGCATCAGTAGTATTTACAGGGTCTCTTGGCTTCCAGCCAGAGCTAACAAGGCTGTCTTTCAAAATCTAGGCCAGGGCCATTGCTGACAGCATAATCAGTCATTTTAATGGAGATAAGCTGAAGGACGACTTAATCCCCATTTTGACCTTAACTTCGAGTAAATACGCAAAGAGACAATAGCACATATATGCACACATTTGCGTTGACAGTAGTAGGATATTCAAATCCAATTAAGTTATGACATTGTGGAGAGAATCATCATAGTCGGGGGTCTGTTGTCATGGTTGCGCAGCAACTGTCCAGTAAAGAATGAGGCGGCAGGATCACACTGAAAGCAAAACCACAGTGGTTAATGAAGAGTTGTTCAAATCTGTAACAGGAATGAGCGTGACGGAAATATCAGTCTATGTGATATCAGCTCATTCGGATCATTAGATTTGATTAGATATGACTTTATTGATCCCATTGGGAAATCGAAGCATCAACACGTCACATACAGCAAGGTTAAAAAAACTTAAGACACAAAAACAGAAGAGCAATCGGTAAAAAAAATAAAAAATAAAAAACACCTAAATTCCTAAATACCAACAGCAACATAGAGAAAAATGCCTATATACAAAGTGCACATAGTAGGAGGTAAATAACCTATTCTGTATACATTATTATTTACATTATTATTAATTATATAGATAATTCTATATATCTAATCATATATATATATATATATATGTATGAGATATGATCAGCTGGGACCATGCCACATATATATCAACGCAATCTTTCTGTAAAAGCCCTTAACATACTCAACACATTCATTGCAAATAAATTGGGTATCACAGTTTTGCTTGTAATTTCTGGCGTCTTAGGGTGCATGACCCCAATAACGCTACACCAGCTGCTCAAAAAAACAGTTCATATGCTGGAGGTTTGGTGCTTCCAAAAGGTAATTATAACATGTAGAGTACAGTCTGTATGATCATCCACCACATATAACAGCCAAAAATCGAAGCGACGAATACTGATGTAGCACAAGAAATATTTGTAGTTTGGCAAATCTTATTCCGTTAGAGATATCATAAACTAAATTGAGTTTACAGTCAATTTGCTTTGAGGAGTGAGTCATGACTAAATGAAAATGCTTTTTAGCACACCGAGGATTAAGCAGGAGGCAGGGGGCTATCTCAGAGAGAGAGAGATTGTCAGTCAACTGTAATACCAGAGAGCAGAGTTAGCTTTCCCTGCTCTTCAGTACCTTGCCCCCAAGTCTTTCCCCCGTCTGACCTCCAGTGTACGCCTCAAAAAACTAAGATGTCACTATATGTTGACGACCTTGCCTTCTTAATGCAATAATCGACAAAAACTGCTGTATATTCATTTCAAGCCAACAAAATGAAAACAGCTACGCTAGCAGCTCCATGAGGTACTTCTGCACAGCTGGCGCTTTGATTTAAATGCTAATGTCAGCTTGCTCTCAGTCTTACAGTGACAATGTAAACAGGCACATGTTTAGCAGGTGCGATATTTGTCATGTTCACCATCACAGATTCGTTTAGCGAAGCTTATTAACATGCTAGCATTTGCTTTTTTAACGCTGACAACGGTACGGCCGAGGCAGATGAGAACGTAATTACTTTTGCTGGTGATAAAAAGTCAGGGGATAGGAAGTCAGTTGATGAAAAAGGTTTCTATAATTCATCCTGAGAGGAATACGAGTGTCCGTTCACCCTGGGCCAGGACTGTTAACTTAATGGTGGTGCCAGAGGGGACGTCGGGGAATCACGAAAGTCGTTATAAAATTTCACGGCAATCCATCGAAACGTTGAAGAGACATTTCAATCTCGACGTCTGATCATCGCCGTCGCTGGAGCCGCTTGCGTGTTGCAGAGTTTTTTGTTAGTCCATATCACTTAATACCCAACATTTACCATGTAGCTACTGGGGTGATTATAGTGCTCAGCAGAAATGTGTGTATATTTCATCTTTCACTGCCAGTTTCTCCAGAAATGGAGACATCGCAGTCGTATATTGTAAAACAGTGGAACAGTTTTTACTATTCTGCAGAACGTAGCACATGGCCCATAAAAAATCCTTCGTCACTCAAGCTTCTTCACAGACTCTCCGCAATTATCATCTGTTATCAGCACTGTTATTGAGATGAATCACTTCGTGGCGCAAGTCTATGTGTAAGTCACTGCCTGACTGACACCCAGTCATGGAAAGTAACTAATTTACTCAAGTACTTAGGTAGAGTTTTGATGTACTCGTACTTCACTTGAATATTTCCATTTGATGCTTCTTTATACTTCCACACCACTTCATTTATCTGCTGTGGCTGGAGTTACTTTTCAGATTATTTGACACAATGGATAATATAACACTTTTACAGTACAATACATTGTTAAAGATGAAACCAGTGATTTCCAACCTTTATGTCTTTTGATGCCTCATAAAATCAGTGTGTAGTCGAGTCAGATTTCACATTTCCATAAGTTATTAACGGTTGAACCGAATAGATATTTTTCCCTCTAAACTTCTCTTTCATTTCATGAATAAAAGTTCAGTTGATCCAATATTTCACCAAAAATCTAAGATAAGAAAAAAAGCTGAATTTAGTTTTTTCTTCTTTCCTCTCCCTTTAATCATCCCATGACTCCTCAGATTTATCTTGTTACAATTTGCATTAAACTAACTGTATCAGTAGTTGAAACCAGCTCAGAGGAACGAAAAATACCAATATTATAACTACCTTGCACTTATATGTATGTGCTTTTACTGAAGTAGGATCTTTCATGCAGAACTTTAACTTGTGATGGAGTATTTTCATGCTGCTGTATTGGTAATGTTACTTTGATAAAAGATCTGACCACTTATTCCACCTCTGCTAACGCCTACAGGCGACCAGCTCCTAATGTTAGGGAAAAACATACTGCAAAGAGCTCTAAAATGTCAGGATTGGTGAGCTCTGTCTGTTTTGGCAGCTTTGCATTTGTCACAGCAGCCAGGAGGCGAATTTGTGCCACATTTTCTCAACATTTCGGATTCAGGAAAGGCTTCCATCATCCTCACATACTGTACAGTCACAGCGATTATGGAAATCAGTTCCAGCCCTTCTTGCATGTGAACAGAATTTCAGTATATGATGTGACTTTTACTCTGGCCACCTTTCTTATTCAATTAATTGCGAGGATTTCTTTGCTTTGCATGCATTTTGTTTTATACAATACCCCGTTTCGCTCCATAAGCGCAGACAGAGATGCAAAAGACGGCTTTCGTGGTTCAGTTTTACAGTAACACTGTCGTACTCTCCACTGGTGGTTTCTGAGCTCTGATGCAATTAGGTTTAAGTACCTTGCTCAAGAACACCTCAGCAGCTGCTTCTGAGAGATGAGAGAGACATATTTTCCCTCTTCCTCCTCCCACCTTTCTACCAGCTGGTTGAGGGAAACTGGAACAGCAAGGCTCTTGTCACAAGCCCTGTTTGTCTAGCCCAGTGGTCTGCAACCGTGAGATTGGTTGATCCTTTCCGCTTGACGTTGCCCCTGTCAGTGAAATCGGCTGCTGTAGTGTTGGACCAGAGTGAGAAAGTGCACAAATATCTCTATAGCGAATGCCTAAAGCCCAATTTGTCAGGTATGTTACTGCAAGTAGCATGCTGCTGCAGGTTTGCATGGGCTGCTCTTACAGCCCCTTACGTTAATCTATCTATAGATAGCTCTATTTAAAAGCTCTATGTATACTTGTTGTTCCTCTCACATGAACCCAACACAGCTTGCTACTTTACTGTACATCTAAATGTTTAAACATTGTATCCAACTATACATTCTTACTGTACAATTTTCTAATATAAGTGATGTATTTAATGTCAGTCAGTCATTTTCTACACCTGCTTATTCCTCATTAGGGTCGCAGGGGTCTGCTGGAGCCTTAATATGTAATATATATCATGCGAATATAAATTTAGACATGATAATTTGCCTAAATAATTTGCAGAAATCAAAGAACTTTGGGGTTCTGGTGGCTGTCTACCCTCCACTGGATTGCTTATATGCTCATAAGAATTCAAGTGGCATAGCTCAGTCAGCTATGCATCCATGTGCACATGCAGTTGAGCACTTCTCTAACGAAACTAGTTATATTGTCCGTTCTGTCAAATTTTCATCTGATAAGGAATTACAGCTGTCAAATAAATGTAGGGGAGTAGAAGTTCAGTGGGCCCCTCTAATATTTAGCTTGGAGTGGAAGTGGAAAGCAGCATAAAATAGAAATACCCCTGTAAAGTGCATGTACCTCAAAATGAGTAAATGTAGCGCTGCATCTATTTTTCAGGGGCTTCCTGCAGGCTGCTGTACTAAGCTTGAGGCTGCTGCCCCCTGTGGGTTGATCTGAGGCAACAAAGACTTCACATATGTTATAGGAATATAGATCATCGTGTGTAAATGTACAGTAGAGTCACCATTAGAAGAAATGACACTAGTTACATCTATAAAAGTTCAGAAATAAGTGCAGAAATTATCGATAACTCACCTTCATCCTTCCATCAATAATCTACATCTAGTCCCTTTTATTATCAAAGTTCATATTGAATTCTGGAGTTAATCTGACCATGCAATAGGCAATCAGGACCTCACATTGACCAGATGTTCACTAATATGTCAAATACGCAAATAGAATTTCCATTGCAATTTACAAAGGACAATATTAATAACAACAACACTGTTTTCAGTATACATTGGTACAGTACATTGTAGAATTACAATTATAGGAGGGACATCAGAGTACAAGTTTATATAATATTGGGTTTTTTTCTTCCCCACAACAGGTAAAGGTGAACTAAAATAATACAATAGAATGTTAAATTATAATGTTTTTTCTTACCAACTCAAAGAAACTAAAAAAAAACCAAGAGGATCTGGAGAGACCAGCAAAAGCAAGGAAATGAGGGGAGGCCCAGGCCACCCCCTATAGGGACGTCAAAGCTGCTACTACCCTCCCCTAAAAGAAACCAAAATTATAAACTAACATGAAAACTAGAACTGCTGGCCATCTCCAGGTCAAGGTAAAGTGACAAACAAATGAAGCTGACTGAAACAAAAGGCTAACAAAAGAGCGTGATCAGCACTGCTGCTGGTTCTGTGTCTGTCCCCCATGACACTGCACAGGTTGGCTTTTATAGAGGAGGTGGAGCAAATGATGAGTTGGAATCTGCAGCAGGTGTGTCAGCCTGAGTGAGAAGGAGAAGAGATTAGGCACAGCATTGAGTGAGAGAATCATGGCCGCATGAAACACTACACTAGTAACAATAACTAATAATAGAGCTTTTAATTTTGTTAGTTTTGAGATGCAGACATGTGAAATCTAAAAACATTTCTGTCAGGGACAATAACATCCTTCCAGCCTATCCCAATCAAGATGAAGAGTAATTATTAGAAACTAACTCAGGCTGCTTCAAAACACTGATGGTTATCTGTTGCCACCTTGTGGTTGAATCAGACTGACCAGGGACAAACCAATAAGTGACTCTTTAAAGTCAGATTAGGTTCTAAACCAAAAACATAACATGACGTGACTCTTGAGTATTATAGTTATTAGTGAGTCTGTCCACATTTGAAATGAAAGGTCAAGATGAATGGAATGAGCACCGTGTACAACACAAAAATATGTACTATCTATTCTATATCTATTCCATTATTTATTCACCCCTTGTAATATTCTCTTCTCTGCCTCTATCATACTTTTTACCTCAATATACCAAACCATTTAGCTTAATTTATTTGTTAAGGATTTCTATTTTAACATTTAATTTCAAATGACATTTGAATTTTCAAAAATTCTAAAGCTGAATTGTACATTTAGTGATATTGTCCACCAGGGGGAGAACCTGCACTCTGTGGGTACAGTACTGTAATTTTTTTCCAGACATGGTTGCTGCTCTAAATGGCAATTCCATTTTTAATCTGAAGAGAGAGAATCAATAAAAATGTGACTGTTTGATAAATCTGTGTTGTTAAACATCATGAAACTATATTATGGACATGATGTATCTGTCAGGCTTTCTTACTGCAGACAATGACTTTTTTAAATGCCAACATGAAGAGCCAAAAGATGGCTATCTTAATTTAGCATATTCACTGACCACAGGTAAACAGCTTGTATACCTCTGTCCGAAGGTTAAATCTATTCACTTCCAGCACCTGTAAATCTTGCTAATCTCATTTGTTAAAAGAAAAGTATAATATACAGAAACAGAGGTGTAAAAAGATTTTCTGTGGAGTTATGAAAATAAACATTATTTCCAAGAGTCTTCCAGAAACTTACTACAGTTGACAAAAATAGTCCAGTTAGCCACATAAACAGTAAATGTGTTGGTTTTCAATTGGTTACCTTTGGACATAGCCATGCTAGCCATTTCCCCCTGTATCCATTATTTGTTCTAAGCAAAGCTAGCCAAACATGCATGGTATCTCATCCAACTCTCTGCAAGAAAAGCTACAGAGTGTTGCGCTTTTCCCCTAAATTCAAGGTAAAGTCCTTTAAAGGCACGTTCCAACGTTGGCAGGGCTATTACAGTACTGGACGACGCAGATAAGCAGGCACAGGTCAGCAAAAGTCCCTCTGTGGAGAGGCAGCATTTACTGTGGCCAATCTAAGAGGTCAGCTTAGTGTGTGAGTGACGCTATCCTTTGGATCACAGAAACACCATTATCAGTACACACTGACATCACTCAGCCCTCCACAAGAGAAATGCAACACCCCTCCTCAACCCACACACACCACCAACCGCCTTCTGCAGCACAGTCATTGTGTTCATCGGGCGGCCCCATTGTCTGTGTGGGAGCCCGGTGGACAATGTTGTCAATTTTCTTCCAAGCCATGATCCAACGCTGCTATTGTGTCCAGTCTTTTTCCCGCTTAACCAGACAAGATGGTGGTCCCGTATGATGAGAGAACGGGTTGGTGGGGGGTGGGTCAGCTGTTCTGCCTGGCACTGGGGTAGAGAATGAGAAGAGGTCACAGATTATCAATCTGTGATGCCAGCACAGTCAGTGTGGTGATGGAGGCTCAGTGAATGGACACGTGGCTGCATACACGACATCCTGCCGCGATGTCAGCAGCGTCATCATCACTCCTCTACTTGGAAAGCGTTGTGAGAGTCCCTACATTTGTACTCTTGCTGTTTTACTGCTTTCTGGTTGAGTACAGGATTTATCTACCATCTACACTGAGTTTGACATTGAAACCAACCGCGGGAATTAATTCCTTGAACAACTATAAAGAATCCTTGAAGATGGATTACCGTCATGTGTGACTCAGAAGGATCTTTTCTAACAATTGTTACCACAGGACCATACAGCTGCAGGCTCCACCAACCTCAATGCTATGACCATGGTAATCTGATGGGATTCAGATGGATGGAAAGCAACACGTAACACTCATCTATCACCAAGTGAGTAGCTGTTTTCACAGCAGTAAAGATGAAGCACACAATTTTCTTCTCTTTCAGGTAGACATAGCATAGATCTGGTAAAAAAGAAAAGCAACCGTAGAAGTGTCTTTTGGACTACTCTGTTGTGTTGTGCCGTGTTGCGTTCTGATCATCGACCCAAGTTCTGCACAAGGTGACGGGTTTTGTCTGGCTGAGTTGTGAACACTGCCATGTCTGAGATGCAGGCCTTCTACCAGACCCGACCCATCAGCCGATATCCACCGGAGCTCCACCTGGATCCCGCGATGATCCAGAGGCGCGTCCTGGACGACCAGGTGGAGCTGCTGTGGTTCAGGGAGCCGCGCCACTCCCTGCTGTGTTACTGCGCCTCAGTCGCTCTCATAGTCGGCCTGGGCCTTGGCGGCGTGGGACTCCTCTCCACCACCACCAGCCTGTCCGGGGAATGGCGCCTGGGGGTGGGAACCACGCTGTGCCTCCTGGCTCTTGCCGTTCTGCTCAAACAGCTCCTCAGCTCGGCCATCCAGGACATGAACTGTGTGCACAGCCGCCGTCGGATCGACCAGCTGAAGAGCGGCGGGCAGGCCGATCCTGCACTCATCCTAGCTGTGGGGCTGGCAGTGACGCTCTGTGGGACAGTGCTGCTCTGTGTGGCCACGGTCCACAGCCAAGGTCACGACAGCAGGGACCAGCTGGTATCTGGTCTGGTGCTGGTGGCTGCTGGGCTAAGCATGGCTCTGGCAGTAGTGGGCTATAACGTGCTGGTCTACCTCAAGAGGAGAAGAGAGCGGAGGAGGAGGAGGATGGTGATGCGAGCGATCAGAGCCAGGAGGTTGGGGAGTCGAGCTGTCAGGGTGTTCAGCGTCTCTGGAGGACAGATGAGCCAGACCAGGAGAGAGACATCCTCCAGCAGGACCAGCCTGATCTGAAGCAGCGAAACTGGCACTAAACACTCAGAGGTAAAATGCAGAAAGAAGTAACGGACACGAGTTGCTCACAGCTCTTTTGGTATTTTTCTTTTCTTTTCTTTGATATTTTCTTTTCTTTTACCATTAGAATAAAATTGACTCCTGCTGAACAATATCATAAGATTACTTGCACATAAATGTGTTTTTACTCTGTGAATGCACCATTGTTATGCCTGAAAATAAACAGTTGATAGGTGGAAATTGTGTGTGTGTTTATGACAGAAGGATATAGCTGGCAGAGAACAAATGAACACAGAGTTCCAATGAGAACACATTTATTCATGATGCACATGATCCAGGTGGAAGTAATTTTAAACTGTACATACAAATATATTACAATATGTTCAAGTTGGACTCTAACAAACTGGAATTACAACACTGATGATAGTGCGTCATGTTGTTTAGTTCCTTTGATGCTGATTCATAGACAAAATGTAATTTATAGACCAGATATCTTGAAAGTGAATATTATTCACAGAAGTGATAAAGAATGTGTATAGAAACAACAAAAACAAACAAATATGTTTAACATTTCTTATTAGCAGAGTATCAAAAGCATGGCCAGTCTCAGTAAATATACAATTTTTAGAGTTTCATCACACTCCTACTTATAGATGGGTATATATATACACACTGTTTATTAGCTTGAAATATAACAAAATTCAGCATTATTCAGTAGGAAGTCTTTAATTTTAGTTATTTGTTTTTTTTATCAATAGCAAGGAATTTTTTTCAGCTTCAGATTATTTGGTATTTCGTGAAACCCATTTAAATGTTTTAACATTGTCATATTGTGCATCTACTATCATGCCAGTGGTTTCCATCGGGGCTAGGACCCCTCAATGGGACACAACAGAAAACTGGGGGGATGAGAGTCGATTAAAAGAAAGAAGAAATGTGGGAAATCTTTCCTTTTCCCAGTCTTGTTTAAACCTTTGTGTGCCAAAAAGGCTGAAAACTACTGTTTTCAAAAGATCTCTATATAATGCAATTATTCTAAGCTGTAAACCAACTCCCTTCCCTTTTATTTGATCAGTCTCACCCTATGGTGAACTCAAGGTCATCATCGCTGTCTTCTATCTCCTCCTCTTCCTCATCTCTTTCTGTCTCTGCTCTGGCTTTCTCACTGGCCGGGATGTAGTTGTCTTCAATGAAGCCATCATCATCTTCATCCAGCCCGCTTGGAGTCCCTCGAACTTCTCCCATTCTGCCTGACACGCTGTGAGGGAAGTATACCTCATCTTGGCCATACTGGCTGACGCCGTCACCCTCTTGGAGCAGGGAGTGTCTGTAGCTGGCCAGGAAACGATGGAAGACACGATACTTGACAGCCATCACGATGAGGACAGACAGGGTGAGGGCTATGCCCAGTCCAGCAGCCAGATAGGACATATCCACCGACTTTTGGTCCTTGTTTGGATCGATTACCACTGGGAAAACAGCAGGAAGAAAACTTTTCTATAAAGGCCGAAAGTTCAACAGCAGCGCATTCACAATGTTTCCTTTAAACCAGCTCAGTACAAAGTTCCTCAAGCACATGCGGTTGTAAATAGTTGGGTGATGGTTTAATGCTCAGCTGACTTTTGTTACTCACATCGACCTTCAGTGCCGTTCAAGTTGACGGGATAATCCTCCTCCAGGAGATGTCTTTGAGAGCCTTTGCGACCCTCAACTTCCAATACAGACACGGAATGTGCTTTTACAATAAAAACTTTGAAAAAGCAAAGAACCGTGACGATTACGAAGCTCTGCCGGTCCATCTCTACGTCCTGTTGGGAGACCTAAACAGGCAGAAAATAACATTTAAGTCAGTTTGGAGAATGAAATGTCTCTCTTGTTGCACGAGAACAGATTTCGTACAAAACCGAAAATGTTCTGTCTTGAAATAAAAAAAAAAATGTACACAATTTGTAGTTAGATAGTCCTCTTTTTATATGCTTAAACAGTCACGTGATGTTAGGGAATTGATTTACAAGGTCTTGAGCAATACTTGAGAATATAGAGTCAGTAATGGTAGTTTTTTAAGAAATATATACAATTTGAATCAACTGTACATAGGTAATGCAGGTAAAACTGTATCTATTACACAGTATCTATGTTAAGACGCAGTCATAGAACTACTGAAGTCATATGACTACAACAGACTCACTTATTTCAGTCTCACTTATTTTGCCCAGAACCTATTGTCATGTAACATAATATAAAAGAACATCTAAAATGACTTACCTGTTACAAATAGGAATAATGACAGGAGCAGGTGTTGTAGGTGAGTCTCCAGACTTTTTAACTGGCGCGTCTTTGTCTTCCTCTTCAGGTAGTTCTCAAAATATAAAGAAACTTGCTGGTCAAAGGTTGCAGGAATGCCATAACGTCCCTCTTCCTGCACCGTGCCCTTAAGACAGATATGTTAATGGATAACTTGATTCGGTTTGTTTGCTCTTTAATTCCTTTAATTCCTCTAGCAGATGTAACTGGTAATACTTCTTAAGAATCTGGAAAAAAAGAGAAAAAAAATGTATTATTATTGTGACTATTACTAGAGGACAGACAGAAGAGAAAATAGTTTACGCTTTCAAAATAAAGGTCATTGATCAATCATCAACTTAATTAGTAATTAGTTCAGTCACAGGAAACACAATGAGCCTTTGGATACAGGGATTATCACAGTAGCTGCATCTGTGCTGTGACACCAGGTAGTGGCACTGTATTCACATGAGTGCTGCATCATGAATACTTGCCGTGCTCCATTCAGCAAATAAGTCATGAAATACATTTTTTTCTTTTTATTCTTAAAGAAGTTTCCATCTATATCGTTGGGTCTCTGATAGATATTGCAGCATGTAGGGTCAAGGTGAACCTATTCCTCGTAGCTTTATGTAGTTTTCTCAGGGATTCATACGTTTTTGTAACAGAGATCAACTGTCTTCTTAAATCTTGAAGTTATCTTTTAGTAGTTGTCTTTTAGAAACCTCTGCTTCATTTCATTTCCCAGCTCACTGACATGAGAATTATAGCAGTAACACCTTAAATTTCAAAGTGTTTCAATAGTTCTTGCACAATTCCATCAAATTTCCAAGAAGAACAAGAAATGAAACCAATCACAGCCCATTCACTTTGTAGTTACTTTATTTTGAGATGAAAAAGGCTCTGTCTGTTCTGTTCCTCATTATAATTTTTTTTTCCTGAAACAAGTACATTTGTGTGTGTGTGTGTGTGTGTGTGTGATAATCTGATTAGTTTCATGTTTTTTTATTAAAGACATTACTCTCAGCTACACTCAACCCATATTCATATAATTTATAATGTGAATGACACAGTGACCTTTTAAAAGGAACCTGAACTAAATGATCCATTGACATAATTAACTAGCAGAAGCAGAGCTAATCACAGTAAACCACTCTCTGTAGAGTCTACCTCTACCTCTGTAATGGATGGTCTAGTTTTTGTTTGCAAGGGTCTACATTTTTTTTTCCCAAGCCTTTTATCCGCAATCTTTGCTCTTGACCTTCAATCTAGAAATGGAACAATCATCTAAAGAGCTTTATTCTGACACACTTTGCACTTGGCCATCTCTATATTTCTAAACAGAGCAGGCACAGTAATACATCTGTGAAGCTTATTAATGCATACTTTGAAGCACAATAGATACTAATGGAATCAGTGTTCTCTCTGTTCCCAGAATATGTTTCTGAAGTGCAGTCAGAGATATCGGAACCAACCATCGGAGTTTGTCAGATTATGCACATTGTTGAAGATATCTGAAAATTGCGGAACGCTGAGGTGTTTAATATCATGAGGAAAGAGGTACTGGATTATTTATGTGGATTATATAGGTACATGTGTTCCATCATCTTTGACCCGAGGGGGGAAAAAAGGTAATTATGACCACATTTGTTATTATGATAATGAAAGCAGCATCCTCCAGAGAAAGATTAAAGCCCAATGGAATTTTTCATTATTCATGTATTTTTTTCCTGCATGTCAAATATGTCCCTGCGACCCTAATGAGGAATAAGCGGGTATAGAAGATGACTGACTGACTGTCATATATCTGCCAAATAAATTCATTCATTTATTCATTTTGAGTGAATTTTTGTATCACAATCTTCTTGTTTTTCTTCCTGTAAAACAGTTACAAATGCATAGTCGAATGCATAAAACCGTCCACGTGCATATTATCATGTAATGCATTGTTGTTGTATTGGTAATAATGGCTTTTACTGTGCAAACTTAAATAAATGTACATGCTATTTACATTTATATGTTTACTAAATCAAAATCCAAAAACCTTCAGTTTCTCTAGGTGACTGTGTATTGGGTATTTTCTTTATGTGGATTCTGTTTCAATCAATCGTTGCTCATTAGGGAATTGGATTTCTTAAGTCTATTCCATTTGGGAAGTTTAAGTTTCTTATAGGAAGATATCTATAAAAGTCTGATCACAAATTAAATTCACTAGTCAATTGTTCACATGTTTTTAATTCCCGATCCTTGATGAGCAATACTTGAAAGAACCAACACATAACCATGGAGATCAAACCTCCACGACACCTCTCTCCAAGTCTCAAGTGTTGATTAAAATAAGAAATTAAGGTCAGTTTCCATGTAAGTGACCACAGTCAAATATAATCAATTGATATTATACACCATATTATATAAACTCAAGCTACCATTCTGAGCTAGAAAAACAAGGGCACTTGCATTTTGCAAGGAATTGACCATCTATTAGATACAGAGAATAGTGTGGAATAAATCTTGTGATGCCTTTTATGTTATTCAGTAACACTGAAAAACAAACAGAACTATTGTGACAAAGCTTGTGCGTGATTAAACATATTTTGGTACTTTGCCTTTTAATGTGAAATAATAATAACAATTATATCATGAAGAGGCAGCTCTTACCTTATATTAATGTACTTAGTTAGTATGGTTAGTTTAGGTAAAAAAATAAATAATAATCATATTAATAATCAAGCCTGGGTTTAGAGGAAGAGCTCTGAAGTCTTTCTTGTTCTAGCCAACTGGCATTAGCGGTTTCATTCATGCCTCATCATGACTGCCCCATTCATAGCTGTGTGGTGATCAGCTGACTAGAAAACCTCAATTATATTCATGCAGGTGCACACTATAGAGGACCATTATAGTCTGTCACTCTGCTGCTGATTCTGCTCGTCCCAACTTCCTCCAACTTCCTATTCATGTAATGAATTTTTTCTATTGTTGATTTGATATCCTTGATAAAATAAGGGTGAATTGAGCTCACTCAAGTAGCAGACCTTTTTTGATGGTCAAGTCCTTCACCGTGTCTGGCTGTAGCTGATTTAGGTAAGAAACCTTGTAGTCAAATAACATTGATTTTTGGTAAGAGTCTGGAGGAAAAAAGCAGGACACATCTTTGCATTTCCTCCTTTACAGATTCACTAAGTGTGGTTTATGGTTTGTTGGCATTGTGGCTTTCAGTAGTTCTTTTCAAAAGGCAGTATAGAGCAAAGTTAATGTTTTTCAAAATATCCAGGGCCGCATGAAGTGGGATATGACATCAGAAAAAGACACATTCTGATAGCCTGAATAACTAATATTGTACATACAACACATTATTATATATTTAATTCAGTGACATTCATGTTTTTTTCTCAATTTGATGTCGAAGGACATTTTCAATGAAAATATATCATGGGCACATGGTGGTTATGTTAACTCTATGAATACTCCAATCTCACCTTATTGAGGTTGCTATATAAAAATGTATTTCCTTCACTAAGGAAGGTTATGTTTAAGCGTTTGTCTGATTATTAGCAAAATACCTAAAAAAAATATTGGCTGGATTTTCCTCCAATTTTTAGTGAATGTTTGGAATGGTACAATGAACAGATGATTACATTTTGGTAATGGTCTGGAAGAAATTCTGTTTTCTGGATCACTTCTAGTATTTATATTTAAATATTTACAAATAGTTATGGTCAGATTGTAGTAATAAATGCTATATAGCCTCCAAATCACACCAGGTGGTAACTTCTTTCCAGGTAGGGTATAGTACATTATCATAGGCATAACCACCAATATGTGCACATGATATATACATTTAATAGTGGCCTACAAAAAAAAAAACTAGTCAACTCTGTACTGAGAAGTATAATTTTTAATACATGTTTGAGTCAATTATTCTTTTTTCATATACTGTATTTCAATACTGCAAAGTATAGTCTTTTATTCATAAAGTATATCTTTCATCATCATCCACTCTGTGGAGAGTAGTTGGTACATGTTCCTGTTTGTTTTGCCTTCAGAATAAAATGTCAGCTGTTCATTTTCTCATCTCCAGATAAGATGACCTATAAGTCGGTGAACGGTGGAAAACAGCGCTGACCTGTGCCCGGTCAGTGCCCGTGTCATCATCTAACAATCAACAAATGCTGAACAAATTTTTGTGGCAAGGAAACAGATTGCAGAGTCTTCCTTCAGTCCCTGAGTAAGATGAAGCAGATGTGGCTACGGATCTACAGCATCCATCTGTACCAGGTTGAGCCCTGGTAAAGCCTTCGCTGTCCAGTCTCAGCTGTTTGCTGGCACGTCAGTCTATTTTTCCTCCTGTGTGCCTCATCTTCAGCTTCTTTACTTGATGCATCCAGAATATAAAACGGACATCCTACGTCCCTCGCTGTCAACGATTCTTAATGAATCATTGGCTTTCATGAAGCCAATCATATGTATTCTCTTCCAAAGTGGTGTAGATAGTTACAGTTTTTATACAGATGTATACAATAAAACAAACAACAAATGGAACTATGCACACAAAAAGGTTAATGCATCAACAGCATGACTCCAAACTGCCAAGTACAATTTCATCATTCTCATTCATAACAACCATTTGTGTATTTAAGAATTTGACAAGTTTCAGTATCAGCTGTAAATTCACAGTCTGGTTCTGTGTGACGTTTTGTGAAAATTTGGACCAATTGGAGCTCATTGAATTATAAAAAAAATAAAAGCATTATATCATATTCTGATACAATGATTGTGTCTATGCAACATCTATATGATATATTCACAGCATTATGCAAATAGCCTTCATATTGTAGGAACCAAAAATTAGAAATGATTAGAAATGAATGAAGAAAAAAATGGAAAGCATTTTATGCATGATTTTATACATTTGAATATGTGATATGGTCTTATAAAGCCAAAACATACATGAAGACTATTTTGATGTTAGTGTTCATAAATGCATCGTGTGCGCATACTTTTTTTTTGGTGTAAAGAATGAGTTTTGAGATAGAACATTGTTTTGAGTGCAGTGTTCCATTTGCAAGAGATTTATAGAGTTCTGAAGAAGTTGAAAACTCTTTTCAGTTTTGAGAACTTGAGTCACAGTTTCCGGAATCGTGTTTAAACATATGCATACAGCCTCCGTTATTACTGCCTAGTTATGCAGCCGTGAGACAGGCGCAAATTACTGCATTAAGCAACTCATCAAGGCATTGTGTGTTGGAGACACTCGAGATTCTATTCAGTCCACTCAACCACCACAACTTCAGATGCTGCTGTCGTTCCGCCCCTTAGCGGCGCGGTCTACCTGCAGGTTTCAGTGGATCTCTCGTGATCCAAACTGCTGGTCCAGGGTTTTCAGAGACCTACGGGGGACTTTCCACCTTTACGCTGGTGACCGTCGCAGTGAAGCACCTCTGGAACAGGCGCTCGGGGTCTGGCGGTTGATTATCACAGTGCAGCTTCCTGCTCATGAAGTGCTTTCTGAATCCCTTCGGACCGGAGTCACCGCTTGCTCTCGCATGGCTGGATCCCTCAATGGGGTCTCCTGCTGGAAATCGCACAAGATCCATGGTTCAATATCACATATGTGCCGACTTACTATACGAGTATTGTATGGCAAACACGTGTCATTTCTGCAACCTTCAGAAGGAAATATTCATTTTCATGAAAGTGCACTTAACATACGTGCACACACACTGACCTGGAGCTCTGAGGGGTAGGCCGTTGTCAAGACGACTGGGTTTGGTGGCAATGAAGAGATAGCAAAGGACACACACGGTGATGAGGAAGGCGAGAAGGACGACTGCTGCAATGGATAGACCAACAAGAGCACCAAGACTGAGAGGAGAGGAGATAAGAAGAGAGGAGGGGAGAGGAGATAACAAGAGAACATTTTAAGAGAAGACAGGATGATGTGAAGGATGCAAAAGAAGGTATTCAATAATTGGAGAGAGATAAATAACTGGGTAAAGGATATGAAGTGAGAAATTCCATTGAACTGTATTTATGCATGTGCCAAAACGATAATCAAGCGTGTAAGGAACAGTTGTATCGCTTGCTCACACAGGAGGAAACCAATCATCTGGCTCTGCCTGATAATGAAAGGAGGGATGGGCACAGGTACAAAGAACTCCAGCATCTGAGGAAATGCGCTTTTGAAGTGATACTGGCACAAAGTCACATGTATGGGCTGGGAAATAGAGTCTGATGTCAGAGTCTAAAGAAAGGTGCATCCACACAGTCATCACTAACTGTTTATAATGATGGGATAAAGGCAACAGCAGTAAGATGTTAAGAATTTAAATTGGTGACAAAAAGCTAGGACATGTCAAATAATGGCTTCCAATACACACACACACACACACACACACACACATAACCTTACCTCAGCCACCACATGTAGCCATACTCATACGGGAAAAAGCTGTTGGGATCATCACAGCAATACTTTACGTCATTAAATCCGCAGCAGTAGACGGCGGCGTCGTTTCCCGGTTTGGGGCAAGAGAAACCGTCCTCAAACGCACCATCGGTGCTGTAGTAACCGCTGCAATCAGCGCTCATGCTGCTGCTGCAGGGACCCAAAGAAATAACAAGAACACTTGTTGTCCGTTCAACGTGGATTCAAGTGAAGCAGATCTCCGCCTCCTCTGTGGGAGAATCTGCGCGCTCTGCGAAAAGAGAGAAGAAGGAAAAGTTTACCCATCTGCACGAAACAGGTTCTCTCTCTCTCTCTCTCTCTCTCTCTCTCTCTCTCGCTCTCTCTCTCTCTCTCTCTCTCTCATCACCCACTGACACGTCCTCGCCTCCTGATTCAATCTTCTTGAGTTTGTACTTCCGCGTTTCTCTTTAATCCCATTTTAACACATTTTCCAGCGCGTTACTCGCCCACCAACAGAAACAAAGATAAGGTGGCCTTGAGGTACAAAATCTCTCTCTCTCTCTCTCTCTCTCTCTCACACACACACACACACACACACACACACACACACACACACACACACACACCTAAGTTAATTAAGGATCACATCATCAGCATCCATACACATCTGTTTTCTTATAACACCAGCACACATTCTTCGTCCCTACCTACAATATGATGTTACTTTAATTGTAGGGGATGCCTCACATTGTTCTTGCATATCTCAATTGCTTACACACATGAAAGCGAACCTCATTTTTTTTTCAAAACTCCAAACACAAACATCCAAAAGCCACACGCACAATATGTAAATCCCTACATTTATGCCTAAATCAACTCTTTCAGTGTATTAACACTGGTGATTTTACTGTGAATGAATGAAACAGCAGTGTGTAGTGTGTGTGTAATATGAAAGGGGCTACTCCAAATCCACAGAGGAATATCATTTGAGTGTATTTCCCATTTCCCCTCAGTCTTTTTTTTTTAAGGCACCAATAAAAGCCACTTTACACTTCCTGACCAACATGAAATCACCATTTAACTGCAAAATAAAGAGGTAATTTCCCTCAGGAGTTATAGCTCAGAAAACATGAACGCTAACATTGCTTCATAAACAGCATGCTGGATGTGTAAATAGTCAAGTGTTAGCAATATCAACTATGTAAGGTGTTAATGTTTCAGTGTCTGTTGGCAGGTCACCTGATAAAGTCTCATAAAAATGATCAGCATGATTCATTCTTCACTGCACAGTAACTTCTAACGTCAGGCTGAACTAGTTCTAATTCAGACTGATATATTTAGCCTATTTTCACTTCCATTTTCCTTTCAAAGTTCATTCTGTGTAATTCAAAGTGAAAAGATAGAAGAGGTGTTTGAAATACAGAGCAAAGGCTCTGATGTCCTCTTTTCCCTTCATACAAAGGTGACAGATTTCCCAGGCCAGTACTGAGGGGCTCAGGAACCCTCAGGCCACTATGAGCCCAAATGAAATCCCACTGAACACACAGAGAATGATGGTGAAAACCTTCCCAGTGTTTTCCAGATACTCAATAATGCTGTTATTGAGTACCCCTGTTATCGATCGTGCTGTAAAACCTCAGAAGCAATGATTCCACATGAAAAGGCAAGGAGAGAAATAACAGTAAAGATTTTCCTTAGAAAATACATAACACTTGCAACATAGTGTGTTGCCTTATACTCGTCCTGAATTGTATTCCAAAATAGTGGCACTGACTGTTCTGAATTCTTTTATGAGTCCATTCAATGCATTACAAGCGTCTTGGAAATGGATAACTGCCATGAAATGTTTTCACACGCTTCGCTGTATAATAAGAAATAGGGATTTAGTATGCTCTGTGTGAGGTTTAATGTAATCACTGCAGGACAGTCTGTTTCACACAGTCAGGACTATCTTCCAAGGTGACATCATTAGGAAGGGACAGCTCCACGCAGACCAGTTACGATTATAGCAGCTACCAATTTGTCTACCCCAGATTCACTCACACAGCTTATATTGGGTTTTGCTACTTGGTTTGCTGCTCCTCTCACTAAGCTCACCTCCACTGAGTCTCTGTTTGCTTGGAGCTTGGAGGTTCAGTCTGCTTTTTAAGCGTTTAAAGAAGAAAACGCCTGTTCTTTTCCACGTCGACCGCCCTCCTGCAACCTCGCTGTCGTTTGACCACTTTGACCATTGACCACTTTTCTAAAGTGTTCCTCGATAAGCTTCATGCCGTATCTGAGAATGGCTGACCTGATGGTCCAAAACATTTTCCAGCATCCCTGATGATGTGGTTTTTTGACAGCTCTTTTCCCAGGTCTTGATGTCTTTCTGCTGGTCCTCATTTCTGGTTTTCACACACAGTCCAGCAGCCAGTCAGGAACGGGTAAACCTGCATGGCCTTCAGCCTCCCAGCCTCCTGGTCCTAGGTGGAATACGCAGACAACCCCCAGATTTCTTCGTTGTCACCCTTCGTGGTCACCCACTGAGAGATGGAGACAGACATAACATCCCAACTCCTGAATATCGCATGTGTCTCCGCCACACACCCTAACAATCACCATACAAATTTTGAAACCAGAAGTTTATGCACATTTGAGCATGCATTACTTTCATACTTTGTCAGGTGAGTAAAACTCAGTTTAGTTCATGGGCCACATTCAATGCAATTTAATCTAAAGGTGGTTGGACCTGTAGATGTAAACATATTTCTCTTATTATTTTTAATATTTATACGATTAACCTTAAATTTACAAAACCAGAGGGATTACATAAGAAAAAAGTGTTATTATAACTATTACATGTCTCAGTCATACCATATTCTTGCATAGCAATTCAAAACATTTACTCACTGATCAATATTTAGTTTTTTAAGCAGCGGGTGTAGTGATATCCTACCTTACAAACCAATTGAATATTTCATCTCCTGAGCTCTGAAAGATGCTCACTGACTTGACATTTCTGTGAAGAAACTGTTCCATTTTTTCCCTCACTTTGTACAGCCATCCATTGGACTGGATCAGAGCCTTTATCAGGCCGCTCCTGGACATGTCTGACACCCCTGTCATATAGGATATTTTCGGCGATGCTTCTTTGTTGAAAATAAGTTAAACGATAATTTGCCAAGAAGCACGTTGAATATCAAGTGAAGATGAAACGCTGCCACATGGAAAACAAGTCTATGTGATGTTTTATTAAAGGATTGACAGAACAGAGCTTTTCTAATGCATTCCTTTAGATGACGCCTGTATGCTCTGAGGATGACACAGTTGTAGCATTAATAGGCTTAAAACAAGGGGAGAAAGCAAAAGTAAAGCAATAAAGTGAAGGATTTACTGTACGCGGTTCTTCTGTATGCCGCAAATTGCTGGGGCAAAATGTATTACTTGTAAGATGGACAGCGAAAGGTAGATTATGCAAATTAAGATTTTTAATGAGACCACTCAGGCACGGGATCAGGGATCCAGTAACAGTAATAAGGCACAAGGGAGGAATGGACTGCTCAAATTCTCTCTGATAAACATTGATCCTGATTAATCACTGGCGCGAAAATCTCATCACATGTGAGAAATGTCTCGTGCGTAGGAAGTCATAGTAAATAAATAACATATTCCTTTTAAATTAAACAATATAGGAAAAAGGTAATATAGCAGTGAAGGGAATAATCCCACTCAATAACACGGGTGGAAGGTTATGCATTGTGCCTGGTTATAAAAACAGAAAGGCTTTAAAAGTGCAATTTGGCAGAATTGCAGGGACAATCCAATTAAAATGAATTGCATAAAATCTGTAAAGCTTAAAGTTAATTACCTTTTTTTTATCCTCACAGAAACAGCATTCTTATTGAGGTTTACAACCAAAAAAAAAGGAGTTTGCACACTTTTGAGCATTACAGAGGAATTTCCAGGGAGACAATAAATATAATAGGAGTCCCATCAATCATTCACCTTTGCTTGTTTCATGAGCAAAAAGTGCAAGGAGAGAGAGCCAGGGTTATGTCTCTTGCTGCCCTGAGATGAAATCTTGTTCCATCAATAAAAAGCACAAACTTTTTATAACAGGAGCATGACACAAAGGTGCTGGAGATAATGGATTCCCGGATAATATGAACTCAAGCTCAGAGCAGCAGATACACATAGACAAAAGTGAACAATAAAACAATTTAAAAAAAAAGAAAGGGATCTGCGTTAGCCGGTAAGTAGATCGGGATGAGATTCATTTTGACCGTGATGGAATCGGCTGCTCCACTGCAGCCCGACCGGCAGGGACCACATTCTTTCTTGCACTGGGTTTATCATAACAAGCACCAAATCTGGTCAAACTTCCCAGCGATGATATGTAATGGAATATGACGAGGCTCACGGCAGATGACCTGTGGATGTCGTACATGTGCACGCCTGCCCGTCTAAATGAATGAGGAGCACGCCAGGCCTGACTGCTCCCTCTAATCCCAGATTATCTCTGCCAGTCCAATCCAGAAACAGGGAAAAATTGGCAGAAGAAAGGGGATTATTTGACAGGGGCGGGGGGGACGTGGCGGTTAGAGCACACACCTACTCGTTGGCGAACGTGGTTGGCACGCACACACACATCACCGATGGAAATGTACATACTACAGTCACGTATATGGATTCATCCGCAGCATGAATATTCCAGACCGAGGTCTGTGATTACTTCACATTCATGAACGTGCCGATGTGAGAGGCGAGTGATCACGTCAGTGACAACTGAGACCCCCACTCAGTGACTCTCCTCTCCATCCATACATCCCCCCCCCCGCCTCATCCTTTCAGCCCACAGAGAAGCGTCGGTAAACATCCTCCATCACTGAGCTCTTGCCACATGACAGATAACGCCGAGCGCTCCTGTCCACACTGCATGTTGCGCAGCAACAAGCAAAACAAACACTGCAAATCCCTGCACTACCACCGGATCTCATGCACTTCTTCTTAGTTTAATGGTGTTTCTTTATTTTTTCTTTTTGTTATTTCCGTCTTGCATTTAAGGGCTGATGTCTCAGGTAGGAGCACTGGCCCTTGTAGGTATAGGGCACTCTGCTTTATCAGGACAGGTCTTGGTAACTAGCTTTTTTTCTGAGGCCTGGGAGATGTAGGATTATTTTGTAGAGATTTGGAGAGAGGTTTGGCTGAATTTAATTGGATATCTATGGGTTTGTTGAAATATGGAGTTGCCAGGTGCCTCTGAGGTTTCCTCACTAATTGTAGTTTGGTATATGTTTGCATGTTTGCATGTTCTCTCTCACCTTTAATACACTGGGATTGGCTCCAGCAGACAACTGCGACCCTAATGAGGAATAAGCGGGTATAGAAAATGACTGACTATATCAATGTAACCCTTTAGAAAAAGTCTCAGTCTCCCCTATTGAAGCCACAGTCTAGAGCCAGTCATGTCAAGGTAACCTCAAACTTGAATGGTAAAGTAGGAGGGTTATTTCCTCTGAGGTCGCCAGTTGCTGTAATTGACTTTCGCCATGTTTGCTTTCAATCTGAAACAGCACCTGACTGCTGCTTTGCTGGGACTGAAGTGAGTGTGCTGTCTGGTTGAAGTGCTTTAAGAGCTTTTATGTAAACTTACTATTTCCAGACCTTGTGTTGTAGACTGGTTCAATACTGTGTACTTTTTAAAAACTATTTTCTGAATAACTTTACCTTGTAACTTGATTTACCCACTCACGTGGTGGTTTCTGTTGAGGTCTGCGATAGAATCTCCTCACAGTAGGAATCCTGCTAAATTAGCCAATCATATCCTCCTGTGTGTGTTCTAATTAATGTTATATAGTCAGTTGGTAAAGCTCTCTCACCGCTTTAACTATTTTCTATAAATTGTCTATCACTCTAACAGGCACAGTATTCATAACCACTGTTAAATATTGTATAGCTGCAGGTAATCTATTCCTTTACAGAGCTATACGTAGAATAATCTCTTCGTGGTCAGGTTGAGACAATTCTCTTTGCTTAACCCTCTATTGCATGAAATATTACTTAGACGTGGTAAAAAAAATGCTTTGAATGTTTTTATTACTTAAAATGGTGTAATAATAATAAATAATAAAGGATAGTTTCAGGATAGTTTCATGCTCTTTAAGTCAACGGGACATGGGGTTGTATACACTAGGAATTTTTCATATTTGCATATTGTTGCCATATGGCAACAAATCTATTATTATATAGCATATTAGAAAAATAACGTATGACATCAAAACTGAAGATAAATTCAAGTTTTGGTGAAAATTTTCCCAAATTTTGAATAACAGACAACCTTGGGTTGCGAGACGGTGACGCTCACATGTCAAATGTCCATGAGCAAACAAGACATCCTGTATGTCCTTTAAAATAAAAGCCCCCTTTTCACAACGAACTGTAAAAACAGAAATTTATAATGCTGAAAGGTCTGGCAAATCATTTTTGCTGCCTCATAGCAGCCCGAATCCCCAAGACATGGATCCAGCAAATTTCAGAACTCTGTATTTGGAAACATCGACACGCCTGCCTCAACACATGAAGTTGCCTTGTTAACTGATTACAGGTGTGGGATAGGATAGGAACACAAGGGAATCCTGCACACCCTGCCTTTAACAAAGCACGTCTCATCGGGAAAGACTGAATACAGGGACTGAAAATTGTTATTCATTGGATTTGTATTTTCTGACAAACAGCAGAGAGCTAAAGGATAACATCACGAGAGCCTTCGATCAATACCAGTTACCAGTTTTTCAGATTTTCGCCTTGGACACTCGCCTTACATTTAGTTATTGAGTGAAATTTCCCGTGGCTTTGTTGCAGCTGAGGCTTCTTTTTTCCCGCAAGGAACATTCCTGAAGGCGGGGACCTTGAATAGACTTTTTCTGATCTGTGACACATTTTCCACAGGTCACGGATACGGCATTAACGGTTGGAATTTCAGACTAGAGTGGATGCAGGGGCCCACTCGAGTCCAAGCCCAGGTCTTTTGGCCACAGACGATGGCACATCCTCGAGCCCAGTCAGGGATTACGCCGCAGCCTCACAGCAGATGCGACATCCGGGATTACAATTAGAGTAATATCATCCATCATATGAAAGCTTGTTATGTTAACATAACAGGAGAACCTCTGCTTTCCCCATGTGTCACACGTGGGGCATTGTTGTTGTTAATGGAAATTAAATAAGCTGTCTGCATTGTGCAGGTCTCTGTTGTAATCAAGGTGATGGAGGCCTGAGTGCATGGGGGCAGGTCAGACCTGTGGGGGCACTGGGGGGTTTAAACGAGCCAGTTGCAGGTCTTTTGTTGCTTTACTTTAGGAAATGGACCCATTTTCACTCTCCTGGTACATTTTCTACCACATTTTTTTTAAAAGTTATTTTACTTCCCTTTTTTGCATTCATTCTCACCATCACCACAGAGCAGATGGGTATGCACCCATTGGAGCTGATGTGTATTTAATGTATTCATGGTGTGGTAGACAAAAAACCTGTTTTGAAATACATTTTTTTGTTATTTTCACTTGGTTTAGTGCTAGTCTGCAGGACTAACTCAACAAATCAGATGGAAATATATTCAATGCATATTTATATTGAAAGGATGAGGCATGTTATTATATGTCCTCTGTGGTGTTACAGTGGGCAAAAAGCCTCTTTTCCTGTGGGAGATGATGGAGGGAACATTTAGGTCTGATAAGCATGACCATTTAGGGGGAATATCTCAATACATATAACTCACACTTGGTATTTTAGGCTGGATATGATCTCACCTTACACCCAACTGAGTGATTCATCAGACCTTGTTTCACCCATCTGAAATGCCAGCCTGATAATTCCCCTTGATTATGAATGATTACTGTATTTAAATTCAGCTAAACATATGTATTTTGACAAACATATCATAATACTGACACTCGGCTCTCATTAAAACACACAAATTATCATTTATCTGCCCATGGCAGTCAGAATTCCGTTGATAGACATGTATGTGGAAAAAAAAAAATGTTCCCGAGACACTTCCAGGAGCAATTATGTACATAACCTGCTGTGCATTACAAGCCAGAAGAGATGTTTACTAAGATATTAGCTCCCTATTAAGGTTGGAAGAAAATATACTAATGTTTGATGACCACAAAGCCGCAGCTCATCTGACACATGAGGCTTTGTTGAAATGGAGCCAGGAAAATCAGCTTTTGATTCAAGAAGAAGTTACAGAATAAAAGTAAGTGAGTAAAAAGGCTGTTTTGATTTGGAACGTGTGCATATATAAAACACTGATGATACCACAATAAGAGATTTCCCAAATTCAATATGTGCATATATCTTATTGTTTTTTTTTACTCAACTGTCAGTTGCACTGCAGCTCTCTCCTTAAAAGACACAGGGTTTACAATGCGGAACAAAACCCTTAAAAAGAAAGGACCTGACATGACAGTTCATCATGCGTCAATCTCAGAAGATGCTTTTGAAGTTATAAAAGAGGTGCTGGATTCCAACACTCTGTAGGAGGTTTTAAACAAAGTGTGGTTTAATGTTCTACACTACACTTTGGGCGCAGGGGAAATGACTTCAAACTACCATCATTCTTTATCAAAACAGTCTTAACATGCAACACAGGCCTTCAACAAGCATACAAAGGAATAAAGAGAGCACCGGGGGTTTTGTGCTTAAACAGACTGACATTCCCCTCTGCCATTGTGTCTCATTTGTAGCTATTTTCTAAAAGCAATGGAGCTGCAGAAAGAAGGATACTGAATTTAGAAGGTGATTTAGAAGACCTTTTTACTCACCTTTGTAATACAATGAATTAGCGAATGTGTTAAAGTGCTGCAAGCATTAGGCACCTACATTAGTAAGGCTAATGGTTATTTATGACATTATTTTGTGGTCGTTAAAAGGTTATTTTAGAAAAAGCCTCATTCAGGATCAGAATACCCACCGAGTTATATTTTCACACATATGCTACAATATCGATGAATAGAGTAATATTAGCAGCTCTTTATTTGATTTGGGATCTAGGTATGTCTGCGTGTATCACTTCATATAAGAAAACCAGAGAATCACAGATGAATTTTGACTCCGGTCTCTTCATCAGGGTGCTCGTTCTGATTCATAATTGAGGTTGACCATGGCACGTCTCATTTGGTTTGTTTTTGGTTAGTGCGCAGATGAGTGAACAGGCCAATCCCAGCCCTGATTTCTCTGTGACACTAGACAGGTCAGAGGATGTAGAGCTGTGAGATGCAGCCACACATAACACACGACCATTACTCTTTCCTCTTAAATGCTCCCTAATTGGTACAGTATGTGTATGTACAGAAAATGCATGTGGCTTGTGGGGGTGCAAGTTCTGAACATAAGAAGAAAGTCTAGTAGTCTATAAATGAATTAAAATCAATTAATTTAGCAGCGGGATAATATTAAATAACCATAATCAAACAGAACAATTTGGCACCACAGGTAATCACACACTGTAATTGGGAAAAATTCATTTTTGTGCACTCTGAGCACGGTATGTTGTTCTCTTTCAATCTCGCTTTCTGTTCGTCCATGAACCCGGGGTAATTGAATGAATAATTTTTTTTAATGAACATCTGCTCGCTCGCACCGTACCTGCATTAAGATAAAGATTCTGCATGTTCATATGCAAGCCCTGCTTGTCTGTGATCATTTTTAGATAAAACTGTTGTTTTTTTACGTGTATAAAATAAATAATTCTTCTGGTTTTGCAAATTATTAAATGATGAATGTGTCCGTCTCTGTCTATTCATCCCTTAGATGCCTGCTAGTGTTTAGTCTTTGTTTTTTGAATTCAATTTGTCAGCTATCTTTTAAAAGTGGGTGGTTAATTAGTGCTGAAGATACAATCCAAGCTAGAATCCACTTTCTATAACACCTGGTTTTACACTGACTATTTTCCTGTGAATCACTACACCACATCAATATGTTTCTGTCCAACTTACAACTGATGACTCACTGTCAGCTTGAGCTCAAGAAGCCTTCTATGTGCAAAGTCTGTCGGATAAATGGGAAATAATTCAGGATTTATTGCTATAAATTCTCAAGTGGAGGGAAGGTAAATGCATCGCTGGCTTTTGCTTTCCAGCCGTTGCACTGGAACTTACTGTTATTTTCTTTTTGGCACTGTTATTTACCTCGTGTCGCTTGTTCTGCAATTTTTTTTCTTCCTTTGGTGGTCTGGAACAATCCGCTGTCCAATTGTTCAGAGAGCTCTCTAATCCAGCCTTAGATCTGAGTCGTGCGGCACGGCCTAATAGGATCGTAGTATTAACCCTGATGACAATACCGCCAGCTGTCGCAGAGCCCCCTGTTGGCCACCAGAAGGAACATGTTGGTGGGGTGGGGGAGGGGCGGGGGTGGGTGCGGGGGGGAAGAAGAGGGAGGTGACTGACAGGGAGAGCGACAGCCTGTGATAGAGAGGCTGTCTGTGGGATGCTTTTAGTCTTATGTGGAATTACCAATGAAGCAGCTCTGGGAAGGAACAGAGGCGCTCCTGAAGTGCTTTATCGTTGGACTACCTTTTTAATTTTACCCAACTCTCTTTTTCTATTCAATCTTTTTTTTCTTCCTATCTCTGTTGTTTCATCCCTCTAAATACCACCTCCGTCAGTCAACCTCCATCTATCTCTCATCCCACGTGCGGCGTCCAGGCCCCGCCGTTTCTTACAAAGCGCTGGCGGCTGTTGGCTGTGCGTCGAACCTACATCATGGCTGAATAAGGGGTCAAAAGCGAGTGGGGGGGGCTGCTCTGGTGGGTTTCTTTGAGGGAGGGTGGGGGTCGTGAAGTCGCTGTCGGCACCAGGACAAGCAGTAGGCGGTGGAGGAGGTGGAAGAGGATGGCTCTGGATGAAGTGTGGGGGCGTGTGAAGAATGTGTGCAAGCAGAATGGACTGCTCATCCTGTCTGTGCTGGCCGTGGTCATTGGCTGCCTGCTGGGCTTCTTCCTCAGAGGCAAGCAGCTCTCCGAGCAGGTTAGTTGGTTCAAATGCCCAGTGATGGTTGTAAACCCTGGTTACACCACCTGTCTCCCTTCCCACACCCCACCCCCCAAGTGTCTGACTGTGACCCTCCACCAAAACGGTTTGAGACACCTTGACTCCTAATTACCAAATACCCAGGTCCTTACATCTGCCTCTTCAGCCCTTCTCCCTGTGCTACACACCATTTTCCCAGGGATGGATTAGCAGATCGAAAACATACTTAGGCCCTGTAACCTACATAACCTTTACCTTTAACCTCAACCTAGTCCTGGTTCTGTACCATTAGACCCAAATTTAACATATGGGGCCTTGAGTTTTGAGTCCCCACAATGGGACAATTAACCACACACATTTCCTTTAAATAAAAATGCTTCTCTTAGCCCCTCTAAAACCATCCAACACTAGGACCATTCAAGCGTAAGGCTGATTTAATGAATGGGATAATGTGATTCACACAGATGGAGTTAGGCATAGACTGTGATACTGCCTGTTCATTTTCACCCAAAGGGGAATGTAAAGTTCAATAGCTCAATAACTGTCAAAAATACACAGTAATGAAATTTTTTTTTGAGAATCAGATTTCTTTCTGTCCTTGAAAGTACTTAGAGTGCTCCCATAACGACAGTAAAGGTCTGACTCATCTGAAAGCCTAATTGTCTGCACAAAGAGCAAAAGCGAAATAGCAGGAGCAGCGACGACATTCTTTTCAGTCTTTATTTAGATGATAAAATTGTATATCATCAGTCGCTCAGCTCACCCGCGGCCTCTCAGTTGGACTTCATGGAAAGGGATTGCCAGAGAGGAGATTAGTTCTCAATCACTCACAGATACATCAAGTCAACAACGTACCATACATATCCACTTACATAATTCCTCCAAGACAGAATGGAAGGTGGAATCATGAAGTTGAAATGATGAATAAATAAACTGGAGCAACCAGCTTCCTGCAATTTGCAATTGCAATTTTAAGCTTTAAACCATAAAAAAATAATGCAATGAAATTGAAGGCTGGCATTATTTCCTTTGGACGTGGTGGGTGGATATGTGCTTTTGTATTTATGATGTAAGATGCATGTAGTTATTACCGCTTGAAAAAGCTTGTGCTGACAGATACATTTCTAACAGGGGGCTAACTTCAGATGTTTGTTTTTGATCCATGTGGGAAAGAAATAGTCTGAGAACAGTAGCAGTTGTCTGTTTTAAAGTTTTTACAGGGCACTTACAGCTTCTCCCAAATGTTTAAACACAACTGTGGCTCAATTTCTTAAAAGTCTATTCACAAAACTGAGCATTAACCACGTTTTATATTCTCAAAACTAATTCTTTCGACCACACAGCTTTATATGAATATCGCTTTCAGATCATCAATTAAACTCTGCTTTAAAAAACTTGCAAACAAAAAAACATGGCCATCAAAATAGTATTCATATATGTCTTAGCTTCATAACACTAAACTGTAAAATACAACATGGTGTGGAAATAGTTTTTTTTCCTCCTGTTTTGAAACTGTAAGAGGAACCAGTGCGGTGTGAAAGCTAACGCGAGTGGAGAATGTGCCGTCCCTACGGACAAACCACTGAGCTCACGGCACATTTTCCGTGCGGCGAACAAAAGGTCAAGTCCTCCCACATGGTCCGGTTAAGAAACGACAGGTAATATGTGCAAATATATTCATTAATTATTCATTTAATTTATTTGGACGATGCAGCAACCACAAGTGTACAAAGCACTAACATTATACGGAGTCGTGTAGGCGAGCTATTAAACCCATTGAGGATTATAAGTGTATCACACCTAAGTAAAAAATACACGTGAGTCCAAGTGAATGGGGTTAATTGCTTGAAAATGTGCGACCGTTTCGTACTTACTCTCCTGTTCACGGTCGCAGTCCACAGAATTCATCGGAGTAACCTGACAAAATGATCCATTTTATGAGATGAATCAGAAATATATTGTTATATATTTATATGGCTCCCCCATGACCAAGTTTTGATTCTCAAACTGTTTTTCATGCATATTTTAGTGCACGAAGAAGCAAAAGCATAAATAGGCTTTTAAACTATGATCAGATCAAAATATATTGATGACTGATTCTTTCATTCACCACCTAAATCAATGCATTCAGCCTATATTCGATCTGGGCTCACTGACATTACACGTGTTGCTGACCATTGTCTGTGGGTGGACTAAACCATTTTGCGCCTCCAAGAGGGGTACCCCGAAATGTCCAATACAGCACTGTGGCACCAATTTCCTTCTCTTGTGATGTCATCAATATATTTGACACCGTATTAAATTATGACACCAAATAACTGGATTCATTCATCTAAAAAAAAAACTGGTGATTTTCATGATCTCTCTCTACTACTGGCCTGGGTAGTCAGTGCCTGGAACACCTCACCAGGGAGGCTTCCAGGAGAAAATCCAGAAACAGGATCTGAAACAAATGGCAGCCCTGATGGAGTCCAACTCCCACTGGAAACAAGTGTGTGGACCAAGCTTTGACACCTGGCATACAGGGATCGGAAGGCCCGTGTCAGCAGGTCTGGAACCCCCCCCCCCATACTCCCCATGACCAGGATGAAAACCACATTGTGCCTCTTGAATCCAAGGTTTGAGGGAGCCTGAGGAGGGTGATACCCCTGTCGATGGAGCGCACAATGCGGCATCTCAAAAATTGCTACTTCTTTTTATAATTGATGAAACAGTCCAAGGGTGATTCCTGGGGGGAAACTAGTGTCCAATAAATAATGGGATTAGGGGAAAAAGGAGGAGCGAGGATTGTTTCTAATATCACAGACGGGATTCAAGAACGCAACATTTAGCAGTGATACAAGGTGTTGCAGGGCGACACGGCGGCGCAGGGGTTAGCGCTGTTGCCTCACAGCAAGAAGGTCGCAGATTCAAGACCTCCTTGGTCCTGGGTCTGGGACCTTTCTGTGTGGAGTTTGCATGTTCTCCCCGTGTCTGTGTGGGTTTTCACCAGGTACTCCAGCTTCCTCCCACAGTCCAAAAACATGCTGAGGTTAATTGGAGACTCTAAATTGCCCGTAGGTGTGAGTGTGTGAGTGAATGGTGTGTGTGCCCCACGATTGGCTGGCGACCATCTGGGGTGTATCCCTGCCTCTCGCCGTAACGCGCTGGGATTGGCTCCAGCAGACCCCTGCGACCCTAATGAGGAATAAGCAGGTATAGAAAATGACTGACTGACTGACAAGGTGTTGCAAGGTGACAGCTCGTCCGCACAAAAGCAGCTCTGAATAGGGAAGGGAAGGGAATCAAACAGTGGATTATATATCTTTGCTTCAATTGCCAGCATCTGTTTGGATCAACCATCTCAGTGTCTTTTTATACAAGCATTTAGACTAAATGCTTTCTCCAAATGAAGGAAATTATAATTGGAATTAGATGCTCTGCTGCAGCTCATTAAATGATCATTGGCTATAGACACAGTCAGTGTCATGTGTTTGTGTGTGTGTGTGTCTGTTTGTATATAAATGGAATGCCAGCACATGGACACACATGTCCGTGTTTCTATTGTTACAGTGTGTGTGTGTGTGTGTGTGTGTGTGTGTGTGTGTGTGTGTGTGTGTGTGTGTGTGTGTGTGTGTGTGTGTGTGTGTGTCTTGTATTGTCTCTGTGTAGGATAGACAAACAGCACAGCACAATGTCATTATCTGTTAACAGTGCGAAGGGAACACTGGTTCTGTGAGACATTTGGTATACACACACACACACACACACACACACACACACACACACACACACACACACACACACACACACACACATACACACACACAGCTTTTAGCCCTAAAAGCTCGCTGTCTCCAAAACAGAAGCAAAAAGCTTTTCACTTCAGTCACAACACAGCACAGATGTGCCGTACTTCAATTTAATTTAATTTTGTTCATTCACAACTCCTTACCCATAACATGTTGGCCCTGTGTCTTATTCTCAATAACAAGTTTTGTCGTTGTTTTTTTGTTTTTGCACTTTTTTCAATTTTTTTTGGAAGATAATAACTGTGTGGGCATTAAAACAGAAACACAGAGCTGGATAACAATAGCACTTTGTCCAGGCAGGTGATAATTTTCTGCGGGTTTGTGTGACACCTTTTACATCACATTGTTAATTTAAAAAGATTGATTACAGCAGCCTGTAGGGTAGGTGATCTGCACAGGATGGTCATCATGGATCACTGAGTCAAATCTCATTGTTCCCTTCTACATATTGTTGGATTTTAGTCAGTGTCAAATCCTTTTTTGTCCTTTTATCTTGAGTGAAATGTGTAGAGACAGGAAACAGAGGCAGGGAGTGAAGAATAACATGCAACAATGGTTTTGTGTCTATCCTCCGGCTTTTATTAATTGGAAAAAGTTATTTATTGAGGTCTGTATTGTCGGAAGAACGCTAAACTAAGGTCATTCAAACTTTATGATAATAATTAGTCAACTGTGCAGACACCACAGTCTATATATAAATATATTATACAAGTTTGTGCTAATAACAGAATGTTTTTCTCTGCCACCTACAGGAGGTGAAATACTTCCAGTTTCCAGGAGAGCTGCTAATGAGGATGTTGAAAATGTTAATTCTTCCTCTTGTCGTGTCCAGGTAAGAGCAGCACAGCTGCACACACATTCACGTTAATACGCACAATTTAAGACAACATGTGATGCCAAACTTGATACATCCAGAAGTAGCAGATGATACATCCCATAAACGCATGAAACGGGTGCTGTTTCATACAATATAATATACAGAAATATAAACATACAGAAAGGACCCTCTGAGTAAAATAGAAATAAAGTAGCTTTTAATAAGGTAGATTTATCCAATATCCAATCCTCAGATGTTTACTCAAATATGGAAAATAGTACAGGAGATAACCATCTCATACAAAAATAATACAAATGTTAATAAACAGCGCAATAATAAATTCATATCATGAGTTCACAATATGGAAGCAATAAATAATCAAAGGAATGGTTTGATATTAAAGTTGTGTGACATTATCCACTATATAAATCCAAAACCCAACACTCAAGATACCTGACTCAAGAGTCAGTGTCATTTCCTGTATGATAACACTTAAAGGCTCTGATGCTGATGTATATCAGAGTGGATATGCTGAACTGGGCTTTATTAAAAGGGGCAGCAACTGGTCTTTTCACATCCTGGATACAAATAAGATGTCTCTGTTCAGTGATTATTACTCTGAGGGCTCTGGTTGTTGTTTTTTTTCAGTATAAGTAAGACTACACCGACATTTATTATTTATATTTATTTTCCCCCCACAAAAAACTCATCTCTGTTCTTCTCCCTACAGCATAGGAAATAAGCTGTGAGGAAATATAAGAGAGAGATATAAAGAAAAAAGAGAATTTTAAGAAAATCACAGATCACATTGTAGCTCTCTGACATATTTTAGAATGAGAATTATTTTGGGTAGGAGTTGCTCCACCTGAGCAGTCAAGGTGGCTTTTGTTCATTTTTAATGTGTTTTGGAATTTCTTGAAGACCTCATATTGTACACATTTACTGGGTTTTATTTAAAGTTGAATATATCAAACAAGATATATTTGTAGTTTTTATCAATAAAGTTGTATCTCTCCGAGTATTATCTCCTAACTCTAAAAAGAACAGATCAATTTGAGCCAGTTTCATTAATAGTAATGAGCCTCTCCTCTGATTGGCTGATTTGAACGCAGTGATTGTGTTATAGTTATGACATCACAGCTTCACAGAAGTACCGACGGCTCATTTTACTGTAATGCACACTTTCTGTCAAGACCAGAAGGGGACACAGGACTCAGGCGCAGAGTTGGATTGATGACCAGCAGGCTTTGAGTACCAGTAGGAAAACCTCTTTCACAGTGAATGAAATCAGGTGGCTATGAAATCTTTCAAAACTATCTAGGACTATGAATCTATGACTATGAACGGAGTCAAACAAAAAAAAGCTCCAGCCGGAGGATATCCTAATCTAGAAAAGAAAGGAGCGAAACTGAAATCCACTCCTGAAAACTGGAGGCACACTAATTTAATAACAAAAAAAAAAAAAAATCACTCCCGAGGAGGAAAAAAAAACAAAAAGGCTGAACTGAAAATCTAGGACTAACGATCTCTAACTAAACTATGAAAATTACAAATCAAAATCACTCTGAGAGGAAAGGCGAGAACAGGCAAGGCGAGAACAGGCAAGGCGACAAGAAATCTATGGCTGTGGACTCAGAAGGGCCGGGGTGAACGCACGAGACGAAACACACTGGCAACAAAACAAAGGGAGACGCCGACTATATGAACACATGGAGGTAATGGGGAACAGGTGGACACAATTGGGAATCAGGGAAGACAATCAGACCGGTGGCACATGAGGAAGGGCAAGTGACCTGAAATGAGAGGAGAGTTACTTTTCAAAATAAAACAGGAAATGACACGAGATGAAGACTTCACAGCGGGGTGACACTTTCTGAATAGAAGGTGTCTCTGTGGATTGAGGGTTTTGGAACATGGGACAGTAATACTATTAAGTAGTAGTATCAGATAGAAATAAAATGTCACTTTCTACAATGTGGGTCAGTTAATGCACCACTGAGTTACACATTCCTGCTTTCTGTTGCCTTCATGTTACTCATTATCCAGTGAAAACAGGAGTTTTTACTTGGTTTTCCTCCACATATGAAAACTTAGATGGTGACAGCTGCCCTGGATGGACACCCTGATAGTGTACTATTGTACAGTAGTGATGCATCTTGAATATCTGGGTCCATTTTGTTGTTTGTTATCTGCATTTTGCTGTTTTTATGTTGTTTTTGTAACTGGCCTCACTCTACCAGTCAGTCAGTCACTCTACCAGTCGTTATTGTTGCAGCTTTGGCCCTAATCAGATGAATAAATTAAGGCAAGTCTTTTGGATTTATCGAACAGTATTCTTGGACGTGAAGTGAGAAAATAAAAACATTTCATCACATGTTAAGCCAGACGAGAACATCAATAACAATTCTGGAAAACACACAATTACAGTTGTCATTCACTGTGTATGATTGTTTGGCAGTTAGTGTCAATAAAAAAGCACAATCTTAATGAGATTTTTAAAGCAATTACCGCTTTAAAACATCCAGAATTATAGGGTCCTGTATATATTGAAGAAAACCTGCTGTCCTTTTGTAACCTAGGATGTTTTCCTTGCCAGATTTTCTCGTTTCACTATGTTAGACCCAAAGCTCTTAGTTGCCTGCATGAGGTCAGTGATGTCCAACACAGAGAAAAAGAAAAAAAAAAAAAAACTCCCAAAACAAATCATGCCACCGCACCGTTTACATGCAGGGTGCTTTGTGCAATAAGCTACTTACAATCCATGCAACAGCAAAGACTAGATGAGAAGTTAATCCCTGCTTCCTCTCTCTCTGTCTTTCTCTCTGTCTGCCTGTCTCTCTCCTTCTATCCGTCTGTGTCTTTCTGTTGTCTGTATTTTCTATGTTTAAACTCAAGAAAAAAGGCAGTAGAAATATGAGTTTGTGAATATTCATGTTCTGCCCCCCCCCCCCCCCCGATCACATCCAGGTTTCCTCCCTTGTCTTCGCACGTGAGGGCAAAAGGTGTTAATTACAACTAATCTGAGACAGTTGCTGCCAAGTTCAGTAAACCTGGAAGCAATAGGGGCAAACATTCAACAGGTCAGGTCAAGGGCTCAGGCTCCAGGAGCTCCTGTTGTGTCTGCAAGCACACAACAGTCCAGCAATAACGGAAAAGATGATGCAATGCATCTCAATATATTTTGCAGGATTCTAGCCCTCTGCAGGATAGTGTGCTTCTCTCTCTTTCTCTCTCTCTCTCTCCCCTGCTACGACAGCAGGGTACATTGGGATGCACAGACCGGCTGGTTGACACGGTGCATAGTACAGTAGGGCTTATCGAGGGGTGAATATCCGCCCCAGCCCTATAGCCTGTCTGTCCCCATTTTTTTTTTCCCCTCCCAGCACCATCTGCACAACCAGCCAAAGCGGAAACCAGATTATCCCATGAACGCATCATGCAGAATCAATGGCCTCTCCGCTTGCTGCCGCCTGTTCCATGTTGCTTTTATTTTTGGGAACTGAAATTAGAATTAAATATTTATTCGCAGGAGATTTTGACAGCGTGTCGTGTTGCTTCGGTATATTGCGGTTTCTGCTTTAACACAGCATTTGCATTTTGATGAAATCTTCCTTTGGGGTTTTTGTTCACCAGTGCTGTAGCTGAGATCTGAAGGTCAAAGATATAGAGCTGTTTTAACGACATGCAGCATCCATAAAACATATGTCTGTCCTCCCAAGAAACACAACGTTATGGATTGTAATGTCAGTTGCCGAAAGTGACCTACAGTTACGTTTGAGTGACAAATTCTGTTTAGCAGCTGGAGTAATTATGACCCAGAGAGGTGGTGGAAGAAATGACACATTTTCATACATAGAGGATTGAGTTGATTAGGTCCTAACTTCAGAAAGTGGGGGAAAAAAATGTAGCCACAACTTGTGTGGCTTGTGTTTTTTGTGCCAGGGGGTCACCAACCATGGTCCTAGAGAGCAGCTGTGGGCGGAAGCTTTTGTTCCAGCACATTTAATTCTACTAATTACGAAAAGCCCATAGTAAGGGCTCTAGTGATTGATTAGAAAAATCAAATTGATTGGTTGGAACAAAAACCTGCACCCACAGCGGCTCTCAAGGACTATGGTTGGTGACCCCTGACCCAAACGAACCTTGACCACAGCATTATCACATCATAAAACAAGACATTGACAAAAGACGCTGTACCGTTGATACAATAGCACCCATAGATCTTTCTGGAATGCACAGTCAATCAACCCGTATTCTCATTTATCCAGGGGACTTGTTAGGATTGAGAATGCTGGTAATGCATCTGCAGCTGTGTGAGATCGTGCAGTGAGTTGCAAATGAGTGAAATCAAGTCAAGTTCAAATGTCCAGTTGACCTTTCGTTAGCTCTCAGTCACTTCTCCATGGTGAATATGCTGGAAGCTCAGATGCAGGATGATGATCAGATGAGGATGATTTGTCCAAACAGAGCTGAGGAGGCGAGTTGGTTAGATAAAAGTATGAATCGTAGCTTTGAAGCATGTTGTGTTCAACAGTGAAGCTACTGTGTTTGTTCTGCTTTTCAGAAAATACATGTCCTTTTAAAAGTTTATGGTGGCATTTCATGTTCCTAGAAACAAGCTGGAATTCAAATAAATGATTCACACCCCTATATATGACACACAAAGTCTCCTGAAGATAAAAAGCAGCTTTGGGAAAAGCGACATACAAACAAATGATTATTGTCAAACTAAAATGTGTATCTTAAAGATTTAAGCCTATTTTTTTCTTCTCGGAGCAGCACCGTGTTCTTATTTTCATGTCTTCCCCCGGTCTTGTCTCCTAATTTATTCCTTCACACAGGAGTGGTGTGATTGATCACCAGATTAGGCTCAATAGCCAGACAATCTGTGAAATATGTGTCTGACTAAAAGAATGATCAAATGAGCTTCAGTTGTCTTAAGACCATTATGATGTCAGGCTGTAAAAAATATGTTTTTTTTTGTTTTGTTTTGTTTGTTTTCTGGCTGCTAGATGATGAAAAAGTATGTGACTTTTGTGTCAATTACTTTAAGATATTTCATCAAGGGTCTAGCTGGCGAGCGAGACCTCATCATCAGAGAATATTCAACACAGAACAACCATTTATAAAGTAAAATCGGTGATGTCTCCATCTGATTAAACATCCCTTTCCTGTTTTCTCCACTCTGAAAACGTGGGCACCATGTCGCTGGAGCGATTGTGTCATGCTGTGCCGTGCTGTGCTGTAAGTAATCACCCCTCAAAGTACTTTCTGTCTTTAGGTTGGTGAAGCAGACTCACAGCTAAAGCAAAATTCAATTAAATGTCTGAAGAGGATGTTTGCTACTATGTGGTTTGATAAGTACATGATGCAGGATTCGGCCATGCATTAACACAACACATAAAAACATCCTGTATTGTTGTTTGCAGGGTTTTTTTTTTTTACATGTTTGTTACCTGCATCATTATTTTCACATCAACAAGAGTAGAAATGACCATGACTAATAACTGTGATCAGCACTGACCTTCATTTGAAGTGGTTCACACACCGGCTGATAATATTGACCTCCTTACATTGACAGGTCTTCTTGAGACATTCAGAATTGTCAACACTACTTAATTACTGACATAATCTGACAGGGCTGGACAGGTTCTAGTCCTATTATCCCTCTTATTGTTTTAACTCATGGATGGCCAAAGGAAAAGCGATATCAATGAGGTCTATACGAGTTGATCTGAGCTGCTGACACAAAGGCCGCCGTGTCACTACTAGTCATCCTGGTTGTCATGCATAAGGAGCCTTCGTCCTTCTCTTTTTCATCTGAACGAAGGATTACTGTAATGCTCTAGCTCAGCGAAGGTGCAGCAGGGAGGACTGTAAGCCCCATATGGTCCAGAAATCTTGTGGCAGATCTGCTGTGAACGTGTGCCTGAACCTCGCGATCCAGGCAGCTCCGCATGCCAGGTGACCCACTGTAATCCCACCTCGACTTAGATATCGGAGGTAGAGATCACTGCGACACTACTGTCACATACCCCCCCCCAGTATGTTCCTGTTATCAGACAGCACACTTTAAAACTTTGCTGTAAAATCTGCAAAAATCTGTTGTGAATCACAGTAAAGTCAAAGCATTACTGTAATAAATCACAGTAGTCAAAGATACTGTAGTATAATACAGTTAATCACCCAGTACTGGAAAATACAACTAATATTACAGTATTTAATTGATTTTTATTGTACAATTAATCACCCAATACTGTAAATACAACTGAAATCACAGGATTTAATTGTTTATTTTACAGTAAAGACACCATACTCTAAATATAAGTACAGCACTACTTTAAAAAAAACAAAACAAAATAATAATAATTACACTAACTTTCTGTGTAATTGCTGCTAGTTAGTGACTGTAAATTTGAAGGTAACAGTTTTACAGTGCAGCAAAAGATGTTTAATGCAACATGTAGGGTATTTTAATTAAAACTGCAAACCAGTCCAGAGCTAAAATGATATGCGTATTTCTACAACCACAGACACTCTGTGCACCCACTCCCAGCACTGCATCCAGGACAGGCAGGCATGGATTAATAAGAATAATTATATTTGTATAGCACTTTGCAAGCCAGTAGCACAAAGTGTTTTCTAAAAGACAAAACAAGAACAAGAAGAAACAAGCATAGCAATACAAAAGTAGGGAAATACTGATTTAAAAATAAAGACATATTAATTAAAAAAAATAACTTGAAATAATGTGGTTGTATAACAGGACTGTAAAAAGAAAAGGCAGGAAATGAAGGAAATAAAATAATTACATAGATGGAGGGGAAAGGAGTGCTCTGTCTCTGTTTAAGTGATGGGAAATTGATTCTAGCTTGTCAGGTTGGGTAATGGCACGGTGATGCATGGAGGGGAAGCTCTGGAGAAAGACCTTCAGTCCATGGTGCATACACATCGCTGCGATTGGCTATGCTGACTAAGCCTGATTGGTTGGTTGATTCAGATTCAGTTTAAAAAATAAAATACAGCAAGGCAGGAATTCGCATTTGTTTAAGGAACCCTTCAATTACATATTGTTAGTAAGATGCAAAGTAAAATGTGTGATTTCAAATTATAAACATAAGGTCAGGACCTGCAGCTAGTTCCCATCAAAAAGAAAGAATTTGTTATTACTGTAACAATGAAGTGCACAGAGATTGGAGCAGGTCTGGGTCATGAGAATAACAATTATTAACAATAATTTGTTTTTGTCTGTTTTTTCCACTCATGTCAATTCCAGCCCACATCTGGATTACAACAAAGCAACACAGTTGGAACCATTATCTGCCATTTTCCAGACGAGTGACATTTTGTTGCACTGCCACCCCAGCTTGACCCTCCATTTATAGCGTTGTGATTTTCTTTGGTGGAGGTTGTCTAATCTCCCAACCAGCTCAGGTCAAGCCCCTTAGTTATCCCTGCTGCAACTGCACGTATAGTTTGATGTAGAGCCCACAGATGAGGCTTTGAAGCCATCAGGCTTTCACACTTCCCTGTGAAAGTGTGGCCTGTGGATGCGTCGGTTGTTACCTAACAAACCTGAGAATGACCCTCTGCTCTCTTTCCCTCTCTTTGTCAACGACCCTTCAAGGAAGCAACAGCTCTTCCTCCTCAGCCACCTTTTTTTTTCAGTTAGCAAAGGGAGATTCTAATGTTAGAAGAATATGCAGAATATGCTGCGAATGCACAGTTGGGATGCACTGTTAACTGCACTGTTAAACAGACATAGACACTGACATTAACTGAAGTTGTATAGTCTTCAACCTTTTATTCACCCCCACCCTAATAAAACACAAAAGGAAAAGAAAATAAAGAGTAAATTAACAATTGACACCCCCCCCTCCCCCACCCAGGATCTTTAATTTATACATCTTTGGTCGGATATAATTTTATCAGTAACATCACAGATGTTAATCGACCTTCATACATATATACATTCATACAGAGATGCATACATACCCCACTTTCCCATTAAAAAGCCTTATAAATTGGTGAGAAGGGATGGATTTGCCCCAAGGCAGCCATAGATTCACATCGCCTGTCTGAGACTCAAATTTTAAAAAAGGAAGTTCCAGGCAGATTAAATACAGACAAATCATTTAACAACCTTCTCCCGTTTCAGCCCATGTATATCTGATAGCTCGTTGACACCCTTAGGCAGAGTGGAAAAGATCAGATCTTGTAATCTATTAACATGAGCCAAATTATTGTTTTCTAGCTCTCCATTAAGTTAATGTTTCAGTGTCAAACCAAATTGAAACCGGACAGAACACTTAAGCTCAAAAATTAAATTGTAATTCTCTTAAGTGTTAAACCAACATCATATTTATCTCTATGTAGAGTCGGCTAGTTAGTTTAGTTTTTTTCATTCCATTATTCATTATTTGGAAATAATGTTATATATTTTATCCCAGTATTCTTTGGGGGGGTGCAAGAAGTACCATATTTGAAAACGGTCTATTAGTACAATATAGAGTTGTTGGCAGGTGTAATACTGTTCTTTTGTAGCTGTTTCCTCCTCTTTAAACTAAGCTAAGCTTTATAATTAAAAATATTATCCATAATATTTCAATCCTGGTTGATTTGGCAAAAACCCATGGTGAGTAAAAGAGATTTGGGGGCACAACACAGTAGAAATTTGTTAAGCAGCAACCGGTGTAATGGTTTGCAGTGCAGTTAAACAAGCCAACCTTGTTATAATTAAGAAATCAGTCATTTGTAACCTCAATTCGGTTTCATAATGCACAAAGACCATGTTTTTTTTTCTGTGGCTTTTATTCAAATGCAAAGATTATGTTTCTTTCAGGGATGTGAATATCTGAGTATCTCACTATTCAATTAGATTTTGACTCTCCGGATTCCATTCAGAACCATTTCTCGATTCAGAACATAGGGCCAGGGCTGTGACGTGTTACAGGAGTGTGGTGTGATAGAAAATAATAGCATAATAATCATTGTTTAGTTGTCCCTGTCTTCCATAGCCGAGGGCTTTTGGAAAAGTTCACTTTCAGTTACAGTTGCGCCACTTGTAAATATATATTTAATAGATTTTTGTAAGAAATGAAGTCGGAGACGATTAGAATCTCGACGTGGATCGATTTTTTTCACCTTCCCTGTTTTCTTTAGTTGTGAAATATTCTGCGGCTGCAGTGTTGAAAACAAATAATCCTATGCTTAAATTCAACTTTTCACAAATCAATGCCGCGCGTCCTTGCAGTCTCGGTGCTCCACCTGCACTGCAAACCCCAGAAGTGCCGTAAACCACAGGAAGAGGAGACTCAGACATACGTTACAGAAATGATCAAAGGAGGAATGATATCAGCAACACCATTCAAACATTTGTCAGCACAAATCAGGAAGAAAACCAGCCACTTCAACCTCTTTATGTTTTTATACACATAATCATGTCATTTGTATTTTCTCTGCAAGAGCTAAGAAGCGAACGGCATTGAATGAATGCGTTTTGTTTTTTTTAAATGTACAGTATCACCCCCTGTTTTTCATTTTCACTGCGAATGAAAAACAGGGGACTATTGAAAATGGCCCATTTAAATGCAAATGACACTTTCAGTTTACAGCGTTTATGATCACAGCCGTTTGTTCGACCTCCTCCACTGGTTTTCCCGTGGGAGTGGAATACAAAGCTCTGAATGCCACATTTCCCAAGTAAACACATACATATTTACAGAGTGATCTCCTTTAATTTTCTGCTTTTCTTTATTCTTTTTCTCCTTACTGTCAGCTGAGTGCAGAGTTTCTGATTGAAATGACACGTCTAGTGTAAAAACTGCCTGCCGTCATGTCACAGTTGCAGGTCTACAATCAGACACTCGGTTGAAGTCTTCATGGGTGGGAGGCTTGGTTGTGTACATGGATAAAATATGGTAACGGGGTAAACAGTGAACTTTAGCCTGCTGTTTGATAGTAATTATCGGTTGTGTCCTTAAAACCTCTGTGACACCTGAGCTAATATTGTTCCATGCATTTACAACTAGACCCTTTTAATCTTAAACTGACTACATGAATATAATTGCGTCTAACCTAATGAACTTAGTGATGTTTAATTAATCTGCATCTTAGCGGCTCAATGGAATATTCCTTTGCCCTATTAATGCTTGCTGTTAGTGCAATAGAACTTTGAGGTAGTTGGCTGAATATCTTCAGCATGCCAATGAGCTATACATTTGTATTAATTCAGTCTTTCACTGTTTCTAACAAGTACATCTATCTCTCCCTCATTCCTTTCTCTGCCTCCACGGGCTCCTGCTTGCTCTCCGATCTTCAGTTTGATGTCAGGTCTAGCCGCTCTGGACGCCAAGTGCTCCAGCCGCCTGGGGATCATGACCATCTCCTACTACCTCTGGACCACCTTTGTTGCTGTGGTAGTGGGCATCGTCATGGTGTACATCATCCATCCGGGCGGAGCTGCTCAGAAGGAGGACTCTGAAGACAGCAAGAAGCCGATGACCAGTTCCGCCGACGCTCTGCTGGATCTCATTCGGTGAGAGAGCACCAATCGTACCTTCATTTTTTTCTTGCTAATAAAAGTTTTAGGGTTAGTCTTGCGCCCATATTAGTTTAGTCACATTTTAGTCTACAAAAAGTCCCGGCATTTTAGACTAGTTAGTCAAAGAAAATCCAACGTATTTCAGTCTATAAGTATCTTATTCTAGTTTTAGTCAGTAGTCTTTCTAGAGCCTTTGACAGCAGGTTGATAGTAATGTTAATCAAAATTAATCTAGTAAACTAATAGATTCATATTTTTGTCTTTATCTCAAGTTTTTATCTTCTATTTTTCAGTATGCTAACACATTTTACCTGAGAAACACTCACTGTGTCGCCGCATTTAGTGCCAACAGCACCGGTGGATGCTCCTCACACACACATACACACACACACATCAGGAAGCAACACTGGAGAAGAAATACAAGTGATGCATATCGCCCTTTTAGATTGTAAAAAGATGAAAAAAGAGCAGCGACTACAGGCTATCAGGCAGGGAGCTGTGGTGGTGTAAACATGACACTTAACTGCAGATTTTACTTTTACAATGAATTTATTTAGAAATGCATTCACCAGTTACATAATAGCATGTAGATAATAAGTTGACTCACGTTAGGGACACTAAGTTGGCACCAGGCCAAATTAACTTAAGCTACCAATATGTTACGTAACGATACAGAGCCATCCATATATTGTGAAATCTACGCTGAGTTATCTCAAGCTCATACCATAACTCTACCTTTTACACTCTTCTGATGCGCTTGTAACGACCCCCCCCGGGTTCCTGTGAAAAAAAAGAAATTGAAAGCAGCAGCAGGAGTTTTTAAAGTAGATTTCGTCTCGTCTTTTTTCATCAACAAAAAATGTGCGTTCATTTTCGTCACAGTCGGTGGTTAAGGGTGTTAATTTCATTTCTTGTTTGTCCTGAAAAAAAAAATCCAACGTTTCAGAATATATTTCGTCTAGTCCCATCTGGAGAAATGAATATTGCTTTTAGATATTGACTTTAGATTATGAAACCACAAGAGAAAAAATAGATTTTGATCATGATGCTAATAAAATTTTTAATTTAAAGCTTCCGACCTTAGAGATAACCGAAGGGGAATGTGCCACCTTCCCGTCAGCGTGTCACTTTAATTACACCACAGATGCTGTGTGCATAACTAACACGTAAAGCTGTTACATGTGATACCTGTGATTTGAATTTCTCCCTCTGCGTGCCGCCCCATGAGGACTGAAGGAAGAGGAAATTGCGTGAGGTCAGGGTGTAAAGCTCGGAGCCTTGTGTGTCAGTGGGTTATTGTGCTAAGCTAATTAGTGCTGCAGAAGGATGGAGTGGGTGTGTTTGAGGTGACCGTGGGTCAGCTCTGTAGTGACAAACGTGATGGTGAGAGCCGCTATGTCAGTGTGACAGTCGCTCAATGCGCTTAAGGTCAACGGCCTGCAGCACGGAGAGCTGCCGAGGCGGAGGAAATGTCAACGAATGTTAACGATTATGGTGATTGCTTTTTTTAATAGAAATGCAGAATCGTATTTGAGGTTTATAATAACAAATCATCAAATCACGCTAGAGATAAATTTGTATTTGAACTCCCTAAAATCAGGATGCAGAAGGAAGGGGAGAAATAATTTGACCAAGTCCATAACATCCAACTACTGATCATGTGGCAGTGATGAATCTCCGCCACTGACGGGTCTCAGTCCGTTTGTGTGCGTGCATGCGTGCATACGTGCATACGTGCATGCGTGTGTGCGTGCCAGCGTGTTTTACAGAGCACAGCTGTGCTTTGGATTTATCTTGCAAAGCTTCTTTAGAGCCCTCGTTTATCATGCAGGCATACTATATCGGCACACTCATGGGCCAGGCTATCTGCAGTCCTGTGTGTGTGTGTGAGTATGTATAATGAGTACAGTATGTATGAATATGTCCATTCTTGGATGTATTAGCGGCACTGGGATCACTGGGTTCATTAGCCTGCTTTTCTCTGTCTTAAACACAGGACAAGCTGCTGAATGGCTAAATGGTCAAATCCACGCACAGTACTCACTGCAGTCCACTGACTTATACCATAGTGCCCATTTATATCTTCACCATATGTCTTGAAAGTCAATCTGCTGAATGCGCAAGCCGTAAATATGCTGTTTAATCTCTCTGCATCTGAAGTGTGCTGTTTGAATTTTGATTGTTGTTCCAGCTCCGTGTTGAGACGGGATTTGCAGCCACTGCTAATGAGATGTTTGTTGTGATTGATGACAGTCCCCTTTTTCCGTAAATGTCTCAGGACAACAGTCTGCATCATGAACAAAAGGTGCCCCTTATTACAGTTATAATACTACTACTGTATTAATGCAACAATTCAAATATCTGAAATCATGATTTTTTTTTCTCGAATAATCTTGGATTCATATTTTTTTTTATTAAGTTACCAGTTAAGGACAGCCGACAATGAATGCAATGATGAGCTACAATTACTAAGTTTTTTTTTTTTATTTATTTATTTTTCTGTTTTTATCGGTGAAATAGCATAGGGGATACAAAAGACAGACAATAACAGAGAATAACACACAACAGCTATGATAATGAGGGAGAAGAAGAGGGAGGAGGAAAGGAAAGGGAAGAGGGAGGGGAGAAAAAAAGGGAGAAGAAAGGTTGGCTGACGCAGAATGTGTGTTTGATGTATATCTATGTATGTGTTTGAACAAAAGCCAGAGATGGACATGTTAATATTTGACAGTGGCATGTGTAGCAGATCAAAAGAAAAAGGTACAGTATATTATCATGCTATAATAGTATATAATAGTGTAATGGTAATATACAAATAAAATAATAGGATAGTAATATTATAATACCATTATAATAATTACATATATTATGATATCATATAACATAATACAATATAATATATTATAACACTGATGAACCTTATCATCTTATCATTATAATCAGAATTAATCAGAATTGAGGAATGAGGACAGGCCAGAGAACAGGAAAGGTAGTAAGGAGTTGATAGTTGTTATTTTCAAATGATGAAGGTGGTGATTTATTTCTGTTGCCATGTGGGAAAGTGAACAGGTGGATTACCAGACAGGAAGTCAGGGTTTGTGCCAAATCAGGGTGTACTTCAGTACTGATTTCTGTGATTAACATTCCGCCGTGCTGCCAGAGTTGTAGCGTTTAATGTATTTATGAAGAAGCTGATCTTTTTATCGATTGTGCTAGGCAAGTTTGGCCTGTCTCTGGATTCCTCGAATTTCACAATGAATTTCAATGAGATTTTTGATCCCATCACAGAACTGAGACTCTCTCGTTAAGGTTGTAAATAACATTGGTATTGTCACAGTCTGGCAATAATTCGATCCTAGTGCTATTCATTGTTAATGCTGCTTTTGATACTGTTGACCATTACATACTACTGGATAGACTGGACCACTGGGTTGGAAAAAAAAAAACCCTTTTTCACATTGTCATCATTGGGTGTTGTGTGTAGAATCTTGAGGAAAAAAATGAATTGAATCCATTTTGGAATAAGGCCGTAACATGACAAAATGTAGAAAAAGTGAAAGAATACTTTCTGGAAGGACTGTATACATCTGAGTTAACCGCTATGACATTTGGGGTATTGGTCAATTCTTGGACTTATACTTTCCAACCTATGCATGCTTCCTCTCAGTCTCATCATTTTTTTTAATCACAACTATGCAGACGACACTAAGTTATACATAGCTCTCTCATAAAGAGACTCTACTCATATAGACTCATTGCATCTATCCATTGGTCAAATAAAAGACTAATGTGCCAAAATGTCCCTTAAAAGAGAGACAAATCTGAGATCATTGTTTTTGATGCCAAGAGAGAAAAGTCAAAAATCGTGGCCCATCCTGATTGACTTCATTTAGGGTATTAACATCAATTCAGAAAAATTGGTGTCGTTATTGATTTGGATCTAAATGTTAATAATGCTCATGTCAAGTCAATAACAAAAACATATTAGACATCTAGCAAGACTTAGAGGGCACATGACCTAGGAAAACAAAATCATGCATTAGTCTCTAGCAGCTACGCATTCCCAAAAATCACTATAGCCGCTCCACTCATTCAGGATCTTCTTCTAGTTTATAAATCACTTAATGGCTTAGGGCCAAAATACATCTCTGACTTGCTTCCATCTCATGAGGCCACTAGACTTCTTAGGTCAGCAGAGTCTAGGCTGCTCTCTTTACCTTTTAACCTATATTTGCTCAAAAAAATCAAGTCATATTGTTTTTTTTCTCTAAAAAACTACTCCAGGATCATTATTTTATGTTTGGTATTATATCTGGCATTCTCCTCTGCCACGTGACAGTCCTAATAGCATATAACAAGTAACTGTGGCTGTGTTTCTCTAAACCCTTTTAATAATCGGAGCTGAGCAAAAAGTGTATTCAACTAAAAGAAGCACACGGCTAATAGGGTATGTATAATTGTGGTTGGATTGAACATTGTGAAAATGGTACAACTAATAGCAGATAGTTCTGGAAGGCCTAGGTAATGATTAAAAATTGTTGATGCAGGAGAAGAGGAGGTCATTCAGGGCTGGTGAAGGTTAAGTGTGCATCCACAGAGGAAAACATTGGTATTATATAACCAGAGCAATTTAAAAGACTTAGAATTACAAAACAAAAGTATATACAGAGATATACAGATCAATGATGTAATCTATTCTTTTCATGAAAAACAGCAATGAGCTGCAGCTGTCCTTTTGCATTCATTTCCAGACAGCTGGTCAGATTTACATTTTTAGTAACAGAAGAACTGTGGCTCATGTAAGAACAGTGTCATGATTAGGTTTTTCCAATACATTGAACATTCACTGTTGTATTGTGGAATCATCTTCACTAACAATGATACTGGGAGTTTCTATCTATCTTTTTTTAACATTGAATGCTGTCAGATAGTCGGTGTCATTGTGTTCTTGCTCTATGTGCTTTTTGTTTTGTTTTGTTTTGTTTGTGACTGTGAAGGACATTTTTATAATAGTTCTACTTTGGAAGTCTGTCTGGTTTTTTATTACTATTATTATTATAGTACAATACAAACAGATATCAATTATTTGCAGGTCATTCATCTATTCTCAAAATTCTCTTTCACAGCAACATGTTTCCAGCCAACTTGGTTCAAGCTACGTTTCAACAGGTAAGCTGAAATGTTAAAAGCGAAGATATCCTAAAAAGCTTCAAAACAAGAAATGATTCTTGTCACCAACATAGGGGTCGGGGCCTTCCAAAAGGTCATTAGACAAGGTTTATGACACAAATCTGTTGACATATTTGGGATATTGTTTGTTTGTTTTTTTATGAATTATTGACTCATTTTAGCTCATTGGGTTATTGATTTTATTTTGTGACAGACCAAAATTTTTGCTCATGTCTATTGTCTGATGTTTCAATCCTTTATATAACTGATGCAACTGTGCTTTGCACTTATTGATTCTATATCCTTTGCTTTCATGCTCAGAGTAGCAAAGGATGCTGAAATCTTTGCATAAAAAGCACACATTAGTGCATACAAATTCACCAGAAAGTGAATAAATATATTTTCCAAAATGTAGGACTATTCCTTTAATGCTCACCATTGAGGCAGTAGTGTGTCATATCACTTTATCGTGTACTTTTTTTTAAATGAATGTCAAAATGATGAGATAGCACTATCAATTAATGAGCCCATATGGGTCATTATCACATCTCACATCATCTGCTGCCTTCTCTTGCTAGTTTGTTTCTATTGTGTTTACTGAGGGCCTATACTCTCTTTTCATTTCAAGTATCGAACCCAGAGAGTCCCAGAACTCATCCCCAAACCAACGGTGGCTCAGCTCCTGGATGAGACCACCACCCGTAGGATCTACATCTACGGCATCCAGGATGACAACGGCACCGATATCCAGAATTTCTCCCTAGATCTTACGCCGCCACCCGACGTCATCATGAAAACATCACCTGGTACTAGCGAAGGCATGAACGTGCTGGGGATCGTTATCTTCTCCGCGACCATGGGTAAGTGGTTTACATGGTTTGACTCTTTGACTCTAAATTGCCCGTAGGTGTGAGTGTGCGAGTGAATGGTGCCCCATGATTGGCTGGCGACCATCTGGGGTGTATCCCTGCCTCTCACCGTAATGCGCTGGGATAGGCTCCAGCAGACCATGTGACCCTAATGAGGAATAAGCAGGTATAGAAAATGACTGACTGACTGACTGTTTTCCTTGAGGAAAGTAGAGAATAAAGAAAGTACAGCATTCTCATCCATTAAGTACATTGTTTGAATTATAATTTCATGCATGCATTATTTATTATTTTTCTTCTTCAATCCAGGGATAATGCTGGGGAGAATGGGGCCCAATGGGAGCGCTCTGGTCAACTTCTGCCAGAGTGTGAATGAGGCAGTTCTGAAGATTGTTGCCATTGTAATTTGGTAAGAGCTGTAAAAACCACAAATGCATTTCAGAATTTAAAAAGAAATATGAGCAGTATGGCCACAACTAGTTGTAATAGTACTAAATTACCTGAAATTTCAGTGTTAGCAGTGTGGTGCCAGGTCCACCACTTTGGCACTAACGAGCTACCATCACGCATCTGTTCTTTTTTGTGTTTTTCACACCCTAGAGGATACTTTCACCATGATTTGCAAAAATTTAACAACATGAAAGGAAACAGCATTTTGGAAAAATCTAATCCTGGAGTTGCATTTCCTGAAGGAGAAATCAACCTTTTGTTACTTCTTTCCAACCTTCCTTGCTTCTAGGTATTTTCCCTTTGGCATTGTGTTCCTGGTTGCCGGTAAGATTTTAGAGATGGATGACCCTTCAGCCATGGGGAAAAAGCTGGGCTTTTACGCCATCACCGTGGTAATGGGCTTGGTGCTGCATGGTCTATTCATCCTACCAGCAATGTACTTCTTCATCACTAAGAAGAGCCCCATTGTTTACATCAGAGGCATTCTGCAGGCCCTGCTTATTTCCTTGGCCACCTCTTCCAGGTAAAAGTGAACTCTGTAACAGTCCAGTTCTGACTTTTCACAAAGACTGAATTGAACTTCTTTACACTTTCTTAACTAATGCAATGTTGTTTTGGACAAAGCCGATCAATTGACTCCTGGGAATGTCATTCAGAATAAATGTCCACATGCCAATTCAGGAGAAATAACTGTTTGGAATGACTTCCCATTCAGAGTGTGAAGAATGACCTTCAAAAGTGCTGCTGGCAGAGTTGTTGAGAACCGCTGCTCAAATTCACCCTTGTCACTGCACTCGCTTGGGTCCTCAGAAATGCACCCGCCTAGTGTGAAGTTGATTGGATGAACAAGTCTCATGCACACATACATAGGGAGAATCTTTCCTTTATACTTGGCCAAAGATGCCATGGTTACTCAGACATCATATCTACACATCCACAAAATGTGGTCGCAATAGCACAAAGTGTCCAGGAGATACTTTTTTTTTTTTCTTTGTAATATAAGCCCTACCATATCTAAAAAAAAGAAGTAGTAACTTCTTTCTGGCTATTACAGAGGTGTTGTGATCCAAATATGGTGATGATTGTTCAAAATCTATGATGGAAAAAAAATGATTTTTAATTGTGACTTGCAGTTCAAAGGTTTAGACCAAAATTCATTAAAGCACCACCATCTGGCCAAATTAAACTAAATATAACACTTGACACACTAAGTGTGAAGTGGATTCGATGAACAGTTGTCAAGATATTTGCATATCTCGACAATATGCGTTCATCTGATCCACTGTATATTCATCTGTATATTCATGGGAAAATATAGGATACACAGAGATTCTGTGCATAAATGATGTTTTGAAGAATATGAATGTTGTGCACACACAGAATTAGGTGACACACATTTTGCTTTGTTTTTTTTCCTGTATGGCATCAAATACCAACAAGTTATTATAAGGTTGTGAGGCTATTACGGTGTCTCAAGGAGACCTGGAATTAAACGTCTTGCTCATGAGAGAGTGCCAGGGTCAGAGTAATTGTAATAGATTATAATGCCAGTGAGTAGGTAATGGACCAATTTACCTGAAGTGAAATTAATGTTTGTGGGGTTTCACTGTGACACTTTTTATGATGCATAAATATCATTGCAGTATGCAGCATAAAATCAACATGCCATTACAAAATTGCAAAAACATGTAGAGAAACATGAAAACCAGTTATTGGCATGTATATAGTTCAATATAGCTATTTTAAGAGGGGTTTATAGCACTGCGGGTCTGTCATAAGGCTGAACCCAAATGCATGACTCGTTCATGGTCCTTTCAAAAAGGGAGAGTCTTTATTGAATAAAGTACAAAATGAAAATCACTCTCAAGGACGAAAAAAAACACTACTGAACTAAACTATAGAAAAACTAACAAAAATTCACTCTTACGAGGATAACCTGACTAACGATAACTGGGACAAAGTAACAAAGGAAAATCTGGCAAAAAAAAGACTTGAAACTAAACAGACTAAACGAAACACAAAACCTGAAAATGCATGGAGCTGGGCGCTGGTTCTCATAACCTGGGACATGACGAACTGGCACAGGACAAAGGCAGAGACAGACAATATATAGACACAAGGTAACAGGGCACAGGTGAAAACAATCAGGGCGGGGGAAGGCAATCACACTGGCGGGAAACACACAGGGGCAGGAAGCAAAGGTGCCTGAAATGAGAGGGAAGAGTTATTTCAAAATAAAACAGGAAGTGCATAACAAGACAGCATGAGTGATGACTTACAACAAGACATGACAGAGTGTTGACATGTAAACAAATTTCACTTTGAATGTGTGTGGTCACAAAAAAGTCTCAGGAAAAACAAATGAAAAAAATCAATTAAACTAATTACCAATTACCAACACTAGCTGATCGATCACACACCCTTACCATACAAGAACCATGATCAATCAATCTAAATAAAAAGAAACAAATATCTTCACAATGTTATGTAATATACTCTTTTACAGAAATTTAAACCTTAAATTTCATGGCTGCAAACACCACTACCCGTTCCTGTAACTACTTTAACACTTTCACATATTGTCTAAGGCGTGCAGCGTTTTATAATGATTTTCATGATTGTTTTGTTATCCCTTGATTACATCGGTTGTCTCAGATGAGTCTCATTATGGTGCGCTTTTTATCTTTTCCTGCTGCAGCTCTGCCACGCTGCCTATCACCTTTAAGTGCCTCCTCGAGAACAACCACATCGATAGACGCATCATCCGCTTCGTGTTGCCCGTGGGAGCCACCATCAACATGGACGGCACCGCGCTCTACGAGGCCGTGGCAGCCATCTTCATCGCCCAAGTGAATAATTACGAGCTTGACTTTGGACAGATCATCACAATTAGGTAAGACTTGATGGAAAGTTTCATAAACACGTAAATGGCAGCGGGCGTAGATTCAGATGAAATGAGGAGGGAAGCGGAAGTTTCTGAACTTTTGATTTTGAAACGAGAGCGACGAGCTCATGTGAATCTCAGTTAAAAAGATAATCCTAATTATACCATCATCACAGCTTGTGCTTGGAGACTACTTTACAAAGAGTGGGAACGGACCGTCCAAGCCCAAGCTGTGCTGATGAATGGAGTTGCAGGCATTTAGCAGAAAAAAAAACTATTAACTATTTTTGGAACTGCCTTGTCTCATCAAATGCAATATTACGATTAAAGTGATTCCAATGGCAGGGACAGAGGCAGAGACACAGCTTTATTCCAAAGCATCTCCTTCTTTGACAAGTTACTGCTGTGTTAATGCATTCCTGGTCACTCTTACCCTCCTCTGGCTCTGATTGTGTCTGGAGGACATGATGAGAAGCAGCCCCTCTGAGGACTGGACCCCTCCTTCCTCCTTCCTTTCATTTCAATGGGTCGCTTCTGAAGTTCTGAAGTGTCATCAATATATATATATATATATATATATATATATATATATATATATATATATATATATATATATATATATATATATATATATATATATATATATATATATATATATATATATATATATATATATATATATATATATATATATATATATATATATACGCTCACCGGCCACTTTATTAGGTACACCATACTAGTAACGGGTTGGACCCCCTTTTGCCTTCAGAACTGCCTCAATTCTTCATGGCATAGATTCAACAAGGTGCTGGAAGCATTCCTCAGAGAGTTTGGTCCATATTGACATGATGGCATCACACAGTTGGTGCAGATTTGTCGGCTGCACATCCATGATGCGAATCTCCTGTTCCACCACATCCCAAAGATGCTCTATTGGATTGAGATCTGGTGACTGTGGAGGCCATTTGAGTACAGTGAACTCATTGTCATGTTCAAGAAACCAGTCTGAGATGATTCCAGCTTTATGACATGGTGCATTATCCTGCTGAAAGTAGCCATCAGAAGTTGGGTACATTGTGGTCATAAAGGGATGGACATGGTCAGCAACAATACTCAGGTAGGCTGTGGCGTTGCAACGATGCTCAATTGGTACCAAGGGGCCCAAAGAGTGCCAAGAAAATATTCCCCACACCATTACACCACCACCACCAGCCTGAACCGTTGATACAAGGCAGGATGGATCCATGCTTTCATGTTGTTGATGCCAAATTCTGACCCTACCATCCGAATGTCGCAGCAGAAATCGAGACTCATCAGACCAGGCAACGTTTTTCCAATCTTCTATTGTCCAATTTCGATGAACTTGTGCAAATTGTAGCCTCAGTTTCCTGTTCTTAGCTGAAAGGAGTGGCACCCGGCGTGGTCTTCTGCTGCTGTAGCCCATCTGCCTCAAAGTTCGACGTACTGTCTTTTCTGCCTACCTTGGTTGTAACGGGTGGTTATTTGAGTCACTGTTGCCTTTCTATCAGCTCGAACCAGTCTGGCCATTCTCCTCTGACCTCTGGCATCAACAAGGCATTTCCGCCCACAGAACTGCCGCTCACTGGATATTTTTTCTTTTTCGGACCATTCTCTGTAAACCCTAGAGATGGTTGTGCGTGAAAATCCCAGTAGATCAGCAGTTTCTGAAATACTCAGACCAGCCCTTCTGGCACCAACAACCATGCCACGTTCAAAGTCACTCAAATCACCTTTCTTCCCCATACTGATGCTCGGTTTGAACTGCAGGAGATTGTCTTGACCATGTCTACATGCCTAAATGCACTGAGTTGCCGCCATGTGATTGGCTGATTAGAAATTAAGTGTTAACGAGCAGTTGGACAGGCGTACCTAATAAAGTGGCCGGTGAGTGTATATGATAAGGAATACTTAGACATTTGGCTTTTACTCTCTGTCTTTCTGAGAATTACAGTAATGATCTCCTCATCTCATCCAGCAGATGTGGAGCAATCAACCACTTATCAGTAATTTCTACTGTTCTATCGAATTGAATATAAGTCCAATATTTACACTCCTATCGCAATGGTTTTGGTCGACTCTGGGCGATTTTACGCAGGTGGCAAAGGGTGCAATTGCAACCCTGGTGATCAGCAAAAAAAAGATCTGTAAACCCTGTGGAAAAATCAAATAGAAACATTTACATTCATTAACTGTCCATTTTTCAATTTTCAATTTTAAGAGTTCAAACTGAATTATGTCGTAACATATGTTGCTCCTTTTACAATTTAGGCTGCTGCTAGTAAATAAATGCCTAAACCTTAAGAGCAAACCGGGGCCCCCTGTCTTGTAGCTCTTTGACAGAAGTTAACTCCCAAGTTAAGAACTTCGACCCTGGAGTGGGAGCTTTCTGGGAGCTGAAGCAGGAAAAGTTAACAAACAATTCATCAAGTCCCGCCTGCATATTAAAGAGGTTAAATCCCCAACACAGACAGAAGGGTAAATCATGCATGCAAAATAGAGTCACATTTAATATAGAACTGTTCTGCCTTCCTTTGTGATTTATAATGATGTATGAGCTTTACAGAATGCCTCATTTCTTTTTTCCCCAGTTGTGGCAGCACAAACTGCAGAGCTCCCATATCTCACTAGTTGTTCCCTATAGCAATATTTCTTTTTGGACAATACTCCTTCCAATTTGCTGCTCCTAGCAGTAGGAATGAGTTGTAAAATTCTC